>CM056742.1:159684513-160335116 GCA_029851415.1 Eretmocerus hayati
CTATGTCAATTGCACGATTCTAAGACCGACTGAGTTTCGCAATTCACGAATTGACTTCCATGGGTTGCTCTCCAGTGCTTCTGAACAGGACTTCCCCCCCCCCCCCTCGTACTTGTTCTCAAGTTAGGTCTCAATCAATTTCAACACTTGGAAAAGAAAGGAACAATTCTTGCTTGTAAGTTTTGTCTCTTGTTGTTCGGGATGGCGGAAATCTATTGTCACTACCTGTGTATAGTTTCGCGATTCCAGAGTTAGTCATGGAATTGACCCACATTGACAAGAGAAACGAATAAATAAGATTTCCAAGTATCGCTCTTGGCTTTTGAGATGTACGTTATGAAAAGGTTTAAGATTTGTGGACATGACTTTCTATCCAATCATTCTGGCATTTTTCTCGTTGCAAATTATTTCTCTGATAACACCTTTTTCACATTAAAGTCTGTAAACATCTGACCTGGCCTGACCTGCTGAGTACTCATTTTCATAATGAATATGTATAACGAAAAGAAGAATCTTGAGTCAAACTTTTACAAGGAGATCTTCACTCATTGCACACCATCAGCTATATGGAAGGGACTGACATCAAATGAACTGGAATCTTGAAACTTGTGTAGTTTGAAATATTTTTTAAACATCTCAAAAAAAGTACGTTGGCGCCACACTCTGGTCTGAGGTTTTCGTGCGAAATCCCACAGGATTCCCACACACTGAATCCTTGCCTCTCTTTCGAGATGCTGCAAATAGGGAAGATTGCGGGTGGCGATGGCTTGTGTAAGTAGGCGGATCGACTCAATGACGCTTTGCGATTCTTCTCTGTGTCGTGAAGAGCAGCTTTGAATGTTGATGCGAATTACAGCGGATGAGTATGCAAAACGCATCAGGTTGTGAGATATTCAAAGCTTGGCTCAAAGAATGTGGCGATCGCGTTGAAAGGATCAAGATTATCACACCTCTCTGAACACGCATGCTCATCGAGATATCGGCCTACCTTTTGAGCAAATATTTTGTGTTTTCAGGAACAGATTAGAATTATTGAACACATTATGTTCAACACACTAACGGGTCACATCAATAAACGTGAGGTGAGTTGTAAGTATTTGGTGAGGGAATCATTGGCATCGGGATTCCAGATTTTAGGCGAACGATGAAAAAATATTCTCATGGTCTCATTTCTTGGCCAGACAAAAAGCAAAATAAAAAAGATGGTTCATGATGAAAATCTCCCAATCACTCAGTCGAAGCTTTGGATCAATTTTTCGAATTTCAGTATGAATTCTGAATGAGAAAGTACAGCTTCGCATGTGCCTGATGAAATGTATTGAATCAAATTCTTCAGTTGCTTAACAAGACACAGATGAGGAGAACCTCTTGTGATGACTACGCGGAAAACAGAATTCTGGTCAGTCGACGACCATAAATCGTTGATATCGCCAATCAAACAAAATATTTATTCAGCTTTTGATACGGACAAACTTATGGGACCAGTCATTGCTCCCATCTGATTTTCACTTCAATCTTCTAGTTTGCTGTAACTTGATTTTCATTCATGTGACAGATGATGTGCTCTATGCAGCTTCATCCCTTTGCCAGGTCCATGTAAATTTTCCATGAGTCCATGGATGAGCAAAATTATTGCGGTCAGAGGCTGAGAAAATGACCATCATTACTCGTTTTCGACACCACTATGAGCAATCAAAGAAGAATCTCCAAAAATTGCCTATGTGGGTTCCGATAAAAAACGAATTGAAAGATGGGACTGATTGCATTGTATTACAGCTCATGAACCATAGTCACCATCGTGTCATATCCTTCAATATGGCTAGAAAAAACCCAAAGAAAGCTTGAACTTGCAATTTTTTTCAATTCCCTTGACCTTACATCACTATGGTGATCGGTCGTCTTCGAATATTGGCGTGCTGCAACCCAACCGAATCGCGTCAACTTTTCTTCCGCGCGCGCAGCACTTTTGCGTGTAAGTGCCTTCAATAATGCTCTTATACTCTCTCTCTATCTCAGTGTCGAAGGCGGTCGGAGGGCTATCAAAAGCCTTCATATTTTCGCACAACGAGCGATTATAGCAATAATAATGGAGGGCTCGAACGTTCGATATTACCCATAATAGACCCAGCTAAACTTTCCGAACAATGGGACGCCTTGGTGCGCGCGTTCACCACGAAGAGAGAGTCGGTCGGTGACGCGGGGGTGGTGGTTTTGAAGCCGGCGGCAACATTGACGTCTAAAACTCACCCCTTCATTCTGAGTGAGTAGTCTCGCGCGAGGATATCCAATAGATGCAGCTAATTAAGTGGTAATAATGCGAGAATAGAGATAGAGAGCGAGGATATCGTAAGCTAATTATGTTTGAATGTTTGCATTACGAAATTGCCCCGGCGAGAAACTTGTTGAGCCATGCACGAGTTTGAGTTTGCGCGAGAGGTCCTGGGTTATATTGTTCAAGTTTTGAACCCCCGTGTACGAGTATATTACACACACTTATACTCTTAGTATAGAGAAACATTAACCCGACGAAAAGTGAGCTCCGTATAGAAGGTTTCTTGGTTAATACAGGTGTGTATGTATGAGTACGAGGTCCCTTAACCCTTTGGTGCTTATACCGACCGGAAGTGGATGAACGTGCCGATACAGGAAGTACTATGTGTATATGCACACAATATATACGCACTTGTGCCCACCCCAGGGTTGGGTTATATGTATAAAAGTAAAAGGGACTGAGGAAATTCATGATTCTCTAGGATTTGCAGAGCTTTGTTGTTTGAAGCTGGCGTATGGCAAAAGTTGAACGAACGCGCGTGCGTTTATTTGCAATTAAAACTCATTCAAATGACCTTTGAGACCCAGAATTGTGTGTGGTTCAGCTTCTACGAGGGATTTTTTTATGACCGCCTTGTAGCTCGAGTTTGTTTTTGTGCGGAAAGCATGGCGGAGCACGTGCCTCAGCCCTACAACAGCGTTGCACTCGACATGGAAATTTCTCTCAGATTTCGTGCTATATACTTGATGCCGTTTGACAACTCCTGCGCGGGGATTTGGGTAGATTTTGAATATTGCTAACGAGACAAAGAGAGAAACAAAATTGAATGGGCATGCAAAGAAGTTGCTATGTACCCTTGATTTCACGCTCAAGTAATTACAGCTACTGGCTATTGAATTCATCCTTTTTTAAGAATACCCTGGACCAACAAGGTAGTCGAAACTCAAATTTTAGACAGAATTGTGGAATGACATCGAGCCCGTAAGGTCGTTTGTGGCCTATGATGCTGAATGAAGCATGACAAAATTCAAATAATAATTTAAAACTCTAATCCGCAAGAATGAAAACAAATAGTCATGAGCGCAGTTGTTCTAAAATTACGCAACGTACTTGCGTACCACTTTCATCATGCGCCTTCCAGCTTCTCCGATTGTGAAGAAGTTCACTGAATGGAAAAAAATTATCCCCATTCATGAATGTAATGTAACGGATTTGGAGATCCTTAAACTCCTTTCATAGATCATGGAGTTTTAAGGAACGTTCTGTGCAGGCATCGATGAGTAGAGAGTCAAATTAGTCTGCAACGCACAATTTGAAGGCAAAATAATACAACAAGACTCGGTTGAAAGAGAACAATGAAATTCGGCGCTTTACTTTCATTGAAATTTGGAATTCATAGGTTGAGCAATATCAAATTATGGTTTCGCACTCATGGAAAATGAATCCTTCATAACCCGATGAGTCCTGTAGGACTCGTGGTTCGAAAGTCACATTGCCTTATTTTCATTTCATTATTGATTCTTCAGTTCATGAAACAAATTATCCATGACCACCCTGTATTTCTGACTCAATTGATAATTGATCCTGTGGATTCAACTTCATTCAACTCGTGTGGAACCCCTTGAACAAAATATCTTCCCTAGGGACAGCTGTCAAACTGAATCGCATCGAATCAGAATCACGATGTTTCAGACCTTGTGTTGAGAGCATCACTCTAATACGACACTATCTGAGCACGAAAATCCGATACGAAGCTAGCGTTGCATTGTGTCTGGTTATCGTCACCAAAAAATGAGCATTGAACAAGCTCGAGACGCGACAATATTTCTAAACAGGGCTTGCAGCAGAGGAGAAGAAGAGCCACGCTTTCTATCTAACGATGCCGCTTGATGAGCGACTTCGAACGTGTTTGGGTTTCAAAAATATTTTCTCCAATCAGGAGGGCATCTTGAACCCATTGAGCGCGAATGAGATCCAAGGTATGAGAATTCTGGAGAAAAAAATCACGAAAAACCACTCAACCTATCCTAAAATAACAAGGTACAACACAGTGCTTGCATTTGAAAGACACTTCTTCCAAATAATGGGCTGGCATCACATCACACTGCCTCATTGTTTTTGCAGGAACATTTCTCTTTTCTAACAGTGATTTTGGGGATTTTAATTTTTACCCCTGGAGTCAAGAGCTCACATTCTATGGAAAATCGGAAAATATCAAAGTTAAGGTAATGGTGTTTGAACAAAAGTATCTGTTATATTATGGATGGTCCCAACTCCTAACACACATGCACATAAGAGCAAAACAAATAACAAATAGAGGGCCCCTGTGAATTCTCGAAGGATTAATTCATCGTAGATCTTCATCGTGGATCTTGGTCGATGATTCAAGAAATTTCATGATCCAATATTCTTGAAAATCTTATAGATAGTGCATAATGTCAATGAAAATTTGTATGATCTGATTTCTATCTTTCTTCGACCATGATAATAAGAAAGCACACGACTAATCTGTTTTGCGTCAACTGTGACAAAATTCAAGCTTTATGGGCACGGTCATTCACTCAGTATCTTTTGGGATTCTATGTTGGATGGTCGAATATTTACATTTTATCGCTGTTGCTGGTGGTAATTTGAACGAAGTCGAAATGAATTAATGATTCATAATGACTATCAACAAATTGTACATACAAACAAACAGCTCAACGAAAAAATTTTGCACGAAAATGATGTTGGTGATCAAGCGATTTGAATTATTGTCAAATGTAGTATCTTACCAAGATAATTGTTTTCAGACTGTTGAAGAAAAGTGTTAAAAATCGTCAGTGAACGTACGTGTGACCAAATCGATCTGATCCATGAACGATCGCACCATTATCAACTACCCAAAAGAATTCACTCCATGCACATAATTCAATCGTGATCCAACGATCGGCAAGCAAGCATTACGTACCGCCGATCGCCAATCCCCTCATAAAATTTCTCCATCAAGGCGGAAAAGCCAATCGACTCCGATTTAATTCTACACAGTATAGACGTTAACGGTTTGCTCCGAAGAGTTTGGCGCCAAGTGTATAACATTGGTATAGCAACGGTTCTATGCATTGTAGTTTGTAACTCACCTTCAAGGGGAAGAAGAATATTCCAGTGCAAAAATAACTGGACGGCAACACAGATACTGATGATGTACAGGTATTAGTATGCTTTGGGAGTAATTTTTGGGACTTTCAGTCGCTGCCATCGGGTTCTATTGCATGCAGAGAAGCGACAAGTGGTAGCCCGCTCGGCACGCGCTACCCGTGGTGCACCAAACAATGCAACTGCAACACCGGACTGCAATGTACGCCGGCCACCCTCGCAGTTTGGAACCTTGGTTCACCACTTACTACCCATATACACACACACTTTAAAATTCCGTTTAAAATTCGGCACACTTTACAACGGCACCTCACTTTGTACAAAATCTTCTTGTAATTTTCCAATGGATTTTAAATACACTTATAGCCATTAAAATCACAACACACATGTGCTCACATCAGCAACAGTAGCACCACAACAATAACACGTGCAGCTGATATATGTCAGATCCTCACACAGCTCTTTAAAATTTGCAATATTCAAGGTTACGTACTCGTGTTTTCAAAACACTATTCCTTTCATTTTGATGATTTAAATTCATTGTTACATACGTTGTATGTATTGGAAAAGAGGAGAAATAATAAAAAAAAATTGGTAGCAGCCGACAATATCGTGTGTAAATACGGAGCTTACGCACGCGGCAACGGCTCGGGCGTAGACTGGCTGGCTTGCATGCTGCTGCGAAACCGAAACATCAGCCGGCTCCGCTCTGGCCACGCGCTCCCTACTCTCTTTTGCCATGCTGCAGCCTAGTAAACGCCACGCCATCAGGGGGCAGACTTGCTCTTCGACGAAATCTCTTTCTCTCTTTCCCTCTCGCATATATTTGCTAAAATGTATAGGTACCAGGGTTCAAATGTCGGATTCTGGAAGAAAGCCTCTGTAGTTAAGGTAAAACGGTCCTGGTATATTTCTTCCTCCAGTTACACGTAACTCTTTGACAATTTTTGGACGATTTTTAGTCACATTTTGGTCTCGACTCTGAGCGATTTTATCATCGCGGTATGTATTCTCGGGTAAATACTATGTATGATTGAAAGATGCGAGGAAAGATGGGTTATGATGTCTTGGGATAGCATAAAACCGGTTTCCTTTTCAATTCCTGAATCTATAAGTATAGATACCAAGTCTCCCGACGGATATAGGGGTAAAACCTCTCTCCTCAATCGGTTGTTGTTACTTCTGCATCCTCATTCCATGCAACTATGCCAAACCGGCTTCCAGTATGCCTGTCGCTGTTTCTTATTTCTTGTAGTGATTCTGCAACATGTTCGTACCATCACTCGTCAAGTGTGAACCACGTATGTCCTTCGCGCCTATGGCAGCAAAGCTCTTCGGTACTATTTTGGTCATTGGAATTCAATCGCGTGCAGTACTTACTGCAGCCCGACCATTCATAATTTAAACACCGGATCTTGAACAGACATATGCGCAAAAAATAGAACTTCGAATTGATCAATTAAATGGGATGGAACATCGAATTCATCATTCATAACCCACAAAAAAGCGACCGAGATCTTTGGTGAGCTATGAAATATCAAAAGGCTTGGCGATTACCATAAACCATTTGGGGTTGTAAAATAATTGAGAGATATTTTGATTCAATTTGATCTTTTGAAGCAAACTTTTGATATCAACATCAGTGTAATGCTACGCAAATAATAAGAAGTTGCTCGAATAAAGATCGGTTGCTCATTTTATTTCAAAAGCGTATACTTTAATTGATTTATTCCTCTGCAATCGAGCAGGGTATTGGGCACAGTCTATGAACTGACAAGGGGAGTCCGGAGTCTCCGGGTCCTGAAATCTCACCAAAATTTTTTCACAGTTTCGTACCACCTAGAATCTGAAGAACCCAAAGCAACCCCGTCAAATGGGCCTTCCGTTCAGAGCTACAGCCAGAAACGTCAACATTATTAGTATATCTATATATATTACTTTTTAACATGGGCCTATATGGGCAATGTTAATGTCATAGGCTGTAACTTCAGACAGAGGGCCCATTTGACGGAGTTACTCTGGATTCTTTATATTCTATTAGGTGACACAAAACTGTGAAAAAATTTTGGTGAGATTTCAGGACCCGGAGACTCCGGACTCCCCTTGTGAGTATTTCTATTTCTATCAAATGCAGAAATGATGCATTCGGACCTGTGTTGAAAGTTCCTCAAGTAAATCACATCCAAACAAAACTCATCATTGACTGATATCTTGAGGTATTTAGAGAACAAAATCATCATGGATCCGCGTGAAAACCTCTCAATAGCGCACACAACGCGACAATAGCCATAGCTGAAATAATACAAAAATACTCAATTTGTATTCCAGGTACAGCTTATTTTACTCTGGTCGAATCATTAGAAAGTTGAAACTTGCATTCTATAACTCAGCATAGACCATAGTTGATTGTTCTATGGAACTGCCTGTTTTGCTCATTGTCAGCCTTAGCCAATTTCAAACTCGCCCGAGCCGACTTCACGAAACAATCTCTCTGGAAATCGATTGTACTGATTGTTATCATTGCAAAATCGACGAAGCAGAATTTTTCTTATACATTTATCTTACTACACTTCAAATATATTGTAATTCTTACTTTCAGTCAAAAGCATAGCAATTGCATGATTTCAAATTTTTCCAATTGAAGCAGTTTTTCTTGAGAAAGTTAATATAGACGACCAGATTGAACAGTCTCTTGACTCAAAATTCAAAACTCATCAAGTAAGATGGTATTTCTCTACATTTAAATACTAAGATCAAATTTACTTCCATGGTGTACATTCGATTTTGATTAGATACTAAAAAATCAAAATCGAATTCTACTCACTATCTATATTCCGCGCGAATTTGACAACAGAATAAGAGGAATTCGTTACTAAATCATTTGCCCAGAACACAATATGATAGTCCAGAGTGTCCACTCAGAATTTGCGAAGGTAATACAATCAATTTTTTACTATTTTGGACCGCTGTAACAATTAAATTACCCCAGGTGAATCTCATTACTATAGAACTCTCATCTTTCTAATTTAATGATGATGATGTTTTGACTTTGAAAAATGACAAAATCACATAATGACTCGTGGAAAAGTATTCAAAACTTCCTGAGGTTGTCTGGAAACTTGAAGAATACGAGATCGGGGATCAAGTGGACACCCTCAACTCAATTTTGTTTTAATTATTGAAGAATGTCGAGCCAATTGAATCACGATTCTATGATATGCTCTCACATTGGTCTCAAATGTTACACATTCCTCGAGAGAGAGAGAGAGAGAGAGAGAGAGAGAGAGAGAGAGAGCGTTAGTTTCACCGTAACGATTTCTTTTCAAGCACAAATTAGAGAAGCGATAGGACCGCGGGGAATGATGATATCGTAACGAGCTTTACTCTCCGCCAATCGTTATATATATATATATCTCGGTTAGCTTTGATCTTTCCCTACATCTATGCCATGCTTCTTTCTGATATGTAACGCGCAAAAGTATAAAGTATAGAGCAGAGGGGAAGGGGAGGGGAACTAGGTCTAAGGCTCTCTCCACATCAAATTCTTTCTTTGTACATATATATAACGATCGAAAAGTTTATCAAGACCCCGCGCAAGTTGAAGCTCTTATAAGCACCATTACCCGGGCCAACGCTCGCTCTCAATTGTTTTACCCGCTTGCGACCCACGCGGGCAACTCTTTGACAATTTCTCCCCTTTCAAAAAAAAAAAAAAAAAAACTCAGCTCGCTCTCCGTTTGCCTGCATTTGCCCACAGAATATAAGTACCTACGGCATATACACTTTCATCATACAATCGTGCCAATGTTTTTCAGTGCACACAGCGAAATTGGGGTATATATGTATATATGGGGTATTCTATAGTACTGTCACAAGTATACGACTTTAAAGAATATGACACAACGCCGTGGACAAACAATGCAAAGTAGCAGTATAGCATCAGAAAGCGCGTTGTTTTCTCTCTCTCTTTTTTTTGTTTTATTTAAAGTCTCTGTAGCAACTTTTGGAAGAAGAATATACATCTCTGGCCCTCAACTCTCATCAGATGAGGAAGAGAGCCGAGTGAGTATATAATAATGAATCCTGGTGCACTTTTTTAGAATTTCATAAACTTTGTGCTTCTGTGAGTGAGCTGATACTTCAGAAAGACAGAGAGAGAGAGAGAGAGAGAGAGAGAGAGAGAGAGAGAGAGAGAGAGAGAGAGAGAGAGAGAGAGAAACAGAGAATAAGAAAGAGATGAGAGAAGGAGGAGGAGTAGGCAAGTCTTGCGCACTTTCAATTACCGCGTTACACAGTTGAACATTCCAGATTTAATTATTAATCACGCGATGCTCCATTAAAAATGAAACTCTGCCAGGTATACACTGGAGTACTTTAACCCTAGAAAGGATCTTACCTGTACTATACTGATGCTTTCTTGACTTTTGGCTCACGGTAGCTCTGGTTCGTTGAGATGTTCGTTATTTCAGTATACTTACCTCCTTCTTGGTACAACTCTTGAGTTCTGGCGCCTTGGTGTTTGCCTCTCCACCAGCTGTTATGCTATGAGTTAGGGTAGGTAGGTTCTCTTATCTTTTACTCAGTATAGTCTCTCTTCTGTTTCGCTTCTGTTGATGAAGAAAAAGGAGTATTATAGGTCCAGAGTTTGTTATTCGATTTTACGGAAACACAGGGTGGCGTTATTTTTGCTCCCAACGATTATAATGACGTAGACGACGACGAAGACTGCTTTCTCTGGGTGCGAATTGACTTTAAGCTTGAGACTGCTTTGTTCTGTAGGTTAATACTTGAGAAATTTGACCAAGAGCTTGGACAACAGTTCTTAGGCTGTTCCTTGTAGACTTAGATGTTATTCTTTTAAGATTATGAAATAGTCCTTCAACAATGCTGACGCGTCTCTTTTTTGAAAATGAACAATGAGGTTGGCGTAAGACCCACTCATAAATATTCTGGATGAGAGATCATATTATTATCCTCAGTTCATTAAACATATCAAGATTTTAATAAGACATCTCGGTTTCCTGACTTATTCAAAATTCAGTTATTAGACTTCCAGAATGAGAATGGTAGTATTGATCCAGTATTAAGAATTTTAGTGTAATACAGAATGAATGAAATATGCTGGATGAAATATTTTATTAGGAGTATCTTATAACCAAATTGTGGTTTATTCAATTGTCTCAGTCTAGTAAATAAAATTTTCGTTCTTTGGAGCTAGCAAATGTTTAATTTCAGTGATTAAATATTTGTGATCTCAATAACCCATTCATTTTGATTCATACATAAATCGGCAGCATTTCTGTACGATGAAAATTTCTCGTGATCAGCCACAAGCTTTTCGTTTACGAATATCATGCTAGATCACGCAAAAAATCCGAGCCAGAAATCCAGAAATAAGGTAAGTGTACCCAAACTGCCCCCGTCATTTAAAACAATGTAAATCGGCGATGAAGTGAATAAAATCGCTTTGATCCATTTTGATCACCGTGCAGCGATATTTGTAGCTTTTAGTTGGCCCAAAACACTGTTTCCGACCTATTTTGACGTGATAAACACGTTCTGAGTGGTAAAAAAAAGCCATACTGCACGCCATTCGGAGATAACCATATGGGGGCATGTTGGGTACACTCCGATGTCGGCCTTCTTGATTTTCAAACCATCTTCGTGTTTTGTACATAAAATCGCTCCAAATCAGAGTTCTGCAACCCTGAAGAGCGGATTTTGAAGGTCTTGAAACAAGGAATCAAATGCGCTAAGGTACGTTGAGATTGGTCGAATAAGAATGAAATTTGTAACGGTTTTAGTGCACGCGATTCCCTCAGTGCTTTCTTAGCCGCGCAAACACGAAAAATGGAAAAATCACTTTGAATTTTCTGGGGAACGCAGAAATGATAGAGTGCCCATTCCTGAGATTGGCATATGGGGGCAAGTTGGGTAATGACAGAGGCAAGTTGAGTACACTTATCTTATTAATTACAGTCAAGCTATTATTACAACTTCTGCATAAAACATTTACTTATTTGGATGGATTTGAAAGAATTCAATTCATTCTCACTATGAATCAATATGACCAATTTTTAGATTTTTTTCCATTGGGATTTGTTTGTTTGGAAAGAAAAAGTTTTTGGATATAAGAAAATCATTCTCACCTCGAGCGGCTTCTCGTTCACAAAGCATCATTCCGATGCGGAAGGAGAGAGCGTCCAAAATACTTACGTCCACAAATTGTAATCATATACAAACATGGGCCAACGGATACGTAACAACGGCATATCCGGCGAATAAAAAGTGCCTAATTACGGTACGATTACTATATAACCAGCGGCGCTCACGTCTCACACATCAAGCATCATCAGCTCAAAACAGATTACTGATCCACGACACGATGTCCGGACAAATCACTTGGACACAATGAGTGATGATACAACTTGACTTGATCTCTATCATCACCTCAAAAAACAGTCGCGTGAAAATTTGCCGTCTCTTTTTTGACACGATACTCATCACGTCTCATTGTTATAGATCGCGCGCAACATGTTTTCAAGGATCGAAAGTGAAAACGATCAACGATCCGCGTGCCATACCATCTTCACTAAACCTCTTGATGTAATGATGAGACAGCCACTTTCGTCTTCTCTTATTCCGATCTTGTTTGGCAATTTTTACATTGCATAATCCATATGGAGCGATTCGGCAGCATTTGATTCCGTCTTTGGGGCTATCCGTAGACTACGCAAAGAAAAATTTGATGATATTAGACCGCTCACTCCCTTCTCGTAATATTTTTTGAATGAAAAATCATCAACTCAAGTATGCAGTGTAAATAATTGAGAATCTCCACTTCTATATTCCTCATGTGATTCATTCATGGATAGCCCCTTTGCACCTTTCATTTCTGGTAACCAATGTCACTGTGTCAACGGTTGACTATATGCATCACTCGTGCATAATAATGGTATATAACCCTACAAACATCTTCTTACATGTACTTGAAGAAACTCATTTTAAATTCAAACACACACATCCGGCCACCAAAAAGTGGAGAACTTGTTCGCCCACCTTTCTTCCTCAGCTCGTGCCTTTCTCGGGGTCAATTGCACTACTAACCTGAGATGATGACCGAGTGTAGGTGTCAGTACACCATAAGAGGAAGCATTCCTGTAAGCTTCATTTTTCACCCACATCTCTTTCACCTTAACTGATGCACTTTGTTTCAATTTTCCCGAGTTTCATTCGAAGAGCGCACGCGCACATGTTCAAGGATACTGTAGTCATCGATCACGACCAAATGATTTACCCTGAAAATATCAATTGCCATGTGTTCTTCGCGCAGTGTGGTCGTAATGGATGTAAAAGTGAGATTTTCAGGCTTTTGGCATCGTACTTGATTTTAATATCGAATCGTTCGGGCCGGCCACTCGTCGAGCGACTCGTTGTGCCAAATGGTTATGTGTGTAAGTGATATGAGCATGGCTCGACTATTGTTGCTGCCGGATGTTGTGCAGTACGCTTAACACTGGCCTAGATTCCCTGAATCTGCATCAATTTGCGTAGGATGTAAACGTGATGCGTGCTTGGTATATAATGTTTTGTATGTACGTTCATATTGCGCACATATGGCGCAAAATCTGATGATGTGCATTACTCTTGATGTTGTAGTTTTGCTGAGGTGTCGTGTTACGCTTTGTGCAAAAAGTTGGGAGTTTCTGTGCTAATGGATGCTTAATGTGATTCAAGATCCTTTCGAGCATTTTTCATGAATGTAAGACAAAATGTAGATGGGCATTTGATTATTACTCACCAATCCCCCAAAAAAGCGTAAATACGAGAGTCAGATTCCCTCGATGGTATCGGGTTCTTTTCTACAGTCCCAAATCGTATTTTTATTTTACAGTTAACTGTGGAGTATATGTTTCAGGTAAACAGGAAATACGTGACAATATTAAAAAATTTTTGATACACTGTGCGTGAAACTTTCCCTTGTGTGTTTGATGACTTTTATTCACAGTTTATCAAAAAGTATACTTCGATACATGGGAGTGAAATTCATATTCCTCATCCTCGTGATGATCCCGACCCTCGTCTGCGGCTCGAGCTGGGAACCCCTCAGTCGGACGTGAAAAAAAGTTCTGATACCCTTGTATCGGAATATACTGTGTATAACAACATAGATTCGTCCCGATTCGTATAATTTCCTTGACACATTTTAGACGAGAAATGGTCTTCTCCACATCGCACCCTCCTCTCTCTGTTTGTCAAAGTAGTAATTGTCGCAACGAGTTCACGAGGAACCTCTTGAGTGAGCCTCAAACATTGTTTCATGCAATTCTATTAGCATCGAGTTATCAGAAAATTTCATAAAGTACCATATGAATACCAGGCAAATTCCACGTCCTTGGGACGATTCCGACACTTGCCTTCGGCTCGGACTGAAAGAAGTCACTCGAGGCGCAAAATCCAGGTTTTGCACCCAGGTATCGTAAACTAACAGTTGTTCCTTTGTTTAGAGCCATGGTTCCACATTAGTCTGCACAGTGCACATATACGTTTAACACGTTCGCTGCGACGCTATATTTTCGTAATTTAATTCCGGTCATGAACTGGAACTGGACCATCGCATTCCGGTATAGAAACGCCCCCATGGAGCTAGGCTCTTTTTTGGTTCATTGTTCACGTCCTTGGTGAAGTGAACCATTACGATAGATTTTCTCGGGAGAATTTTCCGCGCAAGTCTGAGTCTGCAAAAATTGAAAAATGAAAAATTGCTGGTCTCACCGCTGGGACCTGCCACAATAGACGTGTTAAGATAGCCTGCTCCATTTTATCGAAGGCCTGAATCGAAACGAACAAACGCTATTACGAATGACCCTTCGTACCGTTTGCAAAATTTCAACCATTGAAGAAGTCGACACTCCGTTTGAATATCCAGATGCAATTAGCATATTTACGTAGATGCTATCCGTTTTGGGATTCACATTCAAGAAATAATTGAGCGTTGTCTGATGATAAATTGCGTATTAAGTATACTGTACAATTTGGGTCAGAACATATAACAATCGAAATGTACCTCCAATCACCAAAATTTCTCTTGTTTTCACATATTATCTATACATCTACAAGTAGGTGCATATCTTGTACAAACAAGGCGGTAAAACGCTTTGGATGTCTGCTCAAGAAGCGGAAAATCTGTTTGGCTCATTATGCATGCGTACATTCGTGTGAATCACAGAATATGACCGCATATGAGCAAAATTTACTTCTCCAAACAAGTATCAGCGGTGCCCCTCTTATATTCAAATTCCAAGCTCCAAATTCTCAATTCATTTTTCATGCCATATTCCAATATACCACACTTAACCCTAATGACCAGATCACATGATTTTCTCATTCAAAAATCATAAATCGTTCGCTTACATAAATCTCAAATCCGAATACATATCTCGTAATCCATTGTGACAGAAAGTGACACAATAAGTCTGCAGCAGCAGCAGCAGCAGCATCAGTAGTAGTGGCGTTAAGATTAACGAGCCTTGTATTTATGCAAGGCGGAAAGAAATCTTTTGCTCGCTTCTGTCACATTAAATTTGGATAAGTATGAGGAAGGAAGAAAGATGAAAAAAGAAAATATGGCCCGCCACCTTCACTCGCAACAATTCAAAACCTCAAGACCGATGAATATCCAATTACAGAAAGCAGGACTTTGAGAAGTTGTGAAGTATTTCTTATGAAAAGAATAAAAGAAAAGGCTTTATAAAAATTCAGGATGCTTATGCTTCTGAAGAGAAAAGAGAAAAGGAAGCATAGCGTAAGAACTAAGAAGCATTTTAAGATTGAGACCACCGCCGAGACTTGAAACATCGACACGAATAATAACTTGGGAGTCTCTAATGTTTTGGTGAAAGGTCACACAAAAGAGATGCTTTTGCTGCTGCCTATATTATGCCATGTATAACAATTCTTGACGAGTCTTGCGGGTTGCTAAATTAATGCCGTTTATAGAGAGAGGGGAATTGAGCGAGAAAACCGCATAACGAGAGAGTGCGAAATCAAGCGAGTCGTGCCCTCGTTGAAAGCAGAATCATAATTTACACTGGCAGAGCAAGTAGTACTCGTTTTCTCAGCTGGTCTTCAATTCTGTCTTCTTGTATTAGCAACAGTATTGAAGTGGAATGCTGACAACACTTTTTGTTGTGACAATTATTTCCACAATGACCAACTATACTTTTTAATCTGTTGAAAATATTTTTCATTTGAGAAGCGAATATCATTTGATTAGATTGAATTTGGCACCCCTTGATTGGATGAATGATAATTGTGAGTTCTTAGAATAATTGTGTTGAATTATTCCCAAACCAACTTCGTTTGTACTTGTGTACGAGGCATGAGAAATAAAAGCAAAAGGAGTATTATTCACGGTGACGCGCGGTAATTTCTGCCTTTTACAACTGAGCATTTGATATTGTAATCAAGAATTCCATAATGAAAAATGAGAGATAAGAAAGCGTTGGGTAGAAAATTCAGCTTCCTTAACGGTAGCTATCACGTTTGAAATTTTTCATGAAGAGTAATTAAATGAAAGTCCGAGTGATAGCTCGGCATATTTTAGACTTGTGTTGGAATTCTAATCTAAAACAACATCGGCATTCAAAGGAACCATGAAAATTAAAATTAAAATCACAAAACTTGAAGAGATTTGAAAGAAAATAACAAATTCTGACTTGAACCTGGCGATGAGTCTCATTTTGAAAATTTTCAGAATGAAATTTCTCTGGATGTTTTCGTAAAGCTGATGAAAACTTCCGTGGGTAGTTGAAAAATTTACTTCAAATAGCACCTCTCCACATCATTTTTTCAAGGATTCAGACGTGTCCAAATCCCATAAAGTCTCAGCCTCTTTTTTGTATCGAAATTTTCAACATCGTTATACGAGAATCGATTCTTAAAATATATTGCGAAGATGTTGCGGAGTAATATCAAATAATGAGCGATTCAAACGTACAGTTGAATCGATCACGAAGTCATAAAATTTGATTCCGGGTAAAAATGTCAATTGATTGCGATATACAAAGCTACCGATACATAACGCACTCTTTCACCAAATTCAAAACCTCATTCGAACATTTCGATTGCTTCTGGGCATTCCTCGCATCTCTTTGATCTCTCTCAGCGCAACCAGTAGAGCTCATCTTTCAATGTGAATTTTTCTTTTTCTTCCTCATATTTCCTCATCATCCGATATTAATATCAGATACAAGATGTCAAATATTCTCTCTTCCTTCAAATTTCACTCAATTTCGACTTTTTCAACATTCAGCACTCCGATAAATCGAACGACATGAAACAGCGTAGATGAAAAGTGGTCCAATAATTATTGTACAAGCATGTATAGTGTGCGTTTGATACATAGGGCGAAAATTCGATGTGGAACGCTCAAGCATCGGGGTATGATACACAGTGTAGGTATGCAAAATGACGACGTTCGCTCGTTCATTATATCGAAAATGCGAATATTATGGCGTGGTATATACGTGCGGATGAGATGGACGCTTGGGACGAAAGCGCACGCAAACTCGACCGCACATATTGCAGGGCCTATATTATGTAGAATTTTGTGTAAATTTCGCACTTGATGCACAAGCGTTCACTTGATGTACATTACACGTACTTGTATACGTATACATTTCGAGCTGCTGAAGAGCATTACACTTCATATCATATGTGTTATGTGAGCGTGGTATCATATTGAGCGTATTATATAATATACCAAATTTAGCCTCGGGACAAACAGTTGTCTCACTCTATACATCTCGATGATTCTCATTCATAAAGGAGTTATATGTGTAACGGGTGTGTACAATCAATAACGGCTATTACCTGCCCTGTATATGTATAGCATCAAGTCAGCCAAGATCGATCTTTAAAGATGTATACGCGGTAAATATATCTCGTGCGATTCACAGCGTGTAATTTTCTAACACCGCTGCATGCATGCATCTGCGGCTCGCTCTTTGCAAACTCTGTTTCTTCTTTATAATGCACATCAACCACCGCTCCCTTTCGCGAATTGACTCTTTAATCAGTTTTATAATATCGAACCGCCTCTCTCATACATATAACATACACCTCATCACATACATATTATAATCCATACGTGCGATGTTCAACTCGTATTATATATTTGATCGAGATTCCGATTGATCATATCGCACGCTCCCAAAAGTCATTAGCCCTCGTAATTATGTACTCGATGCAAACTCATTCGTTTTTTTGATATATAATACACATTCGATTTCCTCAACAAACTGACATATAGCTTCGTCAGGATTGATAAGCTTTTCGTGCACTCATCAATCGCGCATACAGGGTGTCCCAAAAGTCAGCCCCCCCCCCTCCCCTTAAAACTCAAAAATGGCTCCGGATATCGCGAAACCCCGAAAAACGGGCTCGAAGACGGGTCCCCTGGAATCGAGGGGGAAAATAAAGAATGGCCTCAGATTTAACTTTGATTATTTTTTGGAGGCCAATTAAAATCTTCCATATTGGAACACCCCTACACTGAGAGAAATTTACTAATAGTTTTCGTTAACTGAGGAGTAATTTTTATAAATACGTTTATACCGAGGCACCAACAGGATCCTCAACATTTTTTGTTGAAACGGTAACGGAATTTATTAATGCGGAAATAAATTTTATTGATCAGTTTACAAATTTTGTTGACGATGATACAAATTTTAATACTGGCGCCCAACTAAATTTCAGAATGATACGTTGCTATTTTTTATACGAAGTAGTAGTCGGGCAATATTTATTTGGTTATATGCAGTTTCAGAGTACGAACCACGCTCAATCCCATACATTATATTATATTCACGCACTTAGAATTAGACTTATCATCTTACATATTGTTTATATTATAAGTTCATACATATATGTTCACATATTACTATACATTATCTTACGTATTACCGATATCGCATACACAGGTTCACGCTAACAATTTATGTTCGTATGGAAATTTTGGAACTCGTATATATACAAACCATGTCAAATTTGACCGCTTGCGAGTAAGCCCAATTCGCCTATAAACGAGCTGATTGCTAGTCGATAGACACGATACGCGGAAAATAAAATACACTCCCAGTTATTCATGGAAATCTGGTATCGATGACATTGCTTTGACTATTATTCGTCAAGTTTGTTGTCCGTAATAAATAAATATTGGTGGTAACATCGATGCCAAAGACGATGTGAGCCACCTGGTGGCAGATACAGGAATCGCGGAAATTCAACGATTCCTCCTTTACAACTCGGCACAAAGGACCCCGCTCCGAGAGATAGGATTTTGGCTTTCGGTTAATTTTGTCGGGGAAGAAATATGTTGTCAAGCACAAAATTCTGAACAAAAAGTTCAATGGGCTCGAAGACGGAAAATGGCTAGTTTTTTCAGTATAAATCAAATAAATACCAATAAATGGGAGGTTATGAGGTTATCTAGAACAACAACAAAGGCTTGTCTGCAGCGTTCGAATTTGAATTGAAAATGTACAATTTGAGTGTGATGTAGCTAAAAGGTCATCACTTTGGTCATTGAAACATTTTATCTGAAACCTTCGATACAAAAAGCAAATAAATGCATGCAAAAAAGTGATAATGCACGATTGACAAAGATATCATAACGGCTTGTATTCTCAATAATTACATTTCATTTCAATCAATGTAGCAGCTAACGCTGCAGAGCTGGATCATAAGGCTGTGCTGACTCGATGCAACGAGTACATGATCTTGAGAGCCCAGATATGGTGCGGGAGCGGCTTTTTGACATCAACATCATCGCATAGCATGAGGCTCGCGCTCTGAATAGTTGATAAAAGGTGTCCGATAGTGCATGGCTGCAATCAAATTATATGGAATGAATCAAAATTAATCTTGGGTCGCGTGAGACTGATGTCTGACAAATATTTCGAGGATATGGAGATCGAATCTCATATTGCCGTATCTCGAGATCATATCGCGTAAGAGGCTGCGGGGTCGAGAGCAAGCGACTATCAAAATCGAGCTCGAAAAGTCGAGTGGAGGGTGTTTTTGAGGTATTTCAAGGTCGCTGAACACGAATATGACATTGCCTTGCCTCCTAATCGTGTTGCGTGGGCGGCTGCGGGGGCGGAGGCGCGAATTGACCGAGATCGAAGCTCGAGACTTGAGTAAGGGTGTTTTTGGGGTATTTTGGGGTCGCTAAGCACGAATTTGAGATCGTCCAGCCTCCAAGTCATGTTGCGTGGATGGTTTTGGGGGGGGGGGGGGGGGTCGAGTAGAGGCACAAATTGACCAAGATTGGAGTTTGAGAGTTGAGTAGGGTTTGTTTCTGGAGTATTTTGGCATCGCTAAGCACGTATTTGAGGTTACACAGCTCCCGAATCGTGTTGAATGGGTGGCTGCAAGAGCAAGGACGCGTGTTGAACTAGATAAAACTGGAAGAGCCGGCGGGGGGGGGTCCTTGATATCTCGAGATCACTGGACACAAATCTCAGATCACCCAGCCTCAGAACCGTATTGGGTGGGCGGCTGTGATGGTGAATTCGATGTAGTTTCCTGACAATGGCCATTTCCTGAGATAGAATCTGACCAGGATTGTAAGCCGAATTAAGGCATCGGGACCAGACCACGAGCATAAGCCAAGGGTGTTCATTGACCGAGGGGTCGAGCGATATCCTGTTGATCGGAATTCCGATTCACTAGGTATGTAATCACAATTTTCGATCACGGAATAGGCCACAAATAGTTTCAGGCGTGAATCTGCGAGAGAGTGGTGACTGCAAGGAGATTCGAGAGCCGAATCTCTATTCTGGCCAATTTTCCAGGCGAAGTCTCATCTCATCATGCGCGAAGCATGACCACTCCACAACGATCATGACCAGAGCGTGATGTGATAGCAGCGGGATTGGGTAATGACTTAGGGAGTGTGATACTGAAATCTCAGCTCTGTAACCGGAAATCTTAAAAAGCAGTCGATTCTCATATATTGACGGGGGTAAGTCACGCATACCACGAGCCTAAGCCAACTGTGTTCGTGGGATGGAGCACCGTGCAATATTCTAGGGATCCGAACCCTGATCCTCTAGCTATGTGATCATAATCCCCAATGACGGAATGGACTACAAATCGTTGCGGGCGAGAATCTACGAGAGGGTGATGACTGCAAGAAGATTCAAGCGTTAGATCTCTATTCTGACTGTTTTCACAAGCGAAATCTGATCTCATGTACCCAGAAGCATGGTGACCATACAACCACCCAGGGACTATTACATGATCCAATAGCCTAGGGATCAGGAGATATCCCAGGACGTGCGATTATGAAATCTTAACTCTGTGATCATAAATCTCGAGGAGGAGCCTATTCTCATAGATTTATGGGCGTGAATCTACTTCTCGATAGTAACGGTTAGGAGATTTGAGTTTTTCCTTGCTGAATCTGGACATCCCCACGGGTTAAATCTGATCCCAAGTAGTAGGATGACTTACGTTATTCGGTCACCTTACCACGAACCTAAGCATGGGGCACGGGAACTACGATCCTCTAGCTATGTGATCACAATTATTGATAACGGAATGGACTACAAATCTTTTCGGTCGTGAATCTAGGAAAAGGTTGTTGACTGCAAGGAGATTCCAGCATTAAATCTCTATCCTGGCCATCTTTACAAGCAGAATCTGATCTCATGTATCGAGAAGCATGGTGACCATACAACGGCCCAGAACCAACACGTGATCCAATAGCCTAGGGATCGGGAGATAACCTCGGACGTCCGATTCTGAAATCCTAGCTATGTGGTCGAAAATCTCGAGAAGGATTCGATTCGAATACATTGGCGGACGTGAATCTACTACTCGATACTGACGGGTAGGAGATTCGAGTGTTCCTTTGCTGAATCTGGACATCCCCACGGATGAAATCTGATCCCAAGTCGTGGGAAGACTCACATTAAATTCATCTGATTATGCTAGTTCGGAGCGCTCGGAGCGCTCCTACCCCCGAACCTCTCTTTCCAAGCGCAATGAGTAAGAGAGAGAGAGAGAAATCCCAGAGTTCGGAGCGCTCCGACCAGCATATTCGAATAAACCTGTTATCTGTCACCATACCTCAAGACTAAGCCGAGTGTGTTTGGTGGTCCAAAGATCGAGCAATTTTCTAGGGATTGAAACTACGATCCTCTAGCTATGCGATCACAATTCTTGATATTGGAATGGACTACGAATCTTTTCGAGCGTGAATCTATGGAAGGGTGGTGACTGCAAGGAGATTTGAGAGCTGATTCACTATTCTGGCCGATTTCACAGGGAGTATCATCTGATCCTGCGAGAAGCATGACTACAATACAACGACCGTGGCCAGAGCACGATTTCGAAGCAGCTTGATCGAGTAGTGTTTTAGGGAATGTGATCCTGAAATCTCAGCGTGTGATCAAAAATCTTGAGAAAGAGTCGGGTAGATTCTTGAGTATTTTGCCACAGAGCTAAGATTTCAGAATCGCACGTCCTGGGATATCTTCCGATCCTTAGGCTATTGGATCACGTGGTGATTCTGGGCGTTGTTTAGTCATCGTGCCTCTCGGTACATCCAATCAGATCCTGCTTGTGAAGATGGCCAGAATAGAGATTTTACGGTCAAATCTCGTGGCAGTCACCACTCTCTCGCAGATTCACGCCTGAAACTATTTGTGGCCTATTCCGTGATCGAAAATTGTGATTACATACCTAGCGAATCGGAATTCCGATCAACAGGATATCGCTCGACCCCTCGGTCAATGAACACCCTTGGCTTATGCTCGTGGTCTGGTCCCGATGCCTTAATTCGGCTTACAATCCTGGTCAGATTCTATCTCAGGAAATGGCCATTGTCAGGAAACTACATCGAATTCACCATCACAGCCGCCCACCCAATACGGTTCTGAGGCTGGGTGATCTGAGATTTGTGTCCAGTGATCTCGAGATATCAAGGACCCCCCCCCCCCGCCGGCTCTTCCAGTTTTATCTAGTTCAACACGCGTCCTTGCTCTTGCAGCCACCCATTCAACACGATTCGGGAGCTGTGTAACCTCAAATACGTGCTTAGCGATGCCAAAATACTCCAGAAACAAACCCTACTCAACTCTCAAACTCCAATCTTGGTCAATTTGTGCCTCTACTCGACCCCCCCCCCCCCCCAAACCATCCACGCAACATGACTTGGAGGCTGGACGATCTCAAATTCGTGCTTAGCGACCCCAAAATACCCCAAAAACACCCTTACTCAAGTCTCGAGCTTCGATCTCGGTCAATTCGCGCCTCCGCACCCGCAGCCGCCCACGCAACACGATTAGGAGGCAAGGCAATGTCATATTCGTGTTCAGCGACCTTGAAATACCTCAAAAACACCCTCCACTCGACTTTTCGAGCTCGATTTTGATAGTCGCTTGCTCTCGACCCCGCAGCCTCTTACGCGATATGATCTCGAGATACGGCAATATGAGATTCGATCTCCATATCCTCGAAATATTTGTCAGACATCAGTCTCACGCGACCCAAGATTAATTTTGATTCATTCCATATAATTTGATTGCAGCCATGCACTATCGGACACCTTTTATCAACTATTCAGAGCGCGAGCCTCATGCTATGCGATGATGTTGATGTCAAAAAGCCGCTCCCGCACCATATCTGGGCTCTCAAGATCATGTACTCGTTGCATCGAGTCAGCACAGCCTTATGATCCAGCTCTGCAGCGTTAGCTGCTACATTGATTGAAATGAAATGTAATTATTGAGAATACAAGCCGTTATGATATCTTTGTCAATCGTGCATTATCACTTTTTTGCATGCATTTATTTGCTTTTTGTATCGAAGGTTTCAGATAAAATGTTTCAATGACCAAAGTGATGACCTTTTAGCTACATCACACTCAAATTGTACATTTTCAATTCAAATTCGAACGCTGCAGACAAGCCTTTGTTGTTGTTCTAGATAACCTCATAACCTCCCATTTATTGGTATTTATTTGATTTATACTGAAAAAACTAGCCATTTTCCGTCTTCGAGCCCATTGAACTTTTTGTTCAGAATTTTGTGCTTGACAACATATTTCTTCCCCGACAAAATTAACCGAAAGCCAAAATCCTATCTCTCGGAGCGGGGTCCTTTTACATGCGAATCAATAATTTTTTTTGAGAAATCAATAAATTTTACAAACGAGCCAGTTTTAAAAGTTCTTGAACGGGATCAACAAAAATTGTTGACGAGTGAGTAAAAACTGTTAATTCAGGAACAAAATCTATTGCGATTCCTGCTGGTGCTCTGGTATTGACGCGATTAATAAAAATTGTTCCCGGGGTAACAAATTTTATTAGATAATTTCTCTCAGTGTATCTTCGACTCTGGGTTCTGAAAGAGCACAGAATGTTACTTCCAAACGAGACAAGTTTTTTCGGATGACCTCTAGGGGTCATTTTAAGATTACAGGTATTTGGACAATGGATTTTGATGAGCAATGGTCTGGATTAGGGAGGTTCCTCTCAGAAAAGTTTCTCAGACTTATTTGGACCCTTGACTTGTGACCTTGAGCACAACCGTGAATTTTGTTAGAGGTCAACTCGATTTTTAGTATGGTTATCACTATTTGTCCTTTGAACCTTGAAGAGGAGAGTCAGGTGATGTCAACAATTTTTTTTGTGAATAGCCGCTCCGAAACAGACTATTGTCTCAACTCTGGCATGTCGAACTACTATGCCGAGACTCGCGACCTTCAGGTGACCTTTGAGGGTCACCTACGGAATAGGCATCTTGCATTTTTTTGGACCCCCCTAAAAAGAGGTTTGGCAAATTCGACTCGAAATTCGAGCAAATCGATATGAGTAAGGTGCAATTGGAAAGAAATTCCCAAAAATTGTTGTCATCTTGCGCAAATTGTTTGAAAGTCAGACGATTGTGTCCCTATGACGTCACACGATGCAAGTCATCTTATTGTCAAACAATTTGCGCAAGACGAAGAAAATTTTTGGGATTTTTTCTTCAATTGCACAATACTTGTCTCGATTTGCTCGAATTTGCCAGATCTTTTCCTGGAGGGATCAAAGAAATTGCAAGACGCCATAAAATAGCGGCAGTTGACAACTTTGTCGGAGTGACGTCACACAGCGCAAGTCATCAGACTTTCAAACAATTTGCGCGAGATGAAAACAATTTTTGGGGATTTTTTTCCAATTGCACCGTGCGTATCTCGATTTGCGCGAATTTGCCAAACCATTTTTCAAAAAAATGCAAGATGCCTACTGTCAGAAAGTCATACTTGGCTTCAAAATCTGTCACATTTTCAGCATCCAAATTCAGGAATAGGGATAACCACACTGAAGTTCGAGTTGATCTCTCTTAAGGTTCAAGGTTATGCCCAAGGTCAAGGGTCGAAATAAGTCTGAGAAACTTTTCTGAGAGGAACCTCCCATATCTAAACCATCGCTCTATACTGGCTGCGGTACGTATCACTGGCCATTCACTTTTAACCCCCAAATGACCCCTAGGGGTCATCTAAAAAATTAGCAAAAAGGTATGTGAAATGTTGTGCTCTTTCAGAATCCGGAGTGAGAAATAGAGATTAAAAATAGAGTCCATTTGAGAAATTGAATTTGACCTCTAAAAAACCATCAAGGTCACATTTAAGGTCAAATCTGAGACCATTTTCGAGCTTTCCTCACGATTTCAGGAGACACACGTTTCTCGGGGTTTTTCCATAACCGGGGGTATTTTCGATTCCTGAGACTAACTTTCCTTATTCTGAATATTGTTCAAATTTTTCCACATAGTAATACCATCGATGAAAACGATATTCAAAATACTAAAAAAGTTTTCAAAAAATCGCATATGAATCTGAGTCAGTCTATGTGATCCGAAGCCATTCATGCAGGGGCTCGTGCATAGGGCAGCTCTTTGTTCCAGCAGTAATGGAATTTTTCACCAAGAAAATGAAAAACACTGGTCGTTATATCAGAGATACCCGGAACCAGATTTTTATCGAATACATATCAGAGGCAACGAGAGAGACATTTTCATTTGCAATACCCGCAAACTCGCGAGTCACCATAGAAAGAAATCTCTGCCTCTCCCGCAGCAATTAGCGCAAGGTTTACCTACCGAGCGTCTCTCGTCCGTCGTCGTTCGCTGGTTATATACACGGATATATCCTACATACCGGTGCTCTCGCAAAATGCATCAAATACTTATGTATGTATGCGATGTATATATGGGATCAGTCGAGAGTAGTTGCTTCCGTGGAATGAATTTTTTTTTCTTTCTCTTTCTCTTTGATTCAGTTTTTTCATCCTTTGCAATGCGGCCGTTGCCCGGGACCTTTTAATCGTGCCGGCTTGCAGTTATAGTGTATATCAAAATGCATTACTCGTATATAATACGTATGCTTGCTCGAGATATTGTATATTAAGTCAACTGTAGTATTCGGATTTGCAAATTGCATTACCGTATAGTCTGTAGGTTGAAAAGTGTGTTCCTTTGTGCATGTGATGGAGAGCGAAGAGATTTGTGTTGCGGTCGACAAGTCGAGAGAGAGCATAAAACGGTGCTTCCGAAAAAGCCTTTGCGCGAATGATGGTTTTACTTATGTGTGATAGGGTTGAAAAATACGGTAAGTTTGTGAATTTTGGCCTTTACTTTGCGAGGACTAAAAGCTTGCGTGAAGTAGGCTTTGAGAAACCGCTGACGACATTGTACATCACTTCCCGTGCAGCATTGCATCAAAGATTTTGAAATTGCCGCTTTCCGTGATATTCTTTTTGTCATTTTCATCCTAAATCCCGTTACTGTAGTAAACTTGAATACGGTTTGTTATTTTTGAAAAACTCGCCATTGGGAAAATTCTTAAGATTTTTCTGTCAAACAGAAAGTTTTCTATGATTTTGATGACGTTGAGCTTTTCAACGAAACAAAAAAGAATATTCCACAATATGGAATACTAGTACGAGTATCGTAATATGTCCACTTGGCAACAACCTGAACTGTTCAGGAAGAGCTAACTTCACGATCTTTCTGTCTAACTTTTTTCTTACCCTTATCCACTAGTGCGAGTGAGACAGCGCTATGTCAAGCTTGGACAGTTCACCTTGTTGCCGAGTTACCTATCTTATCTGTTGCACAAAAATTCTATAGATTTTCGAATTCAGAATTTCGGAAATTTGTTCGAATTAAACTGAATCTGGAACTAAATTAGATTTACGTGTGAATCGTATACTCGAGCTTTTGAATTATTTTTCAACTCAAGCTCTTGCTAATATTCGTCACATAGACTAGGCGAAATCGCTGGAAAAATTAATCTGATGGAATTTTTTTGCGGGATCCCCTCCAGAAAACCATTCTGAATCCGAAAATCCATGTTGCCAGACGGAATTCTGATGCGAAATTGTTTATACTGAAATTGTTTAAACAAATTAGCATTATCAATTTTTCCGGTGTGAAAGCAACTTCTATAGGTTATTTGGTTTATTTTAAAAAGAAAATCTCTCTTGTCATTTTTCTCTAAAAGTCGTTGTTTTCGAGCTGTGAGCGTTTCAAAGTTGGAAAAATGCGAAAATCGCGGTTTTCAGCGACCGATTAGAGTACGAAAAACGTGAAAATCTCATGTTGCCAAAGCGGAAGAATGTTGATTGGGATGTCCTTAACAATATCCAATAGCAAAAATTCATGTTTCCGAGCGATAACGCATTGTTTTTCCAATGTTAACAAAAGGTAGATTTGCGGGCTACAGCAACGGCGAGGAAGCAGACGACGCGCGCGCCGCCGCCACCGTTGAATCTCTATGGCTATATCGTGCGCAACTACCCATTGTTAACATTGGAAAAACAATGGGTTATCGTTCGGAAACATGGGCTTTTGCTATTGGATATTGTTAAGGACATCCCAATCAACATTTTTCCGCTTTGGCAACATGAGATTTTCACGTTTTTCGTACTCTAATCGGTCGCTGAAAACCGCGATTTTCGCATTTTTCCAACTTTGAAACGCTCACAGCTCGAAAACAACGACTTTTAGAGAAAAATGACAAGTGAGATTTTCTTTTTAAAATAAACCAAATAACCTATAGAAGTTGCTTTCACACCGGAAAAATTGATAATGCTAATTAACTAAACAATTTCAGTATAAACAATTTCGCACCAGAATCCCGTCTGGCAACATGGATTTTCGGATTTAGAAGGGTCTTCTGGAGGGGATCCCGCAAAAAATTCCATCAGATTAATTTTTCCAGCGATGGCGGTGATTTCGCCTTGTCTAACATATCAGTGGCAGCAATGTTTATTGTATGTCATGCACGCATTGATGAGTCCTTTGTTGTATGTGGGTTGCACCTCGGTCGCACATATCGCAAGAATGATTTTGATGATTTTGATATCAATATAAGTATATAGTTTCGAACCCAAAAATGATGCGTACCCCCTGATAAAAATGACCATTTGTTGCTCCTATCATAAAATTTGGAGCTCGTCTTGGAGTCCCCAAAAAATTATCGTTCTTTTTTATTTTTCATTTTTATTGAGACTAGGTTGATTTCAAACAACAAGTACATGGTGTAATACACTGAGTACTCTGCACAGGTACTTGTAGCTTCTCTACGTAGGCTGACTTATTTCTTATAGGCGAGACGAGAAATTCATCTCCGACACTCCTTTTTCATAAAATCAAAGTATTCGGAGAGCGAATTTTCCATCTCCACTGGACCAACAGATTGAGAATTTTCGTACATTTTTGGTGAAAGTGTATAATGTTGATTTTCATCGTTAAGTCCAATAATTAAAACATCAAATACATCGAAAATTCATCGAGATCAATAAAAAAGAAAATCACGAGAGGTCAATGCTCTTGCTCTCTGTGATATTCGACTGCTTCTCACATAACCAATAAGTGGTTTTTTATTCGCGAGACTCGTCGTCCCCTTTTACATCGGATATTGGCGTATTGCATACTCATTTGCGATAAATGCCTCATGCGTGCAGATGCATTGTAAGCTATTCGAATATATGTATATAGGAAGGAGGCATATAATACGAGAGAGAGAGAGAGAGAGAGTGCGCCCGGGGTGTATGAACGTGTAAAAAAATAATTCATACTCTCGCCCCCATATACCTCTCACGGTATTCTCGTCGCGTTCGCTCTTACATACCGCGATTAATCGCAGTCTCATTTAGCCGTGCGCATCTTTTTCGCGAGATTTATCTCGGCTTTATATGTGTTGTGTAGCATTTATACTATACAGCGACCCCCGTGATTTCGCGACGTCATTATGCCTGTGGTGCGCTTTTGTGCTTGGAAAATAATTTAATATGCATCGCAAAAGAGTGTTGGATACGAACAGATTCCAAAGCTCTCGATTGGTTCTGCTGCGTGGATAATTGATTGCGAGGGATTGCGGAATTACGCGTTTTTGGGGCTCGTATATATTTTTCTGAAGAATGAAAAAAAGATTTAGGCCATGATGCGTGTATTATTCATGAATCTTTGATTATTCCTGAATAAATATCTTTCTCCGTGGATAGGTGTACGGGAGAGTGGGGCGAATTAGGACAAACAAGATAGCTCGATCCTAGGCGAGTCTAGACTTTCGCCGCGCAAATTTTTTTTTAATACCATCACAGACAATGGTTTTTATCTCGGTTAGACCTCCTGAAACGATACTGGGAGGCCATGCTGACGTATAGGGGTGCTATTCGAGGGTACGCGCGGTTTATTTTGGAAATGCAAGAGTTCACGCTGCTCCTGCATAACTGGACGGACTTCATCGCCATTTGGTGGTCAGAAACTACATCACAAAACAAAGATTTTTAGCCGTCGTGGGTCAAAATCGACCCATTTGAACTCAAGTATTCACAATTTCGCGAAAAAAACGGTTGGGGGCATTTCTGGACGAATTGGTAGGGGCGAATTTGGACAATGCTAAATCCCATCTAAAATCGGTCGACCGATCGCGTGCCCGTGTTTTCCGGTAATTATTGCCCGTATCGAGGCGCGTATGCGTTTGTGCGAGTTTTTGGAAGCGCGGGAGGTTGAGGGTGAGTTAGGTGATTGAAAATGGGTGAAAAGTGAAGTTACGATGTCCAATGGCCATCTCAGGAATCGGATTGGAGATGAGAAGTCGCTTTCAACGTGTTCAAAGATAGTGCTCGGTTTAGGCAATTTCACTGTCGCATTCGCTGATATTGGGTTGATTGTCGCCGCACTCTATCATTAGGATCGTTGACTTAAGGCGAGTATGGGCACCTCCCATATGAAGAAAAAATAATGAAAGTCGGCTATTAGAGGCTGCGAAACGATTGCTGGTTGCTAAAGACGGTAGTGCACCAATAAAGCGCCTGTTCCAATAATGCTGCAGAATGACACAAAAATGGCTCGCTTATTGTTGAGGCTATGGGAGGATGTAAAGGTCGCGGGCGGGTTTCCCTATTGATTTTGGGTTATCACCACATGTTTTGGTGGGTCAATGTGACTCCAATAGGTAAGGAATATTGCATTATACCTCGATCTTCAAAGCCTATCCTAATTTGCCCCCAAAACTGTCCTAAAGTGCCCCCAAACGCGGGGCGAATTAGGACAGATTTTTTTTTCAACTTCAAGAAAAAGTGTGAACGCTAAGACCCAGGGGTCTGAAAATTTTTTTACGATCTATCTAATAGTTGAACTTCAAAGTCCCATAGCGCGCCTATCCCCAAGTATAGCCAGATAGCCCCACTGCGAACCCTGTCCTAATTCACCCCACTCTCCCCTACAACCCTTCCATTTCAAAGCAATGTTACATTCATTTCTGTGGTACATACAAGTGCAGATACAATCGTCTCCCAAGATTCTGAAACGGGACTGGGATTTTTTTATAAAAATTATACATCCACCTTGAGCGATTCTCACACGGTAAAGACAAATTTCGAGCTTTCTCACGCAATTGATCGGTGCCTACACCTTTCACTCATCACAGAGTTATACGTGACGTCGATCGTGTCGGAGTTAAGAATGAGGTCTCGGATGTTTATTCTTCTTCCTTTTCTTGTTCTTCGTATTGTACGTGAATTTTCAGTTGAAATCAATTTGTTGGCTCGGCGATACAAGTATATAGCGAGGTTTTATCAATGCGATGTGTACGAGATAGCTTGTGCATGGCATGATATGCTCTTTTGCTCGGAGGGCAATGAAATTATCCCGGCATGCGCGCGCGCGCGAGAAAGAGGAAGATGTGGGTGTAGAATATAAGGTGCATAGGCCAAGTCTACATAGACGCGCTCAGTCTGGGCGCGCGCGCGCTCTCTTCGCTTGCACTCTCCACCCAAACACCGGAGTGGGTACCGAAAATGAGATTTGAAAATCTTTTGACGCGTGTTCCCTCTCAATCGGAGTATCAGCGCGAGTTTGTGAGATGAAAAGTGGCCAGTTCATCACGTAAATCGAAAAAAAGTTGATTTGCATCTATTAGAGATCGAAAAGTGAGAGACGTGGTTGTGTCTCATATGAGCATCCCCCAACTTTTCATCAGGTACTCAACTTGTAAACCATCCAGCAATATTCAACATTATTTTAGGTTTGCAATGAGACCTTCACCAGAAACTGTGAAATAAGCAAAGCTGTGCGGAATCCTGGTTAAGAAGAATCGAGCTATTCCATGTACACCTGAGATCTAATTTCTCGTCTAATTTGTGTTACGAGAGTCACTCCTCCGTAAATTCGGGACATCTCGGGTGTTGTTAATCAGGATTTCATACACTTTAGCTCATTATTCAGCCTCTGGAATAAGTACAAATGTATAACCAAGATGATGCTGAATATCGCTGAATGGTTTGCAAGTTGGAGACCTGATGAAAAGTTGGGGGATGCTTATATGAGACACAACCACGCCTCTCATTTCTCGATCTCTTTCCGATGCGAATCGATTATTTTTTCGATTTACGTGATAAACTGGCCGTTTTTCATCTCACAAACCTGTGCTGATACTCCGATTGAGAGGGAATACTCGTCAAAAGATTTTCAAATCCCAATCCCGGTAACTACTACGGTGTTTGGATGGAGAGTGCAAGCGGAGAGAGCGCGCGCGCCCCGAGTGAGCGCGTCTATGTAGACTCGGCCATAGTTTGATAGGCAAGAGGAGATCGGAAAAATGAATTGACGGGTTGAGGTCGAGGCTTATTCTCGAGCATTTGGATGAACGATCGCTTTGGGCTGCATCCGGCCACCTTTACATACTATGTATAAAACCCAAGTGAGTATAACGGTGTAAGATTTATTCTTGGCTGTTGTGTTTCGCAAAACTATTATCTACTGACCAGTTCTGGTTGTAGCTTCGGCACGATCCCATAACCTTCTGTAATAACCGCATTATATGGGTGAGCTTGGAAAATATTCACTGGTCTTTGTATGTTATTGTTAAAGGTTCTAAGAGCTCGGTTACAGAGTAAGATTTGATTTTTAGGATGATGAAGCAGTAAAACATTTATCGAATGATTTTTATGTGTATAAAAATTAGGAATGATTGTAAAGACATCCATACAAATTTTGAATTTTTTGCAAGATTTTCATATTGGAGTCACGGTCATGTATCGTGAACTTGTTCATAAATAGAACCTCAGCTACCACAAGAATGCTGGTTCTCTCATCACAGTATGTTTGTACAAAGATGGCAAAATTTAGAATTCTGACATTTATTTCGTTTCTTATTTTTCACTCTTCCAAAGTTCCACGATGAGATCCCGATCGTATTCCACTATGTTCCTTGTAGTGACAATGATTTTTCAGAAGTTTTTCACGGAATATTTTCAAAACGTCTTCAAAAAACGAACAAAAACTATTGGGAATTGATATTGTCCTCTGGAGGGGACAAAGCAGTTAGCGAGCTCTTAAGCTGTGATATTCGCTGAAAGCTAAATTCTTGGGCAGAGCCAAGTCCCTGTATGATTTTACTCATTTTACTCTTGGTGCTCATAATTTTCTGTCAGAAATGTTCTAGTTATCAAAAAATTAAAAAAATTATATCATAGTCTCTAATTTAAATTGGGCGACCCCCCCCCCGGGGTTCAGTTTTTTTCGTTGATCCATTTTACGCAATTTTTACATTTTTTTGAATGGTTTAAATTGATACTAATTTTACAAGTTCGGCAACAATTCCTAGTTTGACGATTTAGTATCAATTAGTTGTAACGACCTAATCCTCAGAGTGACCCAAAATCTGTCGATTCCTGGACTATGTCCGCTAAAACGAATGAAAAATGCTCGGAAAAATGTTAACATTTCTTCAACATAAGATTGAATTTCTATGAGGAAATTGGGTATACATCGATCGGTTCCAATATTTTCGTGTTATCCTTCCAGAACACGTCAAATTCCATTGAGAAAATGGAATCTGTGGATTTAGGCTAAGACGGGGGTAAGTTCGTGGAGACGCGATCGAAGCAGAGATGGATGTTTTGTTTTGTATAGCGATTGAATAACGTGACGAGGGCGCGGATGACACTTTGCTAATCCCAGCGACCGTCGTCGGTCCCTTATGCCTCCTTTAGTATCCCAATCGCTCAACCCGAAGCCTATATATGATGATGATGATGATGAGAATCTGACCCATCGATCAAAATATTTGAAGGCACCTCTCCATCATCATAGATACATCTATCGCTCATCTTCGTCAACATGAGATATGACTATATACATGACGAGAAGGTTGCTCCACGTATATAAATTACACGGGACTGTACTCCTCTCGGGACCCCAACTCTCATACTACCACCACCACCTCTACCACCCCCGCGTTGCAACACTCATGCATAATTCATCGCATGCAAAAGGCGAGGGTATACACACACACACAAACACACATCAAAACAGTGGCTCGTCGCAAACAGGGTGAATCTTCTCTGCTCGCTCAAGTTTTAGAAATGCAACCCCTTTCGAAGCGCGCCGCGCCGAGCTTTCCCGTATCTACACTCTAAATAACGCGAAGCGAAAATACGGAGCCCTTTTGGTGTTTTTACTTCCTTCGTTGCTGCTTCTGCTTGTGTTGGCCCTCAATTTTGGAAGATAAACAGTTAGGGTATATACAGGGAGGTTATGGTCGGTTGGTACATGCCGATAAACATCGTATTGTGCTCGCGCTTTTTCATCCCCGCATGATTTAGCCCCTTATACACCTTGAGAGCAACGTACCTATAAGTGTATACAATGTACATACAATATGGAGTACTGAGAGAGGTATATGTATACATGTAGGGTTAGGTGATATATAATGTTAGGCACGCACACGCGTGGTGATATGAAAAGAGGAGTTGATGTACACGCGTGCGAGTGAAAAGCCGAAAAAAAACTCGGATATGATATACCTGATGGAGTGAAGGAAGGTAACAAGTATACAGCCGCTCGGAGTTCGAGCTTGGAGCAGCCCTGGCGTTTGAATGTGAGCTACGCTGCCGAGTGTTTGTTTGCGTGTGTATATATATAGCGATATTGTGAGTGGGCTATGAGGGCATAATATGAGCGCAAAAGGTAAGAAACAAGGCATAGTATATAGAGTACTATCGCGGTCCACGACCCCCGGACGCTTTTTCCAAGCGGAGCTCCAGCGCGCCACGGGGGTGCAGCTTTTGAATCTCGCGCGCTGCGCACTGTGCATTCCGTCCGCCCCATATATAATAGTATAGCCCTCAGTTAGGGTAAAGGCTCGTGCCCAAAATGCAAAGAACACCCGTTACGTATTCTTTCATAATGTCACCACGTGAACAGTTAGCCCTGCAGGAGTTCCTGATTATTTTTTAATCATTTACACGTATAGTATCCAGAATTTTCTAAAGAATTTCACAAAATGCGATTTTCGTATGGATGTTTGTAAGCGCGTGGAAAATACAAATGAAGGGCTGTAGTCTTGGTATGTGAGGTCTTATATCGGAATTTCAACACTCGGCTTTTTGACTTGTCCGCAATGCTGTTGGGGTCTATTCCGGTGAAAAAAATCTTTTTTTGCCCAACGGGGGTTTACGAAGTAATGCGAGAGGGGTCTGTTAATACTTGGCGGAGGGTCTACAAACACAATGAAAGTGGCATCGGTGACACCTCAAAAAGACTATTCGGTGATCCGTGAATCACGCCAGGTGTGGATTGATGCGCAACTGCCGATATTATCTTGATTGCGCTCTTGCACAATTCCGAGCTGGTAGTGGACTGCTGGTCCATACTGATGTATGAGGAGGCAACTTTGGCAGTCTGGCGATGCTTTGTATACGTGTAAATTACCGAGTCTGACCGCTGACTGTTCTTTTTTGGGCATTTTCTTCCTTTTTTTTTCTTTATTTTTTAGTTGGCTGCTAGAGAACCGTGAGGAGGAGCTTTGATTCCTAAAATATTTTTATACTAATCCTTCGCAAATTTTTACTTTAGTTGATTAATTTTCACACTAGATGATGGTTCTACCGTTGCTATCAAATATGTACTAGGAGTTCGATTCCAGAGTTTCCGAGAGAATTTCACTTGTTTCACTGGCGGAACCAGAGTTTCGGTTCGAAATTTGAAACTTTCTTCGGTTGGAATTTTCCTAATAAAAATGAGATTTGTTTCGAAGATGCTTCATTATTCCGATTGTCTATTCTTCAAAAATTCTGAGATAATCCAAAGATGGTATATTTCCGTTTCCTGAGCGCAGTAGCCCATTTTGGGCACTAGGACAGACATGTTCTCCAGTGCTCAAAATGGGCTTGCAAGCGAAGTGCGGATATATTTTTTTCATTACGAGAACCCTAAAATCCTATTTCAACGCGGCATTTTCAGGTTAGAGTAATGAAAAATTACATTCCGGAATATCAGTTGAATTTGAGACTTTGCACATTCGCGTATCTAACTTTCGGGATTTTGGACGTCCAGCACTTCAAATCTTCCCTGAAAATGTCAAGATTCGAAACATTGTATGTTTGGATACTCAAAATTCGGTACTGCAGGGTTCACTATGCAAAATAAGAATATTTATTATCATTTTGTTGTTTTGGTTAATGAACTTACGAGAAAATCGACATTTGGAACTCTTTTGGGCGCAATCCATATCTCAAACGCCCGAATGATGAAAATCTTGAATCATAGATTTTGAATAACTAAAAGAGCGCGGATTTCTCAGTCAACTAATAAGGGTTTTCGCATTTGAATTTTCTTTCGGGATTTTGGACGTGCGGCATTCGCCTTCGAAAATCGGGGTTGGAGACGCCTACGTATTCGGAGACATGGACGTTGGACACTGCGATAGATGCGACACAATCTCAGTCCTCCGAATCTTTGATTCTCGATTATCCAAAATCCCGAAACTCAGATTAATGAATATCCAAAACCTGAAAACTCACATTCTCGAATGTCCAAAATTCCGAAATTCTGATACTTCGATGCCCGAATGCCAAAAATCAAGGCAGATTTTCGAAATCCCGGAATTCAGAGTCTGGAATGTCCGAAGTCTCGACGACCGTGCCCGACACACTCACATTCTCCAATGACCAGAATCCTGAAACTCAGATGCCCGAATGTCTGAAATCTCGAAAGTAAAATTTTCAAAATCCCGAAACTCAGATGCCCGAACGTCTGAAATCTCAAAGGTCAGATTTTTGAAATCTCGAAAATGAGATTCCAAATACCCCAAACTCAGATGCCCGAACGTCCAAAATCCCGAACCTCGGATTTTTTAAATCCCGAAACCCAAATTCTAAATCCTGAAACTCAGATGCCCGAATGTCCAAAACCCTGAAACTCAGATGCTCGAAGGTCCGAAATCCCGAAACTCAGATGCCCTAATGTCCGAAATCTCGAGAGTCAGGTTCTCGAAATCCCGAAACTCAGATGCCCGAGTGTCCAAAATCTTGAAGTCAGATTTTTGAAATTCCAAAACTAGGATTCTAAATCCCGAAACTCAGATGCCCAAATGTCCAAAATCTCAGAACTCAGATTTTCGAAATCCCGAAACTCAGATGCCCGAATGTCCGAAATCCCGAAACTCAGAATTTCAAATGTTTAAAGTCTGGAAAGTCAGATTTTTGAAATCCCGGACTCAGATGTTCAAATGTTCGAAGTCTCGAAAGTCAGATTCTTGGAATCCCGAAACTCAGATGCCCGAATCTCCGAAATCCCGAAACTCAGATTTTCTAAATCCCGAAACCCAGATCGTAGATCCCAAAACTCTGATGCCCGAATGTCCTAAATCCCGAAACTCAGATGCCCCAACGTGAACGTCCAAAATCTCGCAATTCAGATTTCCGAAATCCTGAAACTCAGATGCCTGAATGTTCAAAATCCCGAAACTCAGATGCCCGAATATCCGAAATCCCGAAACTCAGATGTTCAAATGTTCAAAGCCTCTCGAAAGTCAGATTTTTGAAATTCCGAAACTGAGATTCCAAATCCCGAAACTCACATGCCCAAATGTTCAAAATCTCGCAGTTCAGATTTTCGAAATCCTGAGACTCAGATGCCTGAATGTTCAAAATCCCGAAATTCAGATCTTCGAAATCCCGAAACTCAGATGCCCGAATATCGGAAATCCCGAAACTCAGATGTTGAAATGTTCAAAGTCTCTCGAAAGTCAAATTTTTGAAATTCCGAAACTGAGATTCCAAATCCCGAAATTCACACGCCCAAATGTTCAAAATCTCGCAGTTCAGATTTTCGAAATCCTGAGACTCAGATGCGTGAATGTTCAAAATCCCGAAACTCAGATCTTCGAAATCCCGAAACTCAGATGCCCGAATATCGGAAATCCCGAAACTCAGATGTTGAAATGTTCAAAGTCTCTCGAAAGTCAGATTTTTGAAATTCCGAAACTGAGATTCCAAATCCCGAAACTCAGATGCCCGAATGTACAAAATCCCGAAACGCAGCTTTTCTAAGTGCCGAAACTCAAATTCTGAATCCCGAAACTCAGATGCCCAAACGTCCATACGAAAAAAAAATAGTTTTTTGGGCCAACAAATACAATCTGGCAAAACAAATACCTGTTTGTAAGGTTTGTATTTGTTGGATCTACAAACTAAGTTCGTCAAGTTCGTGACCACGACAAAGTACTGTTTGCAAAAACTGAATTCCACAAATTCGAAATTTTTTTTGCAAATTCCCGTACTCGCGGTATTCGAACTCGATGGGGTCGTGTGCAATGGAAACTATTGAAAATTGTCCGATTCTGGGCCAGGTCCATCGATAACCGTCGTGGTTAGGTTACCAGCACAAACCTGCACTGGGTGGCGGTAAACACACACATTTCTTGGTTAACAAATTTGTGATTGTTACAAACTAGTTTGTAAATCTAACAATCCAGTTTGTTAATCTAACAAGTACTAATTCTATAAACGGACATTTGTCAATCCAACAAACTATCCTTTCCCGTGCAAAATCTCGAAAGTCAGATTTTCGAAATTCCGAAACTCGGATTTTAAATCCCGAAACTCAGATGCCCGAATGTCCAAAATCTCGAAACTCAGATGCCCAAATGTTCAAAATTTCGAACGTCAGATTTTCGAAACCCTGAAACTCAGATTCCCGAATGACCAAAATCCCGATACTCAGATCCTCTAATGTAGTTATAAGAATCCAAAAGGGCAGTTCTCAAGCACCCAGAAATCTGAAACGTTTTTCCATTATTTGAGGGCCATTAGAGTCTTTAAATTTGGAATCTAGAGCATTCGGGAACTCCAAAATGGGTCTCAAACGTGCGGAAATTCAGCTTTCGAGACTTGAGTTGGACTATCGGATATTCGATTCTTGAGATGTGATTGAGTTACCACCATTCGTTCTTGCATATTAATTCACGTAATCAATTTTACGGACAATCGACCTTTGAAATAACGATCCAGGCTCAAAATTGTAATTTGTTCCGAAAATGGAACAAAAATTTTGAACAATAATCCAATGCAGGCGATTAATTTTATAGTACAATCAAAGAAAGTACAGTCAAAGATCAATTTGATATTCTTCCATTCTAGAGAAAAATACATGTTTCATCGAAACGGAATCAATTAATCTTAGTGAGAATTTGAATGTCTCCAGCAAGAAAAGGGCGTCATTTTCGTAAAATCTCGACTCGCACGTGGCAGTATTACAAGTACAGATGGTCGCAAGCACAATTCCTCACACATCACCCTGTTCATCGCATCGTACAAAGATATACACACTACCAGTAATATAATATACAAATGACTCGAGAAAGTGTGCGGCAAAAGCTCGTGTGCTATACCAGTACAGTCAGCAGGGGGTCTAAAATGTTCGCGACACTTTAACCCCGCGGCGAGGTATACGGCTATAAGCTTTCGGTGCGCAGTGACAAATGTAGCGGATCCAACGCAATTCAAAGCTCGATTCATTATATGTATACCGCTGGTGTTTCTGCTGCTCGCGGTAGCCGTGGAAACAGTAGCACCAGCATCACTCCAACAGTGTCAGATCTCACCTTTTCTCATCAGCTGTTGGAGACATTTCAATCGCGTATACACCAGCTACCTTATCCCCAGACATCAGCTATTAACCCCGAGGCGTCACTTTGGCTCTGAAAAAGCACCCCCCCCCCCTCAACTCGCCTATACAAAGCTATACATATTTTAGGATAGGTTTAAGCTAGATGTATTTTACTCTTTCTCGTAGACACTCACCCCCTTCTTAGAAGTCTCATCGTCTCCAGTACCTAATTATTCGAGTTTGGTTTGGTTCAAAGTCTGATGCGCGTTCTATATTATGTATTCTGAGACTCTGATGGCAAGACAAGCCAATTGAGATGAATCTTCAGCGTGTGACTGGACTACTCGCGAGATAGGTAAGGTGAGTTTTGTACAAGAAGGACTTGATGAGGATTTACTACGAGACGCTATAAGGCTTTTGGAGCTTTGTATACGCGGCTTCGGGGATGATGATTTATCCGGCAACTTGGAGAGCTTGAGCTTTGCTACTACTATACTAGGAGATATCTCTCTCTCTGTCTTTTGTTGAGTCTGAGATGTTGTGGTATTATAGAGGCGACTGCTGCTGTTACCACCGCTTTGCCAGTCGTGTGTTCTGTTGCAGATTTATCGCTTATCGCCGTCTTGAGATAAGACTTGTATACCAACGGGGTAAAGTTATATCCTAAAATGGTGTGAGGTAGATATGCATTTTAGAGAGAGGGCAAGTGTCGCTGACGTATTTTCGTTTGACAAAGTGTTTTGTACAAAACGGGTGAATCTTATACGAAATTTTAGATGCATCGATATGCGCATACATACTTAAAAACATTTTTGCTCATGAGGTATACTATGATGCTCTCCGGTTTTGCTCGTGACAAAATGACGAATGCGTCTCGACGACGACGACGACGACGACGACGAGGCTTCCAAACACTTTGGGTATAGATATCCAGCCAGGGCTATGCCGTCACGCTCCCTGTGACATGAGTTATATTCAATTTTTACGGCTAGGTAAATTTGCTTCGGTTTTGTTTTACAATATTCCAGTTGGGGAGTGTTGTATATTCGTAAATGTGCATTGCGACCACCCGCAAGTTGAGCTGTTTTACTCACTGCCACTATATATATACACCATTGGAAGCAATATGGCGTTGCAAGCTCATGCAAAATTTTTCGGCTATTTTGAGAAGAGACCGACGAGGCGGGACAATCGTGTTAAAGCAAAAGGTAATCAGAGCGTAGAAGCTGTCACCGTGCATAGCCACTTAGTATTTCCATGTAGTCGGTGGGGGTTATGGGTATACTCGTTGTCTTGGATAACAACGTGTTGTCTTGTCCTGAAGAGTGTAAATGACTTGAGCTCTCGTCGAGCTTTCTTCTTATCGGTCTCTTTTGTCTGTGTTAATATTGCAAGCTTCCACGAGTTTTATTTCTAACTACGATTTTTTATTGTCATCAAGAACTGTGAACGTTTTTAGCTTATTTTTATGGTAAAAGGAGTGATGAGGATATTCAATTTTTGATATTGATCAATAATTTTTTTCTTTTATGTCTGGAAACACGATTCAATTTGCTCAGTTCTCGATCATAATTCGGTTTAAATAGAGGTAAGAAACTAATACTCATAACGGTAATTGAAGTTTAAAAAAATACGTTAAAAACTAAAATAAAAATTTTTTTTAGGTTTTCGTTCGTATTTCTTTTTATTGCATTTATAATAACGCGAAAAAATGTTTACTGCTGGAATATATTATTGAGACCCAAAAGAGCTTTTGAGCATTTTTTCAAATTTTCACCACCAGTCGATAACAAACAAATTGACTCAAATATACCACGCAAGTCAAATTTCTGTCTAAAACATCAACAAACGACAAGAGAAGTGAGGGGGTCGCTTGAATATCACTCGTAACAAACACCTGTCTATATAACTGATCAATCTACAAAGTCAGCGTTAAAAATCAAGGGGTCTTGCTTTGCAACAATAAAATAGGGTTTCCAGGACTTACGAAATAATCATGATCTTGGAACATTCACCAAAACACGGATGCGGAAAAGGATTATCAAGGTTTTCCCCATCCATGTATAACACTGGTATTCACAGTCGTTATAACCCGAGAGTTAAGAATTGATTCGCGGGTTAGGCGCTGTAATCGGCGTGGACAAAAATGAATTCAAGTCTGTGGTGTTCTGCTGCATTGGGACAATGTGAGGTGAATGAAGAGTCTTTGGTTCATTCCTCTGCCACGCCGATTACAACGCCTAATCCGCGGATCGCTCCTTAACTCTCGGGTTATAACGACTATGAATACCAATTAGCCCGGCGGCCGAGCATGGTTCCGTAGCATTTTGGATGCGACCGGACAAAAGTTGTGTATTCCCATGTATTTTGACCCGCTGAATCCGATTTTCGATGGTGGAAAGTCGGAAAAGTGGGCCAAAAATTGTTATTAACAAATTATTGTTAACAATCGTAAAATTGATTTTTTCGCTCCGGAAAAATTTTTTCTATAATTTTTGGCACATTTTGAATCAAAAAGGTCTCCACATAAATTCCATGAAAATGCACCGTTTTCCCGTGAAAAAATCGCAAAGTTTCAAAAAACACGATTTTTTCAATTTTGCAACAATTGTTGCTCGGCGGTGCAACGGAATTTTTTGATCCACCATGGCGCAAATTGATCCTTGAAGCCTCTCCTACTGATAGAAACCCCAAAGAAGTCAGTATGCTACCTCCTGCGAGTGTAAAAACGTCGAGAGCGACCCTCTATTTTTGGTGCATTTCTCGCTATACATACACTTACCCATACCCAAGCTCGCGACATGATTCCCTTCCGTGGGCTTCGTGCGCTAGGGTCACATGTAGATAAATAATTCCTCGTATTTTTGCGTACGTGTGTGTGAAAACTTCTTGGGAAACTCTTGGAAAATTTCGGAAAATTCATTGTAAAAAATTGTATAAAAAACACGAAATTGACTCTGATAGAACAAGAACGCTGTGACCTCTTCGAGTAGAACGGTTCAGGAGATTTTGGGAGAATACAACAGTCATCAATGATTTTCACGTTGGATGTATGACATACGCGTCTATATCAGCGTCGAATCAAACTAAATCTACTGATCCGAATACCGGGTACTATAGTAGGGAAAAAATACTTTCATGTACTGGGGTGAATATTAGTATGTCAAGAATTGATTATAAAATCATGAAGATGCTACTTTATTCTTGCATTTCTGACCTCTTTGGCAAAAGCAAAACGAGCAACAATTTACTCCAGGTGCTACACATACACAAGTTGATTTAGAGCAAACCTGATGGCCCTAGCAACTTGGGATCAACTCTGATGGTGGAGGAGTGAGAATTTCCACCCTAGCAGGTATCATCGCGCCTTCTTTTAAAACATACCCAAATTCCAACGGATTAAGCACTATAGCATCTGGGCGCTTATATGTGTTGATACCAGTCCTCCGCGCCGTTGGACACTTCATTTGAGCGATCTGTTATTTCAACTTATACTTAATAGTATCAATTTCTTGTGGTGACTAGAATTTTTACTGATGGATGGAACTGCATTGTTGGGAATGTGCTTCGCTTCTTTTGAGCAAGTTCAATCCAGCCAGAAGTTCGCGCGCAGCACAACTTCTCACGGCGGGAGATTTGAATTCTCACATGGAACATAGTATGGTAGAACTTGCTGACAACGAAGAAATCGGAGGAAATGCTTCTCTCTTTTATCAAATATATGTTATAGCGCTGTTGATATCATACATTTTGTAGAGTAATCATCGAAGTTGGGAAAATTTGCAGCATTGTTGAAATCAAGGTCTGGACGTATCAATATTATTGAGGTCACCACGACTCGGTATTCAGATCAAAAGATTTAGTTTGATTCGACGCTGATATAAACGCGTATGTCATACATCCAACGTGAAAATCATTGATGACTTTTGTAAACTCCCAAAATCTCCTGAACCGTTCTACTCGAAGAGGTCACAGCGTTCTTGTTTTATCAGAGTCAATTTCGTGTTTTTTATACAATTTTTTACAATGAATTTTCCGAAATTTTCCAAGAGTTTTCCAAGAAGTTTTCACACACACGTACGCAAAAATACGAGGAATTATTTGTCTACATGTGACCCTAGCGCACGAAGCCCACGGAAGGGAATCATGTCGCGAGCTTGGGTATGGGTATAAGTGTATGTATAGCGAAAAATGCACCAAAAATAGAGGGTCGCTCTCGACGTTTTTACACTCGCAGGAGGTAGCATACTGACTTTTTTGGGGTTTCTATCAGTAGGAGAGGCTTCAAGGATCAATTTGCGCCATGGTGGATCAAAAAGTTCCGTTGCACTGCCGAGCAACAATTGTTGCAAAATTGAAAAAATCGTGTTTTTTGAAACTTTGCGATTTTTTCACGGGAAAACGGTGCATTTTCATGAAATTTATGTAGAGACCTTTTTGATTCAAAATGTGCCAAAAAATATAGAAAAAAATTTTCCGGAGCGAAAAAATCAATTTCACGATTGTTAACAATAATTTGTTAATAACAATTTTTGGCCCACTTTTCCGACTTTTCACCATCGAAAATCGGATTCAGCGGGTCAAAATACATGGGAATACACAACTTTTGTCCGGTCACATCCAAAATGCTACGGAACCATGCTCGGCCGCCGGACAAAAGAGACTCATTATCATCACTTGTTTGAGTTGGATGACGTACTAGCCAGAAAGATAAAAGCCCTCTTTAAAGATAGAGATTTTCACAAAAACGATAGATTTTTCTCATTTTTTGAAAAAAATCTTCATCGCGTGATTTTTCAGGAAAGATAATAATTTAGGGATTAATTGGATGATACGAGAGGAGGCGTCGGTGCAAGTGGCAGCCAACAGCCTCTCGGTTACAAAAATTATGTACTGGGTATGTCTTGATGGCCATACCCCACCGGCGCGACGTTAGCGAACCGATGCACTATTGAAGTAGTGAGTACCCTTTTTAACCTGACTCTGTGTTCGGATTTCTGAGTGTATCTCACAGCATACCGGTTTGATTGCGGGTATTGAATCACAGAGCGACGCCAAACGGACAACGTAAGAAGTATAATTTCGAAGGGCGGGAACGTATGGTCAATTCAAACTCCAAGAATCCAGAAGCATCAATTTTGTATTTTTCCATTGATAGTTTTGATAAGACACATTTCGTGATTAAACATGGATTTTGAAAACGGATAATCATTCTTTAATTTTGTCGCAATAATGTGTGTAATGTGATTTCTCCACATCGCATTAGTAAATGAATTCTGGAATATTTTCTAGATTTATTAACCTGTCCACTATTTTGCCTACTTCCAGGGCACATTATCGGATTTTCAATAATTTGGTATAGTTTGTCTACTATTACACCGAAAAATTCTAAATAATATCTTCCAATCCAAGGAATATAATGGAACATCAATGGAGTCTCAAAATGGAATGAGAGAGAGTGAAAAATGAAAGACGGACATATGTCAAGATTCTAATTTTACCATTTCCCACCATTTTTCCCCGTGCACCATCACCCCACAAAACATATTCTGATGAGAGAAGAAGCAATACTGACACCACGATCAATTTTGTAGTGAACGGGTTATACTCGAAATTCTTTGGGGTCGAATTTTCTGTCAAAGTAGCGACTGAAATTCAGGTGTTGGAGCCATTTTGGGGTGGATTTCCACCCCAAGATATTGAAATCTCAGTCCAAGCATTGCACTGGAAGACGTTTCCAATCCAAGTGGGGATAAAAGAGCGTATATGTATATGATCATAAACCTCGCGTTATCTCAAGATTTTGCATAGGTGTGATTGAATATAAAAGTTTTTCATCAACTGATCTCAACTCCAGTTCCCTACAGATTTGTCATCGCAATAAGAGCAGATATTTTTGATCGAAGTATGTCTTTTTACCCAAGTTTCGGGCAATTTGAAACTCATTTCTGGAAGTATTGTGCACTCTCGTTCAGGACGACATAAGCAATGGATATCTTGCGATTTTCATCTTCCAGAGCTTGAAAACCTAAAAATTTCCGCCGAGAATGAGAAATTTCATAAATCACAAGTCATTTTCATCATTCTAACCTAAAAATGCCGCATTCAAATGCGATTTTAGGGTTCTCATGATGAAAAATCATTATTGCTCTGTGCTCGCAGGCCCATTTCGGGCGCGGAGGACTTATTTCCCTCGCTTCGCTCGGGAAATAAACTGTCCTAGCGCCCGAACTGGGCGGACGCGCCCAGGGCAATAATGTACTATTTTCTTAAGATTTACGCCAAGCTATCGTTTTATTTTTGACAAATTTTTCAGTCCTCAATTGGGCGGGAATCTCCAAAGTCAAACTTGAAAGGTGATACTTCAGTTCTTGGGGTGGAAATTTCACCCACTTGTGATGGGAAATGAACCCCAAGGAATTAAGAGTATGTGAATAAGTCGATTCAATTGAGAAAATTTCTATGTCCTGATACAAACTGAGGATGTGCGGAATTCTTGGCGACCTATAATTAAAATTCTTGATAGAGCTGAGCACCCTTTATCTCATATTTTTCCTGGATTATTAAAATCAGGTAATAATAATTTTTGGATGTGCACGATGAGATGCAAGATCATTGGAGACATGCATTATTGCTCACAAGCCTCATCATTTACCAATTGTCTGTGAAATGCCAGTTCCATATTCAAAATTGTTGGGACTATTCACAGCAAAGAAAGTTTACAATTCAGTATTTTCAAAACAGAAAAGTCTTTCAGATATGCGAGAGCCGGTAGTTTTCACTTATTTGGATGATTCGCAATATTTTTAGGATCAATTATGGGCCAATTTCTCCATCTTCGACAATCTTGATGGCATTTGATGATAGATTACAAGAACTACATGTGACGTGTCGTAGAACTATCCGAAAGAGCTATATACGGAAACCGTTGATGCTTTTGTCACCTTGCAGCACCATCGCTTGATTTCAAAACAGTACCCATAACCCCATAAAATTTTTGATAAAATGCGCACAACGACAATGAATTGCGGCTACCCTTAATAGTTCGATAAACACCAATAAAGCGCAGAAATAGTCGCTCACTGCATAAGTTCCTATAAATTTGGGCCCGAAATCACGCTTGGGTGACCGTCGCGCATCCCTTGGGGGGGTCTCCACACGCCACCTTGGTGGCATCACAATACAGCCTACAACAGTATGTTATATGTAGGTTCATAGATATGTATGCCATCATATATACTAACACGAGGATCACGCTGCGAGAGAATCAGAAAGCATCACCTCGATGCAACAGGTGGTCTCGATCCACAGTTCACTCACTCTCACTATATGTATATATAAAACTATTCGGCACGAGCAGACTGTTCTACTGATGTCCTCCTCATGCTGTCGCGTGAATAATTCATCGATTTTTCGCCGACAGACTCTCTTTGACTTTCGTCGTCGTCCCTTCAAGTATAGAAATATCGAAATCTGCTCGGCAAACGTGATCGGGCAAGTGAATCTAGGCTTCGGATATACCCTGCTGCCATCCACCCTTGTTCAATTTGATCTTATATTCGATTCTCTTATGTCTTCAGATATACCTAATCTGATGTTGGCAATTCGAGCTCATCTCGAGCGTTGAGATTGTACAAAGGTAGATGTAGATAGCCGCTAATTAAGTTCGGGGATTGAACATTATGGCACGTTGTATAGGCACGTCATTATAAATTATGTATAGGCTGGACGCTGAGGTGGAGGCTGCTTCTCTTTTTATCGTATACATACTACCTTCCCTCATTGGCAATGGCTTGCTGATGGGGTCGGTTTATAATGTACATTGCTGACCTTAGTTAACGCGCTGTCTCATTTTGCCTGACTTAGCATTTGATTGTCGTTATGATCTTATGAACGCGACTATTTACCCGATGATTATTTTTTTGAAAGAGTGACCGATCGAATTGTGTATACCTTTGTGGGAGGTAAATACTTATTGAATCCTCTGTTTGCTCAATTTCTCACGCCTGTTGTGGTATAACTGTTTTGCTCAGTTAAAAGTTGAGTAAGATTGAAACAGCTGATCGACTACTCTGACATCATGCCGATTCATCAATAATTTGTGACGAGTGTCGTGTAGCAATTTTTATTATGTGTGTACTTGGGTTGCAACAAAATTGAAGGAAAAATAGTGATTCGACGAACTTTTTGTTTGTTTCAATCAAGAGTGAGATAGATAAGAGCTAGTGATAACAGCCGCAGCATGGCGTAGTCAATCTCAAAAACACTGAATAACTGACGTGCGTGTGGTATTTGTCGATATATTCATTGAGCGATCCAAGTTAGTATCAGAACGTCGTCGTTGCCAAGATTACCTCTCAAGTTATCTTTCAGTCTAGTTCGAGCGTCCAAAGCGTTCAAAAGTTGTTACTCAGCCGCATGTACAAACACTGTACTTGATTACGGTTAGTGTCACTTTGATCCTGATTCTCTATTAAGCTCATAGGACCTTGCATAGAACGAAATGTTAGTACTCTTGACTTAAGGACATTCTGGTCGAAATCTCACAATCAGTATCAGTTTTACAACAGGTTGAGCATATTATCAGTTGACAATCATTTCATTATTTGACGCAGTTGAAGGCACATTTTACATGTCTGTATTATTATGATCTTGTTTCAATGTTCTTCACTTATAATTTCGATAAACTCAGTTTATTTTTTAATACAATTTGAAAAAATTCAAAACATCTCATACTAAAGTGAAAAATACGATGGCTCTTTAACTCTGATGAATTTAAGTAATGCACGTTTTCTTTTGATTTTCTTTTGTGAAGGTTTCGATTAGACAGTGCACGTATTAGAGTCATGAAAAACATTCAGGAACATGGCTTTTTTTAGACCGGTCATGCAGAGCGTAACGTCATGCTAAAACTTGTCAAAATTTTGGATATTTATGAGTATTCTGGAGTCGTAGTCAAATTTAAGGAAGTCTTGATTCCATCACCAAAGAAACATATGCGTACAGTCTGATTCGTATTCCATAGAACATGACGTAGTAGAATGACGAGTCAGATTTACCCACTCAAAAATTTGGCTAAATTTTATTCGAAAGTACTGTATAGCACATAGAACAGTTAAACAGAATTCACTAACAGAACATGAAACCAGACCCATGGATCACATACAAGAGTGAAAAGGATGTCGGATACGTTTATTGTCAAATTTTCATCAATGTCTTTGTGAGGTCCTGGTTGTATATCATAAAATTGTTGGACGTAACGCTGTTTCTAGACGATTGGAGAATCCAAACGAAAAATAAGATAACTCATTGTCAGTAATGCCCTCTCGATACGTGTAAGATCTAAAGGACTGGAAATTATAAGTTCCCATCGATACCTCGCTGGGCTGTACTTTCCGGGCATTACTCCAGCATAGACAAAATGCCTCGATTTTCAAATATTCAGTGATAAGATTCCAATATTTCCTTAAAAGCCTCAAAATGTGACTTGTCGATTCTTCTTTACCATCTTTACCGTCATGTCCTGTTTCAAAATCTTTGTAGTTGAACAGTGTTTTTTTTTTCATTTATGACGGTCAGCTTGAAGTGTCAGGTCAACCTATTTTGCCCTCAATTTACATCCTCGGCTCTGCCATTGGCCCCTAAAATTTCGCGTAAAACTGTAACTTCCCTTGTTCCTCCGCGCCCTATAAATATAAACACGCTATAGATTTTGCTCGCACAAATAACGAGAGCTGCAAAAATATCCCTCCTATAAAGCGAGCCCCTGAATTTTGAAACGTCTCGCGATAAATCATCAGAAAATAAGTTTGGGCCTGATTCTCATATACATATAGCTCACAGGCATCCGTCATCATCTTCATATACCAACAACGAGAGCATGGATAATAAAATCTTGTACTATATTAGCATACTACTACTGTAGCTCCTGAGTTTCTCCTCCTTATATACTCCATAATATTCTTCGCAGTATATACAAAACACAGTTATATGCTCTTGCAAAAGGAAAAATACGTACATTACATCCAGGTAATAGGTATTACTCGAAGGATGTATGTATATAAGTCACGTTTTGTGGGCGAGGGTGTATACGTACCTACACTTAAACGCGCATTCATTGCAAATTCACTTATATCCTCTATTGCATTGCATAGCTTGAACGCGGAACTGCAGCATTGGCAACAGCAGCAGAAACAGGAAGAACAGAAATCGGCATCGAGCGAATCGGCGGAGATGTATCAGCAACAGCAACAAGAGGTACCGGAGATGCTTCTGAGGCCATTGCAGCTACCCCAGAGGATTCTAACGGGCCCAGGACCGAGCAATTGTTCCGAACGAGTTCTGCAAGCTCTGCACCACCAACTTCTCGGTCACATGCATCCGGAAATTCTACAGGTACATTTTTTATCCGTGGTTCATTTTCCTCTATTTTTCCGCAGTTTTCCGATATTCGGACGTTTTTAAAACTGTATAAAGATTTTTCCCCTGACTTTTTACTACTATTTTGACCCTCACCTGCAGCTCGGGATAAAAATCCAATCACTCGGAAATGAGTAGCAATCTCACAAACTTGGTGCAAAAGTGACTATTTTTGGCACTTTCTGCTCGATAGCACATCATGGTCCTTGGCGCGTACGCTCAGTTTGGGTACTTGGACAGTTTATTTGCCGAGCGAAGCGAGGGAAACAAGTACGCCGCGCCCGAAATGAGTCTGCGAGCACGGGACAGTAATGATTTATTCATCATGAAAACCCTAAAACCGTGTTCGAAAGGCGGCACTCTCAGATTATAGAATGATGAAAAAAAGGTTTTTTTCACACAGGTTTCTTGCTAATACTCCGACTTACAATTAGTCAGAAGAGAGCACGTAGTCACAGAACCTGGATTCTACATTCTCGTGACAATTTTGATTTTTGCCTTCGGTTCCAACTGAAAAGTCTCACCAGGCACGCGAAATCCAACTAATTAATCTCTTGTATAACGCGCTCGTAATTTAGTATTATCAAATGCCTATTCACATATTTATGTTCAAATTTCAAAAAATTACCACCAACCCTCGAATCTCCGGCTCGAATAATATATTTAAATCATTTGTATAGGGAAACGTTGGGTATATTTTGAGCTCGCGGTAACGAGACATTTCTCCGGGTGGCCGATTTATCAAGCCGCATCCTCGTCACATAGCATAACCCAGGGCACCGGCAACCCAGCTCTCTATTGTTTTTCGCACCTCAAGTGCCGTGACGACGACGACGACGACAACGACAACGAGGAGGGCTCGTTATAACGCGCTGCTCTCTGATTTAACGCGAGCTTCCGTGATGCAAAGCACTCGTCGTCGTGGTATGGTATGGATGACGCTTTCGCCTCGGTTCGCTTATATTCATGAGAGTCAAATCCGCAGGGGGGGCCTCAAAACGCAAGAGATGATTGATTGCATCGCTATCTGTTGTACTGTGCTGCTCGAGTTATTTGCTCTATTGCATTGTTTGCATCTCGAACAACCAGAATGCCACTCGCTATATCGTTAATATTGCCAAGCTCTCTCTCGAGCGTCAAAAGCTGACACTGATTTTCTATTCGCATTCCAAATGGAAATTTTGAGATCCCTGGCTGATAAATCAAACTTGCGTTTCAGAAATTGCAAGCGCATGCTACTTTGGTATGAAAATGCACGAGAATCGCTCTCACCTGTGCGGGGTTTTATAGATTTTAAGAATACGTAACTATTCAAAGAGTTATAAACTTTCTGCATTTTCGCATCTTTATTTCCGTTTCTTGAAAATTTTATCAAAAAGAATCGTAACTATATTATTCCTCAGAAATATTCATTATTTGATAGCATACTAGATAAGAGAAAAGGCTGCAATGGACTTGTAAAGAATTGATGGGCCACAGAATACTGCCTAGCAAATACACACAACTCAGATGTCTGCAAAATTGACGTTTCTGCAAATAACCCTTCAGGGTACAATTCATCGGCAGTTTTGAATCAAGATTGAGCCAAAATGCTCTTTGTTTTCGAATTTTCATCGAGTGATTACAAGGCCGCGAATCCTGCAATAAATTTGCAAAATCTTAATGCAGTGATAGTAGAGCAAAGGGAATCACTCTCGTTCTACCCAAGTCTTCGACCCGTGAAGAAACCAAAATGGTACAGTGGTCGTGCTTTTTTTCATCCTGCCATTTTTGATAATCTTCATTCATCATTCACTAAGGATTTCAACTTTATTTCTGAAACAAGAGTTTGTAAAAAAATTAGTGGCTTACTTAACCTTATATCAGGATTTAAGATAAGATAAAATCTTCGGTACATCAGATCTTTTGAGTTGCCTATATGATCTTACCATAAAACATCTCCAGTGATGATCCTTAGATTTTCAAAATCATTTTGCGAAGCAAGCTTCAATGATTCATTTCCAACTACAGGTATAATTCAAAATGATACATTTTACATCCGAAACTTCTGACCGGATCATTGACTTCGAGTTGTTAATCATTCATTCCTGTCTTTTCAGTTGTGCTTTGAAAGCTCTCTGAATTTTCAAAGAAATTGCCAAAATTACTGGATTCTAGTAAGAGGGGACCCGAATCAGAATTTTTTGAATCTATAGTTAGTGAATTGTAAACATATTTACACTGAATTTGTTTTAAAGCAGATTAAGAAAAATAAGTCAGCAAATACAAATTGATATTTGCTTACGATGCATCACAAAATTGGATCGTTTATTGATGATAAATGTTGGTCAGTCCAATGCACTGTCATTTTGATTTTTGATCTACAAAATTTCACTCACCATAAAGCAGTCAGCAATATTAAAATTTCACCGGGAGCAAGACAATCATTAAACTGATCAGCGATGATGCACAATGGGAGCGAGTGCGCATCAATTGTTTCAAAACTCGCACAGGCGAAGAGCTTTTTAGTATTTTCACTTTCCACTGTCACATCGTCGCCATCGTCGTCATCGTTCCGCGTCGCTTTCATATCTTTGATGATCAATTACCTTTTCACCACCCATCTCACGCACTCATGCACTATATAAGTATACCGTGTCAGCTGATGATGGAAGTCTTGAATGTGAATCGACAGCTCTTAGCAATCTGCGGCATCAGAAGCACAATGAATATAATAACACCATGCACGAGCATATTAAAGCACAATACGCTACATTACATACATGTATGATAATGAGGCTCTCGTCATATTATATAGTATAGCCCACCTGTGGTATTCAATACGAGTATGTATCCCCGCATTGAGTATCCCCATCTTGAGTGCATTTGAGAGAGATGCGCTTGAAAGTCGAGTGCTATTGAATATTCGCATACAATGTATACAATGATGTGAATAGAAATTTAACTGTGTGGCAGATTGCTAATCACGAACCGTAAGATTAATTTATTCTAGTAGTGAAGGTAAATCTGCCCACTCCATCACGCATTTTTACGTGTTACACTCGTGTATTTTGAAGTACCGTCAAGTGAGGTAACTTTGCCACACCTTTGACTTTTTTTTGGTATTGTTTTCCGTATAGCTCGGAGAGATTACGGCAAAACCTACCCGTATCAGTAGCCAATCGAATGCTTAGAATCTTAGCTTTCGATTGGCGTAAGGTAGAACTCGATTTGAGAATCCTGTTTGAAGATACGGTCTTGAGAAGCAAAACACTTTTCACAAAACCTGGGGTGGGGTAACTTTGCCACACTCCAGTATCTCCACTGGAATTTCAGTATCACGACTAAAATTCTTGTGAAAATACGAGCGTATCTTGTATCTCATGAGCTCTAATAGATGTTGTTCCCATTGGGAACGTTTTTCTTGACATCCCAAGCTTTGTGCAGCATTGAACAAGTCAAATGATTGATTTGAAGTAGTATCAGAGCTGTTTATATAAGTTTTGTTTTTCAAAATTCCACGGAAGAGTGTCGAAAGATGATGCTTGACTTATGCCTCAAGTACTTGCACGTTTAGCTAGGATTTAAGATTGAAAAATGAAAGTCAATGTATCTCTTGAATTGAGTTCTTGATAATTATTATGACTTTTCTGCGTTCCAAGAGAAATTTCCCCGCATTTATCGCTCTGTATAAGTTATCGATGCTGCACGAGTATTTTCAAGAGAGCCTAACGCAAAGCAGTCATTGGCGATTTTTAATCTAAATAAAATCCATCTAGACGGAATTGTTTCGTTTAATGAAGAGATAAGTGAATAGTGTTTTCACTGGTATCTTAAATTCCTTGGCTGCTTCGCGGTAAGAGAGTTATTGCCACATCCTATTTGCTTAAGGCACTTCTGAAGCTTGCCATATGAATAATTCTTGTAATTCCCTCTACCCTTCTGCCTTGCATAGTTTCTGGTCATCTGTAAGAGCAGATGGGTGGAAATTGGATTGGAAGAATGAAAGTATGATAAAATGGGAATTTACGTGAGAGAAGTTGAACAAAATAACTGTAGACGTGAGCAGTTGAGGCGATGCGGTCACCATGCAAGCTGGAAATCATTCCCAACTTTCTCCGATTTTTTTGCGATTTGGGCTAAACGACGAGCGCACAAATATTGGTTATCATCTAACTTAGATTTGTTCGCTCTTCGTTGAGCCTAAATTGCAATAGAATCGGAAAAAGTTGGGAATGAAAATGTGCGTATATCATAGGTTAGAAGGTTCCCGTGGCCGAGTTATTCCCACTTTTCTCCGATTCTCTTATGATTTGGGCTAAGCGACGTATTGAGGAATACAAGTTGGACAATAACAAGTATTCGACAACTCGTCTCAGACTTTGAATCATCAAACTTTTTATGTAAGGTGTATTTTCAAGGTCCATGGTCACGGTGCACGGTGACCGCATCGCCTTAAGCTGCAGTAGGAAAGTGTGGCAAAGTTACCCCACCTTGGCAAAAAAACAGCTTTTTTTTCTTTTTCTCGGCGTAAAATTTGTACCGTGGAAAAATTGTGCTTTATAACAACTGAATCATCAAGTTAACGGCTTGAGTCAATGAGAATATGCAGCATTTACCTGTCATTCGACGCCAAGTGCTCGTACTGGGTTAATTTTTTGGGACCAGATTTTTTTGCTTGTCTCTCACTGCGGTACAAAAATAGGTTATAAACAACTCTGAGGCATCTAGAGCTGCCTTCCGCGGGCGCAAAACATAGCTCACGCATGTCCCTACTGGAGGGAATTGTTACTAGAGCGATAAGATTCCCTACCTCACCTACAGCAGCCTCTGAAATCTTTTCCCGGCGGTGCGGCAAAGTTACCCCCCCCCCCTGTGGCAAAGTTACCCCATCTTACGGTACAGATGGAATGAATTATTCGATTTATCCAAAGGACTTTCGTACGATCTTAGTTACATGAACTGATTTTCGACAGTTTTAGATAGAATATATACATTACTTTAAATGTTTGTTGGGTAGATCAGCTCGAGTACAAATCGGGTCAAATAATTTTAACCGACTTATCCCGACTCAAAATCTGTTTTTGCATTATCGTTGAACTATTTTCTTCGTAGTTGGGAAGCCCTACAAAAAAATTACTTCTTTCTGGATTTGCAATCAGCCTGCGCCAGCTCGCCAAAATCGAATTATTTGAAAGAATGAACTTTATGTTAAAAGAGTCTTACTCATTACTTTGTAAGATATCCAAGCTGACGAATGATTCTGTCAGGGTATCAGGGCAAGGTTATACAATATGAGTAGTTCCACGCAAAACAACATAAATTGGTATTTTTGTGTTCTTCACTCTTCCACTCCATAAAACCACCCATAACCTCAAAATCAACTTTACAAAACCGATTCCGATTGGTTAGTTCAAGATCTTTCGAATGGCGCAAACCGTATTTCCGTATCTCCAATGGGATCCGAAAAATATGAATTTTGTTGAATAAAAAACCCACATTTTTTGATAAAGATAATTTCAAAAGAATATATGAAAGTGCGTACTAGATATTAGGAAAAATTTTATGGGCCCCCATAGGTGGTGGAAAGTTCATATTTTGTACCAAAGAATCGAAAGCAAAATCTAAGAAACCAATCCGAGACACGACCCTTTTCCACAGGTCTGTCTCGCGAGGAACTACTCGTTTGTTATGTAGATGTGCATTATAAACCATTGTTAATTTTTCATTTTCCAGCTAATGGACGAAATCAAAGCAGGCCTGCGCTATGCCTTCCAGACGACAAACAAGCTCACCCTGGCGATCAGTGCATCGGGGCACGCGGGTATGGAAGCGGCCATCGGCAATCTTCTCGAACCCGGTGACAAAATTCTTATTGCCAAAGCTGGACACTGGGGTGATCGTGCAGCGGATATATCCACCAGATTAGGCATACACGTACGTATTATACATTAAAATTAACTCCCTTAACTTTTATTAATAAAACTCGTAATCATGGTATATGATTTGACCTCATCAAACGCATAAAAGTCCAGCCTATTATTATACATGTATCAAATCTTGTTTTCATCTACGGCGCCTTGAATGGCCGTATAAGTGGAGATGGTCGAATTTTGCCGAGACGAGGCAGACATGCGGGCCGATTGTTCTCTGTTATTTGCTCTGTACTGCGATATAAAGTGTTTCATTGCCACGTTCGAGTGTGTGCATAAGCCAAACTGATATGCGTGCAGATCAGTTGTACTTTGAGGGTATAATAGTTGAGCTCTGTTGCGTGAACAGATCTGATGCAGACTTTGAAAACCTCGGACGCAAAGCACCACCCTGCGGGTGTGGTAATATTCATTTTCCGCTGTCCATTTTGTGATGCCATGCAATGGGGTAATTAGAGTTGTGGAACGAAGAAATTACTGCTTGTTACGAGCTTACTATAGCAAGGTCGAAATCATTCCTTCGGTATCAAGCCGTGTATCTATATGCATATTCATTCTCAATATTAATTTTCGACGATCTCAAATTTTGATTTGCTAAAGGAACTCAGAGCAAACTTGTTAATGAAGTATTTCAACCGTATCCACGGTTCATGAGTCGGATATCCAGAGAGTTTAGGTTGCATCCCTACATTTTTCAGAGAAAAATTGATGTCAACTTCTCTCAGCAAGATGTGCCAAGCTTCAACATAATTTTTAGGAAAATTCTTAATATCGAATCAGAGTAAGGAAGTAAACTCGACGCTCTCGTTACAAAGAATGATTTCCTCGATAATTTCGATGATGATTTTGTTGGAGTGGGCCGGAAATATATATTTTTCGGCGAGCATTTTGTGCTAGTGAACTTTCACTGGTTGGAAATGGAGAAAAAGCTTTTGCAGCATGCTATAAGATAAAATTTTTAGGCAAAGCAAGAGAAAAATGTAAGAGAATAGAGCTATTCAAAAGTTATCTTTTTCCGAGTCTTTTCCCTTCAAAGTGGTTTCATGGATAATACATTCTTCTACCAACGGATTCTTTGAGCTATGATTTTCTGAATATTTTAACCTCCTCTTAAGATGATCTCAATAGTTTCAGAAAATCAGAACTTATTTTACTTGACTAATGAAAATGGCCAGATCTTGAAAAACAGATGGGGGAGAGGGTGATACATTGTTTCTGACGCATCATCGTTCCCTGAATCGACCAGGAACAATCCTTGTGTTCGGGAGGTCAAAATATTTATTCAAATCATATTCTGGAACGCTCATGTGCCCATTCAAAGAAGCGGTAAGGAAAATACCAAATTGGAGAGAAGAAGAAAACTCCCAGATAATGTGGGAATTTCGTGAAATTTTTCAAGCCAATCTAAATTTTCTTTTTCATTTTATAAGGAAATATGGCTAAAGGGTGGATCACAATCCATTTTTTCAGAAATAACCTGGTGGTCAGAAATTTTTGCTGTCTTTTTGTGAAAATGAAGGAAAAGCTGGAGGAAACGTATTTGCTCGGTTTATGTTGTTGTCACTTGGAAAACTCATGTTTTAGTACAGGCAAACCCCGGTATTCGCGACCTCGGTATTCGTGAACCCCGCTTATTCGCGGTTGGGCAATTGAGGACGCACCTCGCTATTCGCGGAACCTGACCCCGCCTATTCGCGATTTGATGTTAACCGGTACCGAATTTCCCTCAAAAATCATGTGATTTTTGAGGGAAATTCGCTCAACAGCTGATTTTTTCAAATTTTTCTGATGTTTCCTCAATCCTTTGATGACTTGTCAACTTGATGCAGATGTTCACTCAATGTATATCAGACGCATATATTCACAATTTTTAAGGGCAACATTCAGGTTGTTATTGTTTTGGTGTTGATTTTTTGAGGTTGTAAGGAGAACCTCTTACTCGTGTTGTATTCTACTGTGATTTATAACTTTTGAAGCTGGTTTTTATATTCTATTTTTTAAGACTACTATGGCACCAACAGAGAATAACTCACCTTCTAAAAATCCTTTTCAGAAGGTGAGTTTGTTCAGAGGTTTCCAGAGGTTTTTCTCGGATGTTGGCAACGATCCTCATTTTCCCATTAGAACAATGCCCCAGTATTCGCGGTTTTCGTATTCGCGGTATTTTTGTAGCAACATTAATCGCGAATACTGGGGTTTACCTGTACATATCAAACACTTTTCCTCAAGCTTTTCCTTCATTTTCACGAAACGACAGCAAAACTTTCCGACCACCAGGTTATTTCTGAAAAAAATGGATTTCGATCCACCCTCTAGACACATTTCCTTATAAAATGAAAAAGAAAATTTAGATGAGCTTGAAAAATTCCACGACATACAGTGATAGATGGGTTTTCATTAAAGATTCAAAATCGCTTGAGGGCTAAGAGAATCTTTTAAGGTTCGACTAATTTTTGTAGTTCGATCTGTTCCCAAATTATTTTGCGCAAAGACACTCGGATGAAATGACTAATGTGAGCGAGAAATATGATGAATGAGTTAGTCGCCAATCCGACTCGCGAGGTTGCCCTTCGAAAAAAATATCTCTTTCATCCATTCATTTCACGTCTGCCTTCAAATAGAAGCTAGACAGACGAATAATGGAAAGATTCCTTCGCTGTCATAACGTGGGTAGCCGTCGCGGATATCGACTCAAAGGGACAGAGAAGCCGACGATGCAATGGCAATAAGACCTCCTCGAATTTTGCCATACAGCATTCAAGCTCTTTCAGATATACTGACTTATAATACTCTGGGCTTGATTTAGTGTAAACTCCCTCTCTGCCCATTGCGTCAATCCAGACAGACTAGCGAATCCATCGATATAGATACCAATGACGAGTATAATACCTAAATCTATAGATATATTGTTATGTTTGAAGTTGAATAATGGGGGTGGGTTACGGATAATGAGAGATGAAGAGAGGCGAAATCTTTGGGTCGCGACAAAGGCTATCATCTCGTTTACTCGTCTGTGTTGGCAGGTCGACTTTCTGGAAACGGATCTTGGCGTCGTTTTCAGCAACGAGGAATTGGAAACGGCTCTGAGCAAGTACAAGCCCAAGGCAGTTTTTGTTACGCACTCCGAGTCGTCCACCGGTATGAAGCAACCCCTACAGGGAGTTGGAGACATCGTTCACAAGTAAGTTCAAAGACTTGATGTGCTCGGCTAATCAGCCTTTTCTCGTACCTTCTCTGCACTATTTACGTATTGAATTCTTACCTTCGACTTCAATTCTTACCCTTGACTTTGATGTAAATTAGCTACTGTCAATTCAGTTTCACGTTCAGTTTAATACCGACTTTCGTTCGAAAATACAGGAAAAAATTATTCAAGACAAACTAGTTTTTAAACTTTTTGAGGAGAACGGTAATTTCTTCATTTAAAATTTGTTCCTATGGTGAAGAAATGCAAAAACAAAAATGAAATTGTAAAATTGAGATACTGACCAAATCCCATTTTACTATTTTCTCCTATCGAGATTCAATCGTCCGTGAGTACCTCAATATGTGTCAAGGTATTGGCAAACATTTTTTAAAACTTGTTCCTACACACTTCGAAAGACTTACCACAGATGAATCGATAATGCCCACTATGTAAAACAAAATGACGAACGAGATAATACCCAAAGGTACTGAGGAATCCAAAAACACTTGAATCCTGGTATCATACTTACCCTGGGAAGGTATGATGGTGAAACAGGTTTTGAGTTTCATTTCATCTCGTTACTCGTGATTTTCACTTTACCCCACCGGGCCACTGAACCATTTATGGTAAAACTATTTCTATGTCGGTAGTAACGGTGACTTTGACCATCTGTCATACAAATATTGTATCAGCCCTCGCATGAATGATCAAAAACTGAATGAAACGAAATATGGAAATCAATTTCGGATTCATTACTGATCTTGAAAAAAAGACTTTGTATGGTCGACTCTCAATCAATTCAGCAAACCATACGGATTTTTTCACAGGCCGAGTAACAAAACCTACTCACCTTTTTCCCTCGCCATAAGTGATCAGATTCACCATATGTATATTGTATATCTCTTGATGAAAAAACTATCAACGCTGGATGAGAATAGGGGAAGTTTTGCACTCGGCTTGACTTGGTGCAATCATTTTTCCTTTTTAGGGGCTACTCCTTTTGGATTACCTGGCAGAGTTATCGGAAATTAAGCTAAATTCCTAGTTTTCTCATTGTTTTCCAGCTGCCTAAGATAAGCAAATTACCCAATTATGATGGTTGCCAAACGAGTCATTTCACCAGTAAATAGTACTAATGCGGTCCGTACAAAAAACAATAATTCTTCTAACTTATCTTCAAGCTGCAATAAGTTTTTTGAGTCACAATTTTGGTTCCCTTACGATGCAATTCGAGATGAAATAATCGTTTCTCAGCTGTATATTTGGGGAAAAAAAAAAAATTAAAAAACAGTTAATGCGTGGTTTACTTCTTCTCAATTGTATAAAAAAATTTAAATACCTGATTGTTCATGAAAAGCTTTTGAAGTTGAATAGCTCAACCTATGTCATTTTCAATGATCTCCTGACTGTTCCGAACACTATATTCCCGGAGACAGTACAAAATGAGACCACCGTTCTCTCGTATGACATTGGTTGTAATGAGCAAAAGGAGCGGCGGCGCGACAGGCACATAGCAATTGTACTTTTACATTGTATAACAAGCTCTCTCCAGCATCAGTTGATGGACAATCGTTTCAACGTGTAATATCACCCGTATACTTAGAATATACCAATTTTACAGACACGGTGCGGTACTGATCGTAGACGCAGTGGCCTCGTTGGGTGCGGAACCGTTCTTTGCCGACGCGTGGGCCGTCGACGTAGTGTACACCGGCAGTCAGAAGGTCCTCGGCGCACCTCCCGGTATCACCCCCATCACCTTCAGCCCGATTGCTCAGTGAGTATATTACATATATACCTCTATACATACATAATTTACTCTTGATGGATGCTATACATATGTATACTCGCCTACGTTGACTGCCTGATGCCTGCCCACACCTCAAAGTCAACTAATTGGCCTGACCGCCCGCGCCCTTTCCACCCCGTATATTATATACATCCTGTGTGTGATATAGTAAACCGTCTGTGAAGTTCTGCTGCTGCAGTGCATATGCAGCTGTGCCCGACTCGCTGATGTCTGTCAGTGAGTCGGACATACATTATATTACATTATTCACGCGTCGTCGTGTGTGTCAAAATTTGCACATTCTGTATGATTATGATGGTGATGATGATGCAGTTCAAGGCCATCAAGTGAAGCATTGCCGACGAAGTTTGGGGCTTGATATCTGATGATGAGTTTTCCTTGACTGCTCGGTCAAACCCTCGGAAACTTGGACTTTGATGGGCTCAGAGGTCTCTTGACGAGATTGTACCGTCTGAGATGTTCTGTTGAATGAGTATTCATAAGGGAATTACGTATATTGGGGAATCTACTTGCATGCCTGCAAGTGAATGCGACCCATGTCCCTTGCAGATCTATACATTTGAGTCGAGCCATGCAAAAAGAGACCTTCGATATATGGGATTTCCATAGACTGAAGGTCCCTTTTTGCATGGCCCGATTCATATATAGATATCGGAGAATCGAAGACTTCAGGAAGTTCAGAGGTTACATAGCGATGAAGTAAAATTTCATAGAAATTTGTAAAGCCACAGAATCATGGCAATTCGCATCTTATCCCTGGGAAGATTTGCAATTAGAGTTTGGACTTTTTAATATCCAACTTCTGAGGAAAGCTTTAGGAAGCTCCTCGAAGTATAACACCAATTTTTCCATAAAAAATCTGTAGATTGTTGCTTGATCTTATAAGGAGATTGAAACTCTTGCTTGATGGGTTATTTGAACTAAGTCTGTAGCTCGATGAGAGCTCTTCAAAAGTCGTGGGTGCAGCTCGTACAAAAAGTTTAGCTTCATTCTGTGTAAAATTCTACTCACCCTTTTCTTTACTTAATCTTGAAATGTAAGTTTTTTCATTTTTGATAAAGATCTGTTTTGAATCGAAATTCGCAGTTCCGAAAACCAAGTTTTGGAGAGCCGTACAAAAATGTGTCCTGATAATGTACGCCCTTTCCAGATTATTAAGCTGTTCAGTGTCTGTAATAGCGAGAAATCCCTACAACCACGTTCGAATCGATGGTAGCTTAGGATGGTGAGGAATTTAATAAAAAATCAGATTGCATTGAAATTAATTTTGCCTCAAACGAACATGCTTGCATCCTTCAGTTAATATTTTTTTCTTGGGACACTGAAAGTTCCATGAAATACGCAGAGTTTTTCTTTACACTTCTTGCTCCCGAGAATAAGAATTTCATATGCATGCACTTTATTTTTCATTACAAAACCTAATTATTCGATGATTGAAATATTTTTGCAAGAGTTGCTCCAGGCATTGGATAAGCGAGACTTGACCTAGATGTGTGAGCACACGAGAACCAAAGATTTAGGATAGTCTACCATCATAGGATTTGCCGAATCTGCCAGCTCTTAAAGCTTCTGTTGGTCAATTTTTACTCACAGGGTCAGATTCGAAACACTCGAAGGTTTTGAGCTGCTCAAATTTGATCTTAGCCGAATTAATTTGACCTGTACCGGAGGATTTATAATTAATAAACGAGTTTAAAAAAGACGATATGAGTTTCCCACTAATCTGATGCCTTAATAACTTGTAAGTCTGATTTTAAAAACCTCAAGATGCTTCGTAATTTTATGAAAATCCTGTTGTCGGAGGTGGAACTCTCTGATAGTTATCAGTTTCAAGCCTGTAATACAGGCTTGGTAAGCTTTCGGTAATGCAAGTATATAGAGCAAGATGCAGAGAACCCGCAGAGGTCGTGTCGATTAAGGGCTTTTCTAATATATCTATAGGTATACACTCTCATCTGTTTGGGATATTGCAAAAGTTAGCTGGAGGGAGGGGCGATCTCTTTGATTAGGCTACACGAGGGTCTTGAGCTGCACGGGGCGATAAATTTGTTAATCCGTCGGCGTCCATCCGGTTCGATTAACAACAGCCCACCGCTCCCTCACCACCACCACCACCACCACAGACCACTTTCCTCAAAGAAATAATCATTACAGCGAAACCCAAACTTTTTCTTTTCGCTCTCTTCAGCCTGAATCAGACTTCGGCTACTCACCACCCCTTTTAAAATCCTATTTGGATGCGTTGCCAGCATCACCGATATATACCGCAATTATTGGTGAAAACGAGACGATGCAGCTTGCGTTCACAATTCAAGAGCCAATAATCCAGTTCAAAATATATATACCTACTCTATTGGAAAAAAAGACTTGATTACCTCACGGCGTGCATGGCGCCAAGCGATCTCTCATCATATTAGATTCTCTGATCGGCGGAGGCATCCCGTCAGCCAGGGCAGTTCGAATAAAAGCTTCGATTCGCGCGCTCAGTTGACTGGTTGCAATAGCAGCAGTAGCAGCAGCAGCAGCAGCAGCAGCAGCAGCCTTGAATTAGCCACGATTGAATGCAAAACTCGATCTGCCACTATCAAAGCCATACCTATATAACATAGAACGACTACCGTATAAGCACAGAATCGGGGATGTTTTTTCTCCCTGCGGCGAACGAAGGAGTAGAGCTCCGATATCGCGTTCTTTGGAATAATTTTTACTCGCCTCTGGCGTAGCGTCGCCGTTTTATTACCTCGAGCCAACTTTTCATCTCGTCTGACTTTTTTCCCGACGGCCAGTCAGAAAGAATATATAGCTTCTCTTCTCGAGATCGGCTACTAAGGAAAGTTTTTGCCGAGAGCTTGCGCGGTCAAGACGGAACAAAGTACCCCGAGACGAGATAACGCTATGCTCCATCAAAGCTAATTATTACTCACTACTTGAATACTGGAATTTCTTTTCTTTGGAAAGCTCATTACAATTCAATCGTTCGTTTACCCCAAACTCAATCATGGATGATAATAAGTAAAATAAGTGTACCAACCTGACTCCTGTACCCAATAAGCCCCTTTATACCGATCTCAGAAATGGGCATTCCTTCGCCTCCCGGCAAATTTTTTTACATCTTTTACCTCAAAATATGTGAAAATTATTGATTTGGGCCGACTCCGGATTACTTCTACGTCTCCCAGAAAATGTCAGGTGACTTTTTGCCGAGGTTTTTGCATTTTTTGTATTTGCACACTTAGGAAATTGCTAACCAAATTGCATTCAGTTAAATCGGTGCCAACATTTTTTATCCAACCAATCTGAATGTACCTAAACGCATTCAATTTCTTTTTCTGACACGTTCAAAATTTGTTTCTTGAAGTTGCAAGACTCGGATTCGGAGCTATTCAATTAGTAAAATGCGGAGATCGTTTGTAAAACACGAAGGCTAAATTGGGGGTGCACTCGACGCGACATGCCGCCATATAAGTATCTCGAAAGAGCGTTCAGTATATACTTTTTTTCACCACGCAGAGTGTGTTTGTCGCGTCAAATTAAACCGGAAACAGAGATTTGGATCGATGTAAAGGCTTTGTATGTGGTTACGTGGAGATAAGAACGATTTCATGTACTTTATCGCCGATTTACGCTGTTTTGAAGAATGGGGGCATGTTGAGTATACCCTTTCGCTAACTCGCAACAAATCACTTTTGGGGAAAATTATGATAGCTCGGCTCTTGTTGATTGAGATTGAACTTGACCTGGCTCATTTCAAAGGTCTTAGAACAAGCTTTAAAATGAGCTGAGGTACGTTGAAAATTGAACAAGTAGGCCAAAAAGCTATCATCGGCAAACTGACTCAAGGGATGGGGGATGTTGGGTACACTTATTACCTTATCTCAATCTTTTGATTGAAAATTCATGTATTGTAGCGAAATTCCACGAACAGTATCATAATATTACTTCTTTTAGCGGCACGATGACTCACAAAGAAGAATGTGATCGTGGTCAGCTTGCAAAATTTCAATCAGAGTGTATCAAGTATTATATAGGCAGTTAGTTTGAAATCGAACGGGAGCGGAATGTCGATCATTCACGCAGCAAATCATGACTCATGAATTAGTTCTTGTAAATGGGACTGATATGAGACAGAAGCCAATAATATACTACGATGATATTCATATATAATGGTCAGCGAGTCAGTTGGCTTATTGAGCTTGCACTGGAATGCGTTCATAGGATTTTATATGCTCGTGGCGGGGATCGAGAGGAGGAGAGCCACTTCGAGATGTACTTTTGCCAGTGGCCGCGGTTACGAGGGTCAAGGCTGATGCTTTACAGACCAAGCATGTGCTCTTATCTCATCGTACACTTACTTTACCTACATGCTTTCAAGTAGCTGAATGCTCCTTACAGGCTATGCATATGGCCCCTGCTGTGTCATGCTGTATTCAAGCTTTAATATGCCTCTTTCATTTTGCAACATGTAAGATTAGAGGTACTTTTTAGTCTTCTTTCTCGGCAAATTATCAATATCTCGCCTGTAATTTTGTAATATCAAAGAGAGGCCTTGCGGCTTTGATGTATACATGGGAATTAAGAATTTTGATGGATACTCATTTGAAGAAAATTTATTGCGATTCTTTGTTAACTTTCAGATGAATAATTGAATACGCCAAAATTTTTTCCCTAGCTTTTTCTTCTTCAAGGTTGCTTGTGTGGCCGATATTTTGTGATTTTTTTTGTATTCCTATCAAATAGCTGTAGTATACTTTCGGATTTTGGGAAAAATTCTCGACTATTCACAAAATGTATAAAATTTTTCAAGAATACTACGAGATATTTTCATCACACCATCATCTACCTAAAATTCGTCTCATTCCTTTTGATAGAGTTTGCCTGCGTGCATGTAGAATATCATCCGTAGCAATTTAATGTAAGTTTTTTTCCAATATATAGTTGGTTTAAATATTGAATTCATCTTTCTGCGTGATGTCAAAGACAGAATAAGATTAATATTAATCTCTTGCAACTAATTCACTCGTGCAGTAAAATTTTTCTTGACACCCACCGATCCACGGACTCCCGAACACCATTGTGAAGATTTCATTGATTTTATACTCTATACACTCAAAGAGCTCAAATCCCAGTGACCAAAGCCGATCTGTACCAAATGTACATACACTTACTAGACATTAATTCTGGGCAAATCCGAAGAAGCTTTTTTGTCCCTCAGCTGCTGCTCAGAATCCTGAGACCGGATTCCAATCCTGGAAGGATAGAATTACGATTATAAAGGACCCCAAAATCGGTCTGATTCAGATTGAATCAACAGCCCATGAACAAAAAACTTTTTCAGATTTGCACAGAATTTATGTCCGGTGAGCGTTCATCACATCCGCGAATTATCACCGAATCCCGATGTAAAAACAAATCTGCTTGAAATCTGAGCTCTCGTGCCGTGCCTCAAAGCCAGGCCTCACATTTTTAAAATTCCACCATTCAATCATAGGAATACATGTTTATTTTTCAATCATAGAAATTCAGAAAGGCACTTCGAAGTTAGAGAAATTATCATACCTATATGCCAAATGCAACCGAAGTGCCTCCAAACACGGCCGGGTTGTTCATTACACACATTGGTGTGAAAACGGCGTGAAGTACAGCCCATGGTGTGAATGGTGTAAAGCGCGGGCTATAATGTGAATCTTCAATCAAATTTTTATGTTTTTCTTTTTGTAACAGTGTGCATGTATGACGACACCTTGCATTGAGTACCTAAATGGTATAGGACCTTGAGCAGGTTTTGTTTGAGCTTGCAATCGAAATTCGAGCTTGCAGTCCACTGAAAAATTTTTTTTAAATCCGACCGACCTTCTCCTAATCGATGTACACTCCAAATATCACTCCACGATATTGTCGACTGTGTTAAATAATTCATCAAATTTGATCAGGAAAATGCTGGAATCGCGGAAACGTCCGGTTCCGGTGTACTATTGGGACATGACCGAGCTTGGTCGCTATTGGGGCTGCTTTGGCGAGGGCGAACCAAGACCTTACCACCACACGATCAGTAGCACTTTGGTTTGCGCTCTACGCGAGGCTCTGGCCCAACTTGTCGAGGAAGGTCTCAACGAGTCGTGGGCCCGACATTCAAGAGTTCGCGACAAGCTTCACGAAGGTCTTCATCGGCGTGGATACCAGCTGTTTGTGCCGAAACCTGAAAACAGGCTCAACACCGTAACCGCCATCAAGCTTCCACAAAACGCTGATCAGAAGCTCCTGGTTCGTTACGCCATGGACAGGTGAGCAATTTATAAAACGAATTTTTTGCAATTCCGTGCGCAAAGTTGTGCGTAAATCCAACTTCTCTTCATTATCAGCAGTGCGTGAAGTAATGCGGAAAAGACTTCTCGCACAGTTTCACATTTACGCACCGATGAACTGTGCGTGAAATTCATTTCTCGCACAGATTGCAATGCGTAAATGTAAATTCTCGCACAAATCACTTGGCATATCTGTGAGATGTTTGACGATCTCGAGAGTCTTTTCCGATCCATGAAACTGAACGGTCCAAAACGTTCCAAGTTAGTTAGTCCAAGTTTTAATCAGTTCTCGCCACCATCTAAGCACATTCTTTTGATAAGAATGTCCGTGATAGAGATGACTGATGAGTTTATATTCTATTATGATGTTCGAAGAGATGTTCAGTTTTGATTAGCTTAGAGAAAACTCTGAATGTATGCTCTAATGATGGTGTATACTCAACCAACGAAAACAGATATTTAGTTTAATACTCAGAACTCTAATCTTGTCTTTAGTTATTTAAATTTTGTAGGTAGGTCATTGAAATCATAAAAATTCTGACTAATCTAATTCGAAGACTTGTCATTTAATAACTCACCAAAGTATATCAATTATTGGGAATGATTCTTTTGGAATGATTCAATTATTCATCTGTATACCCTTCAATTTTTGATTATTCAAAAATCAACTATGGTTGGGATTGTGCAGTGTCTACGGAATACTTATGAGAGGAAGACTTTTTTAGACCATTTTCAGAATTTTTTTTTCAGTCGGGGGGCTCCGCCCCGGACCCCGTCCTCCCTGCCCCGATCACAGCTTTCATAGCCGCAGTGATGCAACTTTGCGCACTAATTGCAAAAAATAATATACGCAACACGTGCGAGAAGTTTCCGCACTCGTTGCCGACTCGTGCGAGAAGTGAAATTCACGCACAGTTTTGAACTTCACGCACACCCAGAAGTACACATTCACGCACGCTCGCTTCGCGAGCGTGCGTAAATGTGCTCTTCTGGGTGTGCGTAAAATTCAAAACCTGTGCGTGAATTTTACTTCTCACACTCGATCTGCAACTTGTGCGGAAATCGCCCTTCTCGCACTTGTTGCGTAATGTACTATTTTCAATAATTTTGAGGCTTTTTAAAGAATTTTTCATCAATTGTCTCTGTCATATTGATTTGAATGGCGCGATAAATTTTACTTGGAAAGTTTCGTCAATTATTCGGAAAATTTTTAACTCCAGTCTCCTCTTTTTAATGATCCGTTTTAATCTGGCCAATCGAAAATTACTCGTCTTCCCGGCTCAAAAAATCAAAATCAGGAAAAGGATTTGTTAACACCTCTAAAGTACATTGTGCACAAACTAAATTTTGACTGATTACAAAAATGATATCTTCTATTTTCCACGAAAGCGTTTGATTCGCCCACTAATAAAAAAGAAGTTGAATCTGTACCATATTTCTGTATCCAATCCTTTTTCTTACAGATACAACGTCGAAATCAGTGGAGGTCTAGGTCCTACTGCGGGAAAAATCTTACGAGTTGGTTTTATGGGAATGAATGCGACACCGGGACACGTTGATTTGGTAATTATGCTTTATATTGTTGCAATGAAGTTGAATTGATGTCTTTGGTGTATGTATGTTATACATGAGTTGATAATATTTCATTGCAGGTGTTAAGAGCCTTGGATGAAGCAGTCGAGCATTCACAACGCCAATTAACGTCCAATATGTAGTATTTCCTTCCCGTTGCATTTTTTCCTCAATTTCGGAGAATTCATCGTCTCAAGAAGTTATTGAAAGATTCTTTTATTTATTTAGCTTAAGTAGAAAATGTCATATTTATTATTGAGGAAACATCCTCATCTAATGAAATTGTATAAATTTACCAATACTGAAATTTGACGAGAAATGTGTCGATTTAATCAAATGTAATGTAGAAAAGCTATAAAGCTCTTCTTTAATTCACTCGATGAACTTCTTTCATGATTGATTTATAATTTATATGTCAATTGTATCAATTTATTATTTGTATATTAGTTCTGGGACATTTGTTGATTCAAAGATTGAGTTGTGCACTCGCAACGAACTTCACTTTGAGCCCTTGACTGATTATAACATAATTATATGAGAAGAAAATTTTTAAGTACAGTGATGAAGTGGGTTATAATACATCACATGTCACGTGTCAAAAACTTCCAATTTGGAAACTCGAGTCACATTTTGCAATCCAATGCGATTTGAAACTACTCTACTCAAATATTACTAAGTCAAATGGTATTATTAAAAGGCTCTATAAAATTATATCTCCATAGTCAAGAGACCATAGTCAATTGTAAATTAGATAGAGATGTAATAGCCAGATTGATGAACAAATATATAAAAGTTATAATAGATATCTAGCAAAATGTCATAATAATTGAAAGTATGATGCAGTATGTACCAATAGAAGATATTTGTCACACTATGATATTAGATGAATATGCTCATCATCTTTAGGAAGGTCATTATTTGATGCCTTACAGTGTGTAAATTATAAAACAATTTATTTACAAAAATATATTCTTGAATAAATCAACAACTTTGTACATTTATAACAAAAGCTCAGATCACGACATGAATCCCAGTAGGTTTGCTCTATAGCATGCCAAACTACATAGAGGTATCCCAGTCTTGGAACAGCAATACTTCTTTTGATTAGTACATGGAGATACTCCACAAATTACTGGTTCTGGTGTCTTCTGTCTGAAAGTTTGTATCAAATTATTGATAAGAACTTGAAGAACTTGAAGCAACAGTAAAAAATGGAGCAAAACCCACACTTTGGAGGATAATAAGGGAAATACTTCATTTAAAGGTATAGATATTGTGCTTCCCTCTGGAGTTGACCTGTAAGTAATAATGGGAACTTGGTGTCTTGCTGTTGTTTTAGTTTTTGGAACTATCTTGGAGGTTTTTGTTTCTTGCTTCTTCAATAATCTTTCCATCGTTTTTTTCTGAAAAAATAGAAAAAGGAATGATCCCATTAGTTGATGTAAGTTCACTCCAAAGATGAAGTTTTCCTATAATTAATAGTTCTTACCTTATCCTTTTCTCTCTTTTCATCTGCAAGTTGTTTGCGTTTTTGTGATTTTAGAGCAGCTTTTTGTATAGCTTCAGCTGTCAAAACCTTTTCTTTGTAACCAAGGGGTAGAGACATCAATTGCTCAATGTTAGAGTTGGGTTCAGCATCAGTTTTTCTCTCAAACATGGCTCTTTGGCGGGCTGTCATTAACTTTGGATCTTTTGGTTTGATCTTCTTCAGTTCATCATCAACCTGAATAATTAATTTTATAGTTGATGAGGTTGAAATCAATATCACATGTAAGAGAGTAACACAATTTTTTTTCGTACCTCCTCTAATTTACCAGACTCTATCGCGTCAAGCCATCTCTCCTCTTCACTGCTTGTTCCACTTTCTTTACCCTTGGTCATTTTCATTATTTTCCTTTTGGCAACTGCTCTGGGAGAGAGACTCATACTGTTCACTGTTGAATTCTGATTTGATACTTTGAACATTTGTTCCCTTGATTTGTCTGTGCTGTAATGCATAACAAAATATAAATATGGAGATTAGTAATGCACATAAAAACTTATGCTGCTACAATATTTCTGTCCTATTGTTATCACTTGTTCATGAACATTTCACTAATCTCATAATTTAGCTTCTTCATGACTTCAAAATAATTTGGTATAAAGAAATATCCAGACTACTTTGCACTGAAGAGTAACTGTGTAAATAAATAAAATGATTCTTGGACAGGAACTTGATCGTACTCATTTTTAAAACATGTGGGAATGAGTTTGATTACTAGGACTCAAAATCAGTATAACTTTGAAACCATATTTTTTGATCTTCAATTCCTTGATTTTGCATTACAATCAAGATGGCCCGGGAAGAATTGAGCCCGGGAAGCCAGGTTTTTCTGCTAAAAGTGCCTTTCCATGCGCCCATGACGGAAACAGTGGAAATTTGGTTGAATGTATAAATATTTCACCATTTTTGGACAAAGGGAGGCCCTTACTGGCAAAAAGCCTGCTTCCCGGGCTCATTTTCTCCCGGGCTATCTTGATAGTAATTGATTTTGCAAGTAATACAAGTAACTCTGTACGAAAGAACATTCTTTCATGTTAGGTATTGAATTTGACCTCAAAGTTTGATTTTTCAACAGCTATTCAATGTTGTGAGAATTTTCTCTGCTCAACGTAATTTATGAATATAAGGATTACCACAAGTGCTAAATTGATTTACTAGCACATTACCTTCTGTCATCATCTTTTCTTATTTTTATCTTGAACGTTCTCCTCAAATCTGATTCCCTGCCAACATCTATGTACTCTGAGCTTTCAGAGTGTTTTTTCTTCTTGTGTTTTTTATGTTTGTGCTTTTTATGCCTTTTCAGAGATGTCGATCCAGTGTTGATATCTTTTGGGCCAAAGAATCAGTTCATAGTAATTCATTAATGCCAAATTTCCTATCGGTATTAGCAAGACATATAAAAAGTTGTTTGGATACTCTTCGATTCTATACTCAGAATTAGAATAGAGGAATGAATAATTCATTTCCTTGTTTATAGAAGCGAGTGAGTCTAATTATTCTATAGGTTCTATAGTTTGCTATGTATTTGCTGTAAATTTGTCGTGTTTAAAAACTGGAACAATCCCTTCATTCCTCAATATAAATTAATCTAAGTCTTGAATCTCCAATGAACTTCTTCCGTGGCTATTGATAGGGTGAACATTATTGTTGTAAATGGTGATATCGTCTTGAAATTTTTTCAATGATGTTTATATTCTCTATTACAATTTCAATCAGAAATTTTTCTGGCTCGACGATTTAGTAAAATAACTAGATAAAAGAGTAAAATGAAATGAAATTAAGTCTCTTTGAACAAAAAGAGAGGTTAGAAATTTCTCGATGCGGCTCGTTCTAATCGTTAATATAGAAGAAATAGAGATTATCAATTGATTGACAGGATGTCATAAGGTTTCCTACCTGTGATTGATCCATCATTTGAGCTCTCATCTTTTGTTTTGCCCATCTTATTATTGGTCTGCTCTTCTTGAAAGCAACGCTGAACTAAGTGCTGTAATCTGTAATTGTAGATTGTAGGTAGGTACTGCGTACTGCAGAGGAGTGGCCAATGTGGCCATGGTCTATGGATTGTTTAACTTCAAGTTGAAGACACCACTGATTACTACTCATTCACTACTAAGAGGAAACTATGATAGGAAGTATTACGGCCAAAATTGAAATTGCATTGGTTCATTGACTAAACATTCTTTATTATGAATAAAATCACATCAATTCGTAGATCAACTTTGTTATAATAGAATGTCGATGTCTCATAACTTTCTGGTTTTGGCACTTTCAAAAATCAGTAGATTGTTAGCTCACGTCGTGTTGTGCGATTTTCGTATCTACCTATAAAATAGAATTACAGTATTTTGCATATATTCAACGAATTGAATATTGTCTCATGTTTATAATAGAGGGTGGATGTTTAGTATCACTTCGTTGCCAGATCATATTCGTTCTCAACTAGTCAATGTGTACTTTTTGTGCCTACAATCAGACTTAGGAGTAATCATATACAATTTCTTATTCGATCTCTATAGATTATCATAGTTTACAATCAGCTCACATTATTCACATATTCAACAAATAGTAGTTTTTTTCAAACTTCCAATGTTTCAAATGCACTCTAAATTTGCTGATAGAAAAAAAAATGTCTGGATCACACTCCAATCACCCTGTTTAGCTCCGTAAATGTAGTTTTGGATCAAATCCTCATCAAATTATTTTACACCATATTTCTTAAAGAAGCCAAAAGTCAAAAATTGAGTGAGTCACTCACTCTCATGCTTGAGTAGATCCAAGTCATTTTATACAGCATAGCAATATTCATCAAATGAAATCATCACACAAAAATTCTAAAAATTTGTAATAAGACAAATTACTTTGGAGACAAATGCATAGGAAGTAATTTTTAAGACTTGATTAGAAGAGATAGTATTGGTGCTCTAGAAAAAAAGCTTGTGGATAAAATACATTCTACCCTCTTCTCATCAAATCTTTAGATTCACTGATTGATCATTTTGTAACAGCAGATATAAAATAAGCTTTCACTTATAAAATGAAGCAAATAAAGACAGCACAAACTATGCACATCACATCATGCCATAGTAAGCAACTATATTACAATGGATGTGATCAATTTTTTATCAGACAAAATGTAACAAAAACTATGATAAATATTTTCAACATATAAGCTTCAGTCAATATCATCTCAACAGAACAAATAATAAAAAATTTTTTCTTCAGCATAGTTGTCTATGAAAATGGATTTTTTAGAACACTCCACAACTCAATATCTGACATTTTTTACAATGAAATTTGATCTCACTGCCTTGGAATGGCAATGTGAGATCATTCCAGATAGAATTTAGCGTCACGATTTGGCACATTTGAATTAGAAATAAGATTCATTGGAATATCTCCAATGCTGAAGAAAGACTATGAGCCTTGGTTTTGATACTAAGGTTTTTCAAGATATTACAAAAATTTACGTGTAAAATCTCGAAAAACCTCAATATCAAAATATTCTAGGGCAATTATGTATGAAACTTGTATTTTGAATTCAGCAAATATTGAGTGGTGGTTATTGTTATCAAATATGCAGAAGATAAAGAAAACAAATCTCAATCAATTGTCGAATTTCTCAATCAATTAGAACAAGTCTTACACAAATTGTGCAGACAGCACTCTCACAAGAGTATACTAAAAACTTGAAATTTTATGTTGAGCTTCCACGAAGCATCATTACTAGAGATTGTAAACTCAGATTCAAATCACAATATCTGGACTTACTAATAATCATCATATCGAACTTGGGTAAAGAGACTTCGTTTTCGTTAATTTTTGAAACACTGCCTAAGCACTCAAGCAAGCTATTTAATGTTAGCTCGTGATTTGAGTGAGCGCACAACGTTTCGGATCGTCGGATGTGATTGTAGAAGGATGGGTCAGTTAGTGTTCTGCTTGTTAGAGCGAAGACGAGACAAGCCAGAGCGCTCACCCTCTTCCTCATCTGATGTACAAGATGGGCCACCACTCACGCCTCCTTTTGAAGATGTTGCTTGCATCAATTCTTGATCAGGACCGTTTCGATTTTCATAGAGCAATATATTGAGAGTCTCCTCGTAAATGCGAGCTTCTGGGAATTCAACCTGAAATTTATTTTGAAGATTGAATCACCGGCTGTTTGTCAATCGTTGATGAGTTGCTTACACAGTAACCAAGTTTCTTCTGTTCATTTTAAAAGAACAATGGAATTTATATCTAACAATGATGTTTGGCTTTGCACACATTTTATAAACATCTTGTGATAGTATTGAAAGGATAATTTACCTTGGTATGTTTTTTATCAGTGGTATAGACTATAGAATGGCAACAAACTTCAGCCACTTTGCGGCCATGTCCGTAAAAAGTCCAGCAACAAATTTCACTGGAACCTATCACATCTTTAATAAATAAGACTCTGCCACTGAATCGGAGGGATAGTTTATCAAAGAGCTCAATATTTTTCAGCAGATTATCATCAGAAGTGCTGTAAATTCATAGTAATATGTCAGTCGACAAGCTCCATACATGACATGGTTTGAGATTTTGTATTTAATTGAAATATGGATCTATACCTTGTGTAAGAATACTTATTATTATGCCTGTTCACCAGCAGTTTGACAACAGGCTTTGTAGTACTACCTATGAGCAACTGTTCTTCTTTTTGTGAAGTAATGAGAGGTACCCGACAGATTGGATCTGTCTCTCGCTCTTTTTTCTGCAAAGCTTGCTCACATGACTCGGCCAATTCATTAATGCAATAATATTTTGCCTCTGCAAGTAACTCAGCCATTTCCTTTGCACTATCTGGCAATGGTACTGTACCATCCCTCAAAAAATTTAATATTGTGGCAAAATGCTTTCCGCAGCGATCAATCAATATCCATCCTGGAATACACAAAGAATTCTTGTGAGCCACTTAATCATTGATGGTAGAGTGATTTAGAAAATATTTTCTTACCTTCAGAATCAGTAAGTACTTCCATTCGACCACTGAACATTGCACGGAGCATTGTGTCATGTTTTCTGAGAGTACTGATGGTTGTGTAATGTAGAGATCCACCAATATTGAGCTTTACATATTCGGATGGGCATTTGATGCCCGACTGATTGCCGGACATATCAATTGATGTTACACGAAGAATTTTGCTTGAATATTAATGTACAACAAGTATGTGATCCAATTGGCAGTTAACAGCCAAGAAAATACAGACTAAAATGTTTGGCCAAGTGATATTGAGGAAATTATGAGCATGGTGTAAACAGCAGCTGTCACTGACAGCCTGTCAGTCGAGTATCTTGCATACTGGGACTCCTGGGTAATCTGCTCTATTCTTCTTGACTCATACCAAAATATTCCATCCAATTTGAAATTTAGGTAAAGTCAAAAGATTCTTCAGGCAGGAGTCATGCAAGTCCTCAGAGTTGCTGGCTCAAATATTATGCTGGCACAGCGCACCACTACTTTGTCACTGGACTCTTGAAGAAAATGAACAAAACGTTATTATTATAGTTAAAAACTAAGTAATGACCATTATCATTAAATTATTTGCACTAATCACCATATTTTTGGAGAAAAACTCTAATTAATCGTTAGGACTTGGGATTGGGACTTGTTGGACAGGTTAACTGACAGACGTCACTGTACTTATCCTTGACATATCTGTATCTTGAGAATGCGCAGGATTAGATGATAGATGACGATATTACAGAACAATCTCATCTTCTGAACATCGAGTCGTGCAAATGCGCCAGATTTGAATCGAGTTTGGATATTTTATATCGAAGCTGCGAAAGCAAAAGTGTATTGAGAACATTTCATGCAATATTATAGCAGAAGATGATCATTTCGCAATAAAAGTCAACACGGATAGACTAGTTTTCATCACCATTCAAATGATTCATGAAAAATCTGAAAGAGTCCATCCCATGTAGGACCATCCGTTCCCGGAACGTAAAACCTCATGAAGTTGCTGTGGAAACCAGGAAACCTCAAGCCGAGGGACCCAAACCCGTTATAATACCATTGGTATTTTATCTCTATGGACCCAAACCCGTTGGGGTTATGTTGCAGCAACGTTCAAATCAATGTCCGCGGCAGCAACTCCGTTTCTCCGAGGTTGTAAGTATCGTGGTTTCTGGAACATTCCTATCGTCCCGTGAAGGTTTTGCACTGGTTGCTCATGCAACCTAGAACTTGGAAACAATTTTGTTAAATAAATAAAAAATTATTTTTTTAATCTCTCGCACAGACGATAGCCGCAGTCCCTCTGGTTGGCCTCAATCTGAACTTGTGAACGAGTTTCTATAATAGAGGCCAACCCGGACCAACCGAAAGGACTGCGGCTATCGAGGCGGCTATCGTCTGTGCGAGAGAACCTAAAAAATAACTTTTTATTTATTTAACAAAAATTTTTTCCAAGTTCTGGGTTGCATGAGTAACCAGTGCAAAACCTTCACGGAACCATTGTAACGTCCCGGAAACCACGGTACAACCTCAAAGGAACGGAGTTGCTCGCGGACATTAATTTGTACGTTGCCGCAACAATAGCCCCAACGGGTTTGGGTATACCTCTACTCTACAACTCAATACTGCAATGTCTGATTTTATCCTTATTCAAGTTTATTGGGAGTTTTGATAATTCTTTATATACGTTCGTCCTACTCACTAATAGAGGGATTTATTAGAAGGGTTCTATTGCAAAGTGTATGCACACATCGATTAGTCGGCGCAGAATTCCTGTCTGAAATTCAGAATCGTTTCGAATGATTTCAGTTTTGGTATGACATGACTGTTGAAGGTCAATGATCACAAATTTGATAAAACCTTTTTCTTTCCTCTCAGAAGAGTAAGCTCAAACAAATGGAAAACTGAAATTTTCCTTCCCTGGCAGCTCTATAATCTGTGGGCCGGTCCGTTTGACAATTTTCAGCTTTATTGAATTTATCATGAATCATCAGTAAGATTATTTGATCCTGTTATTCAAGGTGGTTCAGTTCCAAAAGTAGTCGGAACATTGCAACAGTAGTACAAAACTTATAACGTTGATGAGCTGGAAAGAGTCGGAACCATAATATGGTAGTAAAATGGTTTATCCATTTTACTACCACATTTCAATCATTTCACGGTAATTATTTTCATGGTAAGTATGTATATTATATTTCTTAGCAAAAACCGTGGCTCTTTATTGAAAGATGGTTCCCAGAATTTAATATCAGACAAAATCTCTTATTTTAAATCATACTTCATCTGTATTCCCGAATTTAATCCCAAAATTGTTACATTTTTGCGACATTTGAATCATCCAAGTCTCACGGAGTCGCTATGCACTGTCAGTAGAAGATAGTACATAATTCTATATTTTTTCCGTGTGTGATTGTGAGCTTGGATCGCAATTGAGTAGCAGCGACTTTAATTTTATTGAATATATTTGCGTCAGCGCTATAATTTCAGTCAAATTTTTCTTTGATTCTCCTTACAAGATTAGATTCATTCAACGGAATAAAGGAATAAATTTTATACCGGAAACTGCTCCAGTAAGTCATGTCATGGGTATCGGATTTGTACTGATCTGGGTATTGCTTGGAAGACTAGACAATTTTACTTTTGAATTTTCACCGAATCACGAGAATATCGTGATTGTATTATTAGTATTTCACATCAAAATATAGACTAAAATAGAGTTCTGGTATTCGTTGTAATCGATTTCGTGGCCTAAAAAATCCCAACCTCTCAGCAAAACTGGTTTTGTAAATTTAGGACTGAATTAGATGTGAATTTATAAAGTATATATATTCGCCTCTACGGGTCAATAATGATTATGCTATCGTTGCTCACCGCCAAGATTTATAGTCATTGTTTTTCATGAAAGTTGGCTTCTTTTTTCTCGGCAAATTAAATGAATCGGAAATAATTCAAATAAGAATGATCAGTTGTCGTTTCTAGACACACTCAACGCTCACAAATAACATCCCTTACTTGAACAAATCTCTCATTTACGAACCTTGTATTTATTTTAAGGAAAATTAAAAAATTGGTATCACACGAGTGTACGTGGTAACTGTCACGTAGACTCTCTCTACCGTGAAAACTCTGTATTACGTTTTCTTGAAGATGTTTAGTCACGAGTTCCCCAATTATTGCCATCTCGAATAGCGTTATGATGATCCAGCCACCTCCCTGTTCATCTCAATTATTCATATGAAATCTGAGAACAAGATCAACTCGCGCAGACTCTTGTAAAATTCATGTGACTGCAGATTTCGAAGAGCAATCTTTTCTTTATCCGTCAAGAAATGTTGAAATCGCTCTAGTCGAAATAATTTCATCGTGTGCTCAAATACTGAGTAATGAAGGGTTGATCTACAGTTAAAACAGTCACTTGAACATGATATATTTCTGTAATAGAAATTCGGATACTAAGATTTTGCATAAGGAAGAGTCTTGAAAAATCGCATACCTCAATCGTCAAAATGCAAGAACCTGTTTGACGATAAGCTGGACTGCTTTTTGCACATCGCCAAAGTTGTTTTGGTATCTTATAAGTGGGAATGAGCTCGAGGAAATGGCATTTATTTCACGTTTAAGCAGGACAGACGGGCCCCTTGCATGGAGAATGTTTCCCGATGTCTGCAGCATACCTCACTGACGACACTCTATTCAGTGTTGCATCAGATTCTAGTTTACCTTAACTGCACTTTATAAACAGCCAAACAATTTTTATTGATGAGCGAATATCTAAGCTTCAGTAACATAATGTTTCGATCTCACTTTCTGCCACAATTAATGATGTAGCTATGGTAACATAACTTGATAAGTTCGATCCGAAAAAGCCCCAAGTTTTATTTTTGAAATTATTTCGGCTTGTATTTTCAAAAAAAAAAAGATATTCTTTCCATCATGGCGATTTATATTGCCAAGGACATGAACAATGAGCTAAAGAATAATTTGCATCTCTCTGGGAGTATTTATCAGAATACGGGAGTCGAACTCATGAGAGATAAAATTACGCAAAACTGGCCTCGCAGTTTTAAACTAAGCAATTGAAGTTAGAATTATGATTCTCATGCAAATCACTTGGAATTGTGCGATGCAAGAGTCTTGATTCGAGAACAGGTGATACACCTGAAGCGGATGAACTGAATCGGCATTTTATAATTGGACTGAAACTTCCTCAATGTGAATGTGAAATTCAATTTCGTTCAAAACTCAATCGAGTTATATGCAAAATTAAATTCCGCTCAAAACTCATCGAGTTTTAATATCACTGTGCCAAAATCAATTCGAGACATTTTCAACCAGATTGTGGAATATGTATCAAAAAGTTTGACTCATCAGTATCAGAAATCAATTCCTTCAATGATTCGACAAGAGATTTCTATTATTATTATACACTGACAAGATTTACAGTACAAGGCGTATTGCATATTTCGGCAACAAAAAATCGAAGAATCTTATACCTGCCTCCATTCCGGATAGCGAGATGACCACGACGACGACGACAAGGTGAGTATGTCTGGTAAAGTGGGGACTTATCTCTGACTCTCGTAAAAGCACCAGCATCACCGAAAGAACTCGCAGTCTTATCCAGAGACTCTGGTAACCATCAGCCTACTCACATCAAAATTTAAGAGGATTTGAAAATTCAACTCCAACGTCTATTGTTATACCCCCTGAAATATTTTGGCTATTGAAATTTGCTTATAACAACGACTTGATCTGTAGTGTGGTAGAGATTTTGTCTGCCCAAACTCTTATGTGTCCATGAGGTGCAAGGTTTTAGACTGTCAAGGAAACTCTCCGACATTCCTCGCGAGTATTAGGTAAGTTTACAACGAATAAATCAGTGATAGAGAAATTAATTTATAATCCTTTGAAAATTAGACTAGCGCGTCAACAATGAGAGGGGTACATTACATGCAGAATTTTATACGATAAAGAAAATTTAGCAAGTTCTTGAAATGCTATATCTAAAATATGTCTTACGTAAAATAGACGTCCGACTCGTCTTTTAAATAATCTCTGATCATCAAACCACCTCAAAAGGGATTCCGGTGTAACTACTGGCCACTTTCCGCCACTTCACCGGCTAATTTTAGACTCATTTTAGATGGTCTCCATATCTGATTGAAAGTCCTATTGGTCAAACGAATCCAACATAGTTAAGATTCATCCCATGAATCAAAGGCAACATATTCTTTTGTTTCTTGCACTCTTCTATCTAGTTGGTATATGTCTAAATATAGTTTCATGAACTGAAACAATCAATTACACTTCTGGAAGAATCTTGATAATATGATCAGAAAAAGTGCTTTCGTTGGAATGCATGCATAAAAAGTTACTCTGCATGTATTCTGGATTGACCAGTTTTCTTATTCATACGCACATAAATTAGCTCTCGATGATAAACAGGAGGGAGTAATAGCATCCTACGCCACTGACTACAACAATGCACCCAACGTTTCTCAAATTGGATGAAAAATCAGCTATACTCGCTACCTGATTTTATTACGAAAAATTTGTGATTCAAAAATTTATTTAATAAGCACAGATCCAGTGATTTTAAGAATATTTCTGGATAGAATACTTGATTTTTTCGATTATTCCAGGCTTGCCAAGAATCTCCGGACTCGCAAAGGAAGTCGTCGTGGTAACTCTGGAAACTGTCTGGAGCTTTTAGTGCTTGTTCACTTACACCACGTGCCGTAGAGTAAGTTATATGAGCGAGACACAATTTTTTATTTTATTCGTTTTGCAGTAATTACGAAGTATGTATAGGCAATCGAGTGAAAAAAATTGATTTCAGTTGAACAATACCTAAAAATTTATAAATTTCATAGATTTAAAAGTTGTAGCAGAGTTTGTTTGCATATTTTTTTCATTAAGTATTTTGAAAATCTTCAAGAATTTTATCGATTATTTCATAATGTTTCAGTTACCAACAAATACTGAATTCCTCCACGACTGCAGCCTGCGTGGTGATAATTCAAGGGTTTACTCTGAATACATATCGACCCAATCAATTGATTAGGCTGCTCACGAACCTTTGCCAAAGTTGCAAAGGTTGTTCCTGGTCATCTGCAAATAATACAATTTCCTTCGGTACTTTATCCATAATTAACCGCAACATCAAAATGGTCCAAGAAAAGTTGGGAAGTCTCACCACCAAGGAAGCAGCTTTTCAAACAACCAAGTAACTGATTTTTTAATCTTTTCAAACAATCTTCCTTTCAAACGATTTTGAGAGTGAGCATTATCGATCGGGAGCAGGGTTCTAACTTCATGCAGATTTAATTTCGTGTTATTATTAAAAAAATTAGGGTGATCTGACATTACCAATCAACAAATCCTTCCACTGTCGTTCGCAATTGGTACGTGATTTTATTCTGATTTTTTGATTCCCACGTTGGTAGATAGATACAAAATCTACAGTATCGTGCCAAAATTCGTGAACACTAAGATGAAATTTCCTCTCCTTTCTAGCGTCGATGAGGCGGAACCAGATGAACTTGAGAGCATTTAAAAAACACGTGTAGCAGAAAAAATATGCGAATTTCAAGACTTGCACTTAGTGCTTTTTGATTATTCTTGACCCTTCCAAGTTCCCACTGACATAAGCAGCTGATGAAATTTCAAGAATTTCCAAAAATAATACTTTTTATTCTATTTAATGTCATTTGAATGCAATCAGAGATGAAGCAGTTTTGCAAAAACCAGCTCAAAGAGTGGAAAGAATGTTATCTGCATTGATTTTTTGATTATTTTTTATGTCGTATGAGCATAAGTGTGAGACCTGTCAAACTAACCAAAACCGCAATCTTTCACCATTTATCGGAATTTTTAAGAATCTGAGTTCTATTGAAAATCCACGATTTTAGATACTTTGACGGCTTTCACACGTTTGCTCGCACAGTGTAAAAAATAATGAAAAATTATTGGAAATGGCATCTCTTCCGCTCTTCACGATGGTTCCTGCGAAATTGCTCGAATTCCGTTCGAGTAACACTTGATAAATAATTTTTTTGGAAATTTTTTGAAATTTTATCAGCTGCTTTTGTGTCACTAGGAAGGATCGGAAAGATAATAAAAAAAAAATCAGAGTTAGCATTTTTTTCTCTACTTCAGAATAATTTTTTTTTCTAAATCCCGTATAGATTTACCTGGGTCTGACTCATCGACGTTTGAAAGAGAATGAAATTTTATCCTAGCGTTTACGAATTTTTGCATCGTACTGTATCGCCGTTATAGAATACCGAAGTAATAAAGTCACATTTCAAAACCCTACTTTGCTGGTCAAAAAAAGGCTATTTATATTTATCAAAAATGAAAATTGTTTCTTAGATCATTCTCTGCAATTTCAAAGCTCTTCATCAATAGCTTTGAGAAATGAATGATTCACGAATTTTTTTATTCCAGGAAGGAGAAGGGTGCTATGGTGGCAAGCGTCTCTCATCAACCAACCACCACCAAATCAGTTGGTGGGAAGTATGGCGCTTGGGGCCCAGTCTACAAAAACAAGCAAAATTTTATAAACATGCACTACAGTTGAATTTTGATTACTCTACTCAAAAGAGCTCATCTAAAAACTTGTTGCTGTCAATCCGCAATTAGAATTCTGGGTAGAATGTTTTCCACTCGTAAGACTTTTAGAGAAAGATTCTTCACTTATGAGCCATGATTTGGATCAGTTTCTCTATTTCAATCAATCTTATATTAGAGGCACGCTATTGTTGAAAATATTGATTCGCCACACTTGTCTAGAAACTCTTATGATAATCTTTCGAGCGAAATGCGAGCGTACCGCAAGGATTAACATTCAGAAATTGTTTTCAAAATTTTTATCACTAAACAAAATTATGGAAGTTCGGATGACGGGGAACGCCTCTCATGCATGTCAAATATCTCATTCTTCTAACAATTTGACATGTATAAGGTGTGACTTTGGCAATGGTTCGTGATGATTTTTAATTTTTCTTATCTATTGCCCATCTATCCAACTAACCCTTTCTCACAATTTTTTAATATTCGAACGAGGATTTGGTATAGTATAAATCCTGATGCTCTTTGATTTTTTCTATCTTTTATCTGGGTGCGGCAAGAGAATGAGTTACTCAATTATTAATATAATAATAACGCTCTTCTTCGATACTGCCAATGACATCTCATTTCCGTCACCATATGCCTAGATATATTAGTATAAGAAAATCTGCTGTGCCATGAATAGTTAGCAATGTATATTGCAACTGTGTCAAAAGATAAAAAATATTTGTGCGAGATTAGAATGATCATCTCTGTAAATACAGACCAAAGTACGCATTCATGTGTGGTGTGGATCCAATCAATAGTCTGCATTGATGATCAAATTCTGTATGAAACAGTGGAATATGCAAATATCTTCTTGATTAAGGGCTTACCATACGAGATAGTTTTTGTAAAGATTCACCATTGACTAAGTTAAAAGTCAGAACATTTGTGTGATTCGAAACACGAAAGAAAAGGGTTCTGCAAAAATGCCATTTCCTTGTGACCATTACTTCCCAAGAAAAATACTTGATTTAGAACTACATAGCTCAATGACGTGATATCAAAATGATTTTAATGATAAGTGGTTAACGATAGGAACTGACTTTGTAATGTCGACACGAATTTTCCGAAATTTTCTCATCCAATCCACGTGGCAACCAAAAACTATCCAAGATCTTACCGTTAGACATCGTCAAAGTAAAATCGGGACTATTACACGGTTTGTCGAGTGTAAATGCCTCATCCTCGGTTCATTCATCGGATCAACCGGAGTTCATTCACTCCTCTTTTCATGTCTGCTTTAGAAAATCGAAAAATCGGTTCTCGACTTCGAGACCGTCTGATCGCGTGTGCATTAATCCCGTCTCGACGCGAGACGTTGACACGTGGTTTCTAGTCTAGCCGTAAGAGATTCAACGATGCAGTCATCAGAGAGCGAGTGCAAGTTCGTCGTCGTCGTCGCAGGGGTCGAGCTTTAAAGCTTGTAGTAAACGAGCTTTGCCTTCCTCGCGAGAAATCGTAGGAGAAAAAGGTAGTAAAGGACTTGGCGGATACGGGGCGCCGAACCGAGCCAATGATAGCAGTAGTATCTTGGTATATAGTCAGCATTAGCCGTCATCTCGACGTAGTGCAAGACGCATTCGGTCGTCAGCTTGCGAACAGGGCGCATCGCTGCCACTATAGTTCCTTGCAATTTTAAGTTTGCACAGTATCACAGTATTTCCGTGATCATTATTCGATCGCCCCGCGCCGGCGCAAATAATTTGAATTTCCCGCACGCGATCGCAAGCTCTACTATACTTTATCGCATTCCCCGTGTGATTTGATGGTTCCTCGGAATTTTCCGACTAATTTTTAACATTTGTAGTGATACAGGTCAGAATTCATTCCTCGTCAGTGTTGTTCACTGGATCATTCCCAATTTTTCCGTTTGTGCGTGAGCTTACCCGTGTGCGGAGCTTTTGCAAAAAGTGGTGTTGTAAGCTTGAGGACAAAAAAGTTGATTGTAAAGTGTTCTGTTAGAGATGATTTTGTGAAGAGATTATTCTGATTGTTCAAGATGACGTAGCTCGTTGCAACCAGGATATGAGACACGCAAAAGGAAGCCTGCTATTTCGAGCTTTGGTTAAAAGCTCGCTGGTGAGTAATCGACTCTAAGTAAGGTCCAGCTTTTTCCGTGGACTTTTTTCACGTGATCGGCCACTGACTCTCAGACTCTTTAGGTCTTTGGCATGCCGAAGCATGCAGCCACTACGGCTGTTAATATTTTGTCTCGCTGCATTCCTGTACTCTGTATGTGAGTGTCTCGCGACCGACGACAAAATCCGTATCTGAACAAAAACGCGTGCTCATCCTCGCAATGCGACGAGATCGAGCAAGGAATTTGGAGCCGGATACTTTGAGAGCAACGCAGCTACCGAGAAATATGTAGAAGGGGCTGTGGTATCAGCTCGATGTGGGAAATCGGTCGCATGCTTATTTCAACTTCGATATAACGAGAAAGTCGCATTGGATCTGTAAGGTTTGAATGTGAAAACGGAAAGTGCATTACCTAGACCGTTTTGCATTCATCTGAGCGTGGCGCGAAGAGTTGATATGATACAGTGCGATTTTAAGGTTACTGACTACGTTAATTGTTTACTGATTGTTTCAAAAGAGCCTATACAATTTTATCGACTCGGTTTTTCTTCTGTCTCAAAAAAATTCGTCATCTCGAACTGATTATCACGTTGAAATGAAAACTGGTGGGATTTGTACATGTCAAGTCTTACAGAAATTGTAGAGGTAACACATAAAAGATGACATTAAAGTTATTAAATAAAATCGAACATAATTCCCTGCCAAAATTTTGAGGCACCGTTGGATAGCCAATTGAATAAGATTGAAGTAAAATAAGTTTTACACCCGTGTATCGAATACTATTTTTCGACAAACTGTGAGAGAAAGTGGAAAATCAGTGCGGAAAAGTTACTTTCTTGCACAGTGTGTCAAGAAATATCGTATATGAGACTGCGTGCAGATGGGTAGTTTTGTGTACGAAGGACTTATAGCACTCGCTTCGCTGCCATAAACAGTCCTTCGTACAGAACCACCCATCTACGTGCAGTGTCATAATATACTATTTTACTCTTGTATCGAAATGTACTAATTTTGACATACCGGGCGTGAAAGTGTACTTGTGACATGGATTTTCTCATTTTTTCCACAGTTTATTAAAAAATAGCATACGGTACGTGGCCGTAGAATCTGAATTTCACTCTCTTGACGATTCCGACCTTCACCTTCGGCTCGGCCCGGAAACAGTCACTTGGTATTTGAAATCCAACTTTTAAACCCTTGTATCGAATCAGGATTTTATATAATAAGGGTTTCGTGCACTCATATAAATGAGTGCACGTAGATCAGTAGTTTCGTATGCAGGACTGTTTATGGCTCGAACGAATTGAGCGCTAAAACTATCCGCTTGCACACATAGTCTCATAGATCATTTTACATCTTGCGAATCAAAAAATATCAAGTTTATAGTTAACTTTTTTTTAATGACAGCTATGAATGGTGGCATGAATGTCTTATTTCCTAATGGAACTTGTAAAAAATGTAAAGTATTTCACAGGTCGGTACTTAGTGATTACTGTCGTGACTGTGTAAATTTCTTCAACTTCTTGACTAATTCCCTCACAACCGTAGGATCCCCACACATATTCGATAACTGATAATGGTTTCCGCTCATAACGTACAAAATAATATATCACAAAAAGTCAAATAATCCGGGGCAAGGTTTTTGCTCACTTGTGCAAACGATCTAGATGTTTTAATGAAAATTTCATTAGTGCGCTAAAACTCATACTGACACGCAAAAAATTTGCACTCATACCTGAGATTCACAGTTGATCAACGTTGCACAACTCAGAAATAGGGATTGGACATGGTTGTTGGGTTGCCTGCAAACATACGTAAAATGGCTACCGATTAGTATAGATTTAGCATTAGTAGGGTTACGGCTTTTGTATTATTCGAGTCATTATTGCCTCTGACACGAAACACTCCTGCTTGAACCTGGTCCACTCACTCTTGCGTTTGAAAGATGACCAATGACCGAGAAGAAAAAAAACACGATATTATTAATATGAACCCATGCAGCCAATGCTAAATCCATATCCAACGGCAGCCATCTTTGAGGAATAAGCACCTCTACGACGGCAACCCGACAAGGATGTCCAATTCCTATATATTACATTGAAAAATACTAAGGTCAGTGTACCCAACTTGCCCCCATTAAGCCATTTTCTTAATAACTTTGGCCCATCTCCATATTTTCCAACGTACCTTAGCTCATTTTAAAGCTTGTCTCAAGACCTTTAAAATAGGTTAAGGTACATTCAATTTGAACCAACTGGAGCCAAACTGTTTTAATTCTCCCAAAAGGTGATTTTTGAGAGTTTACAAAAGTGTGTACCCAACTTGCCCCCATTAAGCCTTTTTCTCAATAATTTTGGTTTACTTCAACGATTTTCAACGTGCTTCAGCTCATTTTGAAGCTTGTTTAAAGACCTTTAAAATGCACTAAACTACGTCAAATTCGGATCAATTGGAGCCGAACTGTCGCAATTCTTCCGAAATAAATGATGGAAATCGGCGATAAAGTGTTTTTATCGCCGTGCACGCACATTTGGAGCTTTTCGGTGGTTCGAAACACTATTTCTGACTCATTTTGACGTGATAAACACGTTCCGAGTGGTAAAAGAAGTCGTTCTGCATGTCCTTTCGAGATAAACGTATGGGGGCATGTTAGGTACACTCCGATGTTGGCATCCTTGTTTACAAATCGTCTCCGTGTTTTGCACATAAATTGGCTCCAGATCCGAATTTTGCAATTCTGAAAAATGGATTTTGAAGGTCTTGAAACAAGGAATCGAATGCGTTAAGGTACGTTATGATTGGTTGAACTCAACGAATTTGGCACCAATTTTACTGAACGCAATCTCCTCGGTACTTTCTTAACTAAGCAATCACGAAAAATAGAAAAATCACTTTAGATTTTCTGGAGAACGTAGGAATGATTCGGGGTCGACGCAAACTACTTACTTTCTCATATTTTAACTTAACAAACGTGAAAAAAAATTTCCGGGAGGCCAAGGATCGCCCATCCCCGAGATCGGCATATGGGGGCAAGTTGGGTATAGAGGCAAGTTGGGTACACTTACCTTATATTTTGTATGGCGGAAGTTTTCGATGTCTCAATACCAAATCTTGAATTGATGATCACGTGAGAATCAAAATCTGATGCATTTATGGTCCCAAAGATGATTGCATAACAGCAAAGTTCATCTTCCAGATGGAGAAACAACAGGTCTCTAGACTCAAGCTTCGCAGTAGAACAGAAAAAATTGTCCCAAATCCTTTCCTGAATCGTCAAATTTTGCGAAATCAAATCATCCGTAACATGGAGCTGAGCGTTGCAAATGAACTTCAAAATCGAGTTTGCGAATGTCACACCAGGAGGACGCAATACCTTTGACGCATTGCAAAGTGTCAACCAAGATATGCGGCATCGTGCCTCAGGCGCGTCGAGCCGAGGCGATTGAACTTGGAGACAGTCTATGTATACTATTGCAGTACACAGATGCATGGCAACGGCATAGCATTTCGCTAAACATAACTTCGCGGGGGAGCTAGACTAGTGTCACAACGTCGAGTGCAAGTTCACAGCAATGGTCATAGAGCTTGCGGCTGGTATAACTCGCCTTTGAAGCTTTACGACGCGCCCCCGCGACATCACCCCGGAAAAACATTCAAGCTCTATACTTGTATAAACTTTGGCCGCAAGCTCGTGGTCCATTACACGCACCGCTTGCAAGCTCACTTCAGCTCAATCAGCGCTCCGGCACTAATGATGCTTGCAAGCTCCCTATTGAGCGTAACCAATGGCGTTTCACGCGTGTCTCGCGTCTGGTCGACAGCTCATCATACTCGACCATACTTGAGATATCTACATATAAAAGCTCAAGTGGCACTAATGCTGGGAAGAGCTTTTGATCGCTAAGTATGTGTGAAAATTGAAGCGGACCAGCTCAGTTGATGGTCTTGCGAAGGGATTTGTCAGTCGTGGAGCTCGTAGAGAAAGAAATTCAATTCCTACTGTGTGATATCATTTAGAATGTAATTTAGAATTGAAATTTTGTTCAGTATCGAATAAGCCACTCGATTAGTGTGTTCGTGTTTCAAGTCTACATTTATTTGCCAAGTTTTGGAACTTTATGAGAAAACTCAGAGCTTGAAGCTACTTGAAAATGCTCACATTTGAAGGAAAAAATCTTGTGAAATCATTTCAGCCTTGTCACATAAAATCTGTAGAGTTTGTCAAAGCTCTTTTTAAATATTGTCTTCGATAAAGTAAAAAATTAGCTCTTACTCAAAGCCAAGCATATAGTATATAGATGAAGTTGTTGCATCTTTTTCTTTTCATTCCAAGAGATGAAGCTATTCACCACTGACTATCCATACGAATTCCCCAGACACTCAAGAGATATTTCGTTCCGAGATTCTAGAATGAATGAATCTTGAATTATGATGTAAGTAACCAATCAATGATACGTACAGACTGATAATTCATAGTTCTTGGTTGATCTCACGGCCAACTTTGATATCGTTTTACAACTGATTTCAAAAAGTTTGTTTTCAAATGACCGAGTCAGGATGTTAATGGTAGATCAGAATATTTCCCACGAGTTTTCACAAGGCGAGTTTATCCAAGGCAGGATATTAGACCCTGAAAGATCAAATTGAATAAACGATCTAACAATAATCTACAGTAAAATAGATACCCTCATACCTTACATCTCAGAGTTTTTCAAACCAAATACTGAGAATCCATCATTCATGTTTCTGAGCCCTTTTCTGAATAGAATTTACGTCCAATGCACAGAATTAACATGAACTTTTTGATCATGCAATTTGACATGAAAATGACGCAATCAAAGTCTACAGTCTGGTTAGAAATTGTGGTCGTTGACCGTCTGGATGGGTTCATACGTACCTACACTCAGCTGAGAATCTTCCATAAATAGGGATAAGATATATACCCGAAACAGACAGGTCAGTCTATAAGTATTCTTACATAGTAAAACACGATTCAACCAGTCATATACTGCCTCTACGACAAGAGATTCTGTTTTTTTGCACCATCAGCAGCCTCGTGCAGGAAGACGTTGACTTGACTTAGGACAGAAGTCAAGCTTGGTTCAAATGTCCCCCGCGAAGCACACACTATATATATATGTTGTACATGAAACGATATCATCGTTGGGAAATCGGAAATCTCAAGAGAACGGATGCAAGATCTCGACTCGCGAATCTCTACCATCTAGCTCTCATTCTGCTACATCCGAATAGATCCTTCCTGCCTTCATCTATATTTAGTCGATTTGGGACTCTTACACTTCGTTCGTATGTGGTTGTGTACATATATATATATATATATATATATAGTGTTCGCGGGGGGTGATGCTTTCGCACTCTTTGCGTCACCTTTGCATGTGCATTTTACGATCTCTTTTTTGTTGTGCTTCGCAACCACGAGATTTAGAATTCACTGTAGCGTGTAAATTTAGGATTTGGGTTTAGAGATTGTAAGAAAAAAAAAAAAAAAAAAAAGATGCAGGGATATAGATGTCGACGTTGATGATAGGTGTGGATGAGATTGAGCCGACATCAATGAGTCTAAATGCAATGTCAAGCGAGGGCGTCTGAGGTCATCACTCCTTATTTGGGAATTCGTGTAGTAACCCTTTCGCAGCATCTCCGATACCCGCAAGCATAAGATCGAGCTTGCAAGGATTTTTGCATCTTATACACTGCTATCTGTGTATAATTTTTTTTTTCTTAATTCTTTGCCACTTGTTCTTTTCCCTCTGACATTTGCTGCAAATCGCTCATCAAGATCCTCGGTTCTGGGATATTTTGAAACGAGTTGTAGACCCTTTTCGTCAGCTACTCGTAAGCTCATCAGCTATCGCTAATGCGCTTACATGAGCGACACTCAACTGATATTTATGGGATCGAATTGATCTACAAGCATGCGATGGTTTGGAATATCGTTGTTGAAGTGTCGAGGATGTATCATGAGATTTTCTATCTTCATGTTTCAGACCGTGTTAGTTTTTATACCAACTTACGTGGGTTAATAAATGAAATTTTTTTAATATCATATTTTCTGGAATGCTCTTTTAGCAAGCTCATAAATCGTCTCGTGATCATCTGCAATCAATTATTCGACTCGGAGTAAAGCATCGTAAGACAGCATTTGGAAAAAGTCATATTCAAATTGAACTTGATGGTAGTTAGAGGTGGGGCAGGGATCATTACTCTCAATGATAATTGAATGAAATAATTATGAATGTGTACGAATATTTATGTTCGGAACTTTCGACCTTGAGGGTTTTACACGAAACGAAATCATCATTTCGAGCCGGAGAGTCAATATTTTTGTAATATTCTTGATAAAGATGTCGATTGTTTGACACAGATTCATCCCAGGAGCTGGAGACTCTGTCATGAAATAACATAAAATTCAAAATTCAATTTCGCGGCGAATCCTGATGGCCAAATGATTCGAAAAAGTCTTCATTGGGCTCATTTTACCCCTCAATCATGATTTTAGTCATAGAGAAAATGAAAATCATACTCTATTGCTGATTCATCTTTGGAGCAGTTTTACGAGTACGAGAATGAGCCCAAATATATGAGAAATTTTAATCTCAAGTGAACTTTCTTATCAACATATCACTGGTGCTTTTCGTCTTAAATCGTTTTATCATACATATATCGCACAAGCTTGCCCGTGACAGCTGAGAAAGCTTGTAGCACATTATGTCTGAATCGCAGAACGTAAAACGGGACGCATGAGTAACTACGAACGACGCGGATGGTCTAACAGCTTTTGCGGGGGCGGCGCACGCGAGACACCAATGCAAGTTCCGACTTGCTTCCTCTTTATTATTAAAGATACGGCCGTCACCCCAAAGCCTAGCGAATGTCCTATGGCTATATGTCTTTTCTCTCTCTCATGAGATGCAGTCACATAGAAGCCGCAGTTCGTTCAACTCCCGGTCTTTCCTCAGTTGGCAAGCATGGACCCCCCGCGAATTTGAACTTTCTTAATTGCAAAGACTCACAATATACTCATGCACTGATTTTTTCTGGACAATGACGTACCATACAATAGTCAATTTTGAGATCAGATTAAATTGCATCAAGATCTCAATAAGTCGCTTGACCAATAGAATACTCATCTCTCAAAATCGTGTCAATGTTTTCCCCCGAGTAGGCGCGCCAAGAGACAACCAACGTTGGTAGAAGGCGCGCCAAAATCGAAATTTTAAACATTTTTCGGGAATTTTTTTTAAAGACGTAATGGATTGACAATGCCATTATTTGAACACATTAAGAGTCATGCCTGTCAAAACTGAATGTTTTCCTATGTTTTTTGAAAATTCACGAAAACGTCCGTCTTTTCGACATACGCGCGCCTACTCCCGGCAACGAGAAACAATACGTTTGGAAGATCTTGCGTGAGTAAGATCGCGCTAATTTGAGATTCACGAAGAAAGGTCATGGTCTGTGAATAATAGATTCAGCTGGAAACTTTGAGAATCATTTTCTTTCGGCATCAAAAGATGATATCCAAAGCCGCAGAAGAATCGAAAGGAAATCATTCTCAAAGTTTCCAGCTGAATCTGTTACCCATAGACCATGACCTCTCCTATTTAGTGACACTAGGTACACAAGTTCGCTCAATGATCATTTGATTGTTTTCATCAGGGTGCAATGGAAGTTTATAATCTCACTCATCTCACAAATCCAAAATTCAGAAAGTCGTGCGAGATTGAGTTTCGTATTGTAATTGATTCCATACACCCCAAGTTTGCGAGAGGGTTCCTTCAGGAAGGATGAGCTTGCACACTTCTATTTGGATATTGGAGCTTTTAGATCGCAATTTAGTGAAAAAATTGACATTTAAACTAAGATCACCCCTTGTGCGATCAAACCCCAGAACCATCATGAAATGGATGGAATTGCATGCATGGTTGGGAGTACACGAGGCGAATATTCCAATGGCCTAGAAGCTTTATTAAATAAAAGAGAAACTTGCAGAAAATTTATAATCTACTCAGTTTGACCTCAACTTCTCATTAATTTGGTGTAGCCAACATTTGTTAAATATTGTATGCTAGTCTCCAGTCTTTTTTGTAATCGTCCTCTAATTGTGAAAGACTCGCTTCACTTCCTATATTAAATCTGGAATATTCGCAGAAGCATTCGCCCCTGCGACAGAAACCTCTTTCAATAACCAGACCTGGAGCGCAGAATTCGACGTGGAACGTTTTGCATCGGAAATCACATATACTTTCGAGAATGATATCCGATCTGTGACGGCATTTTGACTCACCGTGATGACTGATATCTAGAAATAATCATTTACAGTTATCAACCAACGTCATGTACGTTTAAAAAAAATGACATATGTTATACGGATATTGATGAACATCTTGAGTGATTTTCAATGTTTATTTGAAGCAGTCTTACTCTTTTACGATATCGAAGTCTGAAATTTGAAGAGCGGTAGACTGAGAGGAATTAGAAAATAATTTCCACTAATTTCTCAATACTCTAAGGACATTGTGTATACTCGAGAATTTTTGTTTGCTTAATAACAAATATTAAGATAGATCCAAAATTTTTACTCATTCAATAAAAAAACGAAGGCCGTTTCTCTCGGCCTTTCTACTCCAATCCCATTTTCTCTCATTCCTCAATAAAAATTGGGGAATCAACTTAGAATTTCTTATAAAGTTTAGAAAAGTTGTTGAGAATACACGAATAGCTAGAGCTTGGAGAGGCTTATTTAGGCATTGCCCGTACATGATAGAGATACACAATGTGTTCAGAGTATTGAGAATCAGTAAAAAGTATTTCGTAGTTTGCATTGCTTACTCCCGAATTTCTATCAGAGTAAAAAGGCGAAGGGGGTGAGTAATTCTGAATCAGTTGCAAGTTACCATTGGAGCGCGATGGCCCAGGTCGATGCTCCAGTCTTGATTGAGGAGATCTATTGTGGCTATTAGCTAATGAGCTTGTTGGTACCTCATTTTGTGATCTACATGGTCCTGGTGAGGTTAAATCAGTCCTTCGTCGCGGGATTTCATTTGAGATTCCCGATGAAGGTCTTGGTCTCGCTTCATACGATCCAATGAAACGGTCGAGTATAGAAGCTTTGATGAAATTGTCCACTTTGATACTTTTCCTAGTGTCTTTCACTCGTTGAGACGCTTTCAAAGATAAGAAAATATATTCAAACTTTTCTTTAGGAGTAGCCCATCCGCAAAAGCATACATTAAGTCTGCAAGTTCCTCCTCGAATGCTGGTGTGCCCTATTTCTAGGCAGCCGTAATGGCATCCCTCGTCGGAAATCGGTTTCCCATTGTAAAGACATTCCTGGTTATTTTCTCTGTTACTTACTCTCTGAGTATTGGCTAGAATATTTTCAAAACTGATGTTTTAGATAGTCTTGCATATGAATTTCAGGAATAAAGCTCATGATGGTTATTCTGATTCGGTATAAGGTCAGCTTACTCAACATGCCCTCCCCCCTTCAGCCATTTTGTCAACAGTTTTGAAGAACATCAATATTTTCCAACGCACCTTAGCTTCATTAGAGCTCATTTCAAGATCTTCAAAATGAGCTTATAGGAGGGTTTAATTTTGATCAACCAAGGCCGAGCTTTCACAATTCTCCCTAATAGTGATTTTTTGCGAGTTCGCGAAAGGGTGTGCCAACATGCCCCCATATCCTTTGAAATTATGTAAATCGACGGTTGAGTAGTGTATAAAATCGTTTTTATAAGGCGTGCAACCATACTTAGAGCTTATTCATAGATCTGGATTACCGGCTTATTTTGATGGGATAAACACTTGATGCGTTAAACCCTGTCGAGATAGCCACATGGGGGTATGTTAACTCTGCTGCTGGCCTCTGAGTTTCACAACTGATCTCCGTGTTTTGCTCATACAGTGGCTCCATATTCAAGTTTTACACTTCTTACAAGTGGAATTTCGAAGGTCTTGAGCCGAGGAATTGAATGCGCTGAATAACGTTGAGAGGTTGGTTCGAAGATGAATTTTCGGCATTGGTTTCATTAGACGCGGTTTCTACGGCGATTTCTTAGATGTGCACACGGAAAAAATGCAGATCTCACTTCAAATTTCCTAGAACGTACTGAAATCATTCGAGGTCAGTCCAAATCACTTACTTTCTTTTACTTTAACACACCAAATGTGAAAAAAGTTGGCGGGGTGGTCAATGAGTGCTCATTTCTGAATTCGGCTTATGAAGGCATGTTGGGTACACTTACCTTATTCGAGTCTCTATGGGTGGTGATACTGAAGAAAAATTGCAACGATACTACTAAAAATCGAAGCCAATTCCTACGACTCTATAATAACTTATTGGAAAATGATATTTTCTAAATCTGAAACTGACTAATGCCATTCTGTCCTGTTACCGTTTAATTCATGGAAGGAAAAACAATCGAATGACCTTACTTCAACAAAGACACAAACATCCGACATAGATTCTCCTGATTTTAAGGAACTTGAAAAAATGAAAGAAAGAATAATCATGAAGACACTCGAACCTCAAAAGTTTTGGAACAAAGTAGGGACGAGTCCAGAATTGTAAGTTCTCTCCTACTTACGTAATGATTCCAGGAATTGGTTATCGTAAAGACGATCTGCAAAAATTGTATTTTTAGTCAGTTGGTAATATTACGATAAGACTAAAACAGAGAATATTAGATCAGATGTAATTGTCATGGTGTACCGAGACTCTACGTGGGAATCATACTGCGCATACGATGGTATAATGCACGGAAACAAAATAATCTATCATAGCTCTGATTAGGTGTATCGAGGAATCGAATCTATCTGTAAGACCAACCAGCGAGTTATTTTGACAACACAGAGTAGTAAGGGTGATATTTTTTGCCTAAACTGGATGCACTATTGCTGACACGAATTGCATGTTTCGATCAAAATGGATAGAAGTACATTTGAGATAGATTTGACTGAATGATGAAGACATATCTGAATGTTTATTAAATACGACTTACAGGTGGCATCATATCGCTCCCTGGAAGGTTGTGTGTTTGTCCAGTAGTTTACTATATTGAGACAAGTATCATCAGATTATTATAAGATTAATTATCTTAATGGTAACCGAAGGTAATAAATATACCACATTAGTTGGATTATTGTTAAGCCGGTTACTTTGGACCCCTTTTTTCAGTCTCGGAGAAATTTTGCATACAAGAAGGTCAGTGATTAGTTGTAGAATGACAAAAAATGGCAGAACCACAAAAATGGAAAATTGCGGGCTCTTCGATTTTCTTTACAAAGAAGAAGCATGCAAAGGCTTCAGTATTGTAGGATTTCACTAGAACTTCTCTACCTCAGAACACCCGAACTCATAGGTCCATAATTTCAAGTCAATTTCCAGGCTTTTGGAACAAACTCTCAATTTATCAACAATGGGAGATTATAATAACTCACTAACTTCCAGAAAACTGCGATGATGAGAAGTATCTCTCGTACGCTGGAAAAATTCATATACATGTACATCCTTACGTTTCCAGCTTTGCAAAAAATTTCAATTTTCAACTCTTTGAAGCTGCATGGTCTCTTCACTCACCGCAGTCGGAAGTCGGGGACTCTGTTTTGCTTTTGAACTCGATACCGCACTCGTACACTTTTTTACTTTTTCGATGTGCGGCTCACGATAAGATTCCTGAAGGTTTTGCAGCTCCAAAAAGTTGATCAATCATTTAAATAAAAATCTTAGGATACCATAAACTGACTTGATATCTTGCGATGGTTTCTTGATTAATGGTTCAACATTTATGATTTTAAAGTGTATTAGAGATGAGAAGTCGATTGAACGCAGAATTGATGCATTCCATAAATTAAGATGGGGATTGTAATCCGGGGGATCCTGAGACTCTCAATACGACTGCACTTGATGAGTGATTTCGTCATAACTTAGGTATTTCGAGTCCAAAAACGGATGAGCTTGAGATTCAACCCAAAAGGTGACGAAGTAGAAATATTGTTACAATCTGACATCCCATGGGTTTTTTCTGGTCTGTGTAACAATCCTAAAACAATACATGGGCCGGCCCTTGGCGTGGTGTGACTGTCATTCAATCCACGTGAAAGATTTGAGTGATTTTGGAGTATTTTTGCCCCGGTATGAAGAACATGCCATGGTACAGACACCTGGCATAAAATCTGATCGCAAAGGCTTGAATCTGAGCGAATAAATTCTTCCGGACACACAGTATTTTTTAACGTTGAAAGTTGCCACTGTGTTCGAGAGCAACCGACAAAGTAAGGACAACTCTTTCATTTAATTTATGACAACTCTTATTTTGCGATAGAAAAATGGCAATCGCGAATCTTTGTGCAGGGAGCTGCTAATATTACTTATCGTTCTATTAGTAATAGAATTGTTTCTGTATTTTGTTAGGAACAAATTGCCACCGTTCAAAGTGGCTTGGGTCGATTCGCAGGCCCGTAGTTGAGTTTTCAAGAAAAGTTCGAAAAATTTGCAAAATTCGAGGACACGATGCTGTGTTGAGAGTATTGTAAACTGAGGCCGAGTACTCGAATAACTCATTCTTAACCGAATTTTGATGTTTGACTGGTTCAAATTTGAAATTCGTCGAGTATCTTAGTGAAAAATACAATTAAAATGTGCGCGCTTGTAATCTAGCAGGGTGCGGGCATTTTGCTAGTTCTGACCGCAAGATGAGACTCATATTCCCTCGTCAAATTATGGGATATACCTTCTATCTAATCACAGCAGTGTAAGAAGAAATTCTTAAAGTAAGTAAAAAAGTGTACTGAACCACAATAAACCCCTTGACCTTGTCGTGTTAATTTTCAGACGATGGAACTGGCTTTGAGTATTTCTTCTTACAGTGAGATACAGAGTTAGGACATCAAATGCATGCACGTTATGGTAAAATCACCCATACATGATGTTAAAAATTTGTCGAGTTCTCACAAAAATGCATCAGATTAATTTCTGAACACGTCTCGACAGAGTTTTTCTTTATTTTTCGTTATTCTAAACATTAAGTAAGTACTTTTCTTCTAAAGTATCTGGAACATTCTTTGAGAAATAAAAGTGAGTTGATCACTGAATGAACGCGAGGTCTGACAACTTGCATGAAAAAGTTGAAGTCAGTTCCGGAAAATATTGGGACCGCACGAGATACATTATGTTCAAAAATTTAGCGGAAAATTTCCGTACCAGGGACTGTATTGTGAAGGTGCATGTACTCTGCAACTGAAAAAATCTCGTTTTTCCATTCAGCAAGATGCGGGAGTAATCATACTCTCATTGACGATCCCGAGGTTCCTTTTGTATAAGTTAATTTTGTTCGATTGAAATTTTTATCAAGCAGACCTACACGCTCTTCATAAAATTATCACAAAGAGATAGACAAGCAGGCGTACGTGCGTGGGAGGTACACCTCGTGGTACACTTTTATCAATTTGTGCATTGAAGAGCACTGCTCTGAAACAAGATGTCGTAGAAACAAGAAGTGTTCCGAGTTATCCTGGTGACTTGGAACGACTGCATGTTGCGTTTTGAAGAGGATTTATTAGGGATCTCAACTAGGCATGTAGGAAAATTGCATACTCACTGGTTTCGTTATAAATCAGTCGCACCAACATCGGGTCTTTTGTTGGAATCAGCCAACCTATACACAGAGTAGAGATTAGCTCAAATCATAGGATATATGTGTGAAAAAGCATCATACATTTAAGAAACATTATTTCTATGAATAATTTTTCGTTTGTTTGAGGACTGACTTGAAAAATAGTCGCCTTATGGTTGAGGGTATAGTAGTAGGATAATATATTGGCACCGACCACTTGAAACGTAAGCACATTTGCATCCCTTGTGGACATTACAAGATTAAAATGGAATACATCAATCGTGAAATAAAATGGAATTCATCAAATTTGGCTGCGCGGGGGCCAGTCGTTATGTATACTACACCATATCATATTGAATTGATTGAAAACGGGATAACCGATTATGATAATCCAGATCGAAATTGCACTACAATTTATCAGTCATCAAAGTATATTTAACTTTCTCTGGATTTCCAAGTGGTTTTGTTTGGAATAATCCTGTACAACACTATCAATTTTTCAGCCGACTGCTCAAAAGCCGCAAGCTACCAGTGCGGCTAATCCAGGAATATTCCAGTTTCAATCTTTTCTATAATGCACTTCTTCGCTGAAAGTTTTGAGAAATCTCAAACCTATGACTTCATTATCCAAAATCTGAGCCACAACTCATAAATACACTAATGTTGGAGAAATTTCCCGAAAAATGGAGCAATTTCCTGGAGTCAGGACTATTCACGATGTATTGCACTTGGATAGTCCCTTATTTCCCCAAAAAATTCAATGTCCTATGACTCGTACTTCAAGAACGATTGAAATTGGAATTGAATTTTCCAAAATCTGACACTGTGCGATATGGTTCTCTTGGTCGCTAGCGACCACTTTTTTCGAGCTATAACGTTTTGATTTTTTCAACCGTTCATTCTCTTGTACTTGGTATTTGATTGCTTCCAATAAACTGTTTTATTATTGATTATAAGTGTTTGTCACGTGGCCTGGTACATTCCTAACAATTTTTTCACTTGACCTGGATTAAATATACAAAGATGTCTTTCCACACAGAAAGAGTATCTTCTGCAAGAATTTTCCTATTTTTCATTTGTTTATTTCAGAAAGATGAAAATAAGCAACAGCATTACTACTTACGGGGAAATTTCGACAAATCAGTGTGTACTGAGTTTTTCTCTGTCCCTGTGTGCACAAGTTTTGTTTATTAATTCCATATATGTAATGAGAATTCATTTAAACAATTACTTGGAGTACAATAAATATGAGTTACTGATGATACTCACTTGATGAAGAATATACATCATTCAATAAGATAGATAAAATGATAATAGGTATCAACACAAAACCCATGCTATGATGTTCCTTGGGTATTGTTTCGATTTTATCAGAGAGAACGCGTTCCAATATTTATATATATATATTTGAGATCAGCCAAATATTTCACTCTTTCCTTTCCACAGCAATCGGAGTAATAATGAAGTTCAATGACTCACGCTTCTAACATATCAAGTACTGATGACTCTCGCATATCTGGCAGGTACTATTCAATTTTGGCTTGAGATCTCATGCATGTAACATTATCAATTTTATCACAACGGCAAAGTTGACAGAGGTTCAGCAAATAATATTCGATAAACCTTGCCAAAAGTTTCAGGAGGAAGTATTATAATGTCAACTTTGATGAATTTCGGATCGCTGCTTTTTATTCCACAGGATGGAGGAGCTATATATGGTTATTTGATAATCGTTAACATTCGATTGAATTTCCGATTAAGAGTTCGAAGTGAAACAGTCTGGTTTACTGAACGAATCATAGATATGGCACTCTCTTTATTCAAATGTTAATGGAGCTATCGCAACACGCCTAGTCACGTAATTATCAAATATCATGAGGTAAGTGAACCCAACATGCCCCCCTCTCCTTATAAGCCTTTTGGTCAATAGTTTTAGCTGATCCTAAAACCTTCAGAATGATAGAAGAAGAGTTCAATTTTGACCTGAGCCGAGCTATCCCAATTTTCCCATGAAGTGGTTACTTGCGAGTTTGCCAAAGGGAGTACTGATAGTGCCCCATCATTTGAAACAATGAAATACGGTGATAGAGTGTATACAATCTTTTTTATCGGATTGCAACCACATAGAAAACTTATTCGTCGGGTTGAATTACTATTAGCATTCTCGGCCTATATAGTGTTTCAAACGTAGTGTATTTTCTCCGAGGATTCCCTCGATTTTCCCATACGGGGTGAGAGTACTTTGAATTCCAATTCGACTGACTTTGTATTCTTCTTCTTCTTCATATCGTATCTGGATTTTCTTGATATCCGAATTCTTGGGAGATTCACTCTTCCTCGGATACCCTGTTATAAATCACCAACCTAGCACCAACCTCATACCAGTTCAAGACTAATACGGCAGGTCCACGACACTTCTCCGGGATTTGAACGGTACCGCAACATGATCAGATCAGGAGTAGTAGGTGAAGACTGATTTAACAGCCTCACGACATCCCTCGGAAAGCCGAACGATATGGCAATGGTACTATAGCGCAACAGTATCAGTTGAGGAATGACACGATTGGATAGCAACACTTCTCCGGGAGGGGTACGGTATCGCAACAAAACTAGCAGAGCGGAATCAGCCGAGTTAGTCGTGGATTGGTACTGCTGCACTGGTACTTTCATACTCGAGGGTACCGTTGAAGTCCCGGAGAAGAGTTGCTAAACAGACGTGTCAGTCTCGAATTGGTAATGCTGCGCTGATACTGTTGTGCCATTCGAGTTCTGGAGAGGTTTCCCGGGTCTGTCGTATCAGTCTTGAACTAGTTCTGATGTGCTGGTACATTCGCGGTATCATTCGGGTCTCGGGGAAGTGTCGCAGACTTACTGTATCAGTCTTGCACTGCTCTGAAGTGATGGTACTGTTGCGGTACTAATCGAGTAACTGGGGGAGTGTTGCAGACTTGCTGTATCAGTCTTGAACTACTTTTACCTCGCTGGTACTGTTGCGGTACCATCTGAGTCTCGGGGAAGTGTCGAAAGCTTACTGTATCAGTCTTGCACTAATCTGAAGTGATGGTACTTTCGCGGTACCATTCGAGTTCCGGGGAAGTGTCGCAAAATGACTATGTCAGTCTTAAACTAGGTCTGCTGCGCTGGTACTGGTGCGGCACCATCAAGTCTCGGGGAAGTGTCGCAGACTTACTGTATCAGTCTTGCACTACTCTGATGTGCTGGTACTGTTGCGGTACTAATCGAGTTCCGGGAAAGTGTTTCAGAGTTGCTGTATCAGTCTTGAACTAGTTTTACTCGTTGGTACTGGTGCAGTACCATTAAAGTCTCGGGGAAATGTCACAGACTCACTGTATCAGTCTTGCACTACTCTGATGTGCTGGTACTGTTGCGGCACTAATCAAGTAACTGGGAAAGTGTTGCAGACTTGCTGTATCAGTCTTGAACTAGTTTTACCTCGCTGGTACTGTTGCGGTACTAATCAAGTAACTGGGGGAGTGTTGCAGACTTGCTGTATCAGTCTTGAACTAGTTTTACCTCGCTGGTACTGTTGCGGTTCCACCCGAGTACCGGGAAAGTGTCGAAGACTTACTGTATCAGTCTTGCACTACTCTGATGTGCTGGTACTTTCGCGGTACCATTCGAGTTCCGGGAAAGTGTCGCAGAATGACTATATCAGTCTTGAGTTGATGCTGCTGCGCTGGTACTGTTGCGGTATCATTCGAGTCCCGGGAAGTGTCGCAGACTTACTGTGTCAGTCTTAAACTAGTTCTGCTGCGCTGGTACTGGTGCGGTATAATTCTAGTCTCGGGGAAGTGTCGAAGACTCATTGTATCAGTCTTCAACTAGTGTTGGTGCGCTGATACTGTTGTGGTGACATGCAAGTCCCGGGGAAGTGTCGCACACGTATACTGTGTCTTTTTGTCAGTAGTTCTGCTGCGCTGGTACTGTTCCGGTACCACTTGCATCCTGGGGATGTTCCGGAAGAAGTTCCGCCGTGTGGACGGGTTGATGGATAGATGGTTTGGTCTGGTCCGGTCTCGTGTACTTAAATTCGGTACTAATACGGCTTGATTCTCAATGTACACCAATATACCGAAGTAGATCGAATTAGTTACGATAATGTTTGTGCGGTACTAGTACAATGCTTGTAGCACGGTATTAGAACAATGACTCTCGTACGTCCAAACAATAAGTATGATGATTATAGTACAGTAGTAGTACGTAATAAAGCCGTATTAGTACCGAATTTGAGTACACGAGACCATACCCGACCCAACCATTTATTCGTCCATTCATCCACACGGCCAAATACTCACCGCTCATCGACCCATCCAACGATCGACCCACCCCTAATCCACACGGCCACCCATTATTATACACTGAGAGAAATTATCTAATAGAATTTGTTACCCCGGGAACAACTTTTATTAATCGCGTCAATACCAGAGCACCAGCAGGAATCGCAATAGATTTTGTTCCTGAATTAACAGTTTTTACTCACTCGTCAACAATTTTTGTTGATCCCGTTCAAGAACTTTTAAAACTGGCTCGTTTGTAAAATTTATTGATTTCTCAATAAAAGTTATTGATTCGCATGTAAATTTTGTGCCGAATTGAGGAATCGTTGAATTTCCGCGATTCCTGTATCTGCCACCAGGTGGCTCACATCGTCTTCGGCATCGATGTTACGACCAATATTTATTTATTACGGACAAGAAACTTGACGAATGATAGTCAATGCAATGTCATCGATAACAGATTTCCATGAATAATTGGGAGTGTATTTTATTTTCCGCGTATCGTGTCTATCGGCTAGCAATCAGCTCGTTTAGAGGTGGATTGGGCTTACTCGCAAGCGGTCAAATTTGACATCGTTTGTATATATACGAGTTCCAAAATCTTCACATAAACATAAATCGTTTGCGTGAACCCGTGTATGCGTTATCGGTAATACGTAAGATAATATATAATGGAATGTGAACATATATTTAAGAACTTATAGAATTAACAATATGTGAGATGATAAGTCTAATTCTAAGTGCGTGAATATAATATGATGTATGTGATTGAGCGTGCTTCGTACTCTAAAACTGAGTATAATCCATTAAACATTGGCTGACTACTACTTCATAAATAATATAGAAACCTAACATTTTGAAATTTAGTTGGTCGCCAGTATCAAAATTTGTAGCATCGTCAACAAAATTTGTAAACTGGTTAATAAAATTTACTTCCGCATTAATAAATTCTGTTACCGTTTCAACAAAAACCGTTGAGGATCCTGCTGGTGCCACGGTGTAAACGTGTTTATAAAAATTACTCCTCAGTTAACGAAAACTATTAGTAAATTTCTCTCAGTGTACTTTACTCCTTCTCCATGTAGGGGATTCAATACGCGGAATTCGGACGGACAAATTTTGGACAGGTGTTCGATTATCTTAAAAATCTCCTCTCATCTGTTGGAAAGACCAGGTGATAAATGGGCTCATGACCAAAGTTCTTTTCTGTTCCAACAATCCGGATATATCTGATGAGTTCATCGGGTTTTGTGAATGGGAAAGATCCGACGTATTTGAGCAAGACTATTCGGACCAGAAACGTGTGAGAATAAGAAGGAAAAAAACAACAAAAGCTCCAAAGTGCATGCCACGCGCATATTTGATTGAAGGACTTACTTATTTAACTATACATATATATATCGAGAGTCTCTTATATATTTCGAGTCTCATCAGACGAAAGAGGAACAAAATAGAATAATGGGGGACGCTCTTGACCACCAAAGCGCATTTCCGGAAAATGCCATACTCTAGACGTCTAGCCACGTTACAACAGCGCGTACTGCATACTGCCCAGACACACGAGGAAGATTGTCACGCTCTGGAAATAGCAACTCTCTAAATGCCCCTGATAAAACGGCTACGACGTTGGCTGACTCGTGTCCCATAGTCTGGGGCCAATGTCTCGCTCTTAGCGTTCTTCTGATGCATTTTCAGAGTTTCGAGACACTTTTCAAGTACGCCGGTTGACAATGAGACTCTTTGGACATCATACGGAAAGCATTTGTAACGTCGAGTAAGCTCTCAGTGACACTTTGTGTATTAGATACGAGCTTTGCCGACCGGATTTTAGGAAGCGCCGAAAGCGTCCAGCGTAGAGACCAGCTATTTAAATCATTGGGGCGGGCCAATTGTATCGTATGCTCTGGATGACACTTTTGGAAGTGGTTAACGATATGAAGGTTGAGCCATTCGGTAAAGAGGTAGATGTGATTTTCTTATTAGAAAAAGAAGGAAGCGATTTTCAAGTAATGCGTGTGTGTGTGAGTATGTCTATGTGTGTGTGACAGTAATGGAGATGGACCCTGTCTGATCAGTTTCGGCATTTATCTACTCGAGGCTGAAAGAGACTGACTTCTTCAAATCGTTACGGTTTTGGATGAATATGAAAAATAAATATGAGATTGTGTCGAAGCTATTTATTCATGTGTGTCGGGGTACGTGATAACTCACACGAACTTTTTCAAAGATAAGACAGTCATGACGGGCAACTTCGACACAAGCTGTTTGTGATACTGAATAAAAAATTTTGAATTGGGCTTAGTGAGGAGTGGATAACAATTTGTGGGTTATTCATCACAATGATAGGAAAAACTTTGGTTCATAAGTGGAGATAAGAGTAGAACATCGAATGAATATTCCATGTTGAGCTACATCATGCACAAATATAGGAAACATCAACTGATTCAGTTTGTTCCACCACACCAGTTTTGAGTATAGATTGGATATACAGGTTATCACTAACTTCAATGATATTGAAAATGTACATATATGTGAATGAATGTATACAAAATTACTACCTGGCCGATACTCAGTGTAATTCCAAAGAAAAATTTTGATACATGCTTGGAATATTGAAACAGATGGTTGATCGAACCGATCGGGTTTCAGAACAGGTTGCTCGGTCGATATCATAACCGCAGTTGAGAATCGGCACTTGCCAACCGATCGCTACCTCGGTATATCTGAAAACCTGTTAGCTGCACCCATACAATTGCTGTCAATGACGAGACCTTCATTGCTGCTGATTCAACAATGATTTTGTAAGAATTTTGATATATTTCCAGAATGAGAGAGTCAGTTAAAGCGTAATCGATAGAAATTGACTGGTAGGCATGTCCTCACGAAAGGTCCTCAAACAGTAGATCAAAATAAAACTATTCAAGTTGGTGTATTGTCGATCTTGGAGAACCGTCCTTCGAGATCGACAAGACACTAACTTTAATATTTATTATCAAGGACGAAAAATCCACAGTATCCCTCAAGGGATCAAAATAAAAAGTCTATCAAAGCAGTCTTGGTTATTATTTTGAGTGAAGGCAGATGTAAGATTGCCTTCTGGTTAGATTTAGTGTCGCAGTTTTTTCTCGAAATTTTGCTTACTCATCGCATCTGCATTTTATACTAGAGATGAATCGGAGCAATGAGAGATCTGCCTATTGTTATAGCTTGTGCGAAGGAAATATTGACGTATCCGCCTTTAATAATATCATTGATGTGTCTTCCTATGAACTATCAAATGGCTCTCTGCAAAGTATTATCAGTTAGGCTTTTCATAATTATTAATATTAAGTTCAATACTGGAGAAGTCCAGATCAACTTAACTTTTTTTCATTGCAGTTGTTGCTTGTTGATATAATTAATACCGATGTACTGCAACAAAAAGTAACGTCAGAAGAGTCAAAAATACTCCGTCGATTGGCAGATACATGAAATATGACTCTCCCAAACGATGAAAGCTATCCAAACCTAATGAAAAATGAGCATGCCCGTGCTTTTTCTGATTTTATTCAATCCCGATATCTGATGATGATTCGCATATTATGAACACAATAATGTTCTATGAAATTTTTTTATTTGTTTTTTGCAGGGGTTCCGAGGTGTTTGAGCTAGTGGGATTTGAGTAAATCTAGATTATAGCAGTGGAGATGAGGTCAAGGGACTCTATGGTATATACACCGGTCTCCCTCGGTCCGGACACAGACGACGAGGAAACTCTTGTCAATGCGGAAGTCTACATAAACGGTGAGTGATGCTTCGTAATCATGCCTCCTAATTCTCAAACGGATGTTGTTCCCCCCTCCCTTTATTTGTGCATAATCACTTCACCCCTCTGTATTTTCTTACGCAAAGATGCCCAAATTCTATCGCGAGGCCTTGGGAATTTCTTATAATAGTTCTCTCTACTGTGGAAAGTGAACCGACTCTTGGATAATAGATTTATCCATACGGGTAAGTACTGATCAGTTGCAATGTGTTCATTTTGAGTGGATGGAAAGAAGTGCTAGCTTCTAGGAATGCTTTTCGTGGATACCTTAAACAAATAGGTCTGATAACTCGTTTTGACCGTGTTAATTCATTTAGCTATCTACAGTTGGAGTTACAAGTTGATTCAAACTATAGTAGTATATTTTCCATCAAATTCTGAAAATCCGTTGATCCAAAGAATTTATTTTAGTTTTTTTCCCCAAGTTAATTTTCAAATTTCACGTTTCAGATGTTTTGGAGCGTTTTGTATGTGAACAACGATCACTAACAAAATGATGAAAAAATACGACGCTTATAGCTTATTTTTATTTATTTTATTTTATCCAATATACGGGCTAAAAAGCCCTTAACAATGATAAGTATAAAGACCAGTCGCGTCAGTGACGCAAGTGAATAAGAATGTGAGTTGCAAATGGTAACAGCTTATACTTCAGTAAATAAATAATGATTAATCATCTGTCAACATTCAGTAGAATTTCTCTGCGCATCTGCGCTTTAAACAAACTTAACCTTAAGGATCTAGTTTCAGCTGATAGGTTATTCCACAATCTTTTCAATCTTGTAGCACATGAGTAGTAATGCCGTTTATGGGTAGATAGCATTTCAACAAACGGACGTGGCTGGCGAAGAGGGTAATTAATACTTCTGGGATCAAAATTTAGGTTTGAGATGAGTCCAGTGACAAGATTAAAGACGATTTTGTAAGCTAGCAGGTGATCGTGATAAAGGAGTAGGTTCTGTATAGAAGGAAGCTCTAACTTAGATAAAATATTCGAATAGTCGTGGTCCGTATAATGCATAGGTGCGTTTGATTTATATGAGAGAAAACGGAGCATTTTGTGATGGACTCTTTCGAGTTTGGTTACTTGACCAGTCTCGTATGGGGCCCAAATTTGCGAACAATATAGAAAGTTTGGCATGACTATCGTTCTATACAGATGCGTAATGCAGTTAACATCAGAGAAATCATAACAGATCCTTTTGATCATACCTATAGCTCTAGAGCACTTACTGACAACGGAGTCTACTTGGTAATGGAAATTGAGTCTGGTATCGAAGAATACCCCGAGATCTTTAACAACTTCAATTCTCTCTAATGCTTCATCAGATATCTCGTAAGTGTAACGTTTTGGGTTTCTTGCTCTATGAAAAGATATAATTTTGCACTTCAAGGCATTCAGCCTGAGACCATTATCTGCGCACCAAGATGTGATTGAATCTAAGTCGGACTGTATATTTAAGGCTTGCTCGTGGGAACTTACAATTGAATATAATTTCAAATCGTCTGCGTAGAGGAGAGCATGACAGTACTTGATATTTTCTACAAGATCGTTGATATACACACAGAATAACAGAGGTCCTAAGTGGGATCCTTGCGGGACTCCCGACGTGTTGTTGATGGGACTTGATAAAAGGCCGTGAATCAAAACACGCTGAGATCTATGAGTGAGATAGGACTCTATCCATTCAAAAACGGCACCGCGAATTCCTAAATTCCAGATTTTGTCTAAGAGACGCTTGTGATTAACTGTATCAAAGGCTTTTGAAAAGTCTGTGTAAATCCCATCTACTTGTAAATTTTCATTGAGTGCTTTGGATACGAAGTTTTCAAAAATAATGAGATTAGAAAGGGTAGATCTTCCTTTCCTGAAACCGTGCTGCTGATCGATTAGGATGGGAGCGATAAAGTCTGTTAAATGTGACGTAATAATTGCATCTAAGAGTTTAGGCACACAGTCTATTTTGCTCACTGGTCTGTAGCTCTGTACATCGGATTTATCCCCGTTCTTAAAGATAGGCGTTATGACTGATTTTTTCCAATGATCTGGGAATATACCTGATGACAATGACAGGTTGAATATGTCCAGCAGAGGAGACTCTAGTTCGTTAGCACATTTTTTTAAGAGTTGATTTGGGAAAAGATCTAGGCTTGGATTGCAACTGTCGTTAATTTTATGGATCTCAGAGTGAAATGTCTCGGATGATATTATAATTTCGTTCAAAATCCTGTCACCCTCAACGCGATTTATAGAAGGAAGAGTGTCCTGGGTGTGGACAGACCCAAAGTATTTTGCAAATAAATCAGCCGATTCTTTATGAGAAGAAGATTTCTCATTTTTGTAAGAAAATTGATCAGGTAAACCATTTGAACGATTCATGCTCTCGAAATGACGCCAAAATTTCTTAGGACTATGGTAAAGGTCGGATTCTAGTTTTTCTATATGTAATCTATACTTAATTCTAGAAAGTCTTATGCACTGCGCACGTAGGCGTTTAAAGTTAAAGTAGTCTCCATCACACGACGTAAACTTCCACTTCAGATGAGCTTTTTTCTTCTGGAAGGTCTTTTCCTTCAATTCGTCATCATACCATACAGGAAATCTTGAGTGACGTATTTTTGAAACAGGAACAAATTCTTCCATAATACTGTTCAGCTTGCGATTGAATGAACTCACACGAGCGTTGACATCCAGGCCAGAAAACTCTGCTGACCAATCGACATTGGAGAGTGCTTTTTTTATAGAATCGTAGTCCGCCATCTTGAAGTTGCGTTGGCTAATAACTTCATCTCTCTTAATATCAGAGGCAATGTCGATGGACCACATATACGTGAGATGGTGGGGGTCTGGCTTGATGATCCATTCATCTGTATCTATTTCATTTACCAATACTTCATCAGCGAAAAGTAGGTCAAGAGTATACCCTTTGTTGGGATGAGGCTTAATGAGTTGAGCAAGGTCCAGTTGGGCCATCGCAGATAGTAGTACGCTTGAAGATGTTTGTGATAATTCACTGCTATTCTCCTTAGGCGCCACTTGAAGAGGGTAGTTTCTCCATAGTATATGGGACAGATTGAAGTCACCCACAACAATAAATTTATGATTGGGAAATTTGGCTGCTGTATTATCAAGATCCATAGAGAACTTTTGAAAGTATTCCTCTGGAGACAGAGGTTTGAAGTAAGCGAGGACTATGATCATTTTCAGATCTCCTTGTAGTTGAACGAATAAGTATTCACCAGAACTGTTCTCGCTGATGATGGTTTTTGACTTCAGCTCTTTTTTTGTTAGTATCAGACATCCACCTCCTCGTGTTGGTCTGTCAGCCCTGTGACTATCATAACCTACTAGACTGAAATTGGTTCCATCATTTAGCCAAGTCTCGGTAATGCATACAACATCTGGAATGATTGAAAGTTGATACAGCGAGCATTCAAAGTTACTCAGCCTGCATGATATTGAGTGAGCGTTTTGGTAGTACAATGTGATGTTGGACTGCTTAGCTTTCTTTAGGTGTGACTGGACTGGAGTCTTCTTCACAGCAGAAAAGATTTAGTATTGGCAGGATTCCTTTTCTTTTTGCGAGCATCTACTAAATGAGGTATATCATGGAAATGTTTGATTGATATAGGGTCTTGAGGAAATGCACTGTTATGATTGTCTCTAGCAGTGCGTAACTGTTTATAGAGGGCTTGCTGTGCTAAAGTTTTATCGGTGCTGACTGAAATGCCTGTAGGAAGCTTTTTGGCATTGGAGATAACCTTGAACACCTGGTCTCTATTAGGCATGGTTATACATATAGGGCGTACCTTGTCTTGATGGAAGTTACCTAATCTTTTTACTGTTGCCGAGGCAACATTCAGGTCTGGAATGACAGCCAGGGATCTTCTACACCAATCAGCTTCATAGGTGAAATCAGGAGTAATAGGTTGGATTATATTTTCTGGAACTCCATGAATGAGTAGATTGTTACGCCTAGCTTCCATATTTTTCAATTCATACATGACTGTAGTAGTTAATTGCACAGTGTCAGTAGGAGATGAATTGTCTAGTCTCTTATAGATTTCTTCAATATGATCTTCACATGTAGACATCCTAGTATTGAGTGAAATGATTTGCTCGGACAGCTTATTCATGACTGCATTGGTATTCCTGTTGACGTTTTCTGTAACTGAGGCTAGTTTCACATCTAATAACTGTCTGACTGATTCAATTGACAAACTTTGTGCATTGGCATGATCAATTTCCATTTGGTTCACAAGACTAGTAGAATTGCTTACACTGTTAGAAATGTTGAGTGATGCATTTAGACCCATCATCTTCATACTACAATCATAACAAGTTAGTGAGACACATGTCTCGTTACCATTATAATTCAGGGCACATCTTGATGATCTAGCACATTTTTCGTGGTATAAAACTGCACAAACAATACAGGGTAGCAATTGGTTCTGAGATCTGGTATTTTTGCAATCTTGCTTAGCGCACGTTTGTATAACGTTCGAATTGGCATTACTAGCCATTGCGTCTTGAATCATGTAGATCTATCACGTGGCCAATTTGAGGTTATCTCACGAACTTCTAGATTATTACCACTGGGTAATATGTATTCCAATGAATTCAATATTGTACCCGTAGGAAATTTTGTTCCGATCAATTTGATCTTAAATTTGGATACTATATCGGTTAAACTAATCACCAAAATACTGATCAACTAATGCCAGTAACGAAAAGCACGTCTGGTCACTTGCGCCACCTTCGCGGTATATGCTTATAATATTGATTTTTATCCATATTCGGATCAAGACAATATTAGTTTTCGGAAAAATATTTACAATTCTGGCATAGTAATTGGACATGCAGACTCATAACTCTTCTTGATTCGTGAGAGACCCGATCAAGTTTGTTTTGTAATTATATCTAGTATTTTATATCGTCACTTGTCGGAGCTATTGACCTTACCCTGTTTACATTTTTCGGGGAAGACGTGAGTTGACTCGATGTAGGGATTGTGGATATGTGGCGAGCACTTTTTAATCTCGTGGTCAGAAATTGATACTAGAAAGTCTAATTTCAGATCCAAACTCTGTGGCAACTTCTCGTTGCATAGATTTTTGTAGGGCAGTAATTCCCAAGTTTACAATTGGACATAGAACGATGCTCCGATATGCCGTCGATAGATAGAGGATTCATGATGAAAATTATGATAGTTACACAGTACAACCAAATTTTGGGGTCGGAATGTCACATTGACTGGACCATGATTCCCGTACATATTTCTCGACGCTGAACTCAAATCCGAGCCTCAAACTGCGTCAGAACTTTTTCAAATCGCCAAGTCTCTCTTTCAGTGGTTTTTTTTTTTACGTTGACGGAAATTCTAATGGAGTACCATCAACCGGGGTAACAAAAATTCCACTTTTTCCTCCAACCTTGCGAACCTCGTACGTTTTACATCAAAAGCGCATTGTATATGTGGTAAATCGAAAGGTTAGTTTCAGCTTTCCATTCCGGGGCTTATAAGGTTTATTTGGACATTTCTGGTTGGAGTTATGAGCGCTGAAAACGCTGAAGTCCAAAGTTAGACACGGACTGGGGTAACTTCGGAACAGAAATTGTTATCATTATTCATTCGTTAATTCATTCATAAACTAGGTTACACAATCAAATAGAGACCTTCAGCATATACCATCCCCCCCCCCGCATTGCCCGCGTCGCGGCCAGCTCTCGAGGCGGAAAATACCTTCACAGTCGTTTTCTGACGAAAACTGCCATAACTTGGCTTCCATGGGTCGAAATGAGACGTTCTCTGGCTCATTTTGAAGCTCTCATCAACGGCTACTCAAGTATGTAGAATTCAAGGATGGTATGGATCTTGGGAAATGATTGAGAGTACATGAACAAGTGTTCCAAAGTTACCCCGGTTTCTGAAAAAAATACATACTTGTCAGTTTTTACTCTACAAAATTGAAACTTCGTAGAAATACTCCAATGTAACGATGGATTCGTCCAGATATGTGTACAGACAAGTGAAATCTAGCTCAGCTACGTTGGATTTGACCTGCTAAAGTCGGAACCACACCACTTTTTCCGAAAGACTGTTTGCTAGGTCGAAAACGTACTTCTGAAGAAGTCAGCTTATAAATGGGTTAATAGCTGATGGAGGCCCTCACGCCAATGCAAAACATCGTTTATGCTTGTCCCAAGTGGGGGAAATCGGTAATAAGGCCTCAGGATCGTCTGCCTAGCCAACTGTGCGTGATAACCACTCTTTCATGGGTTGTTCCAAAGTTACCCCCCGTGTTCAAAGTTACCCCGATTGGCGATAGTTCACGACGAAGCATGGGGTCGTGTTCAGATGGTGAATTTGCGTCGGAAAAAATCATTTGGATACCCCGGGCAAGTGAAGATATTTTCTTCGTAATTCTTGAACAGTAAGAATTATCACAGAACCAGGTGCTTTCTCGTGTTTTCAGGCTCAAAAATACTCGTTTCTGAGATGATTCTTTGTTGTTCAAGAATTACGAAGAAAATATCTTCACTTGCACAGGGTATCCAAATATTTTTTCCCGACGCAAATTGACCATCTGAACACGATCCGTGCTTCGGGTGGAGTTAATTTGTCAGGATTCTCGACGATATAAGAAAAATTTCTCGAAATAAGAATATTTCGCAATTTGAAAAAACTCCTGATCTTCTAGTGCAATTGGGGGCTTGGATTCGGTCATTCGCGGTCATAGCGCCGTAACATATAATCATGGTACGGTCTATGTGACATTCCGACCCCAAAAATTGGTTGTAAAGAGTTATCAAGGACTTATATAATCGAATAAATTTTGTTGATCACATCATTTCCGATATTCGATGGGCGCCTATCTTTTCAAACAAATCATTGAGAATAATCAAATTTTCTTGTTTATAGAATACAATTTTCATCGAATAATATTCTTTGTGCGAATGATGATCGCTTAGCGATGAATTTGTATGAAAATCGAGAAGATAGTATGGTTGAGAGCGTGGATTATTGCACGGATTTATGAGCACTTTGTGCAACGCATTTCGCCTGAGGTTGGCGACTTCCTCGATAATCAAATGTTTCGAGGAGAGGATTTTTCCATGGTAGATTGTGTATGCAGTCGAAGTGCATTGATGACTCGCTGGTTTTTAGCGATTTTTCCAAAGAATTATTTGATATCTCGAAGTGTTTCTCGAGGCTTTCCTTCCAAAGATTATAAATCGATGCATCTAAAACTCGGGCTATTGAATTTTGACGATGAAAGAGTCTTTATGACTCATGGAGCATTTTGTCTTCGAATATTTGCCATGCTTAAAGTACAAATAAGTTGAGGCTAGAAGACGCTCTTTACAAACGATATTGCGGTTATAAGCTAACTTGAATCTTTCAGATCAATACTCAACCATAAAATAAACAAGGTGTGCTAAAGAAAAATTGAAAGCTAGGATAAAGTTATTTTACAATCGTCGTTACATACAGAGTCTAAACGGAATGAGATTCGTAGATCTCACGACTATTGAGATTCTCAGTCATGGGATAGATACCTATTTGCAAAGAACATCATACTTTTCAACCGAGATGAACTTTTGCTAGTTGATATTACTTACTCTCAAATTTTGTATGTGGGTATACCTGTGACAACACCTTGGTTTTTATTTCAGTCAACGCACTTCTCTTTCAAATAATGCGTATTTATCTTATTTTATGATAAAAAAAGATGATCAAAATATGAGTGATAATTATTATAATTACATCATTATCATTTATTATAATTATTATTATACTTTATAAGTAATGACTATTGTTACTGGTCGAATAAAATTGACATGAAATAGTCTTTGTCGAGGACTTTGATCCGTGTTTTTGTATAATCCATAAAAGCATTGCACGATTGGTAGATGCCGCAATTTCTCTCATTTCAGATTCGGATGACGACTCTGATCGTAATTACGTATTTTTAGCCGCAAATGACAAAGTATTTTTCCATGATAAGTTTTACTTTTCAAATCGAGGAAATTGAGTAGTCGCGATGAGTGGCTGCAACCCTGGGGGAAATTAATTTGCATTTGTTACAGTTTGATACGATGCATTTTAAACTTCTCTGAATTAAGTGTACTCGTATCATCCGGCCTTTGTGATCTATGAAGTGGTCGGATTAGGGTACCAACTGTAGACGAACCGTACAATTGAATTACTTCGGGTCCTTTACATCTTTATAACATCATGTTGTGAAGAAAGATGGAAGAAGTTAAGAAGTACCAGAGGTTCATCAAATGCACTGTAGAGAAGCCACACATTCATCTACAGAGGGGTTTAACAATCTGACGTCTCCTTTCCATAAAAAAAAAAAAAAAAAAAAAAAAAACCGAATGTGGATATACTCATCCCCTGCCCGAACTATTTATTTGTGCCCGATTCAAGTAGGTATCACCGAGATTGACACCTATAACCGTACATACACGCATCGAGGGTGATGCACCTGAATTTGCTCTTCACAAAATAATACGATCTTTCGAATAAAAATTTAATCGGAGACTGTATGTCTACTACTTTCGAATTAGCCTCAGGGCAAAAAAACTCAGAAAAAGAATCCAAACTGACGGATCAAAGCTGATAGAGAAAGTTTTGAAGTATAGCATTCGATAGTCAGAGGGCAGATAATGCGGACGTAAAAGAGTAACGATAAGAGCGCGACGACAGTAGCCAAATCGAAGAAAGTTTCTCCTGATCGTGGTGAGACATAAACTGGAAGCTGGACGATGAGGTATGGTGCATGTCACGGATGTTACGAGGCGTTTGTTCCGGTATACTTTATAACTTGTAAACGTGGGAGCAGAGTGGCTCATATGTGCAACTGAGTTTGCATGAGCGAGTGGGTGCCACACCGCCACCAATGGATATAGCAGCTCAATTTGCACGTCTATGCGAATTATGTCGTCTCGACGCGAACGTGACATATATAAGGTTCCTCTTTTTCTTCACATTTATCGCGTCTTCGACCGGTAAATAAGATTCGTATGGTAGGTTAGGACTACTATATGCGACTATACTCGCTAATTTGCGTCTGGAGTAAGACTTTGTTAGTGGCGTTCGTGAGAATCCGTCAACTTGGTCCTGGTGTACGTACACTGTACAGTGGCAGCTATTCTTCGATGTTCAACTTCGATTTTACATCTTGTATAAGTGTCGATCATTTGTTAGTTGAGGAATAGAAATTTTGATAAAACTAAGTGCACGATTGATTTCATACGAATTGATTGTACTGCCATTGTGAAGAAGCCTTTCGCAAAATTTTCATGCAATCAGCTTGTTTGATTTCAGCTAACACCGATCCACCTTACCGGTCGCCTGCCTCGAAGAAACGAACACGCTTAGAACACTGAGAATTGGAACTTATTAGGATAGTTTTTTTTTCTTTTCATCCAAGACATCCGTGTAGCAAATGAATAATTGCACGAAGAAAGATTGCAAAATTTGTAATAATCGGTATATAATGGTCTCGATGGAAATCCGTGCATATTTACGATTTAAAAACCTCTGATGGCCGGGCCCTCCACTTCTTGAGGCCGAAGATTGAGGTCAGTGCCTTGAAATCAGAAACTAGCCAGACTTCTCCTCAAATTCTATATAGTCCGACCATCTTATTTGGGGGAAAATGACGTTAAATTTTACTGAAAAAATTGTGTACATAATATCCGAAAACTGTTGCGACAGTTCACTCATATACGTAACTGTAACGCGAGGGAACTTAATTTCTTATTTTTCTACTGTGATGATCGATCTAAATAATCCAGCTGTGTTTGGATCAAAATGCAAACACAATACAAAATGTCAATAATAATCATAAAAATTATGCTACACACGCATAAATTACACATGTACAAAAAGATAATTCTTACTAGATGCAGCTCCAACATAATTATTATAATCTACTCATACACCTGAGCCACTCTTGTTAGGCAGGTACATACAATAAAGACTTAGTAAGTGAATGAATCTGAATCACCATTATTACCTCGTACGATGATCACGTGTATGTAATCAATGAAATCTCAATATCTCATAATCGTTAGAGAATTTTACCCATTTCCAATCATCGACAAATAATTGTTATATGCGTACACGCACAAATTGAACTTCAGAAACAAGCTCAAATGAAAGGTTCGTGTCACTAATGCCTATATCTCGATTCACAACCCACGGTTGGAGAAATATAATTAAAACGCGAAAGTTTCCATGTTTAATATTTTTCTAACGCTTCTTGTGGCGACAGACAGCGTGACTGAGAGCGTTTGCGAAGCCTGCAAATTGAAAACTTGGCTCAGATGGCCGAAGCGAACAAGATAAATTATTTGCATTTGCGAGACCGCTGCGGCTGTCTGGAATTTATTGTCATGCGATGCTGCGGTTTACAGAGATAACCACACACGTGCTTCAAGACGGAATTGAATATAATTTCATGTAGGCATCGACTTACCAATGACTTGTGATGAAAATTTCAAATTATGACTGGGCATAATCATCTCGATGATCATACGCGCTTTGAAAAAGAATCAAACACGAGGATAATAGTGTTTCTAATATTTGTTCATCAATTGTTGTGTGTAAACGAACAATTGGCGTACGAGAAAGTCGCTGTTATTTTGTGTGTATAGAATGGTATTAGCACGAGTACGATCAGTTTTCTATGAAAAATAGATCTCTTTGGTGATCTATACGTCAATTTTTGAAAATTTGCAGAAAAATTCGTCGCAAGTGGCAAAACATCACACGTCGTATTCTTTGGTTGATTCTAAATTTACCTGGACCAATTTGATCGCAAGATGGCGCGTCGATCGAATTTTTGAGCCTGATGGGAGGGTTGCGGGAGGGGGGGGGACTAGCACTCTCAAACCGTTCACTAAGACAAAATTGTCTTTGGTGGTATCAGAAATGTTATTAATTCTCTCATCAAAACTTGTTTCTACTCTCTCCGCCGGAATCAGTGAAAATCGTTCCCACTCACTGATTTGCAGTGCATATGCACTGCAAAAATCACTACGAATCAGTGGATTGGGAGTAATTTTCACTAATTCCGACGGAGAGAGTAGGTTGGAAAAATGGCGAAAACGGCAGAATTTGAATTTTGAGAATTTTTTGTCTGTTATTTTTCTCGGTTTCACAATTCCATACTTAGGTTCCAATGGTGTCCGATGGTGTTTTTTCATGTGACAGATATTTTTCAGAATTTTCTCAAACTTTTTCGATGCAATACAAGGGAAGTATCACAAATAATTGAAACTTAATTGACAATGTTCCCGGGAAGAACAAAATTCTTATTTTCTTGCAATAAAGAGAACAGTGCTTGCTCGCAAAACATTTAGTCTGGCGAAGTTGTACGCACATGACTTACCAAAATAACGGATAAGCTGCGGATTCTGATCTTGAAACATTTTTTGTGTACAAAATCTGATTAAAATTTGGAGTATATTTATCAGTGAGTTCAGGTGACTCTGGTTTATTTAAACTTGATTTACCTGACACACGCAACAATAAAGAGCTATTAGGTGGTTTTCTCATGCCGTTGAATACTGTGAATTTCTTTTGTATATACCTAAGTAACTGCTAATTTCGTAGGCAGGGATGAATTAATTGAATCCTGATCAAGACTGTGATGGGATTACACCTCATAAGAGCTATCAAAAATTTCTTTTCCTTATTCCGATTGAAATTGCCGTATGTGATGTTTCCTAATTCAATGCAATGTCATTTACAAACTGAGTACCTAATTGAAGAATGTTTTAGAAGATTACAATTTTTAAATCGTGTATTTTACATTAAATGACATTCCTCAGTTCCAGAGAGTCTTTTACTGATACACCAAAAGGGCGGAGTTCGCCTTCGCAATTTCACAAACTGATAGAATGACTTTGTCTCGTTGAATGAAACATCATTTCATCTATCTTGTGCTCAACTGTGCTGCGGAAAGAGCAAAAATGCTCAATAGTTGAAGGATGAAATTTGAATTCCTCGCCATCTCTTTGACTTCAAATTTTTATATTTGCAGATGATGCCATCATCGACATTCGTCCTTCGCTGCCTACTGAGATATTTCTTAGAAAAATCCTATTTACTCGCTCGAATGTAAAATTCTGTATGGCTCAGTAAATATTGCAAGGTTACATTATTTTTCATTGATTTTATCTTCGACAATAATGATTTTGGCGGTCATTGGACTGCTACAAAAATGTTTTCTGCCTCAGAAAAGAAATCTCTGAAATCGTAAAAATCTGATCAATAAAGTATGTCAAAACGCAATATCGCGCGGGAACCATCTCGAAATTTTAAAATGCACATGCTGCACACCGTTGTGATTGACCCAAAGCCGATTTCCAAGTGAGAAGAGACATCAAACGTGTGGGAGGTGGTCATTCGGCATAATATAAAACTAAGCTGTCGTATAGCGGCTTTTCACCCACGCCTCTGATGGCGTGTCTCGCACTTGTCTGGCTGGCAGCACGTCAGTCGAATATGTAATATGTATACACATATTCAAACGTGACTCGTGCTTTTTCCGCGTTTTGCTAATACTTTTGGTGACATGTAAAATGCTTATGGGAAGAGTACCGGTAAAGTAAAATTTTTTGCGACATGATGACGCCTCAAAGTTTTTGACGGCAGAGAGATCTCATATTTGCGGCTTATATCCATAGTACGACGATGTCATGCATTTTGCGGCGAGCATTTGTCGCAAAGTGCGGTTAGTTGATTATACATCTTGGTATTATATGAGTGAAAGGTAATGGTGGTGATCCTTTGTTCAGTAGTTTGAAACACTGACGGAACGAATTCAGAAGCAGGTCTTGAAGAGCGTGACCAATGAAAACAAATTGTTATTCCAAGATGGAATAATAAATGTGTCAACATGCATGGAACATTAAAAATTTGTTGGGTCAGAATGGCTACCGAAATTACGGATGGTAGAGTATTGTTGAGTATTCGTGTGCTCAATGTGCCGAGCTGAAATTATTTTTTGAAAGCCATAATCATAAATTGAATTTGGATATCAATAACACTGGCCAGGGGGTGTGTTCTACATTTTGCCGGCATAGGTGGTGCTCTACCGGCGACCTGTAAAATTTGCCGCTGTTGCTGCACTTTTCCGGCGCGGTCTGCCGTATTTGCGTTGCTGATGGCGTTTGCCGTAAAAATTACGGCAAACCACGTCAGTCGAGTGAAGCAATAGCGGTAAGTTCTACAGGTTACAGGTAGAGCGTCACCTATGCCGGCAAATTTTACCGCAAAATTTAGAATACACCCCTTGGTGAGCAACAAAGTTCTGGTGTCGAAATGTTCCATCGACCAGACTGCGATTTCTTCAGGTAAGTTTCGACGTAGAAATCGAATGCGCAGCCCTTTCTGCGTCGGTGCTTCAGATTTTTTGATAGACGCAGGTTTGGTTTTTCCATGGTTTTTCCGCCGCCGACAACGATTCTAATGCATTAATTTATATCGGAGCATGGGATTGTGTGCAGAAGGTCATTTTGCATTGTAATGGTTTATCTGGATACCCCGCGCAAGCGAGAATTATTTCCCTCGTGATTTTTGAAACAGCAAAAATGAGCGCAGGAACAGGTGTTTTTTCATCCTGTGGGGCTCATAAACATGTGAAAATTCCTATTTCTGCAATAATATTTGTTTTTCTAAAATCATGGTAAAAAATTCTCGGTCGCTCAGGGTGTTCAAGTATGCTTCTTCTACGAGAAATGACCGTCTGAACACACGTTGAGCCGAAACGTCAGGATTCTTATCTACACGGAAAAAAACTTCTAAGGAAATAAGTTTTGCACGTCTAGCAGAAAATAGTGACATCCAAGCGACAAACGGACTGTAAATTCTATTTCTAAGTCGACTAACACACGGAATATCATAGTTTGGTCAATGAGACATTCCGGTCTCAAAATTTTGTTCCTCGGTGTAATGTGTCTCAAGATGCATCGATCAAACTCAGTTTTGAATCGGAGCATTGTTCACTTGATCAAAAATAATGTGAGACAATTCACATATTCTCAAACGAAGAATAGGCCAGTTTGAGTGTTGGCATAAAAATGCGACTATGAAAACAAAACCATTGTCATTATGAGTAAGTATCGAGGAGGTAGCCAAATACGACATAAGTATGCATTCGTTCCCAACATTTTATCTCGACTTTTCAATCGTGAGCTATACCGGTACATTCATCAAACCTGCCCGTATTACCGACCCATTCCTCCTTCTAACAGCCCTCTTTTTACCCAAGATAAGACGCAATAATAAAAAAATAAGCCTGTTGATGCCTAGATAAACTTGAAAAATGAACTGCCCATATGACACTTGTCACTCAAAAGTATACAATGCGCTATCAACAAATTTTATACCACGCGCACTTTTATCCTTGCAACCGATAGTTTATATTATTACATATATACAATAAGTGCATTACGCTGAGAGATTGATTAGTTGGATACAAAACAACTGGAGCTGAAATCAATGGCAAATGCCATTTTATTCTTCATTATGTATGCCGAGAGCGCATTCTTGACCGTATTTATCAAAAGGAATGACAGATCATCGCGGTGGCAATCTAGATTAGCATCTCTCGCGTTATATGACTCGAAAACGTGATGAATGAATGTTACACTGTATTAAATGTAGTAGTTGTAATTCTGCGTGACCCCAATCCGGTCTGATCGCCGCAATCCGTATACTAGTGTGACAGATGAAATACTCATGACTACAGTGCGACGATGAATTGTACATACGTACTTACTCGATTACATACCTTATTCAAGTACACATCATCAGTTTCGACCCTGCTTGGGATTGAGCTCGGGACCATTTCACCCTTCGACTTTACAGAAGTTCTCTTGGCAATCACAAATAATTTTTTTTATTAGGTTGTGGTTTTGATTTGCAAAAAGAATAGAAAATGGTGGGATAAGGGTTATAGAATATCTTCATTTTTTGATATTTTTTCCTCTTGATTCTTTTTATCCAAGCTTTATTTGCGGACAATGATTTTCATTGTGCTAAAAAAATTCTTTAGATTATTTTCAAATTTTTCTGATGCATTGTGTTCATTAAAATTGGTGCTGCTTACGAATGACAATAAGCGTCATTATTCATTCTAAGATCATCCAAAGAACCACCAAAAATTCGGTAGTTTATAGCTAGTATTGGTGAACACTTTCATTTGGGAGAGAGAAACGAGAGATGCATCCCACTTTCCTTTATGCTCACCATGATAGCCAATGCATCGCTCGTAAAATCGGTGAGCTTTTTGTCAATAAATATGCAGGATCCGCCGAGGTCGTCATTGAAAACCCGTTTATTCTTCCTAAATCAATAGTCTTGCTTGAGAGGTCGATATATCCCCCTCGATTGGGTGGGGCGGATCATTCTCATATGCTTTTCTTTCGCAACGATTATGCTTGTAACTGTTAAACAAATCGTGTATCCGTTTTCGAAATGATACTTATTCGTGGCGTATATTTGCCCAGAGATATTCTCCAAGAGGTTGTTCAACTAAAGCGTATCTCGAAAAGTAATTTATACTTTTACTTTGTGTAAAGTGGTACTTTTATCGTAAGTGAAGAAATTGAATTGAAATCCTGAGAGCGCAATAATTAACAAAAAAGAAAAAAAAAACTATTTGCATGGGGGTTTGAGCGTAGGATGGACTGGTCCGAACAACCAAATCACAATATTTTTTTATTAATTCATATCCAATAATTTGAGAACGGTAGCTGTTGAGCTCAAAAATGGATAGATTGATGATCTCATATGAGTATAGTTCTGTGGTAACTTTGAAATAATGCCCGACACCTCGCACGAGATTAAACTTCCCAAAAAAGAGTCGCAGAAGTCATATTCTGTGCGTTTTTTGTGCTTATCAGGCGAAGTCGTTGTTGAGTTTTTCGATCCAGGGTTGCCTAAAAAATTTATCATCAGGAAGAGGGTCAACATGTCAGGCCCGTTTCACGTGGTTTTTCCTCTTGTAGAACTTTGTTAGCGTGAAGTGTCCCGATTGGGCTTGTCTACTGAGACTAGGGTAAGCAGAATGATCAAATACAGTGGTATTGAGAATCAATCTTGCCACTACAAAACCAAAAGACCACTTCTTGTTTGCACAGCGATCGCGTATATTCTGTGGCGCAATTTTGCCTAAAATTTCACTCAATTAGTTTCCCTGACATGGAATGGGTTTGTCAAATCTCTAAGCCTGTAAATATACCCATGTTTAATTTCCTGCCTATCCCCGAAGGTGACGTACTAGGAGCCCATGCCCCAAGTGCTTCACACTGTATTGGCGAAGACACTATCTCTTGCGGGATGCTGAAGTTTGCCCTGACTACCCTTGTACCCTATTACACTCAACTTTTCAATGAGTCTCTTTCGGCTGGTAAATTTCCTTCTAACTGGAAGCATGCATCTGTTACCCTACTAGCAAAGTCTTCTATACACTGGCTTCGATGTCCGATACCCGTCCCATCGCTCTGCTTCTCGAGGCCTCTAAAATCCTTGAGCGACTGGTTCATGAACAACTCATGACTCCTTTGCCATCCAATAAGTTACTCAATCCCTCTCAATCGGCCTTTCGTCCTTACCATTCAACTCAAAACGCACTATTGCAACTTCTGGAAGGCACCTGTCAAGCTGTCGACAAACGAATACTTACTGTGCTGATATCATTCGATTTTTCTAAGGCCTTCGACACCGTACCTCATGCTAAACTTCTTATGAAGCTACGAAAAATCGGATGCAGCGACAGAGTGATAAGATCGTTCGCTAGCTATCTCTTTGGTGGGACTCAAGCTGTGCGATCTGAGAATGGTCGGCATTCTGATTGGGAGGCACTCTCATCGGGTGTTCCGCAAGGTAGCTGCCTTGGTCCTCTGTTATTTGTTATTCACATGAACGACCTAGCTGATAATCTGAGCCCAGATGTGAAGAGGATAATATACGCCGATGACACTCAGATCTACCGCGACTGTTACCCATCGGATCCAATTGCTTGTATTGCTCCTCTCGACCTGGATGCTAGTGCGGTTGTCCGTTGGGCAGCTGACAATTGGCTGAGACTGAACTCCAACAAAACGACCTCGATTATCCTGGGCAGCGAACTCAATCTCCAAACACATCGACAAGTCCAAATTGCAAATCTTATTCCCAGAATCGTTGCGTCATGATCGGAAATTCCCTTCTCAGTATCCATCAAAAGTCTTGGAGTACACATCTCCTCCAAATTCGATTAGACCACGCAAGTCAATGGTATCGTACGGCGAGTTCACGGTACACTTTATGCTTTAAGGTTGTACACGAGTGCACTTCCGCATTTAAACCGCTTGAAGTTAGTGCAAAGCCTCGCCCTGACTCCTCTCGACTACGTTGCTCCTGTCATTTACCATAGGCAGCAATATTGAGATGAAAAACTTCAACGTCTGATGAACGCATGCATACGTTTCGTATGTTCACGGAGAAATTGTTCTGCTAGAAAACATAGCGTCAGATCACAGATGGCGCGGTCGCGCCACGTTTGATGAGTCTTGCGCACAATCGACGCCGGCTTCCCCGACATTCGTGAGGTAAGCACACGATTTGTGTTCCGAGTTCATCTTTGCTGCGGCTGACTGCCTCGTTTGTGCCGCGACGCTCATGTGTGATTCGCGGGAGCGAGGATCGGGCCAGCACATATATAGACGATTTGTTTACGTATCGCGGGTGGACGTAGACAAATCGCTCTATTATTATGATGATGTAGGTGATTCATGAATTTCATACAGTCCAGTAGTCAGACTTCATCTCGATAATCAACTCTTTTCCAAATCCCAAGCTCTCATAGGCGCGCGGCTTATGTACACCTTTTGTTCGTAACATAGTAGATGTGTTGGTAGCCGAGTGGTTATCACATCTGTCCGCCACCCGGGAGGCTGCATAACCACATGTCCCCTAACCGTGATTCTTCATACATTGCGCGAAATCAAACTAACTCCTGGAACAATGCCTCAGGAGCCGCTAACTACCTATTCCCATCCGAACCACCCCAAAGTCGGCCCTCATTTAACAAGATGCTCGATAAAATAAGAAATCAAGTAATTTCGTCAATTCAAGCTCAACTTCAGTCAGTAGTCAGCTTGATTACCTTGAATAGTCAGAGGATAGACAAAATACTGAACTTTTTACAACATCCAAATGGCTTCCCCTCGATCTAGATCGCCAGCATCGCCCACCAATATGACAGAGGTCAAAATTGCCTCTGTAAAAAATAACTCAATCATTTCCTTACATAAGAGAAACGACTTACTGAATTTTCTGAAGGACAACGACATCGACATCGCACGACTATGCGAAACCAAACTGAATCCACGACACAGACTTCAGTTCGAAGACTGCCAAATGATAAGACGAGACCGGAAAGATGCACAGAAGGGTAGACATCGACATCGCACTACTATGCGAAACCAAACTAAACCCACGACACAGACTTCAGTTCGAAGACTACCAAATGATAAGACGAGACCGGAAAGATGCACAGAAGGGGGAAGGTACCGCAATCCTGATCAGGAATCATATCCAATTCGAACAAATCTACCATCCATCGTCCCACAACAACAAGATCCTCGAATATACAATTATCAAAATCAAGATAAACTCCCAAAGGAACCTTTTCCTAGTTGCTGCTTACGCAAATAAAGACCAAAGACGGATATTCATCCAAGAATTATCCTTCCTCTTTGAGAAACTAAGACTCGAATCTCCAAATAACAAATACATCGTTGCAGGCGATTTTAACTTGCGCCATCCGTCATGGGGCGACCTCCACACCAATGAGAAGGGGTCTTACCTAGAAAGATGGATATCTAACAACCGTTCATTGTACAGATTGAAAATACTCCCCTCCAATGTCCCGTCATTCCCAAGTGCAGGCTCATTCCTGGACTTAGTTCTGTCTGACAACCGAGTAGTTTTCCAAGAACTAGATAATAACAAAATCCGCACCCTAGACTATAATAGCGACCACTTGGCGCTACTGTTTTCCATCTCTCCCACATCTCCACTAGCCACTGAGAACCCTACTGAGAGGCACAGATTCATCTTCAAAAAGACCAAATGGAAAAATTTCGAAAAATCCCTAGCCCGCAATTCATCTCACATCGACATCCTTAGCAACAGAAACTTGACAATTCCAGGAATAAACAGCTACATCGAGGAAATTAGCAACTCCATCACCAGCACAATAGAGACGGAAGTTCCCAGATACCGTCCCACAGACAACGTCCTTAATTACGTCAACTCGAGAATCAAAAACCTTCACAAACAGAAATCCTGGCTCATCTCTCAAATCAACCGCGAATACAGGAACAGCAACCAGCCGATCTGCCGCCTTAGATTTGCACATCTCAAGTCCCTCCGTGACTCGACAATAATCTCAATAAAATCTGTATACACATCATCATACAACAAATATTGGGACTCACTCCTGCGCTCCATCGACTACAGGAAACACGATAGAATTTCTCCCAAAATTAATAGGTTTTTCCACCCTCAAGGTAACCCCAAGACCGACAAACTTCTTATAGACACCAATGAAGCTCACCTCATAGCTCGAAGTGCACTCAATACCCAAGACCTCCCGATGGAAGAAAACAAGCTCTCTGTATCGAATCCACCCGGCATCCTCAATGTATTTGGAGCTTACTTCAAAACTATCAACTTTCCCAGGCAATTTAACCAGGGTACAGAATATAGGAACACGGTGGAAACGGTCATGGGCTCTATAGTCAACAATTTCAAAGAAAATCTTCACAACAACGCTACGATATCATATTTCAGCGATACCAATTCAGCTCTCTGCCCAGAACAACCCGAAAGCTCCATTCATTTCACGAACCCAGACCTATTAGAAACAATTCTGTGCAACCTCCCGAACAAAACCTCCTCAGGAATCGACAAAATACCCCCAATCATTCTCAAACATTTACCACGCAACTCAGTGCTATGCTACACGATAATTTCCAACAACTGCCTAAATTACCGGATCTTCCCTGATGTGTAGAAACGTGCCAAAATCCTAACCATACTGAAAAAAAAATAAGCCAGAAACTAATTTTTTTAGCTACCGCCCAGTCAGCCTCACACCAGCAATAAGCAAAGCCCTCGAGGGAGTCATCAATCAAGACCTCAAGGATTACATGCGAACCCTCAAAACAACTCCCGACAACCAATTCGGATTCAAATACGGGCACTCAACCACACACGCCATTCACAAAATTGTCGACCACATAAACGACCACCTATACAATAAAGAAGTCGTGGGCGCTTGCCTAGTAGACCTCGAAAAAGCTTTTGACTGCGTATGGATCCTAGGACTCCTACACATCTTATATTCCCAAGGATACCCCATGGACCTGATCCAAATCATCTGGCACCTGACATCCAACAGGTCGTTCGTTACGTGGGACGGCTCCAACTACTCAACACTCACTTTCCTTATAGTCGAAGGTCTCATGCGAGGGACCGTGAACTCCCCAGATCTTTTCAACATATCCTCATACAAAATCACGAACCTCTTCAGACTCAACCAATATCATAGCACACACTTAGCAGCTTTCGCAGACGACTACGTCATCCTTGTAGCCGGAAAAAGCCCAGCAAAAATCCAGGAAAAACTCGAAAAGCTGGTTAACCTAACCAACGAATGCTATCAGTCCCTCAACCTCAAGGTTAACGAAAAGGAATGCGAAACCGTCCTATTCCGAGTCCCTCTAAACCAACTCGGTATCAACAAAAGAGAACAAATCAAAGATGTCCAAATCTCCATCCAGGCGGAGAACGGACCCATTCCCATCGTCAATAAACCTTCAGTTAAATACCTAGGGGCCGAACTTGACAACCTCATGCGCCTCCACTCACACTCCAAAACACAACTCGAGAAAGCAAGGCGATCATTCCGAGCCCTCAATCGACTTTTCGATAGCAAAGCGATCTCCAGAGAGCCAAAATCATTTGTTATTTATTAATTATCCGGACAATCTTAACATATGCGTCCCCTACCTGGTGGAACACAGGCGCAGCACTGATGGGAAAGTTTAGGAAATTCGAAAGGCATTGCTTGCGTACCTCTCTCCACATTTACAGAAAAGAAGCCGAAAAAGAATTCGTCAATGATAAGATCTTATACACCTTAGCAAACATACCGAGAATAGACAAATTCATCATCAAACTTACTAGAGACTATTTCGAAAGCCTGAAGAGGGTCGATAACGATATCATACAATCTTTTTCATTCATAGACGAACCTAAGTGCAAAGAAAGAGCCCGGTCTGGCTACCTCCATCCTCACTCATTCATGTATTATGATAAAATCCGATGCATACAAGACCTGAATAATGTCCCTATAATATACCACGTTCCCAGACATCAGTCTAACAAAACGATACTTTTCGACGGCTAGGACCCCGACCTATTACTCAAGTACTCTAGAGCCATACCTGACCGTGATTACCGTGACCAACGGAGGACCAAAGATCGCTACTGATGGCTAGACGATGACCCGCAAATGAGGGAAGAAATCCGCAAAAGATCTGTGCACAAAAATAGAAACCAAGTAAACATCACCCATATTATATGTGTCCCACTCCGAAATGTACCAAATCTGGCCCACCCCGGCATCATCCATACCCAAATAACACCCTTGTAAATATGTACATTCCGACTCTACCTCATGACAATATTTTTCTTAGGTTTTTCAATGTTCCTAAATATTTCCCTAAGATCACCTGTTATATATAGCACATTCCCCAGCTAACGCTGACCGCTTACATTACCCATATATTTCGATATCGAACAAATTACGATTAGACACTGATCGGGGAGCGAGATCGCCCTACAAGGGCCATACTCCCCACCATCCTCTGTACTTATATTAAGGAATTCTGTTAGTAGTTTTATTTGCTCCTGTCATCACCATATGTATAACACATCTGCAAATCAATAAACTTTAAAAAAAAAGGTCGAATCCCGGTCGGGTTAAATTTTTTCTTTATAATTTTTCCTTTATAAGTTTTTTTTTAAACATCGTGCAATGGAAATTGACTAACAAGTAGATTAAATCCGAATGATATTTTATAAGATTATTTTATTACTATCAGCGTTGCGCGATCTCATGAATAGACACATATTTTTAATATATTGAGTTGGTAGTTATAAATTCTCCGTGTAGCAAAATGCCATGGCGAAAATTCAGAGCTGATCAATTTTCTCCCCCCTATGGAACTCAGTCTTGGAATTTTTCCTCCATTCAAGGAAATTCTTCTCAACCACCTCTCAAGTCAAGACAGAGTTGACTGGTACATGGAAGCTCAAACCCTACGTGCTGCACCCTTTCCTCCTCCCCTCTTCGATCCTCTATCTACTTAAATCTCAAATAATTCTTTCACCCAATATAACTGCCCTTACTCCCTCTTTCTTTCTTTCTCTGTCCCTCCCTCTGAGTGGTTGATTACGAGTATGCACTGCGCGCGCCAATAGTACTTTTTCATATTACTACCTGTGTGCACTTCCTCTAAATTTACTGTTATTTTGCATATATTTACAATTTATATACTTTGTTATCGCGTTTCTACAAAGAGTCTCATGAGGTCATACCCCCCCCCCTCCCAGACTCCAATGAAGTCAATTTCAATCAGTCAATCGATTGATCGATTAGTCTTCACGTTTGGAGGTACTTTTCCCGAAAAATCTACTCCTGCGAAGATTTTGGCCAGGTGTCCTATCGACCTCTGAACGCGGGGTTCCAAAGGTCCTTCCTAGTCGGGTTTTTTCTTCTCATATACCAATCCCATCTCTTTTTTTGTGGAAAAGTATAGCATAAGCTCTCAGCACATCTCCATATTTAATTAACTTTCAAATTTTTCAATGGACAAAATAGATAGTCCATGGTTCGACCCCCGATTATGATAAATAGTCGTCTGGGTGCCTCGACAACACCCACAAGACTCACGTGCTGCGGTAAAGTCCACAGCTGGCGTGCGTAAATGCAAAATATCGTGCCAAATCGTGTACTTCAATGAACGAGAGCTTTCTATACCAATACGGCCTACGCAAATATGTATAGGCTGTCGTCTCGCGCCACGATGTCTACCAAGAACGGTCCATTCATGATATGTTACCAACTTGACCACCATGTAACACCTCCGCGATCTAGTATAGGAAGCTGGTTCAACTTTTACGCACTCTATTACTACTACTAATACCGCATATCGAAATCTTTATGAATACTTATGCAAACTACAAGTATATCTCAAGGATTGACCATGCAGGCAATCGTTTGGTCCATTGCAGCCGTTACGTATGAGTATGTAGTATGTCTTTATCGGCGATAAAGTTCGACCTGATTCAATTTTCTGCAACCACGTCAAACTGCTATACTAAACTGACGTTGTTGTTGCGCGAACGAGTTTCACACTCTGAAAGTCTGTAACTCGATGGATTAATATACACGTACCAGATCATTTCTATATGGTTCGAATTCTGACTCCGAGTTGGGTTCTGAAGTAATTAGTGTAGAGAATCGTAGTTTTGAAAGATGATTTGCCTGGGATGTTGTGTACCAGGGTTTAGGCTTCAGAAAACATTCGAAAAAAAACTCTGAAAAAGAAGATTCAGAACATCGTGCACACGCATCCATATTGAGCCGTTGTTAATTATTCAAACATTGCTCACACATTGTTGTAGATCATCGAGTTTCAACATCACTATTGACGAAGAGCCGTCGAACTCATAGTAAAGATAGTGAATTAAACTTTGCAATCTGCCAATGAACAAAGCTTTGGATTGGCCACTTATGAAGGTGAGATTCTTCAATGTATATTGGAATTACGAGCCAATTGGCAGAAAATAAGTAGAAAAATCTCATACATATAAATTACCAAAGTTGACGGTATCCCACAGAACTACTCGAAGGTCTGATTTTGAGCATAAGATGTACTTCAGATTCCTGCAAGATATTTCTAAGTAACCCAGTCGAGAGTTGAGAAGTGTCCGAGATCAAACCAATGTACTGGTACGGGAAGGAGGCCAGACATATTTTGTGCCCACAATTCATTTAGAGAAACAATGGAGACCAGCTACAACTAACTTTTTACACATATATCAAACTAAATACATCAATTTTATTGGAAATTAAGTATATTTTACAGTCATACAATTCTTTTCCTCTGAGAGTTTCTTTGAATTTTTCCATAATTTCACTAGCATGATATTGATACATTGGCCATTCCGTTGCAAGAAGCAATGACAATTTTCTCTGATGCAGGTCCCTCGTTCAAATTCAAGGTCAAATTTGTCTTTTTTCTCGACCGCAATCACAAGACAGCGATGATGGCAAGTCTCCTCAGTTATTATTTCAATACCATGACGGCACTTTGGATGATAAGTAGTACCTGAATATAGACAATATTTTGATATATTTATTATTAAAAGATGTTCCATGACTAACTACTGAGAAATATAGAGCTTTTTCCCGTGACCAAATTTACTCGATTCATGACTTTGTTCGTAATTTATATTGTTGTGAGAAGCGCCATATTCCCGGTGTCCTTCGACCGTAACACGGATTCTTTCGAGGCTGCATGTTGTTACTGGATCCCGAGACCACCATACAATTTAGAGGTTTTCCTCAAATAGAAATCCAACCAGGACAGTTCAAGATGTTTTCCTGTTTGACTTGGGTAAAAAAATCCAAGACAGTTTCCCGATAGCAGCTTAGGGTTTTAGTGAACGGTCACGCTTGTTTACATTCAGTTGGATGTTATGATTTCATCCTATGATTTTTGTTGTACAATCGGATCCTTTGGAATAAATCTACTAACAGCAGTGCATTCTATGCTGACTCTCTACCTGCACAGTTCTCACTGGTGAGACCAGATTTCAAGTTTTGTTCTGAGATCTCACTGTGCTATCTCAATAGAGATCCCGCAGAGAGCAACAGTTGCAATTTTTATGAATTTCATGATACTAATTTGTGTTCGATATTGAGTGTCTATGTACACATTCATTATTTTGAGATTTATCTCTTATACAATTTTCGTGAAAAACCAGAGTAATCATATTGATAAACATTAAAATTGTTAAGCCACGTTAGCACTTAGGGTTGATAGGTTTTACCTTTCATAGATGAAGTACCAGGTGTTGGCTCTAGGATCTTGCAAGAGCTTTCTAACAATGAACCAATTCTATTATCACTTTCTTCATCAGGAATCACGGTCGATGATTCAGGAGGTAAACCTAAAGTCAATCCATCTGATCGCGATTTTTGAATCAAAATCTCTATCGTGGGTCTCTGTATATCCTTTAGATTCATTGATGTTTTCAAAGATAAATATATGTAATCGAAGGTCTCGACTGGAATATTCCAGTTGCAAAAACAAACATTATGCAAACAATGCCCTCCAAAAATAAATTCAGGATTCATTCGTAAACATGAGTAATGACAAATTTCTGCATTGATCAGCCGTCTTTTTACAAGACATTCGCTATTTCTATTGACTTTCTCCCGATATCCCTCCGCTGGACTTTCAGCTGAAACCAAATGTAATATCTTCAGGGGTTATTACATATGTTCCGGGTATGAAAATAAGTCATCTGGTTGAGAGTCTTCAACCTTTGAAATGGCCGTGAACAGACAAGATAAACGTGATTTTCCTGAAAGCAATTAGGTTTTGAACAGAACAGTTCTTAGTTAGGGGATAAAAATACAAAATCACTAGTAGATAATTCAACGAGACTCCAGAGTAACCGTTCATGAGCTGAGACTGAAAATCTTCTTATGAGATCATATACGTGACGATTAGAAGTTGAAACTTGAACAAGCTCTCGACCTGCCTTATGAATTTGAATAGAAAAATGGTCGAATATCACTAAAGCGCATCCAGAAAAATTGTCTATGATTGATTAGAAAAAGGATTTTTGGATACTCACGGGACGATTCCAGGACATCATACCATGAGATACGATCTATAAAGCATACAATGACGTAATAGATTGCAGTATTTTGTTGAAGAGTGTTAGTAATTTCCTATGTCAGAAAATGAATCAAATAATGGAAAACCAGAAAATCTGTTGCAGATGATTTTATTCGGCTTTCGGAGGTTCGGTGGTATTATGAGGAATCGAAGTATTGGGGTGAGGGGGGGGGGGTGGGTTGATGCTCGGCTGCACGAAAAAACTTATCGAGTATATTTTGGTATTTACGATTCTTGACAACAATCCAATCATGTCTTTGCAAAATGCATGGTAAGCTTCGATTACCGAAGCGTGTTATTGTTCGTTAGGAGACCGTATATCGTTTAGATAGTATTTTTAAAGAGAATTTTCTCTACACCCGAAGAGCTGTTTAATCATGGACTTGTTTTAGTGGCGCTGTAATCGCCTAAATTAGAACTCGGAAAACGCGCTGTGAAACATACAAAAAAATTCACAGACTCATTATTTGTCCTAAGGGTTGTTGTGTAAAACATTTCGTTATTATCTCTATATCTTCACCAAGATAATCGAACCCCTTTAACCACTTAACTAAAACTGATATTTAAGACTTACTACTCAAAGTTCCTGGTCCTCGGGCTGGAACCTCGATCCAAGTGTTTCCTAGATCCGCAAAAAACTTATCCTGTCAATGTATGTTCCTTCATGCACGTATACATTGTAAATGTACGTATGATTATCGAAATTTGGCTGGTATATTTTCTTGTTGCAGAATGCGCCATATACATATCAGAATCTTTCATTTCCATCATAACTTGCTAAGTATCGTACAATGGGATGAATGTGGACCACTTTTGACCTTCCGCTGTGGTTTGCTTTGTCTTATTGATACCGAAACATGATTTATGGGTAGTGAGAATTTGAGTCTTGAGATCAGCTACAAGGGTCCTGTGCCAGATTTTGACTTTGACTCCACAACTTTCCAAAAATTGCAAAAAAACCGGGTGGACACATTTACCCAAGTCGATAGGGGTGAATGTGCCCACGTATGCCTCGCCTGCGTCCAAAGCGCACATCTCGTATCTACATTGAGGTATCTCTAATATGCTCTTCTGTGCCTTATTCCCTAGTCCAAATAATTGACACGATAGGAATGATTTGGGGGTATGGATGATTCTCGGAATTATCCAATTGGAATGACTCACTAAAATTGACTCATTAGAAAAACTTCAGAATCAATGCAACAATTAACGTATCAATGCAGATTTCTTTTCTATATTTCAAGACGTAGAATATTATTTTCAATCGGATTTTCCAAATAACTCATTTTGGACGAGTCACTTCAAGCTTCAAGTGAATGATTTAATATGGATCGTTTCTCAAATGAATAATTTCTAGTGTCTTAAACCCCTGAGTCATTTCTGGTGAGTTACTCATTTTAGAGAGGGTTGTCAGAGATTCTATGCAGTACATATGCCTCGCAAATGCACCTTCGACGAACGTCTGAGAGATCTGTCTATCGATATTGATCCAGGATTGTTTGAATCCAAACAAATGTCACATTCGAGCCCGGTCGACAGAACTTACTAGAATTACTGGATGGGACGAATTTAGCCGACCTACAGCAGGTGGACACATTTATTGATACCAGAACTTACCAGAATTTCCTGGATAGATCAAAGTTAGTCAACCTGCAGCAGGTGGATCTATTCACTTCGGTCCGGACGGAAATCGAAAATGTCTGTACAAAATGGTCGTTCCAAGGTAACCATCGCACTCAAGCCTGGTCGGTAACATTTTTTCGTGTCGAGGACATTAAGTTATTCGTTCAGATAAAAGTTTGAGAGGTGCAATTTTTGTTCTGATTTCTTAACTTTTATCTACAGAAAAAAAGAACCATAGAGTTGGCTAACATGGAATGGAACCTATTTTTTAGAAAAGGAGAGATTCCAGGCTCTGAAATGACCCCCGGGAGGTTCCTGTAGGTGCAATAGGAGCCAAAATCTGACGTTGACAATCTTATTCGGCAAAAGTGGACACGTTCACCCCGATGGTCACACTCACCCCGGTCTGCAGTATTAGTTTATGCAGTTCTTATGACGATCGGGGTTGATTTTCTAATTGATACGCACCAATTAGAAAATCGTATACGATTTTCATTAAAGATCTACTTTTTGTGAGATAAGACTCGACACACTACCTACTTAACCTTTAGACTGCTGGTATTTTTCCTAAATAAATTCGTAATTTTAAAGGGGCATTTTATCAATGGGAATATCCAATATGTCAGTATTATGCAAGGTCTACGGAGGGCTCGAATATGAGGCAGGCCAATGAGGGTTAAAACCTCCCAGCGCAGTTATGAGAAATAATCCACACTAGAACCAGCAGCCAGAGCAGGGTGTAGAGTATATCTTGGAAGTCGTGGCGAAATTCTGTGCGTTGTTTTTGAGCTCATTGCTATACTTTATCTGAATTTGAACTCGGGAAGTGATCATAACTAATTGAGGAATATGGGATGCTGAGATACTTACGCGTCTCGGAGTCAGACGATGGGAATAATCCTTTGTAAACTGGAATAATCAAAACTATGCTTATTCTCTTGTCATGTACATAAAAAAGTAAATTTTTACCGACACTCTTCACAATACGTTATAATCAATCTTCCCACGAAATATCACGATATTCCATTAGAAATAGCTCCGTATCCATTATGATGATGACCGTTGAAAGAAGAATGGAGTTGATTGAGTCAAAGTTGCAGCCACTCAGTGGATTTTGGTAGAAAACCGTTGGTAGAGGATTCTGTGGAAGAATACTTATATAGTACCAATATTCTACCAAAATCAATTGACCGACTCGAGAACCGACTACCTACAATTTTGATTCAATCAACTCTATCCATTTTTTACAAGGTAGATTCAATCATTATCATCTTGACAATGTTGGAGCCAAGTTTTTAAAATATCATCCTGCTTAATGGGGAAAATTAATTTTGACGTATTGTGAAGAGTGTTGGGAAAATTAGCTTTCTCGTGTTCTCATGCAAAATCAGAAATCGAACAAATCTAGTAAGAGTCAGAGTTTTCTCCTCGGTTTTATCTTGATCATTCGACCGATGGACACTTCTTGAGCAACCAAATGATACGTAGCTAGTTCTGAATAATCAAAATTAACATGAAGCAACTTTGACAATCAATCAATAATCGTCGCACATGACCACTTTTTGGCTCGATAATCATTAGCAACAAACTGTACTTCTATACTCTAACATGGAAACTGTATTCACAGGACCATTTCATCTAAATTCGAGAGAATAATGAAACAGGCAATACACATATGTAGATTACTCTATGATGTATTGTGAACATCTTCTAATACTGGTGCAAATATCCTCGGAACAAGGAGATTACTCCCGTGCAGAGAAAATCTTTTTGAGTACAGAATGGAAGGTTTCTGTCAAAATAGTGATACCAACGGTCGTTTTGACGCCAGAGTTGAACTTACGACAAACAAAGTGAGCGGATTATAATATTTATATTATTAAAAAAATTTCTCTGGAGGTGAATGAGATAGTTCAGATTTGAGTTATTCAAACGCATCCTATACATCGATATCACAAATGTGTATCACTCTATCATTCTCATGAAAAGCCAAAAGTTCGATATATTCTAAACTGAAAATATCAGTCACTCTTTCATAAACATCCACAAAGTATTTCTAGTGCTTAGCAAACCAGATGTCACTGGTTCATCTAATCCCAAAATCACGCACTGGTTCAAAGAAATCATCAGAGTACAGAAATCCATTGTTCTCGCTCTTGGACATCAGAGTATCAAAAATCGTTGTACAGGACGTTATATATCCGTGAGAAGGTTAAAGAGATGTGCCACTTCTTACACTCACAAATGAAATAATGATACAAAAACGTTTGCTTACTTCGACCTCCGTATATCAAACGGCCTTCACCAACCTTTTCGCCCGAAGACTGATAACCTATTTGATCAAAATAGTCTTGTGAGAAAAAGATAATCCGATAGGGTGCTCTTGTTTTATTAATACAGCTGTATCATTTACGATCAAGTATACACTTACCCCAGGTTAACAGGGACAAACAGTGGATACTAGGATTGAAGTAAAGGCAAGCAGAAATCATCGTTCAGAAATAAGGAGTTGATTGAATGTTTAGAGTGGTATTGTTCAAGGATTCCAGTTGGGCATGGGACTATTAAATGGAGTTTGATGACAGGACATAGGATTTCCTATCTTTGGCAAAATTGATCCTTACCGGAAGTGTGGAGAGATAATATGCCTCCTCCATGAACACTTGGCACTATCGCGGAGATCAGAAGCAGACAAACGACTTCTAGAAAGAAACCCATACTGAGGTTTGACTTGAATAATTTCTCGGCTGTACTAATTACTGTTAGAGAGAATCTCCGGTCATAACTCGAAGTATCATAAACAAACTTGTGGAGTATTTGCGAAAAACTGCAATACTGTGAAAATTATTTGAGCATGTTCAACTTCTCAAATGCATATCAGCAGTAAAGTGAACGTTATTAAAACTGTCAGAATATGTATGAGTCGAGTAATTTTAGTGAGATTAAAATATCAATGTAAGAAATTTCCTTTTCGAGACTGAGTTACGTAATCCCTTAATACTTATTATGCACAATCATGACTCTTCGGATGCATTTTATTCAAGAACAAAAGAGATGATCGCGCATAATGAAGGAATCAATAATGTCTATTTAGATATCTCAAAGCTCATTCTAAAACATTTTGAATAGATTTTTATTCTTTATATCTAGTAGACTCAAACTCCCGCCATATACTTTTAGATTTCTAATGATGAAAAATCAAGATATAAAATTTTAGTACCCACAAAATAAGATCAAAAAATAAAATTGCCTCATCTTTGTATTCATTTCTCCTTTGATGAATCCCCAGACAGGGGGTTTTCAACAAATTCTGATCATCGCTGTTTTTCAGCTCTACCGATATCTGGACAAATATTGACAACTGTCATAAGCACAACGGAGAGCTCATCCCCTATCCGTGTTCATTTGTATTACATTTTTACTCGAGCTTTACTTCAATAGAAATTTTGCTCTATCGAAATTGTGATACATCGATCGAAGAGATTGAATTTTTCTATTGAATCCCGACACCTCTGAATAAATTCAAGCGGAAAGAATGAAGTAGAAGCTTGTGTGACAGATGACGAAAAATGAAGCAACTACAGTACTTTTCAAATATATTAATGGAAATGAAACGCTGAACATTCTTTCAAATTTTTTATAAGATATTATTTTCGGCGTCCAAGTTGAAACATTCACACGAAAAAGATTTGATTACTGCAAAGAAAATCCTGAACGTTGGTCACAAGACAACCTCGCATCCATCCCAACTCGATTGTTGGTCGTTAGGGCTGGCCTCGCACGTTTTTGTAGGTCAGCGAGTTTTAACCTAACGATTGATGAAGAGACAACGAACTCACAATAGCAATCACCTTTGTAACCAAAGCCTTTTCTCATGTCAAGTCTGTAATCGACTCCCAAGACTAGACATCGATGATGACATTCATCTTCGCTTATAATCTCATCGCCGTAGCGGCACTTGATTATGGCACGGTCAGCGGGACAGGCATCTGGAATGGATAAAAATTCATAGGTAGAACAGGGAATCACGTTGATCATAAAAAAATCTGTAATGATCGTAAAATGATAGTTTACGTTGGAAAGGATGCGTTGGATAGAAGTTTGAAACTTTTCCTCGTGTAAGAGTATTTTGAATTGAAGTTTGAAGTTCCCGAAAGTTTGCATTGGCGCCATTTGATGTGTCGGAGGGAGCACTCAAGTCACGTGTCATAAGATTCCTTCCCATGATGATGTTGAAGCTGAAGTTGAATAGAGTTCAGAATACATTTCTCAGATATTTTAAACTTAAAAGTGGCAATCGTATGCAGTTTATAAATCACTTTACACAGTTTATAACTCACTTCCGAGTGTTCTGAGATGGATTTTCTGACTTTTTGAAACATATAAAGCATAAATTAGCTCGCGCACGAATATAAAGAAATTTCACTCATGAGTGCTATAAGTATAAGGGTGATGACAGACAACCCGCGACGACGCGATTCTCATGCCATTTCACGACACGACACCACTCGACACGACACATAATTCATTTGAGTGAACCCAACTATCGATGGATTGGATTCATTTTCACAACCCATGACTGGTTCTATCAAGTCCATCGATGGTTGGCTTCATCGGAATAAATTACGTGTCGTGTCGGGAGGTGTCGTGTCGTGAAATGGCATAAGAATCGCGTCGTGGCGGGTTGTCTGTCATCACCCTAAGAAGGATAACGCGGTATAGCGGGCACGGAACCTGACATTTTAATTAATCTCACGGCCATGCGGTTCAAGCTACAGCTTTGAGATTTTGGGGTTCTCATTTGGCTACCCCCGTATTCTCGCATTTGAAGGTCGCACTAGTAGGGCACGAAACTGACCAAAAAATTCAGCAAAAGTAGATTATCGCGAGAAAAGTGCTCCGCGAAGTGTGAAAATCAATTTTTTTCGATACTTTAGGTTATGGAATAGTTGCGCCTGACGATTTACTTCTAGATCGAATTGGCGCAGCAAGGTCTGGAGTGAGACAATTTTACTTATATGGAGGAAAACTAGGGGGGTAAAATTTTAGTCAAAAATGGGTGACAAAATGTAAGTGCTCGACATGCACACAAAAAGTGGTCTTTTGGCTCTTATAACAGTGGAGTTTGGTGCTTATAAAGATATTCGATGTATTTGTCCGCGCGAGTCCCAAACAAGCCCGACCGCGGCGCTTTACACTTGGAAATGCCGAAAAAAAGGAAAGTGACAAGGTACGAAACTGACATTTGCCCCCTTTTTCGATGATAATTTTCTGGGCAACCCTGGATGGGAAAATTAACGATTGTGCCAAAAAGAGCACTGAAAATACGTCGAAAATGACTTAGTTTCATTTTTTTTCCAAGTGTTTTAAGGGTTCGTACAAGCAGGCACACATTATTTCAAAGTTTCCACGGAACTAAGGTCAGTGTACCCAACTTGCCCCCATTAAGCCATTTTCTTAATAATTCTGGCTAATCTCAATATTTTCCAACGTACTTTAACTCATTTTGAAGCTTGTCCCAAGACCTTTAAAATGAGCTAAGATACGTCCAATTTGAATGAAGTGGAGCCGAACTGTTTGAATTCTCCCAAAAGGTGATTTTTGAGAGTTTACAAAAGTGTGTACCCAACTTGCCCCCATCATTTAAAACAATGTAAATCGGCGATGAAGTGAATAAAATCGCTTTGATCCGTTTTGATCACCGTGCAGCGACATTTGTAGCTTTGAGCTGGCCCAAGACATCGTTTCCGACCTATTTTGACGTGATAAACACGTTCTGAGTGGTAAAAAAAGTCATACTGCACGCCTTTCCGAGATAACCATATGGGGGCATGTTAGGTACACTCCGATGTCGGCCTTCTTGATTCTCAAACCATCTTCGTGTTTTGTACATAAAATCGCTCCAGATCAAAGTTCTGCAACCCTGAAGAGCGGATTTTGAAGGTATTGAGACAAGGAATCGAATGCGCTAAGGTACGTCAAGATTGGTCGAATAAAAATGAATTGGCACCGGTTTTAGTGAACGCGATTCCCTCAGTGCTTTCTTAGCCGTGCAAAAACGAAAAATGGAAAACTCACTTTATATTTTCTGGAGAATGCAGAAATGATCCGGGGTCGTTAAAAACTATGTGTTTTCTCATATTTTAACATAACAAACGTAAAAAAAAATTGCGGGAAGGTTAACGAGCGCCCATTCCTGAGATCGGCATATGGGGGCAAGTCGGGTACAGAGGCAAGTTGGGTACACTTACCTTATATACTCAAATACGAAATCTAAATATGCACGCGTGAGTTCGATACGAATGGAACAATTGTCTTACCGTTTGATGAAGACGGCCCTGCCACAGGTTCAATAGTGCTGTAGCTAGGACCTCTTGATGATGGCTCAGAATCAATTTGAATCTCCTGACTCGGAACATCGTTGCGATTTTCAAGATTGATCCCTACACGATCTACTTTGGATTCTCTGATAAGATCGTTTATCGTGACAGTAGTCGTATATCTAAGATTCCTCGATGCTTTCGCGGAGAGCAAATTCATTTTGTAATATTTGCTCAGAAGATCCCAGTAGCAGAAGCATACATTATTCAAACATAATCCAGCTATTATTTTGGGATGTTGGAGTGCCAAGCATGAGTAATGACACATTTCCCTGGTAATGAACTTCCCATCCAAAAAACATTCTTCATCATCCCCACTGAACCTCCGCGCTGATGTTTCCGCTGAGAAGGAATGACTAATTTAAATTTCAAGGTCTTAAACTGTAGTTATCTTACAGCATGATTACTAAAAACACGAATCCAGTTCTTGTTGCTCCTGAGATTTTCTCGAAGTTTATATTTTTGAGCTCCGGAAACAGTACTTACATGAAAATTCCAATGCCCGACACCAACGTATTTCATCTGTAATGAAAAGTTTATTCTGAGAGAGATTCTGGAAATGATGTGCATTGCATTTGAACTTAATTCCGAAAAGATCACTCAACTATATATCTGGGACTCAGTCCCCAAAAACCTTCAATGGAATATATTTAATGCTTACCGGTAGGAGAGTTTATAACGAGGTTAACGAAGAAGGAAAAATCAACATCTGCAACAGGAAGGAAATGCTTTAGGAACAATAATCTTACAAAATTAGATGTATTCTTCGGAATCATATTGTAGAAAAATTGGTCGATCCAGGCGCAGCTGTCGTGGTAGGGCTCAAAGTTTTCATAGTCTCATCCTTCGCATCCTTCTGTGCAAATTGAAAGTGAATATTTCACACTGCGGTTTCCGTACAGCTCAGATGTCCATGTGACATGTTCAATCTTCTTCTATCTCTTCAAATCGCTCAGAGTTTTCAAAGTTTTAGCTGAATTGAGTACTTTATCCTTCCCGTTGCTTCGATATGGGGCTTGCTCGATAGAGTCGTATCAGTATAAGAGGAGAAATGAACATATACATAGATACTTATACATTCGATTTTCGTCACAAATAGTGTTAACAGTCGTCAATTATCAACACGTTTGCTGCGACGGGATCCGCCGAGGGCCTCACTTGTCCTTGACTACTGCATGTTGAAGATTTTTGCATTACGGAAAATAAAATTGGTCGAGATCTACCAACCGCCCTGGTAGAAAAAAGACAGTAGCAGTACTGTGCAACTCCGTACTACTGTAGTAGAGGTACTGTAGTAGTACGATGCAGTATTACTGCAGTAGTACGATATAGTAGTACTGCAGTAGTACGATGTTCCTCTACTGCAGTAGTACTGGCAGTGTTACTGTCGTACTACGATCGTATTACGCCGATGTCCGTGTCCGCAATAGTATTATTTCCAAGTTTCGTGATGTCGAGAATATTTGTGCATGCGAGACAGCCGGCAGATCTCCTAGACTGGGTTTGTGTTTGGGACTTTGTGTTGACATCTGCTTCGTGAGGATGGAAAGTTGACGTTGTGGTCGACGTGCAATGAAGAAAACTCCTATAGCTGATTTTGATATGCACAGACAGACATGACATAGTGATGTTCCATTTCCCTTTCTTCCACATGCAGGAGTTAGGTTAACTCAGGCTCACTCCGCAGCAGTTGAATCCAAGCGATGAGATGCCTGTCACCAAGTGTGACAAGCATGTAAGCTGCATCATGCTTGATCCTTCAAGAGTTATACATGATTTCTTACACATTCGCATCCTCAGCTGCATTCTACTTCTCTGAAATATCAGACAGTGCGCAGATACTCTGAAGATTATACACATGAGCTCTACGCTCAGTTGTGTCTGGCCATGACTCAGACACACATCCCAGTTTTTCACTGGTTTCCAGTTCATTAGTACAATAAAGATTGTGATAATAATTCATGCTCAATCATATAAGCATGACAACAAAAGTCTAAAGCACTATCGGTTCAAGAAGCTCAATAGCTCCTTGAACAGATGGTACTGCCTGAGTACATCAACATTCCAAGACTTGCTTATTCTCTATATCTCTTAGCTCTCTGTCATTTTTCAAATTGCAAGTTATCAGCCGTTGAATTGAGTATTATGATTATCTTCTATTGACAAAATATTTATGTTGATTACAGTTCACTTGCATGCACTTGAACCATAATCCTGAAAAGAAAATTACAGAAGAATGTGCAATGAGCGGCATTAAAAATTGAATTTCTGTTGAATGATAACATTTCCACCTTCCTCTAAATGAGTAAAAGAAGAATTATTCCATATCCGTAAGCCCATATGGGAAATTGTGATACATCCATATAAATCATCAAGATGATATGATGTATGATAATTTTATTACTCATCATTATTCAGAGACATGAAAAATGGACTTTCATCTCTGCCCCTATATTCAACTTCAATAAACCTACTGTTATGCTGGAGGGGAAACTTTTTTCAATTGAAGCCTACAGTCATAACTGAATGTGATCAAATGAAGCTCTCAACTAATCCAGAGTAATAAAGTGGGTTGCATAGCGAACTGGGAGTCGAGAAATGCTTCAGCTTCATATGCCCATTGCATTTGTGAGAACTCATGCTACACTTCCATCTATGCTCAATTCAATAGCCAGTGTCCTGCAATAAAATGAGCAGTTTGAAGCCACAAGAAGGAGGAAAATAAGCAAACCTTGAAGTGGTGATATTAAACAGAGTAAGACTTTATCAAAGCTGAAGTCAACAAATACTCAAGCAGCATTTGCTTATAAAAAGCTATGAGAACAGTTGTTACACTTTTTTGTTGTGCTGATGGCCTGGAAGCAGTTGAATTCTGTGATGTGTGTCTGAGTCATGGCCAGACACAACTGAGCGTAGAGCTCATGTGTATAATCTTCAGAGTATCTGCGCACTGTCTGATATTTCAGAAAAGCAGAATGCAGCTGAGGATGCGAATTGTAAGAAAGCATGCATAACTCTTGAAGGATCAAGCATGATGCAGCTTACATGCTTGTCACACTTGGTGACAGGCATCTCATCGCTTGGATTCAACTGCTGCGGAGTGAGCCTGAGTTAACCTAACTCCTGCATGTGGAAGGAAGGAAAATGGAACATCACTATGTCATGTCTGTTTGTGCATATCAAAATCAGCTATAGGAGTTTTCTTCATTGCGCGTCGACCACAACGTCAGCTTTCCATCCTCACGAAGCAGATGTCAACACAAAGTCCCAAACACAAACCCAGTCTAGGAGATCTGCCGGCTGTCTCGCATGCACAAATATTCTCGACATCCCGAAACTTGGAAATAATACTCATTGCGGACACGGACATCGGCGTAATACGATCGTAGTACGACAGTAACACTGCTAGTACTACTGCAGTAGAGGAACATCGTACTACTGCAGTACTATTATATCGTACTACTGCAGTAATACTGCATCGTACTACTACAGTAATACGGTGATGAGATAGTAGCGCTACTGTAGTAGTACTACAGTAATACGCTCTTTTTTCCCCGATCCCGTCACATACAGCGACGGAATTGCGATTTTCTGCTTCGTAGGAAACCTTTTAATATTCAGAAATTCAAAGGGGAGTTTTTCAAGTTTGTAGTCATCGAAATTATCCGCGGTTGGCGAATTTCTTCTCACTATAGATGACAAAAATTGTCCACGAAAGAAAAAATTTGAACCGAGAGAAATAATGATAGCGGGCTGTGCCTGTAGTGTATGATATCTTCAACCAATATGAAAAAATATAAAAAAATATTCCACGATAAGTATACAGTTTTAGTGATTACCATTCGATTCCGCATCACTTTCTTCCACAGGAATCTCATACCAATTGCGATCTGCAAGATCAAAGTTGAGATTTGTCTCTTCAAAATTGGAACAATTCAAGTTAATGTCCACTATGGATGTTTATCAGTTCAATGATTTCATTTTTAACGCTATTCGGTCACTGTGGCCATTCTTCTCGGATCATCAAAACTTTAAGATACCTATATTAGTAATTCTGCATTAAATACTGAAACTTCCTAAAAGTTCTGCATACTGAACCGAGTAACCAAGAAAAGTGAGATGCAGCGTCGTTGAAAAAAAAATTGCTAACGATTGCTAAATAAAATCAAATTTACGAAGAATTTTTAGAATTGGTCTAGTCTCTAAAATTGTAATGTTATACTTACATGATTTTTCCTTAGGCAATGGATACGACCCCCAGTAACCTGAAATGGTTATGAAAGAATTCGATTTGAGATACACTATTATTCTGCTTGAACGGATGTAATTTTTTGCTTCGCAGATTCACAAGAAAGAATTCATATGAATATTACGGATATGATAGTAATATCGAATGTACACATGGCATCAAGCGATTCTTTCCGCAATCCATGAAAACAAGCACAATATTTTCTATGGGGTTAAAAATAAAATATCGCGAGTATCGTAAATTCGATGGAATGAATCGTTTGACGTCAAGATTACAAAAGAGAAACGCCTACATTTTAGATGATGATTGAAAATCAATAAATATGCAAGTCGTTGACTGCAGTGGTCCTTAGATGGAGAGCGAGGTGGAGACTCATGTGATGTGAAAATCGGCAAGCTGATACAGTACACAACCACCGTCAGATGAATAAGATTCAAGTATGAGGACTTGGAAAGTTTCGATGGAAAAAATACTAACAATGATAATAACGTTCATGTCTACTGGTATAAATCGTCGTGAGAGGATGCCGGAAGCAAAAAACTGGTTCCGACAACAAATTCAAGGTAGAAATCCTACAAAAATTTTGCTGACAGAAATCTGAAGAGCTCTAAAAAACATAGTTTTGTCAATATCGGTTTACCGAAAAATTATTAAATTTTCTTGAAATGAGATCATACCACCAACGAAAACTATCTAATCTTTCTGCACTCTGAAGCTAGGTACTAAACAGTCATTAGAGATGATTTCTATAAAAGTCTTCAATACGTTGCCGGTAGGTCGTGGGCACTTAGCTAAGGTAAGTCCAAATGCTGGTGCACCTAGACCAATAATTCCTCACCGAGGTCCTTTCAAATTCACTCGAAAATATTCCAATGATGGAAGAGAATTTAGGAGGGCATGATATCCTAGTAATTATTCGTACAACCTGAACAATCATGTTCCATAGCTAAGAGACATCCGAATTTTAATAGAGATCGTGTTTATTTTTAGGGAACAACTCTTGTTTAGAAGTCGTCCGACATATTCGGAGAGTACTGGATTTCAGAGATGGATAAGATACGTAATAAGACACATTTGTTGAGTGGTTTTAGTAATTTAATAGATAGTAGGAGATTCCAAAGGTGTTCCTACTCGAACGCTCACGACATATTCATGATACAAATGTACAATTTAATTTGACACAGAAGAATTCAGTGATATTCTCTCGCAACAAAACCAGAAAACAATCATTTTATTCTCAAATTCGAGGAATTTTTAGTTGAGAGATTTCAAATTTTAGCGAGAAGATTTGCCATCATTACTCATTTCGATATCCATTCCGGAATAATCGTTTATGAACACAACCTCGAAGACAACTTCGGGTAAGGTAAAAAATTTACTCACATCTGCCATTGTAAGCCAATCGACTTTTAAGCCATGGGGATGGATCGTCTGGAAAATGTTCAAGAATTATCATCTTGGGGATATGCCTTGAAATTCGAAGCCTTGATCTGAACCACTAATAATACAAAAAATCTTATTGGAGTTGTAACAATAATCATATCGTTACAACTATACAATAACAAGCTTCGTTTCATATGATTATTTGTATCAAGTTGATACGTACCAGAACCCAAATACGGATGAAGTGAGCTATATGCATTAGCAAAAGATTGGAGTAATAAAGTACGTATCAGAAACGACTCCATTTCTGAACTACGTGATTTCACGTTCTACTTTTGTGAATCTCACACGACTCTGAATGAAAATTTTGGATTGATTTGGCGTGAAAGAAGTATGAGCAGGTGGTATTATTTGAGGAGAGTTCTTATCGTATGTGTACTGTATGGGGACTTGTAAATACTCCTTTATAATGAATATCGTAGTTTATTAAAGATAAAGTTGCAAAAGACAGCTCAGTACGCACTGAGTTCCACCAACGCAAATAAGTCTTATAAATTATTAGATATGAAGTCTGCTCATAAGAGAGGCGTACCAATCATCCGGGGAATGCTGACCGCGTTTCTTCAGAGGAAAGAATCAGAGAAAATGCGTAGTTTGTAATAGGATATACTACATTCTTCCCTTCCCTGGTGGAAAAAACAGCGTAGCAGTAGTGGATAGTCAAACTACTGAACGTAGATTGACAGGACTCTACTGTCGTACTCCTGCAGCAGTAGCCTATTGCAGTAATACGACCGTAGTCTACTACAGTATTACCGGGCGTACTACTATCGTACTACTGGATAATAGTACTGAGCTAGATCTCACTGCTGTGTTTACTTTCTGCCCTTGAGAGGATGGAGCCAAACAGAAAATGATAATAAAAAGTTGAAAAGAATTTTTAAGATACGCTTTTATTAACTGCGTCAAGAAACGTTGTAAAATTTGACATGGTACAATGAAGAAAAACTCTTGAAAATTGCAATTAAAAAATTGCTCAATACACAACACAGTCTGAGTATAGTATAACTATAGCTATAGCGAAGATGGGCACGCTATTGGGTGGCGAATATAATGGGTATCCATCGTATTTAAATGTGGCGCCATCATCCTGTCGCGAATCGTATTTGAATGTGGCGCCATCATTCTGTCGCGATTCACGAATGCAGAGCAGACAGTATTCAAAATCAAGCATTCCATCATATTGCACTGATGATTAGCGCGAGTATAGATTCGTCAATTGACGCGATGAGTAGGCAGTCTTTTCCGGTGGGCAATCTCGCACACGTACTAATTCCACTAGATCGTGCGCAGAACCGGGAGCCGGTATAGTAACACCAAATGAGGATTTGGGGGAAACAACAGCTCGGTGAAGTAGAATAAAAGCGTATAAAAAAGGTGAGATCTCTAGATGAGTTTAGGCTCACTTATGAGGAGCACCTTAGTAAAAGACTTGTGCGCTATTCTCTTTAAACTCATAACATAACCTACACACGCCACGCACGCCCGCTCTCCCCGCAAACTCACGCAGCAGAAAACAATTGTAAAAGTCGGACTGCTGTCGCGGCCTTACTCGTTTTGTTTTGATGAGTCGATGCAACAACCGTCTTATTTCGATACATTCGCTATGATTCTGCCATTTGAGTATCAGCGAGAGGCCATGGATAACAAAGCCGGTTGTTATTCATGCCGATAAACAACACAAATGAAGCCCAGATCACAACCCGATCAGAAAGTTATTCTGGGTCCCGGACTAACACTTCCAATCTGGATCCAGTTTGAGTCCGGGTCCCGGATCAATTGTTCCGGGTTTAGTCCGGGTTGGAACCCGGGTAGGATCAATTTTGGATCAAGGCTCCCGGATTAAACTCTTTGTTACGAGGCCCGGATTGGGACTGGATTGCCCCCGGAACAAAGTTTCTCAATGTAATGGGTATATAGTGTTGGGTTGGTTGAGATAGACATAGCAAGACATAGTGAAATACTGATGGCAGCAATTATTATAATGTATGATCAGGTGTCGAATTATTATCGTATCATTATTTGACGTTTCAGAGCTTTCTGATGAGATGAGTAACATCATCAGTCTGATATCTGATATGGAATTGAAATGATCCAATAGCTCATACTTTTAACAAGGTTATGTTTTATAACACTGCTGCGCTCTGCTCTCGATGGCTAGGAGATAGTGCTCTTTCATAAAATACAAAACCAAGTCTTATTCGTGATCTTATTCCTGGAGCTGAATACCTTGATGCCCAGATCTATGATGAAATAATTGTAGCCCCTAGTCCATCTGAAAACTTGAACTCAGCTTCTATTGGACGAACAATCATCGATTGGGTTCAAGTGTGCCATATTACTATTATATTTAGGCATATTATTTTTATATGCCTCTTATTGATTAACTAACTGGTTCATATTAGGATACATTAACGTAATACCTACAAAAACTCTCCTCAGAACAGATAAAAAGCAAACATCAATAACAGATCTCATCCTGGACTCAATTTTTTTCCTCAATGAGTGGGCATGTATGAAAACTTGAACTTCTGTCTCTGGCAAAATCCTATTACCACCAAGTATTTCACGTAACTCTTAAGAATGATTGTTCCAAGAAAGATTGATAGAGTTTAATTGAATTAATCAAGCAAACCCTACACTAAAATTAAATGTTTTTTCCTTATCACAAAGTCTTCAAAAATGTTGAATCTTATGGAATGCTTGTGAAGATCAATATCCCTAGAAAGTTTCCTGGCAACATAAACAGGAAATATGTATTCAGATTAAAAAATTGCTCTTATGAGTCTCACAAAACTTTGTAGATTTGCTGCTCGAATATTTGTAGGACTAGAAAAAATTAGGGAGTCATCCGAAAGGACAATTTTAGTGTTATGATAGTCGAGTGCACTTCTCTATAGCATGTAAAAATGACAGGTCTGTTTTAAACAAGGTTTCGTGCTTTGATACGTTAACTGATATCTCTCAGTCATCCTATAGTCTCATGCAGATTGTTGAATATTATGCTGTCATTGTCAGATAGGATGTCCTGAAGAGGTTGTATCAAGGGTTACGCGCAAGCAAAAGTTTGGAGGGTTTCACACATATGTCTTCAGAAAATGAATTTTTGAGCAGAAATCATTCCCATCACTTCAAATTCATTTATTGAGCCAATGCATATGATGGTGCATAGATGGTGAGAATGATAATGATACCAGAAGAGTATTGAATCAACTACCCTACTTATTGTGAGAAAAGTTACATGCACCTATCACAAAAATTTTAATCTGACTTTCGTCATCATGTTTTTTTATGACATCATTGTCATCTGCGTAATTACAAAATTTGCAGTTGAGCTCATTAATCATTTCAATGAATTATTTTCCAGCCCAGATCATGGCTACTGAGTAGATTCAGTAAGAACTCGTTGAAATCGAACTTTATTTTCGTTCTGGAAAGTTAATCCGGTACCCAGATCAGAACTGGATTGAATTTGGAACAGCGCCACTGTTACTCCGGGCGCTGGATCCAAACTGGATCAAACCCGGGTTCCAAAACGGAGTAATTCCGGATCCAGTTTCGGTCCGTTATTCCGAGACTCGGATCCGTCCCGGACTCAACCCGGAAAACGTTTTCTGATCGGGAAGCCCCTTATGGGGCCTCAAGGCTTATGAACAACATTTGAGCACGGTTTGTGATAGCAAGAATTGGCGCAAGTGGCAGCGGGTTTGCCTCGCACGCGTGAGGCTCGGGATCGCATCCCGGGCAGGAATTTTTTCCCAATTCTGTTTTTTTTCGCAGGCTTGCAACTTTTTCCTCGATATCGAATATATATTCAATTTTTATTCTATTTGAATATAAATTCAATTCAAATTTTCTCAGTCAAGTTTTGAGATAAGTGTAGGCACCACTACAGCATATTTCTCAATCCAATAAAAGATTGACGGGCTATTTGTACATCTTCAAATACTATATTAAAATTAATTAACTAATTACCCTTACTTTCGAATGATAATTCATAGATTCAGATTGGACTCATTTAATCTATATTAATAAAAAATAATGTAACTCATCAGTTCATGACTGAATTAAAGAATATGCTGTAGCGGTCATGTTTTGAAAATTGAATCATAGATGATTATAACAATCAAAGTAATTATATTACTTCTAAATATGAATACTCTTACTTTATAGTATAAGCTGATCTCACCAAGCGTAAATACTTTTACAAAGTCGAAATACTCATCCCGTCGGAATCTACACTCGCAAACATGATTTGAATGCCCCATACCGAGTATTTTCTGCGCCGAGAATCTTAAAACTTGAATGTCAGAATTTGAATTAAATATATATTGGAATAAAATTAGAATTGAATACATATTCGATATCGAGAAAAAAGTTGGAAGCCTGCGTAAAGCAAAAAAAAACAGAGTTGGGAAAAAATTTCTGCCCGGGATACGATCCCGAGCCTCACGCATGCGAGCCGAACCCGCTGTCACTTGCGCCAATTCTTGCTATCACAAACTGTGCTCAAATCATGCTCGTAAGCGTCGAGCGCCCATAAGGGGCTTGTGATCTGGGCTTCATTTGTTTTGTTTATCGGCATGAATAACAACCCGCTCTGTTATCCATGGCCTCTCATTGATACTCAAATGGCAGAATCAAACCGAATGTATCAAAATAAGACGGTAGTTGCATCGACTCATCAAAACAAAACGAGTAAGGCCGCGACAGCAGTCCGACTTTTACAATTGTTTTCTGCTGCGTGAGTTTGCGGGGAGAGCGGGCGTGCGTGGCGTGTGTAGGTTATGTTATGGGTTTAAAGAGTATAGTTCACAAGTCTTTACTAAGGTGCTCCTCATAAGTGATCCTAAACTCATCTAAGGATTTCACCTTTTTTATCATCTTCTGTTTGGCTCCATCCTCTCAAGGGCAGAAAGTAAACACAGCAGCGAGATCTAGCTCAGTACTATCATCCAGTAATACGACAGTAGTACGCTCAGTAATACTGTTGTAGACTACGGTCGTATTGCTGCAGTAGGCTACTGCAGTAGTACGAGAGTAAGCCCATGCAGTGGACTACTGTAGTACTACTGCAGTACTATGCTGTTTTTTCCATCAGGGTTTTTTCAATTTGAGTTCTTGGATTCATTTGTAACGCGTTTTGAACGGCGAGTCGCTCTGACTATTTGATCCTTATGTCGTTTTATGACCTTGTTCGGCTTTGTCATCACACGAAAACTTGATGGAGATGAATGTTTAACAACTGTGCTTTCCATGCGTTTTGCACCCAATGTTCCGTTATTATCCACCATTCATCTCTTGATACCCTACATCAGAATCCATATTCCTCGACTCGCGAAATGATTATATCTAAGAGTCTGTTCATCGTTCATCCGGGCGCGCAAGTCTTGAGGGAGAAGATAGAACCTTATTTTCAATTCTCGTTTATAGAGTGAATATGCGGGAGACTTGCCGGTGGAACAGTGTTAAAGCCGTTCTATGATCGGGGATAAATTCTTTCCCAGCTACATCTACCACCCTCTTCCCTTTGAAAAGTTTTCAACACTCGTTTTTCAAAGTTCCGACAAAATTTTCGGCAGCTCCATTTGTAGCTGGATGATGTGATGGAGGAAAAGTTTGTTCAATTTCGTAATGCTTTAGTAGTCTTTTAAATTCAATACTCGTAAATTGTCGATCACTGTCTATTACCACGTGATTTGATAAACCGTGCCTTGAAAGTCAATCTTGAAACAATTCCATTAATTCGATCGATTACGTATTCTGCTTGAAACCCATAACCTCTGGCCATTTTGAGTAAGAGTCGATCGCTACTCAGTACAGGTCATTGTAGAATGGACCTGAAAAATTGCTATGAATGATGTGCCACGCTCTTTCAGGCCATGTCCATGGTGTAAGAGGTACATGAGGAGGTGTTTTCTGATTTTCTACGCAAATTTTACAAGATTTCACCATGTTCACCATATCTCTATCAATATCACCACATGAATGAGCGTGCCACTGCTCTTATTTTCACGATTCCCATATGTGCAATTTATCAAGCGATTGATCTCTCAATGTGATTGGTATTACGATTCGTATGCCCCAGAGTAAACAGTTCTCTCCCACTGACAATGTGCTTGATAGAGAGAGAACTTTTCCTCATCATTAGAAAGATTTTGAGATCTTGGCCAACCGAAGATGCAGTAATTGATGAGTATCGATAAAACTCCATCTTCTTTGGTTTCTAATCTCCATTGGCCGAAATCAATCACCTTCGCGTTCTCGCACGTGAATGGGAAAGTCCTTCGAAAAGATCCCGCGTAGAAATTGAAAATATTGGTGACATGTCGTCGAGCTATCGCAAATTCCCATTTGCGACAGCTTCGCGATAGGTCGACGATAGCTTGGCAATATAGCTCGGTGACATGATTCTGCGACAACTCGGCGATATATCACCAAACCTCAATTTGCGACATGTCGCAAATGTTCTGATAATTTCAAGGAATTCATTTCTCAAATTTTTTCAAATTATATATCATATAGGTATATATATCGTACGTCACGTCTATCCTTACCATTCAAGGGATGCGCTTCCACCCCTGCTCACACGGCGAGGATACTGGTGATAGTTTCAAGTTGCAAGAATAGATTTCAACCCAACGTATTGAACCATACTTTTTGATAGTCTATGGGTGAAATTTGTTCAACTGTGCGTAAGGTACAAGGTCACGCATAGTTTATCAATGGTATAGACCAATGTGAGGGTGAGACCAGTGACACTGTCGTGAGTCTCGACGTGACATTAGATAGTAAATTGTCTTGGGAACCGCATATCAATCAAGTAAAAAAGAAAGCGAACAAGTCCCTATATGGCCTACGGTTTATGAGGGCATACACTACCGAGACCCTCCGTATTCGACTGGTCGAGACTTTAGTCCAACCACACCTAGACTACTGCACAGTCGTGTATCTGGACGCCACTGACGAACTGAAGGCGCGGGTACAGAGACTGAACAATTCATGTGTACGGTACATCTTTGGAATTAAGAAGAGCGAACACATCACCTCGTACAGAGAGCGTCTGCATTGGTTGCGTACTGATTCGCGGAGGATGTACTTCGCAGCTCTGTTGATGCACAAGATCGTGCATATGGGTGAACCTGGCTACCTAGCTGCGATGTTCACCAGGTACCAATCTGGGCGCCTTCAGCGAGGTGAGGCAGGAGCTCAAGAGTTTGAGGTTCCAAGAATGCGCCTCAATTATGGCATGAGATCTTTTCAAAGTCAATGCGCTCGTTTCTGGAACTTCCTCCCTCTCGGCTTTCGCGGGCATGTAAAAGAAGTTTCCCTGTTTAAAAAGGCAGTGAAAGAATTTTTGAAAGAATCCCTCCCATGAGGATGGATGTGGACACTGGGCATTTTTTTAATCTTTGAGGGCTTTCTGAAAGTAATGTGTAATTTCTCTTCTTCACTGTTTTGTTTGTTCATTTCATTTCTGATTTCTCCCAATGACACAACTTTCATGTCAAATTTTATTATAATCACCTGCCAGCCCTTGTTACTGATCACAATTTTGTAAATTACTTTCCTTTTCTTCCTTTCGCTTTTTTCGAATGAAGGTCACGACTGTGATAATAAATCCTTGACCAAAATGCAATTAATTAATATATATGTATATGTACATGTTATGTAAATCATTTCTATATTCTTGGCCTACGGGCAAATAAAAGAATATTCTATTCTATTCTACTCTATTCTTTCCTCAAACGTTTCTGGTTGATATAGTAATCGTAGTCATCTCGCTCAACCGATTCCGTTGAAATGTTACCCTGACCCTTTCCATTAGATTTCTTCTTGTATCCTGTGCTCATGTTATCGAGCAAGAAAATAATGTTACTCTCGTGTTACTATATTATCTTGGAATGATCATGATTCCATTTAATAATTTTCAAAATATCTGTATACCATTAGATTTGATGCGCAATAGATTATTCTTAGATGTACGATAAATATTCATTCCCACCGAAAAACAACTATTGTCAGTCGTGAAAAATTGTCCACGTGTTATCGTCTTACTCGATTAAATATTTGTATCAGTAAAATAAGTGTGATACACATCATTACATTTTTCAATCACTCTTGCAAATAAGTGAAATTTACGCCACATGGATCGCGTATTTTAGTCTTATTTCGTCACTATTCGTCACAAGAATTATGAATTATGAATTATATATACTATATTGTGACAGAAGTAGTTCCTCCTGATAATTCACCAGGAGTGAGTGGTTTTGCTCACCAACCAGTGGTTTTGATGGAAATGAGAAGAAATAAATTGTGTGATTGCAGTGCAAGCAAATTCGCATCTGTTCGCCAATAATTATTTACGTCGCAGCGTAAAATACAGGAGTAGGTAACCATCAAAGTGTTTAGGGTTCCGGTTTGCCCACCAACCACGCCATTAACCAATCCGCCTACGAGACTTTCATATTCTCATACTCGCGAAATATTTTTATTAACTTTGCTCCTTCCAAACCTGATTGCGTTCTCTTCAGATCTGACGATGAATTTCCCATCTTTCAATAGTATGATAAAATGCTCAGTTGTGGACATTATTTGAGAATTTCTGTATACAGCGTTAATCAAGATATAATATCGGGAATAGATGAGAAACCTTGAATCTTTGAGGAGGGGACTTGAGATCTCAACAAGATCTGAATTAGAGGGTCTGTCTGCACGATCGAGTCTTTGCAAGCAAATTTCCCCGTGACACATATTACGAGGCCGAAACTGCTCGCTACGATTATGAATTTTATTTGTTTTCAAAGAATAACCACGAACACAGTCAGATAGCTAGTAAGTTTTAAATAATAATATCCGTTCATTCTTCGAGTATCAAGACTTACTTTTCTTCATTCAACTATTGAAAAACTCTATTGACACTGATAATATATTTGGAAAAGTAGGCTTGGGAGCGCCAGATATAATAGTCCGGTCTCTGGCAACCCTTTCGTATGTCCGTAAAATGCAACTTCCAACTGATCTTACACAAAAACTATTCATCGAGAAGTGCCCACCTCACTCTTGTTTCAATCAATACATTCATAGATTCGAATAAGACTTAGGTGGGCACTTTCTCCCGTGTGTAGCCTAAGATAGGCAGTGATGGTGACGGACATACGAAAGGGTACCCGGAGACTGGACTATAATGATCACAGAATCTGAGAAGAAGATGCTATTTCAAGAGTCAGTTCTGGAAGATGCTATTTCCTATACCATTGGCATGCATGAGTATTTTCTAGAACTGACTCTTGAGATAATCTTTTCTTGATAGCAGGATTCGAGATGTTCTCCATGCAACGAAAAGATTTGAAAGCTTTTACACGATAAATCCTCTTTGAATAGCAAACTTTCGCAATGCGAATGAGTGATTACATTTACCGATTGATTTTTACAACAAACCCACCATAGTTGAAGATCTTGGGAACAACCAGTATGAACCTGGCCCGCGAAATTGGACCAAAATATGCTCGTGGTAGGCCTTGGAATGCTCAAAATGCTCGTCCTATTCCCGAATTTTGAACTGTCCAACAGTTGGAGTTACTGCCCTTCTGAGTTATGAGCTCTCAAAGTAGCCCGATGTCATCCCCCACCCCCACTCCTTCCACCTGCACATCACGAAAATGGTCACATCACCACGAATTCGACTGCTAGAGGGACGTATCCAAGCTCAAATTGAATCTCTAATTTTGGGATTAACGAGCATTTATTAAAACTTCAAAATAATTGCGTTAAACCTTCAAAAAACGCCTCACAAAGTGCCCATCTATATAAGCATACGGGGGGGGGGGGCTTGGCGGAGAGGGAGCGTATAAGAGGGTTAAAATGAGCCGCATCAATGTCTGGGTATGAAATTATACGAAAGCCAAGTCACTCACTGATACAACCGTTTTTGGTCTTGCGAATACACAAAACGACTCTGGTGGAGCTTCGCCACCCTGTATATCGCATGCAAAATGTCTGAATATAATGTTCAGATATTTATGTACTCGAAGTCCTATGTTTGGAGGTCGTCCAAGTAGTTTGGTAAACTGTTTCTCTTACCCGCGCGAAAAAAGTGATTTTCGGTTAAAAACTGTATTTTTGAGGGCGATCTCCACCTCCTAACGAAAAAATATCAACGGATTCGGATTCTACCCGAGAAAGTGTATTAAAAACCGTTTAACTCATGTCTGTGCCTCTCAGTGCATACGGAAGCCTACCCAGCTCCCGGACTATGTAATACCTACGGCGTATCACGCTGGATCTTTCATCTCAATAAGCAAGCTCTGAATCAATCCATTCAAATTTTCCTTTAGTCATCAAAAGCTATTACCTGGTATAATCAACAGGGCAAACACACACAAGAAATGAAACAATATTACTTCATACATTTTGTGACAAATTGTCATTCTATGTATGCAAAAATGAATGAAAAAAATTGGTATACACACGCGGGGAGAATAAATCTTGAATTTCTGGATTTTGGACACAAAGTGTGTAATTTTTTGCGATAATGCTCATATATAAAAATACACATATGTATACGGATATCCCATAAATGGATAATCCATAGCTCGTTTTCTGAACAATCAATTGGTGTTCATCCATCTGACTATGTAATAACGCTATCAAAAAAACTCATCATAGACTGAACCTTGAAAAAAAAAAACCAATTGTATTCCTCTCCAAATAGCATATTCTCTATCAGAAGTTGGTTTAGTCGTAGATTAAACATTGAATTTGTTGTGTTGTAAGTTTCGATATCTACTGTACATGAGTCACCTTTAGTTCTCTTCAAACCTTGTGCAAGAAGCGCGACAAGGAATAATTAAGCTCACCCGTTGATCACTATAGTTTTCATCGAAGCAAAATTTCATTCTCACAATGTACTTGAGTGGTCATCAGATGCGAGTCTTACTTTGTTTAACAAGTTATTTTGCATTCAAACACTTGTCAGCGGCAGAAGAATTATGTAAGTATTTTAAAAATTTTGGCGTACGCGAGAAAAAATTGAAATCCATGCTTTATTGCTTTTTACGGACTGCCAATCGAAACGCAGAGTGAAATGTTTGTAAAAATCATAATTGAATTTTGCAGACTGTAGATTCGATCGTGGTCATGGCGTAAGTGATGAGAATAGCACTAATAACGAGAAGGGTTATCTTGGCGCACACTTTTACTACGAAACAGATGATGTAGCGATTGAATTAAATTCCAATAAGAAAAAGGCTTCAATACTCATCCAAAATGCATATGTGATATTTAAAACTCCAGGTTAGCATTGAACTTTACGATACTACTGGCAATAGTTATGGATTAATGATAATTTACTTACGATTAATGTTTGAGGTTGGACAGGCAATTCCGCAGAAACAGGAATAGACTCTTTGGATCGAGATTTTACAATTACAGTGAAGGGTGTTGCTGATGCCCATAGAGTGAGTTTAAGAACTTTATAGAATTCTGTACTTGAGTATCTACGAATAATAATTCTAGGTGACGGTATGAAGTTAAAATTGATCTGTTATGGATTGAAATTGAAGACCATTAATGATGTCTCCCTCTCTATCGAGTTAGATTCATTGAATCACGCCTGCTTAGGTTTCTTTCTTTTCCAAACCTTTTCTAGCACTGATTGTAATTTAATGCTTACCTAGTGTGCACAGCTATTCTTAAAACTCAATTCGATGCTCGTTTCGATGTCTCAAGTGGTCAATTATCATGATGACCGGATAAAAACTGAATACTTGTCTTCATAAGTTTCCACAGTTTTTGCTAAGCGAGATTCACAACTACCCGTGGTGCTTCTTATATACACGGAATGGTAAAAGAAGTCTTAACTTTATCGATACCAAATCAAGTCGTATGGTGCATGGTCGTACCGCACGATTTCCGAAATCTCATCTATTTAGCTATGGAATCATCGAAAAATATATTCAACAATTAATACTTTTTGGAAAACTCATTGCATCTCCAGAAACATCTTTCGTTTTGTTATTTCATTACATTTTATTAAAACTTCGTCTCAATCTCTTCCTGAATCTGCATCCTAAAAATTACTATTATACCACGATACATGCGCTTTGACTTCGCCCAGTAAGAACGTTAAGGTATGGTGGTTCAACTTTAACAAAAGAAAACCTGCAGATGATCGGCCGAGGAAATCAAAATCTTAAACATATCTTTGCCTGTCAAACATTTGTGAAAACCTTTGGCTTTTTTCCCTCGACTCTTCAAAATACTTGACCCGTGCTGCAGGTCCAATAAGTTTCAAAAATTCATGGTAGAATCACGAGGCTCTATTTTCTGATGAATTTGTTTCTGATCTTTTGGGAGCATTTCGTGGAAAATGCGACATTGCCGATAGCTCAGTGCGATTTTCTGAACTTTCAATGAAGTTGTCATCATTGTTCAGATTCTGAGGGCATCAAAATTTTTTGGAATACTCGTTCGAGCACAACTACCGGTTAGAATAGACCCAAGTTCGATCGAGTGTGAACTCGCTATGATGTAAGTTTTTGCATTTCTTCGTGTTTGGACACGAAATTGCGTTTAATAAAACCAGTGCCATTATTCTTTGGTTCCACCAATCTCAATGAGTTTCAGCGCATTCGATTCCTGTTTTCCAAGACCTTCAAAATACGTTTCTTACAGTCGCGAAGTTTGGATTTGGAGCTATTTTATGAGCAAAATACGAAAATCGTTCGCCGAAATTGAGGCCAAAATTGGTGTGTACCCAACATGCCCGCCCCCGGGTGGTTATTTGGAAAGGGAGTGCAGTACAACTTTTTTTACCACTCACAACGTGGTTATCATATCAAAATAGGTCGGAAATAGTGGTTTGAACTTGTGAAACGCTCCAAACGGGATTGAACGGAGACAAAATGGATGATAACGATTTTACGCACTTTACTGCCGATTTACACCATTTTTTTGTGGAAAATTAAGACAGCTCGACTCTAGTTGATTAAAATTATACGTCCTTCAGCTTAAGTTGAAGGTCCCAGAACAGGCTTTAAAATGAGCTATAGTGCATCGAAAAATGTTGAGGTCGACCAGAGTTCATGAGAAAATGGCGTAACGGAGGCTCGCAAACTCGGAAAAAATAACTTTCTCGGAAAATCGTGATATCTTGGCCTTGGTTGATAAAACTCGAATTTACCTCAGGACATTTCAAGGATCTTGAAACAAGCTTTAAAGTGCGATCAGGTACGTTGAAGAATATTGAAGTGTGCCAGCACTATTGGCAAAAGGGCTTAACGAGGGGGGGGGGGCATGTACACTTACGTTATTATTCAAAGGGTTTTTTTTCATCAAGCCTCTCTAGCATTTTTAGTGCTAATTGTTTGTATGGGTTATGAATAGCCAGGAAAATTTTCCCATTATGTGTCATTCTAGAAAGCTCGTCAATATATTGAAAGTCACATGAACGAACAACTATAGGATAGTCAACTTGTTTCATCAAAATGAATCCAGCTGATATGTTTATATAAACTTCCACTCGATTCATATCTTGCCATCTTGTGGGCGAATTCGTATCCCCAGTGATATCGTCAGTCTCATTGAAACGATTTTCGCTTCTGGAGGATGCGATTGTCGCCTTTCCACTTTGGGGTAAATAGCGCATTTCCGAGTAAACAGCATTTCGTGATTCTCTTTCGATCTCTAGTTGGTCCTGTAATATTTCACTCTTTTGCAAGATGATTGATGGCCTTGAATTTCATAGGCAATGCGGGATTTGGGTCCAGTCGGGATGAAAAAATGAATCCGATCAATTTGTGTAGGGGTCTTTTTGGGGATGAAAAGGGCATTTGAAGTTTGAGTGAGTATACACTATAGTATGCACAATGTAGAAAATGTACATTCACTGAATGTTGTCTGAAGAAGCTTTTTTGTCCCTGAACTGCTACTTAAGACCCTGAGACAAGGTTTCGATTATGAGATATTGAGGACGAGCTTACGATTATCGAAGCACCAAAAACGACCTGATTTGGATTGAAACAGCAGCCTATGGACGAAAAACTTTTTCAGATTTGCGCAGATACGATGTTAACCGAGTGTACAGTACTAAAAAAAAAAGATTTATCCAAAGGTTATTGAATAATGAACAAAGGGAGATACTAATATTCACATCGACGTTCATAAAAAGTAGATTATCTGTTACTGGGAAATGGAGATAATTTTGTTGGATGCATACCATCTGAGCAAGAGTGTATTTTGATGTTTGTTCTTCTAATATTTTGACCATAATTTAATTTCAACGATGGCGCGAATTTGTATAATTGTTTGTTTTGTGACATACACCCACATCTAAGTACATTAGTTACTATTCCTCAGAATCAACCAGTAACCAACCAGACCTCCAACGAGTCGTCAATTTTGTTGTCAAAGTGTAAATTCTCTGTCGATGTCAAGGAACTTGAAAGGTAAACAATGGATTCATAGCTAATCAATCATGCTCATGAAATACATTCATTTTTTCGTGATCTACTCATTTCATCATTCATATTATATCACCACTGGCGTTATTGATATTATCATATTAATACCAAACATCCAAGTGAGAAAAATGTATTGAAAAATTGTTGGGACCTCCACAGGCAAATTTCCCTAGGTGATCCTCGAAGAGTGCTCGGGAGCGATGTCGAATCGAAAAGTGATTCTGATCTCATTGAAATATTCCATGAATGCTTGGATAACGAACTCTGCCAGGGTTGGAATCCTCTCCATCCAGATGACATACTCCTAGGGAATAAAATAGCCACGTCAATTATTCATTCGAAGGTACGGAAATAGTATTCTGTCCCCATTTAATGCTCTATAATATTCTAGCCATCTGCTTGAAACAACTTCACATTTGGCAAGTTAATTTTGCGTAAAAAAATCGTTGAGAAAACAGAAATTTTCAATATTGATCGCTTTCAATTGATTATGCAGCTGAAATCATCGTCTCGAAACAACTGCATCCGATGCAATGAAAAAAGTTGTTTCCTATGGCCATATGTACAAATCTCAAAATTTAGGCGATTTCGGTTGAAAATTTTGATGAATCTCAAAATGTTAGGACATCTCAAGGAGTTTGTTCTAGTTGCGGAAATTTCTCGCATTCTTCATCAAATTGTTCCAGTTTGCGTACGGGAGATCCAACTTAAAGAGTTTGTCTCGACCGCGGAGATTACTCGCCTACGCCTAACCTAAAGTCTGGAAGAGTATTCTTCGCGCGTATGCGAGACCCAATTCTGAGGGTTTCTCTTGACCGTAAAAAATGTTTCCTCGCTCCAAAAAATCTTCCAATTTCGCGTACGCGAGATCTGACTCCGATAGATAGTCTCGATCGTAAAAATGTCTTACGTACGCAAAACTAGATCTTTGCGTACATGAGTCCTAAGTCTGGAAATTCATTCTTTGCGGATGCAAGATCCGACCAAGAGAGTTTGTCTCGATTACCAAAACTTGCATCTGCAAAATTCTTACATTTTGCGTACGCGAGACCTCACTCGGAGAGAATTCCCCTGGGTACCTATTGAAGTAAAAATTTCGCAATTCGCACGGCACAGCCCGCGCGCGAAATTTTTTCTCGCGGGTGTAAAATGATTATTGATTTTATGTAGCGACCACGGAAATCGTCTGCTGAGCATTGTTTTGATCCAGCTGCATAACCCCCCGCCGCGTGCTCTTCTGCTTATTACTAGATATGTTTTCGTGATCACCAGCCTAGTGATAATGATCCACAAAAATCCGTAGACATACCTTCAATAGCTTCTGTAAACTCATGCTGGTCCCCAAGTCTTGAAATTCAAAATTAATGTTTCATTAAAACGGCTCTTAGGTGTGATGCATGTGATTTCGTTGAGTTGCAGATTGATGAGTTGATACGCAATACGCATGGATCAATCAGCTTTTGTGCAATATGACTTTACTAATAGGTAGAACCAAAATATGATTCTACTAAAGTTTCTAATCACTCTCAACATCAATTCTCCCTTCCTCAAAATTGGCGTAAATTTAGAGATTGAAGTACACATTAGGCAACTAATAATTCATGTCTGATTCTCACACTAATCTCAGGTAGATCTAAAATTTTCCTCCCGAAGCAACTTGAATCCCTGGAGATATCTGCTGACTCTCTGAATTGATGATCCATCAAAAATTAGTTTAATTGGCTGATATGTAGCTTAATACCCAATCATCATAGTTTGAACTTGAGCAAATTCTGAGGGAAGAAGGCATGATTTCAGAAGTTATTAAGATACCCTAATAAAATCATATTTTGGTTTCACCTAGTACAGTCATATTGCACAAAAGGTGATTGTGACATGCATACTTGCGTATCACCGCGTCAATCTGCACCTCAACAAAATTACATGATACCCAAGAGCCGTTTCAAAGAAACAATAAAGTTTTGATTTCAAGACTTGGGGACCAGCATGACTCTACAGGAGCTATGGAAGGTATTTACATCTACGGATTTTTGTGGATCATTATCACCAGGCTGGTAAACGAAAAACATATCTAGTATAATGGGCAGAACACGCGGTGGGGGGTTATGCGACTCAATCAAAACAATGCTGCAATCAACACAGCAGACAATTTTCGTGGTCGTCACATAAAATCGATAATCATTTTACACCGACGAGGAAAAATTTCGCGCGCGCGTTGCGCCGTGCGAATTGCAAAATTTTTACTTCAATAGGTATCCAGCCACGGAAACTTCTTGTGTACGCCTAATTTTTCCGACTCCGCATACGCGAGACCCAACTCTGTTAGTTTTCACCGACCGCAGAAATTTCCCTCTGCGCGGAAAAGTTCCTCATCTTTGCGTACGCGAGAGACAACTCCGAGAGCTTGCCTTGGCCGTGAAAATTTCTCGCGTACGCCAAGTTGGATTTTTGCGTACGTGAGTCTCAAGTCTAGAAGTTCAGTCGTCGCGGATGCAATAAGACTCAACTCCGCCCGACTCAGAGAATTTGTCTCGATCATTCCTCTAGTCTCAAAGGTTTTCCTAATCAGGAATCCCTGTTCTCTGTTTAGTGTCCTCGAAAAACCTTGAAACCATCATCTCTTGACTCTTTAAGCTCGATTTCGATCAAGTCGCGCCTCCACATCCGTACCCGACTATCAACCCGGTTTGGAGTCTGGGCGATGTCAGAATCGTGTTCAGCGGCCTCGAGATACCTGAAAAACATTGTTAAACACATTCCTCCAAGCCCTAACCCGACAGAGTATACTAATGCTCCGGTGAAATGGTCAGCATTCGTGACGTAGAGTGAAAAAATCCGTTTTTCACACAATAGTGACAAACTCAAGGAACTATTTCAAACTAGTCCAAACTTACCAATCAAAATTACAGACACTACTCTATACACCTTTTCTGGTATGTACACTAATCATGAAACATGTTGTATAGTCACGTGATTGAATTTTTTCCAGATTAATATCGAAAAAGTGATTCGTTCCTTCGTTACGAGGCTTGATGAAACTATCACTACAAATTTCGATAGATCTCTTGAAATTCCTGAATTCAAACAAGAAGAAACCAGCGTTCACGATGGTCATTTCCTGTAAGTCGCGCAGAATGATGATTATTAATATTTTTCCTTTCGATGTCACAAAGTCTCTAATGAAATCAATTCCAATTTAATCATCTAGTATTTCACAAAGTATGAAAGTCCATAAAAATAAGGTGGACCAAATGAAAAACATGAGCATCCTCGAGAATTATCCATTCATCATAATTCCTATCGTAATTGAAAAGGGTTTCGTTCATTACAAAGAATATCGACTGGTAAGTATCGATTTTGGATTCATGATGAGCTTGTCGTAGTCGTGAATGATTTGGATTCATTTGAATTTGATTCATTTTTGCAGTCTCAACAAAGACCTACTAGAAACGATTTGTGTGTAGAAGTTCGAAATATAGAGATGGCTGCTAATGTAACTGTGAGAAGATCCAGGGAAAAATGCGGATTGACTTTGAACAATTTGGTAACACCGAGGAGTAGGGGAGGGCAGATAGAAAGTATTACATGGGGATCTCCTTATTGTAAACAAACTGAGTATGGCAGAATGGTATCGGATTATCTCGATAAATCTTTGAGATCTCTCTGGGCGACAAGGATTGGCCAAGCTGTTGAGAATAAACTGTATACTATCAGCTTGTCCGTTGGTTCCGTTGACTGTTAACATGTCATGGCCGCTTGTATAAGTATTTCTATCATTTTTCATTTCAATATTTTTCGAGTCCTATCTTATTATACCTCTCACGTTGAGGGTATTACGTGTACTGTGACATGCTTCATGGTAAAATTTTTTACTTTCCATTATTATTATCATTGTTAAAAGTCATGGTGAAATAGAATTATTTGGAACAGTGTCACTGATGAGGTTCTAGCATGCAAAAACTGAAAAGCATGTAGCAAGATTAAAAATGTATGGGAAAACTTTGATAATGAGGCTGTCTTCGATTGCACCCTCTGCTGAAGAAGCATTAGATTTTTAAAATATTGAATAGTATATAAATTGTTCGTGATGGTATGTTGTCCTCGAAATCAATTATCGAGAAATATGCATACTTCGAACGACAACCATTTTTTCTTACGTATCAAAACTCACAGTTATATATTGGAATAGGAATGAGTTCAATCATTCTGCTTACAGTCAATTAGTTCCACTCTCTTTTGAGACTGGAAAGGTGCGTATTCGAGAAATTTTTTGCATTCATGCAAATCAGCCCATGTGAAATTGATTGGGAAATGAGCACACAGGTACAAAGTGTTGTCCAGAGTTTTGTCTTAAATTCTTTCAAGTCAGGACATAAACCTAAAAGGATTTGAGTTTGAGACATGGGTCAGCCGATAATTTCACGAACAATCTGGATTCTGGGTTTGATATTTAGTTTTACTTCAGACTGCCCAGGCATAGAGAGTTATTTTTTTCCTTCGACAAGCCGTAATTGGCTACCATCGCTGAGTTCATCCCGGTTACTATGAAGCAAACATAACATTTTGGCAGTTACTCGATGTTTGGGTGCTTACAAAATTTCGTAAAATAGTATTCGCTCATCGTTCATGAGGTTTCCTATTTCCGAACGATTGTTTCGACCCTCGCCTGCGGTTCAGGTTGAAAACCAATCGTTCAGAAGCGTGCTAAAATCTCATGAACTCGGCTGTAGAAATGTATAATGTACTATTCAATAAATGAAATTTTGGCGTCAATTTAGACATAACTATGATGTTTACGACGTTTGTGTACCTGTGGTTTGTTCTAGAGAATGTCACATGGCGTGCAAATGTTTGACAATAAATATGCAAATCCGGAATTGATTATGCTCCATCACTTCTCAAAGATTACTTGACGACTCCTGATGTCCCGAGGCATTGTTATTCATTTAATGATATATTGATTCATCCATCCACCGACCGGTATACAACTTGTTACAGAATTAGTGTATATCCCGGAAAAGGTATGTAGCGCGGAGTTTGTAATGTCGATTGGTGAGTTCGAAATAGTTTGTAACAATTTTCTGAGTTTGTAACTTTCGAGGAAAAAACGAGATTTTTCAGCGTCGCGGGAGTAATGTTTAGAGTGTAATGCTTAACGCTTAATCGTTACACCAAATCATTACATTGTGTATTCTGTTAGGTTACCGCTTGAGGTATCCGCAAGCTACCCTATTGTAGATTGATGATGATAATTATTCTACGTGAGAGGCTGAGGCACAGGAATCATCAAAGAGTGCAGTGTACTGTGCTTGGCTGTGCCCGGCGAGTGCTGCGTCGCGGCGGCGGCGGTGACGGCGGCAGTAGCGGTGGCATCATTTAAATTAATGTAATTTCTTTCGCTGAGACAACCTTGCAGTGTTGTTGTTGGTGCTGTTTGTGATTTTGTGTCTGGGCGGGGGCGGTGCGGGGCCAAAAGTGCAGTCGAAATGTTTACGGCGTGATCATGCAAGCACGCCTCAATTGCCGACGAGCAGAAAGCCGCTGCCTTGGCCGATGCAGCAGACGGCCAACATGCCGCGTGGCAGCAGAAATGCCGGCCACGCGATGCATTTCTAGCAGTCTCTCGTTGTTGCCGATAGTTTGTGATGCAGATTTAGTGAGTGAATGTGAGCGTGGCGGGTCAGTGCGACAAAAGCATGAACTGCGATCATCGTGTGCGAGCAGCATGATACCATGATTTTTGAAGTCAAAGTGATGTTCATGTTGCTAGTCGCCACGTGATGTCGGTATGTTTGTTTTTCGTAAGCCTTTTTACAGGTCTGCTATGCATGGAGATCACAATTGTGGTGGCCGGTTGGAGGCTGAAAAGTGAGTCTCGCTCCATATCGGAATCCTTTTGTGTTTTGCGATCAGACAATAATGTGTGTCGCGTAAAAAAAACAAAGGCGGCGTGTCTGCGGAATTTTGTTGGCTGCTATCGAATATCACTTGCATTCTCGTCGGAGTCGCTGCGCCTCAGTTGCATCATTGAATGATTCCATACATGGTATATTAGTAATAGTGTAGAATAGTTCTTACATGGAGGGAACCTACAGACTTATTTGTGAGTGCAATATTAAAATCCCGTGCGTTGCGCATGCGTTGTCCAATTGTGGAATCGCCTTGATGCAACGTGTGTATCAGGCCGTCGGTTGCTGTGGCGTCGTGAATATGAAGACAGCATTCTTGGTGTTGATCGGCTTATTTGCAGTCAGACGAGAGACTTTCATTCTGACTACATTAGAAGAAAAAAATGATCAAATCTTCTGTGGTGTGCGCTTCACTCTCGAGTCAGCCTGTTGCGCTAATCAGAGGCAACTGATGAGCATCAGTTGTGCTTCTTCTTTATTAACGAGTGTAACGGGATTCGTTATCGGTAATCGACATTCGGCCTATAAATTGGCCGGTTCAATTGATTCAATGATCAGTTTCATCTGAAATCTAACGGTAAGTAATGCTGATTGCGAGCAGTGTCACTATCGAGTCGTTATGAAATTTGGTCCCTGTATTCAATTTGAGCACAGTCTAGCTGTGGCGAGCTTCATTTCTCAATAGCTTTTCATTGAAGCTGATGTTGTGATCTCTCTCGCGTGAGTGCGAGAGATCAGCGTTGTTGAGGTGGGTAAATGCAGTCGATACTCGCGTGAGCAACGAGTTTCATATCAAGACTCACAGTTTCTCGTGCGAGTTCAGTTGGAATTGCTTACGTCAACAAGAAATTTTCTACTTTTCGTTACTATCTCGAACACGAGCTTTGCGCACGCTGAGGTCAGAATTTTTTAGAGTCAGAATTTTTTTCTGCAAATAACGTTGAGATGACCCGCGTGCGCGGGCAATTCATATCCTATAGAAATTTGCAGCTCGCATACGCTGTATTTGGATAGCGTCTTGTGCGCGATCGGCATCTCATATTCTTTAGCCTCGCGTACGCGAATATGTATCCCACTCGCGCGAGGATAACCATTTGATGCGGAGGATTCCTTGTCTGATTCGCGTACGCGAACGTAATGTTGATTCGCGTGCGCGAGCATCTCATATTCTCAAGAATTTCGGAGCTCGCATACTCTAAGTTCGGGAAAAATCGTGTGTGCGAACGGCATCTTCTTGTCTTCTGTCTCGCGTTCGCGAATATGAATGTGGAAATTTGATGGCGATCTATGGCATCACATGGGTATTCTCGTGCGAGAGAATGAAGAAAAGAAAAAAAATTCTCGTGCGAGTGAGATACATGAGATTTATTCGATTATGCTGGTCGGAGCGCTCCGACTCTCGAACCTCACTTTCTAATGCCAATGAGTAAGAGAGAGACGTCCGAGAGTTCGGAGCGCTCCGACCGGTCCGAACCAGCATAATCGAATAAACCTATATTCGCGTACGCGAGGCTGAGGAGAAGAAGATACCGATCGCGCACGAGATGTTATTCAAACTGAGCGTATGCGAGCTTCAAATTGCTTGGAATTATGAGTCGCTCGCGCCCGCGTACCGGCTTTACATTTGCAACGCGAGTCTCGGCTTGCTCGCGCGCGCGAGGCATCTTTACGTTTACGTACGCGAATCAACTGAGATGTATATCACATCATATGGGTATTCCGTCCGAGTGAAATACATATTCGCATACGCTAGGCTGAGGAGGGGAAGTTGCTGATCGCGCAGGAGATGTAATCCAAACTCAGCGTACGCGAGATCCGAGTGGCACGCGCACGCGAGTCAGCTTTACATTCGCGTACGCGAATCTCGGTTTGCTCGCGCACGCGAGGCATCTTCACGTTTATGTACCCGAATCAACTGAGATGTCTATGGCATCACATGTTTTTCCCGTCCGAGTGAGATACATATTCGCGTACGCATGGCTGAGGAGGAGAAGTTGCTGATCGCGCACAAGATGTTATGGAAACTCAGCGTACGGGAGATCCGAGTGGCTCGCGCACGCGAGTCAGCTTTACATTCGCGTACGCGAATCTCGGTTTGCTCGCGCACGCGAGGCATCTTCACGTTTACGTACCCGAATCAACTGAGATGTCTATGGCATCACATGTTTTTTCCGTCCGAGTGAGATACATATTCGCGTACGCTAGGCTGAGGAGGAGAAGTTGCTGATCGCGCAGAAGATGTAATCCAAACTCAGCGTACGCGAGATCCGAGTGGCTCGCGCACGCGAGTCAGCTTTACATTCGCGTACGCGAATCTCGGTTTGCTCGCGCACGCGAGGCATCTTCACATTTACGTACCCGAATCAACTGAGATGTCTATGGCATCACATGTTTTTCCCGTCCGAGTGAGATACATATTCGCGTACGCATGGCTGAGGAGGAGAAGTTGCTGATCGCGCACAAGATGTTATGGAAACTCAGCGTACGGGAGATCCGAGTGGCTCGCGCACGCGAGTCAGCTTTACATTCGCGTACGCGAATCTCGGTTTGCTCGCGCACGCGAGGCATCTTCACGTTTACGTACCCGAATCAACTGAGATGTCTACGGCATCACATGTTTTTTCCGTCCGAGTGAGATACATATTCGCGTACGCATGGCTGAGGAGGAGAAGTTGCTGATCGCGCACAAGATGTTATGGAAACTCAGCGTACGGGAGATCCGAGTCGCTCGCGCACGCGAGATAGCTTTCAATTCGCGTACGCGGGTCTCGGCTCCCCCGCGCTTGCGAAGCATCTTCACCTTTGGCTCGTTCTACATAGGATGCGCTCAGCGCGTGAGCGTACGCGCATACGCTTGCGCTCAAAGCATTCAATGCAGGGATTTTCATGAAGCAGCCTTACCAGTTGTTCTGTACACAGGATTCCCCCAAAGGATGAGTTGTTTGATGATTGGTGGACTCCGAGTGACATTATCGAGACAACAAATCAAGTTTCTCCGTGTTATTCCAAGAACAAATAGGGAAAAACATCAACGTTGGCCGGGCGAGCCTTTTCGGAAAGAAATGTAGGTTGAGCAACATTGTTACGATTCAGTATCCGGATTGGTGACCGCTCATTTTGCTTTTGCTTAGTTTCTGATGCCAAACAGAGTTACAGTCTTTGCAAACTAAGATGGCTGGTCACTAATCCGGATACTGAATCGTGGGACTGTTGCTCAACCTATATTTTTTCCGGAAAAGGCTCATGGTACACCACTGCTGATATATGCTATTTGTTCACGAAAAAACATGGAGAAAATTTCTTTTCTGACGCAAAGATGTCACACGGAGACCACCATCATTCAATGTCATGGGTCCCGTATTTAACCGATAATGAAAGAGCGGGTAGTTCTTCGGGTGGTCAACGCTGATGTTTTGCTATGATTGGTTGACGAAAAACCTGGAAAAACTTGATTTTTGGCTCGATAATGTCACTCGGAGTCCACCAATCATCAAACAACTCATCCTTTGGGGGAATCCTGTGTACAGAACAACTGGTAAGGCTGCTTCATGGAATTTCCTGCATTAAGTGCTCTGTGCGCGAGCGTATGCGCGTACGCTCATACGCTGAGCGCATCCTATGTAGAACAAGCCTTTGGGTACGTGAATCAACTGAGATGTCTATCGCATCACATGGGTATTCTCGTGCAAGTGAGATACTTATTCGCGTACGCGAGGCTGAGAAGGAGAAGATGCCGATCGCGCATAGGATGTTATCCGAACTCAGCATATGCGAGATCCGAGTCGCTCGCGCACGCGAGTCAGCTTTACATTCGCGTACGCGAATCTCGGCTTGCTCACGTGCGCGAGGCATCTTCACGTTCACGTACGCGAATCAACTAAGATGTCTATCGCATCACATGAGTGTTCTCGTACAAGTAAGATACATATTCGCGTACGCGAGGCTGAGAAAGAGAAGATACCGATCGCGCACAAGATGTTATCCGAACTCAGCGTACGCGAGATCCGAGTCGCTTACGAGAGTCTCGGCCTGCTCACGCACGCGAGGCATCTTTACGTTTACGTACGCGAATCAACTGAGATGTCTATCACATGACATGGGTATTCCGTCCGAGTGAAATACATATTCGCATACGCTAGGCTGAGGAGGAGAAGTTGCTGATCGCGCAGAAGATGTAATCCAAACTCAGCGTACGCGAGATCTGAGTCGTTCGCGCACGCGAGGCAGCTTTCCATCCACGTACGCGGGTCTCGGCTAGCTCGCGCACGCGAGGCATCTTTACGTTCACGTACGTGAATCAACTGAGATGTCTATCGCATCACATGGGTATTCTCGTGCGAGTGAGATACATATTCTCGTACGCGAGGCTGAGGAGGAGAAGATGCCAATCGAACACAAGATGTTTTCCAAACTTAGCGTACGCGAGCTCCGAATTTCTGGAGAATATGAGCCGCTCGCGCTAGCGAGTCAACTTTACATTCGCGTACGCGAATCAGATAAGAAATCCTCCGCATCAAATGGTTATCCTCGCGTGAGTGCGATACAAATTCGCGTACGCGAGGCTAGAGAAGAGGAGATGCCGATCGTGCACAAGACGCTATCCAAATTCAGCGTACATCAAGGCGATTCCTCAATTTAGACAACGCATGCGCAACACACGGGATTTCAACAGGGCACTCACAAATAATTCTGGAGGTTCCCTTACTTAAGAACCATTCTACACTATTACTAATATACCATCTATGGAATCATTCAATGATGCAACTGAGGCGCAGTGACTCCGACGAGAATGCAAGTGATATTCGATAGCAGCCAACAAAATTCCGCAGACACGCCGCCTTTGTTTTTTTTACGCGACACACATTATTGTCTGATCGCAAAACACAAAAGGATTCCGATATGGAGCGAGACTCACTTTTCAGCCTACAACCAGCCACCACAATTGTGATCTCCATGCATAGCAGACCTGTAAAAAGGCTTACGAAAAACAAACATACCGACATCACGTGGCGACTAGCAATATGAACATCACTTTGACTTCAAAAATCATGGTATCATGCTGCTCGCACACGATGATCGCGGTTCATGCTTTTGTCGCACTGACCCGTCACGCTCACATTTACTCACTAAATCTGCATCACAAACTATCGGCAACAACGAGAGGCTGCTAGAAACGCATCGCATGGCAGGGTAGGCAGAATAGAATAAATAAAATAAATAAAAAAAATACCACAAGTTGTGATATTTTTTTCTGCACGAGAGGGGGCGCTCGCGGGAACCTAGCCGTTCCGTCCGTCGGAACGTGGAGCAGCAGAGCAGACAGGCAGCAGACTGCAGTCGAAATTGAAGTGATGAAATTGCATTGCGAAAAAGCCAATCTTGCAGTTTTTCAGTGCGCTTGATTTTTCTGATGTTTCATGTGTTTCAGTTTTTAGAATAAGGCCGATCTCGTCTTCATCGTTGCGCGACTCTGGTTTCTCATCATTTCTTACAACTGCACTTTTGATTCTGCACCTGCCGACATAATCGAAGTTTTCTATAATCCGTAGTTTTAAGGAATTTCTTCAAATAATTTGACCAATTCATCGAATTTGATCAAATGTTTGATTTGATGAACCTGTTATCATCTGTCACAGTTCTCAGATTTATAAACTCACATAACTTCATGAAATTATTGGAATATGGGATCAAGATTGCTGCTTTGCTCAGGCGAAAGAGGATGAGGAAGCATGCATGGCACAGGTATAAAATAAAGCAGAAACTTGGAACTACAAATTCACCAAGCGAAGGGGAATTATGTGATCAGAAATTGGAAATTCAAATCTAGATTCTATATTGAACAAGTGATATTTATTTGAAGTGCCTCTGACTGTACTAGAATATGATCCGCAAGCCATAAAGTTCTGAAAGTTGTCAGAGCACGGCATTAGTTTGTTGTGACAAGTAAGCAGTGATTTGTATATCCATAGCGGTGGCAAAGGTAGTGCTGATGATGTAATTAGTGAATGCTTGAGTAATGATGGTAATGCCAATATGACTTTGGTGATGAAGATTAGAATGTGGTACTTATAGGGAATTGTTGGAAGATCAGCTATCTCGGAGAGATTTACAATTTTCAGGTTCACATCCTGATCTTCATCACAAAACTTATAGCGGCATTACCATCATCACCCAAGCATCACCAATTGAGGGATCTGAATCATTCATCACCATCATCATCACCACCTTTGCCACCGCTTATATGGATATACAAAAAACAGTTTACATTGTCACATCAAAGTGATGCCTCGCTCTGACAACTTTCAAACATTTGGCTTGTGGATCACATTCTGGTTGAGTAAGAGGTACTTCAGACAAGTATCACCTGGTCAATAAAGCATCTGAATTTTAATCTTGAGTTCCTGAACGTGTGATTTCGCATCATTTAGAGAATTTGTAGTTCCAAGTTATTGCCTATTATTCTGATGTGTCTGTGCCATGTATGCTCCCTCATTCTCTTTCGCTTCAGCGAAGCAGAAATCTTGGTCCCATAACATCGAATACTTCCATCTAATTATTGGATATTCGACCCACAAATGACCGTATGCTCGTACTGAAAATCCTATCGGGGGTGAAATCAACCCCAAATCCTAGGAAAGCAGATTATTAACCCGCGAATGCCCGGATGCTTGGTCCAAAAATTCTGTCGGGGGAGAAAACAACCCCAAAACCTAGGAAGGTAAATTAAACCGCAAATGCCCGGATACTCGAACCAAGAATTCTGTCGGGGGGGGGGGGGAAATTACCCCAAAACCTAGGAAGGCAGATTAACCCGCGAATGCCCGGATGCTCGGACCAAAAATTCCGTCGGGGGAGGAAAAAACCTCGAAACCTAGGAAGGCAGATTAACCCGCGAATGCCCGGATGCTCGGACCAAAAATTCTGTCGGGAGAGAAAATAACCCAAAAACCTAGGAAGGCAAATTAACCCGCAAATGCCCGGATACTCGAAATCAAGAATTCTGTCGGGGGGAAAAACAACCCCAAATCCTAGGAAAGCAGATTAACCCGCAAATGCCCGGATACTGCTCGTACCAAACATTCTGTCGGGGGAAAAAGAACCCCAAACCTGTTTTTATGGAGTTTAACGCCGTTTGAGGATTGGATGATATCGTAGGCACAAGTTGACCCCAGAATCGTCTTTAGATGGTCATTTTTAGTCGAAAAAACATGTTTGTATTTTTATCCTAAGCCACTCGTCTCGTTTGTGGGCAAGAACCCGGGAAATCGCGTCTGGCTTGAGGCTCCTGTCTGGGAGTTTTTCTACATATTTGGGGGTACTTTGTGGAGTAATTTTCCACAGGTTCGCGCACACTAGTTCAGATGGGAGCCTATTTGAGCCATCCCTATGGGATCATTTTCAGCAAAAGGTCACCAAAGGGTACCGTCAAATCGGGTAACTTTTGTACAGTGGGTGTGCAACTTCGGTCCCCCCTGAAAAATGACTTTCAAAGCTGCATTTGGCAAGGTGAATGATTCTATCGCTCTTAAATCTACCCTCTCTTCTAGGCACACACATAAACAATGTGTTAAGCCACCGTAGATCCCGTGTGGATGATTGTAATCGTTTATCGACGTTTTTTCCAAAAAGGTTGATTTAGCACCGATATGCGCGAGTGATCCACTCCGGATACCTGGCAAGAAGTGTTCCCGAAAGAACTACCGGTGTATGTTGCCACATTTCCACCACATATATCACCATATTGAACAAATCATCGTTACATTAGAGTATTTACACCATTTGGAATTTTAATGAATGAAAAACAGGGGGGAAGAACATGAAAAAACGTACCAAAGTTACCCTACTCAAGGTAAGAAGCATGAGGATACGGTAACTTCGGAACACCTCCATATGACAGCTTCTTTTCAACTTATCTTGAGTCGAGTGATGGTCTGTGAGGTTTTAAAATGTTTCAAACAGCTTAAGATGAAGCTTTTGAACGATAATTCACTCGCATGATGGTGGGTAGAATTGAGATATTCTGTAAGTGTACCAAAGTTGCTCCATCGGGGTCTAACTTTAATACACTTCTTCAACTGCTAATAGCTCTGGCATAGACACATCAGATTGAACTTTGTAGCCCGTCAATCGAAAGCTGAGACTGTAAGCTTTAGATAGACTACTAATAGGAGTGGGTTTTGTGAATGTATGTTGGAATGCCGAGCCAAAAAGATGAAAAGCACCGAAAACATACCAAAATTACCCAATTTGACGGTACTCTAAACAGTCTACCGAAAATCAAGAACCAAAAAAGCCACCCAGATTATTGTTCTAATTGATAGTATTTGGATCGGACAACATTCGCACAGGTTTGGGGTCGAAAGAAAATAACGATTTTTTTAAATTGAGTTTTTTGATTTTTAAATGAGAATCAAAGTTTGGCATTTTCACGAAACTGCTCACCTTCTGACGACTGTAACTTCTATAAAAAATACGATAATCGACTTCTACCGGTGGTCTAACTGTAGGTTTTTTCAAGACCTTTAAAATGACTACTGGTAAAATCGATTATCACATGTCTAGTAGGAGCTAGATCACTTGGAAAAAGACCCATAAATTGCTGAAATCTGCTACCAGCGAATTCAGAGACGAATTCAATATAAGGTATTATATTGGTTTGGCACAAGCGGTGTGCATTATATACACTGAAATCGGAATTATTTCGGTGGAGTGGTAGTGAGAATGTTCAAGATGCAATCGTTCATGAAAATTTCCATGATTCGAATGCGATTTCCCACACATTTCCCTGATTTCCATAGCCAAAGTCGATTCCCAAAGAATTCCCTGATTTCCAGATCGCTAGACACCATAGAAATTAACCCGCTTTGCCCGGATGCTCGGACCGGAAATTTTGTCGGGGAAAAAATCAACCGCAAGACCTTAAATCGTCGCCCTTAAGGGGCATCGGGCATTTGCGGGTTAATATACCTTCCTAGATTTCGGGGTTGTTTTTCCCCCGACAGAATTTTGGTCCGAGCATCCGGGCATTCGCGGGTTAATTTGCCTTCCTAGGTTTTTGGGTTATTTTCTCTCCCGACAGAATTTTTGGTCCGAGCATCCGGGCATTCGCGGGTTAATCTGCCTTCCTAGGTTTCGAGGTTTTTTCCTCCCCCGACGGAATTTTTGGTCCGAGCATCCGGGCATTCGCGGGTTAATCTGCCTTCCTAGGTTTTGGGGTAATTTCCCCCCCCCCCCCCGACAGAATTCTTGGTTCGAGTATCCGGGCATTTGCGGTTTAATTTACCTTCCTAGGTTTTGGGGTTGTTTTCTCCCCCGACAGAATTTTTGGACCAAGCATCCGGGCATTCGCAGGTTAATAATCTGCTTTCCTAGGATTTGGGGTTGATTTCACCCCCGATAGGATTTTTAGTACGAGCATGCGGTCATTTGTGGGTCGAATATCCAATAATTAGATGGAAGTATTCGATGTTATGGGACCAAGATTTCTGCTTCGCTGAAGCGAAAGAGAATGAGGGAGCATACATGGCACAGACACATCAGAATAATAGGCAATAACTTGGAACTACAAATTCTCTAAATGATGCGAAATCACACGTTCAGGAACTCAAGATTAAAATTCAGATGCTTTATTGACCAGGTGATACTTGTCTGAAGTACCTCTTACTCAACCAGAATGTGATCCACAAGCCAAATGTTTGAAAGTTGTCAGAGCGAGGCATCACTTTGATGTGACAATGTAAACTGTTTTTTGTATATCCATATAAGCGGTGGCAAAGGTGGTGATGATGATGGTGATGAATGATTCAGATCCCTCAATTGGTGATGCTTGGGTGATGATGGTAATGCCGCTATGAGTTTTGTGATGAAGATCAGGATGTGAACCTGAAAATTGTAAATCTCTCCGAGATAGCTGATCTTCCAACAATTCCCTATAAGTACCACATTCTAATCTTCATCACCAAAGTCATATTGGCATTACCATCATTACTCAAGCATTCACCAATTACATCATCAGCACTACCTTTGCCACCGCTATGGATATACAAATCACTGCTTACTTGTCACAACAAACTAATGCCGTGCTCTGACAACTTTCAGAACTTTATGGCTTGCGGATCATATTCTAGTACAGTCAGAGGCACTTCAAATAAATATCACTTGTTCAATATAGAATCTAGATTTGAATTTCCAATTTCTGATCACATAATTCCCCTTCGCTTGGTGAATTTGTAGTTCCAAGTTTCTGCTTTATTTTATACCTGTGCCATGCATGCTTCCTCATCCTCTTTCGCCTGAGCAAAGCAGCAATCTTGATCCCATATTCCAATAATTTCATGAAGTTATGTGAGTTTATAAATCTGAGAACTGTGACAGATGATAACAGGTTCATCAAATCAAACATTTGATCAAATTCGATGAATTGGTCAAATTATTTGAAGAAATTCCTTAAAACTACGGATTATAGAAAACTTCGATTATGTCGGCAGGTGCAGAATCAAAAGTGCAGTTGTAAGAAATGATGAGAAACCAGAGTCGCGCAACGATGAAGACGAGATCGGCCTTATTCTAAAAACTGAAACACATGAAACATCAGAAAAATCAAGCGCACTGAAAAACTGCAAGATTGGCTTTTTCGCAATGCAATTTCATCACTTCAATTTCGACTGCAGTCTGCTGCCTGTCTGCTCTGCTGCTCCACGTTCCGACGGACGGAACGGCTAGGTTCCCGCGAGCGCCCCCTCTCGTGCAGAAAAAAATATCACAACTTGTGGTATTTTTTTTATTTATTTTATTTATTCTATTCTGCCTACCCTGTCGCATGGCCGGCGTTTCTGCTGCGCGGCATGTTGGCCGTCTGCTGCATCGGCCAAGGCAGCGGCTTTCTGCTCGTCGGCAATTGAGGCGTGCTTGATCACGCCGTAAACATTTCGATTGCACTTTTGGCCCCGCACCGCTCCCGCCCAGACACACAATCACAAACAGCACCAACAACAACACTGCAAGGTTGTCTCAGCGAAAAAAATTACATTAATTTAAATGATGCCACCGCTACTGCCGCCGCCACCGCCGCTGCCGCGACGCAGCACTCGCCGGGCACAGCCAAGCACAAGATTTATTCGATTATGCTGGTCGGAGCGCTCTGACTCTTGGACCTCTCTTTCTAATGCAATGAGTAAGAGAGAGAGGTCCGAGAGTTCGGAGCGCTCCGACCGGTCCGAACCAGCAAAATCGAATAAACCTACAGTACACTGCATTCTTTGATGATTCCTGTGCCTCAGCCTCTCACGTAGAATAATTATCATCATCAATCTACAATAGGGTAGCTTGCGGATACCTCAAGCGGTAACCTAACAGAATACACAATGTAATGATTTGGTGTAACGATTAAGCGTTAAGCATTACACTCTAAACATTACTCCCGCGACGCTGAAAAATCTCGTTTTTTCCTCGAAAGTTACAAACTCAGAAAATTGTTACAAACTATTTCGAACTCACCAATCGACATTACAAACTCCGCGCTACATACCTTTCCCGGGATATACACTTATTCTGTAACAAGTTGTATATCGCCCCTTTCATACAGAATGAAGTAACAGAACTTCGTGATTGAATGAATAATAGCATCATACAATAGCCGTCATAAGCTCACGGCGATTGCTTAGGAAGCTGAATACTAAATTTCTTCAGGGACTTCAATCGCTATCTGAAGTTATTCAATCCAGAAACTTTCCTTTGGGATCGGGAGTAGTAGTAGAATTTAATCTGAATTGATCTCGTTCATTTTTCGCGAGCTCCAGAAATGAGCCCGTTGACTCTCTATAACTAGTCTGCTGGGATGATAACATGGAACATCATTTTGAATTGTTTATGTTGAGTTTGGTAGATTGAAATTAAATCCATTACAAGAATATACCATGGGTTAGAGGGACCGACACCGATAGCACCCTCAAATTTGCACCATTTTCCCTTGTATGATATTTTTCTGCGGAGCTACCCGAAACTACAAAAATCACCAGAAGAGTCTGCTGGAAAGGATCCGTAACAAAATCTTGTCCAAATATTTTTTCCAACATTAGCGTTGAGTCAGCCCGATCTATTTGGACCTCGCCTTGAAGGCAAGTAACGGCGCAAAAGAATTCGTCGGAATAGATTAGGATAAATGAAAACCTAGAAAATTGAGTTTCACTCTTTACACAGCTGATATGTCAAAAACACATACATTTATTGCTGCTTGTTTTGAACTGAAAAATATTAATGAGAGCTCTTGGTAAAATAATAGTCTACTGATAAAATTCATTATACCATGCGTCAAGCAGCAGGTATTGTAGTAGGTTTTTCACGAAATACTGCGTCTTAAGAACTGAAAATTAATTGGAAGGTAATTGAACAGTCCTAGACTTGACACACCATTGAACTAGGCTCCAAAGCATTCAAATCAAACTTTGTCAAGCTGAATTACAATATCCAAAAATAAGATACGATCAATTCGGAGTTGAGTTGTTGTGATCATTTAGGTATGATTAAATGCAAAGGACACAATTATTACCTCAAGGTTATCTATCCGGTAGCCATGGAAGCTGGATTCCCTTTTCAACTTACTCAAATTCGCTTTACATTTGGGCTAAACGACGCGTTGTCGCACTCCTGTTGAGGCCTCTAATTTATATTCACAAACTCGTCGTTTTTCCCCACACCGAAAGAGAATCTGAGAAAAATGGGAATTGAGATGTGCTATAGTATTATAAGTTTGGAGGCACCAGACTTGCAGTCATTCCCAATTTTCTGCGATGGTCTTATAATATGTGATGAACGACGACTTTTAGAGTACAAGTTAGACAATAACAATGATTCGACTGCTTATATCAAACTTTGTATTATCGAAATTTCAACGTAAGATATAAATGCAATTCCACGGCCGGGTTGCACGGCCACTGCATGCGCTTAAGAAATGATGCTTGCGAGAATGTTATGTATTTACATATGTATGGGATCACTGGTATTTTTGAAACGTTATATCATTGAGCTTATTGAACTATTGTTTGGTACATAGAATAGATCTTATCGATGATCAAATTTACATGGAGTCATGCGCGTCGCAATTCTAGAATGATATTTTTACGAATCCCTATAAGTATCGGGGTTGGATTAAAAAATATCATTCTTGTCTGATCTTCCCATTCAGATAACATAACCGACGACACTCGTGTATCGAATTTTCATAGAGTGGCTTTCAATTATGGTCTACAACAGGAATTTTCTCAACTGCCTCTTCATTGGTACGATGTTTTCAACGTTTTTGTTAGAGTCATCAACAGAGAAGATCGGTAAGTTCTGCTGGTTTGAGATTTTTCTTTTGAGGTTGCCTATGAATGAAGAAATGCGGTTTTCAACCATAAAATATACAATTTATGGAGAAAATCTGGTTATATTGATGACTAATTCCAAATATTATTCATAATAATCTCAAAATGCACCATGTTAGTGGATACATTTATGAAATTGTTCTAAATGGTATTACTAACGATTTTAGATTGCGGTAAATATATACAGAATATCAAACGCCCTGAAGGAAATTTGTATATAAATATTTCGATCTCTTTTGATAACGAAGAGGTATTTGTAACTCAGTACCCATCCAATTCACCTTATGTCGCCCTGCAAATCGATAAACCAGAAATCTCCGTCGTAGGACGTATTAAATTTGGTGAGTACTATTAATTATGTTATCGTATCATGTCAGCTACTGTCTTCTCTTTCATCCTCCCTGATAATAAGGATGATGTCTATCTTCCAATATCTTGTATCGTAGATAAATGGGGGAATAAGACAGTAGGGCTTGATTCAACGTGGTTGGATGGTACAAGTAAATTCCATGGTGCATATATTCACGGCTTAGCTAAGTATGAGGTAAGTTGAACAATTAAGTGGTATATTAGTCTTGCGTCGATTTGAGTTTAATCATTCTATATAACTTAATATGGCGTGTTTATTACATTCTCAAGTACTATAACTACAACGACTAATCTTAATATTTTTCATATACCGAGTTTCGGAAAACGACTTGTCACAAATTTTGTGAAGAAAAATCGTTTTCCGCACTGAATACATAAATTATACCGTCAACTGGGGTAACTTTGGGACAAAAAATGGTATTTTCCCCCTTCGAACTCGGGTAACTTGTACGTATTACACCAAAGGCGCATTGTATGTGTGGTCAATCGAAAGCTTACAGCTTCAACTTTCGATTGCGGTGTTTATTATAAAGTGCATTTGGACATCTCTAGTTCGAGATATGAGCGCTCAAAGTCGTGTCACAAAGTTAAACCATTTTGGGGTAACTTTGGGGTAGCAGTTGGTATTTATAATTTATTCGCTATCTAATTCATGAACTAGATTATACAATCAATTTTCACCATCTTCAATGAGTGTCTTAGCTTTCTATTGACCTCTTGTAAGATTACCTTCAGCATATATACCGCACTGTTCTCGCCACGACTACCTCTCGGGAGGAAAACATCTCCAAAGTCAGTTTCTTTTTGAAATTGAGATATCTCGGCTCCCGTGGGTCGAAATGAGATGTTCTTCCACTCATTTTGAAGCTCATATAAACGGCTAGTTTGATGAATAGGCTCTAATGATGGCATAGTTGTTGGAAAATAATTGGGAGTACGTGTACAAGTGTCCCAAAATTACCCCAATTTACAGAAAAAACACATCATTCTCATTTTCTACGCTACAAAATTGAAACTGGGTGACAATAAGCCAATAAAACGATTGATTCGTCCAACTATGTGTACAGACAAGTGAAATGTAACTCGATTACCTTGGATTCGTACTACAAAGGTCAGAACCGTAATAATTTTTTTCCGAGCTTCGGTTTGTTGGATTGAAAATGTATCTCTGAAAAAGTCTGTTTACAAACGAACAAATAGATGACGGGAGCCCTCGCGCTGGTGCAAGACATCGCTCGTATACGTGCCTCGAGTGATAGTCGCCGATCGCGCGCGATAACGACTCTTTCATGGGTTGCCCCAAAGTTACCCCGGTTGATGGTATTCTAATTAGTTTTGCCCCGTGTAGAAATTTTTTAAACTGATGAGTCAAGTATCACACTTGGCTTTTCCTAAATTTACGCAAAGGCGCATTGGCAGAATTGGAACATTCCTGTTATTGTATATCCGTCATTCTTTGATTTGACTGTAAGAGCTTCGTGACTTATAAAAATATCGTAATTTGGGTGACATCTCGACTTCGTCACTAAATTCATAATTTGACTAAGTAGTATGGTCGAATCAAATTGGATATTAGGGTCCGAAATCAAATTTTTCATTATCCAACGCCAATTTCAAAAGCACTTGAAATTGATGTTTTTCAAATTCATCGCCAGCTTGTAGAGACCAGTACAATTGTCAGTCTGCAGAGGTGTGAGTCACATCTGTACGCAATCTGTATCAAATTATTGTGTAGTATTTGGAATTTTAATCAATGAAAATCTATAATTAATGTACTCTCAATCCACAAAATACTCAATATATGAACAACTTCATGGCATTTTGAATGGTAACTTGGTAAATCCTCTGAAATTGCTCAAGGCACTCGTACACTAAAATAAAAAATATACCAAAATGTCACCAAAGATGATGAGAATTTAGTTCAAGTGTTACTGAGTTACTGTGCAAAATTTCAAAATGATTGGCCGTTATGTTTCGTAGTGGTAGCCATGAAAATTTGTCACTTTTAACATTGCGCTTATATGAGAACCACGCTATTTTGAGTCTAACAGTCGATCCCATGTAATCGCAATGTTAAAAGTGGCGGATTTTTGATGGCTCCTACTCCGAAACAAAACGGTCAATCATTCTGAAATTTTGCACAGGTGTTCATTAACACTTGAACTGAATTCTCACCAACTTTGATAACATCTGAGAGCCCATTCACGCATCTCCTCATTATTTACAGATGACAAACGTTCTTCCTCACATTCCTTTCGACTTCTAGCTTTCTGATTTTCCTAGAAAGTTTTTTGTAGTACAAGGCAGCTATGTGACCGAGACTTCCCTTCCCAAATCATTCAATTACCAAGAGCAACGGGATTACTTTATTGCGTGCTACATTACTGGATAGATGGATATTTCTCATATCCTCAATTGAATAATAATTTTTTACGAGGTACTAACGGTTCCAACTCGATTCTTATCTTTATATGATAAAGTTATCATGATCTTCTTGTGAGCAGCCTACATTTATACCGGAATATTATTTGAACGAATTGTTTAAGGCGATGCGGTCACCGTGCAACGCGACCATGTACCTTGAAAATACACCTTACATAAAAAGTTTGATGATTAAAAGTGTGAGACGAGTTGTCGAATACTTGTTATTGTCCAACTTGTATTCCTCAATCCATCGCTTAGCCCAAATCACAAGAAAATCGGAGAAAAGTGGGAATAACTCGGCCGCGGGAACGTCCTAACCTATAATATACGCACATTTTCATTCCCAACTTTCTCCCGAAGAGCAGACAAATCTAAGTTAGATGATAAAAAATATTTGTGCGCTCGTCGTTTAGCCCAAATCGCAACAGAATCGGAGAAAGTTGGGAATGATTTTCAGCTTGCATGGTGACCGCATCGCCTTACATTATTCCATACTTAGATGATTGTAGTTTACTATATAGACTATACATTATTGCTATACAAGACCGGGCATGGGGAGAATATTACTCAGCCTTGTTTAGACATGAGCTAGGTATTTGGTTATGGTTATTTTATATGCAAGTTCTCAGTCACTTCGTAGATGACATCCAATAGTTATACGTTGGATGATATACTAAATTTCGAATCAAAATTTCTCATACTTAAGTGACGTATTCCTGTGCAGGTATCCAAGGAATCCCAAGGAGCCTGCGAAATTCATAATGCGTCGCTCAGAAATGGAATCGACGGGTAAGCATATTAAGTGATTGAGAGTTCACCATGAGTATCCAACATGCACATATTTCTTACCGATGTAATCTTTGACAATCAATTTAGATTCACAGTTGACTCGACTAGACTCGATACCGAGGATCCTGGACACAGTCGATATTTAAAGAAACTTTATAACCTGACTATTCACAGAATTAATAATTGCTTGAAAGAGAGATTATGCTCAACAATTTCACCATTGATCGAGGCTGAAGTAGAGAAAGGTAATTCAATTGATACCAGTAGCGGAAATCTAATTCCATTGGAGGCTCATGCCCAAATTGAAGAAGACGAATCTTCGGAATCACAGAGCGACGGGTCGGAAAAGGATAGTGGAGAGTCCTCAGATGAAGAAACAGAGCAGGTATCTTGATTCATGTATTATATGATTTGAGACAAGTAGGATCATCAGCTCATTCTTTTCAATATCTTTTCAATATCTAACTATCAAGAGTATGGTAAATGTACCCAACATGCTCCTATTAAGCCATTTTCTCAATAACTCCGGTCTACCTCAACATAATCCAATGTTCTCCAACTCATTCTGGAACTTGTATCAAGGTCTTTAAAATTAGCTAAGGGTGTGTCCACAAGTGAAGCGCCCGCGCCGAGCCCCGGCGCGTGGCGCCGCTCTCGGCACCCGCGCTGGCACCGCGCTCTGAGCAGGCTCAAAAATTCCCCACGTTACCGACTATATCCGGAGTACAGAACCGAAGTTTGGCCACCTCGATCGCTAAGTACAACTCCGGAAAGAGGAGCCACTGTGTGTGTCTATAAATTTACACAAACAATTTCTAGCGCGCGCCAGCGCCGGTGCCGGGAGCGGCGCCACGCGCCGGGGCTCGGCGCGGGCGCTTCACTTGTGGACACACCCTAAAGTACGGCTGAATTTGATCAATTGCAGCTGAGCTGTCTTAATTATCCTTAAAAAAAAAAAAAAAACTATGTATATGGTCGATAAAGGGCACAAAATCGTTTTTATCGGCGTGCAACCATATTTTGAGCTTTTCGCCGGTCGCCCAAACACCATTTTCGACCTATTATGACGTGATAAACACTTACTGACAAGATGAAAAAAGTCGTTACTAAACGTCCTTTCGAGATAACCATATAGGGGCATGTTGGGTTATACACTCCAATATGTGCCTTTCTTGTTTTACAAATCATTTCCGTGTTTTCACATAAAACAACTCCACATCCGAATTTTGAAGAATGGATTTTGAAGGTCTTGAGACAAGAAAATTGAATGCGCTGAAGTACGTTGAGATCGGTTGAACTAAAAAAAATTCTTCGCCGGTTTTACCCTGGGTGATTTCTTAGCTGTGCGAAATCAAAATCTGCAATTTATATTATCTGGGAGACGCAGAATTCACCCTGGTCGATCCAAGTTATTAATTTTCTACTATACCAACATAACAAATACAAAAAAAGTTTGCGGGAAGGTCAACGAGTGCCCATTTCTGAGATCGGCATATCAGGGCAAGTTGGGTACTAAGAAAAGTTAGGAACACTTACCTTGGTTATCCAAATAGTTTATGTGGCACGCACAGAGTTCGATACTTGCAACTCGTTGCCTCTTTTTTTAGAACTATGAATCAGTGATGCTCTAAACCTAATTCCCCTCAAGGAACTTATTGAGTGAATTTTAATTCGACCTGTTCGATACAGTTTCGTAATAGATCGTGAGAAATTACAATCATTGTTTGAGAGAAGTCTAAAATGATTATCTCGTGTGTATCTTTTCAGGTGGATATAGACACTTTTTATTCCTCAATTGAGCAAGAGTTGGATAACGAGGAATCCGAATATTCCGATAACGAAGCAATTGGGATTCCTACTATCAGCAAGGCAACTCTCAGTTGTGGAAATGCAAGATTTCAGTGAGTATATGCATTGTTGAATAAGAATATTTAAAACATTTATGGATCGTCATCATCGAAGGGTGGTCTTGAAATAAGCGAATCATATCTCGTCATTTGTTTTTTTAGTAATCTTACAGACATAAAATTGCGCGGCAGAGAAAGTAAAATTGGTGAAACAAGTGAAGGAATACGTGTAGCTGTTCCTCTGGAACTTCGAGAAGCAAATGCACATTATCATTGCAGCTATAACTTGGTAAAAATAAGTTTGAATTTTTGGTTTGAAGATTATAGTGTTAGATAACGTCTAGACATTAATTCACCTGCTCTTTTCCAGCCCTCTAAAAATGAATACTCCAGTAATATCACGGTGAAAGCTATGCAGCTCAAATTCAAAGCTATACTTCTTGTCAAAAAAATTGAAGGAGAATGCAAAAGTAGCGTGGAACGTGTGATTACATTACACCCCGGTGAAGTAGCTTTGGACAGCGATAACTCATCAGAAGAAGATGTAGCTTATCCTATAAAAAAATTAATAGAAAATGCTTGGGAGATAGAAACCATTCTCGAAGTGGAAAATGGGCTTCATAAAGTATTGCAACAGAAATTAGCTTCAATTCGATGTTGAAAATCAACAGTCGTACTTGGGATTATATGAGGCACCCATTTTATTATCTATAATGTCAATTTTTAGAACTAAGAATCAAGATATAATTTTATCATACGAATACTAGCTACTATTTGCGTGCTCATTGATAATTGTATCTTCTTATGTTACAATAAAAACAGATACCAATAAGTTCCATCTGCCTGTTTTTGCGCACCAAATGGTGATTCTGTCCTGGTTTTTATGGATCTCCTAGTGTACCAATTGAGGACTCTAACGTTCGTGTTGAAGATTCGCTCGATGTAATCGGAAGTTCTTGTAGTTTTCATTTTTCAGGTTTATTCTTGCTCAAAATTAATCATTTCCGTTCCATCTCGTGAACTCCATCCAAAAGTGATGATATGAGCGAACCTGAGACAACTTTGAAACGCAGGGCATCGGTATGATTCTGGTATATTTGATAAGTGAAAGAATTCACGAATCAAATTGTGACAAGGTGCGATAGTCCCGCCAGAAATTTTGTTTAATCATGAAGGTTTCGTTGCTGAAGTGCATTTTTTGGTACTCAAAAATTATATTTCAGTTTATACATAAAGAGTGCAATTAGTTTGGATCGATGGATGACTAGAAGTTTCACTTGTTGAAACTGTTCGCGAGTCAGAGTGGATGGGAATATCAATTATTTATATTTTAGAGCGTGAAAAACATCAACTCTAGAATTGAACTTGAAACTAACTTATTGTTCATAAAACTAAATACGCTGCTAGAAGAGATTATTAGAATGCTTTCTCTTAGCGAAATAGTCTCAGATGATCATTCAAACTAATAATAAATTTGGAAAACTGATCAAATTCCAGAATCATGATTGGAATTCCCACTGAATAGTTTCATTTTCCCTGTGGTCCAATCCATTTCATCCTCACCTCATATATATAATCATATATACACATATATAACATAAAAAACACTATATAACATAAAAAAGAATCAAAAGGAAATTTTGATTCTTGGAAGGAAAATTGGATTTAAATCGGGTTTAAACGTAGTAGTATCAAATTCGGTTTCAACCAATTGATCTAGAATGCTGGAAAAGCATCTCTCCAGTTCATGAAATGGTGGCTAGATTAGTTGCAGAGGGAGAGTAAAATTGCATTTTAGTTGAAATTTTTTCATCATGTCTTGAGCTATTTTTACAAGATCCCTTTTATATGAGAATCTTTTTATATTACCTTAGTATAAATGGTTAGGAGTGAGCTACACTAGGACTTTTTGTGCAAGATATATCGTCTGGTTAAGGCGAAATTTTGATATAGATGGTATAAAGATGATAAAAATGGACTCTTTTGAAAATTTTTGGATTTTTCGAGAATTTATCAAGTTAGAAAAAGATATTTTACTATGAAAATGAACAATTTTGGCGATTTTACCTCAAAAAACCTCTAAATCTATTTCGATTGGGAGAGGAGAGCAGCCAAATCACTGGTTTCATCTCTGAGTGATTCTCTACAATTGGTAGAAAAGCAAAAATCGATAGAGTGGAGTATAGGAGAGAAAGCGTGGCGCAAAAAAGACAACATATACTGTAAATAAGAGTTAAAAAGAATTTTTAAAAAACGCTTTTATTCACTTTCCAAAATCTTGTAATTTGCGATAGGATTCTGTCCGGTGTAGTGCAGATAGAATTCGGTAGACCGATGTAAATCACGTGGGAGAAATTGTGCGACGTATATGATGAATTATGAGGAAAACACGTGTGCTGGCTGCGAATATTGCAGCTAATATGTAAAAATTGGTAAAAGAAAACTTTTAAAAAACGCTTTTATTCACTTGACAACGAACAAAACCTGACTATGCAAGATATAACTTGGCACATCAAATAGTTAACTATGTTCGAAAGTATGATGACACTTAACTATATGATATATTTTAATGGTGAAAATGAAAAATGGTTGACACAACTTGTGATTTCGGTGTTCGCTTGCTGAAAATTGACTTCCACTTCTTATCACAAAAACTAAAGGCGTGGGGCATCTTCATCCCAAGCAGTTGAGATTATATAATTGTTGTAATAAGGTTGTTAAGAAACTTGGTAATATATTCTGGTCCAGGCACACAAGTTATCAAGCATCTTCATTTTCTCAACAAATATGATACCTCATGTGTATACCTCGAAAATAGTGAGCTATATATGAAGGTTTCAACGAACTAATGAAATGAAACACTTGGTCTCGTAATGGTTTGTTTGGATATTTTTGCGCCCCACGCTTTCACTTCTCGTGACAAGATGTAGAAGCTATTTTTTAGCAATCGAACACCGAAATCAAAAGTTGTGTCAACCATTTTTCATTTTCACCATTAAAATGTATCATATAGTTAACTGTCATCATACTTTAGAAACATAGTTAACTATTTGATGTGCTCAGTTATATCTTGCATAGTTAGTTGTTCGTTTATTTAATCATTTTTTTGTCAAAATCAACCCCCAGGCCTAATTATTACGAGCTACGAGTGATCAGAAATACGTGATTTTACCCGATCCGAGGCAACAAATCAAAACTGGCCTGAATACAGAAAGTTGGACAAAACGTCGTTTGCTCGTATATGCGCCAGACATTCAAATAGTTCGAATTATTCTGAAATTCAGATTTCCGCGCGATACTTACTGTCCGTGCACTCCGATTCAGTCGTCAGACGTACTGATTTTGAATGATTGAAAGCAAGTACTCTCCGAACTTGTAAGAAAAAACCGAATTGCAACTTTGTTTCTCGGGTCATGAACCACCAAAAAAAAAAAAAAAAATTGGGTTGATGCATGCGTGCTCCATGTTCTCATATGGGCAATGAAGTACACGGCCGCGCTCGCGTGTCTGCATAGGATTCAAATACTCGCGCTCTTCGATCATTGACGTTTGACGTATTTATTTCTTAACGCATACCGCGTATCCGCGTAAACATACTTCCTATCGACAAAATACGATCTTCCCAAAGCAGATGGCGCTAGCACCTTCTCAATGTGTGAGAGAGACACCAAAATTATGCCATCTCTCTCCCTCTCACGATACAATTCGTGGAAATGTTTACGATCGCACGTTGCTAACCGTGTCATCTACGATAAAGCCAGAATATTAGGCAACTTATACGCTGAGAAAAAAAAATACACCGGGACACAAGCACAAAGTATTAAACCACACACTTACGTTTACTTTACACACTCGTTTCAGCAATATTGTTTGGCCCTAACGCGTACGAGCAAACGACGTATATCTTGTGGGAGGAGCTAACAAAAAATTGTGCATCATGATTGGACAGAAGTGACGAAATTGTATAGTGTCCATATTTTAAAAAATTCACTAGTCGGGCAGCTGCCGAACTAGCAACTCGGTGAAGTGCAATAAAAACGTTTAATAATTGGGTTTCTCGCATTAAAATATGTCACCACTATTATGTCGCGAGTCACTCATCTTTGGATGCAGCAGACAGTGGAGATAATGACAAACATCGTCTTTCGATCGCTGATATTGGTTCATCTTTCATCATACACGCATGCAAGTGAATACTCATAACCTGAGCACGCGCTCTAAAGATCCAGCACATAGCCACCTCATGGTACTTGAACTTATTAATTGGCACTGATGAATAACGATTTCCAGTGAAAGAATTTGGCATTTACTCAACTGCACGAGAAACACGCGGCCACAAAGAATCGGAAAATGCAAATACTAAATGAGCTAAGTGGCAGCGGCAACAGAAGACTGATGGTCCGGTCCATAGACGATAGCAGACGATAATAGAAATTTCGGTGACCCGGGGTGAGGTGCGGGCAGATCAAAAAAACATATCGCAGCCTGCAAAAGTTTCATAAATCCGAGCGAGCTCGATGAGCGACGACACTTCCGGTCACGCAGTACAATAAAGAGCCAATATGCAGCGCATGCCTACTTTATCGGTAGACAGGATGCAAAAATGTGTCCACTAGATGTTACTATAGAATGTAAGAACTATGGCCACGGTGAAGTGCAATAAAAGCGTTTAATAATAATAAAAATTTGTGTGGTTGAAGTTTTTCCCTCAACCACTGGTTGACTTTTTCCCCACAACGAGTATATAAGGATGGATGCGGCGCCCACGATATTAGTCGATGGTGGTCGCCGGGTGACACTTTTGGGTTGGAAAAACAAGTTTCATCGTGTTTTTTCCCCTAACAAACAGGAATAAACATCAACGCCGGCCGCGCGAGCATTTTCGGAAAAAATTTAGGTTAAGCATCGTTTTCGCGATTCACTATCCGGATTGGTGACCGCTCGATCGGGACTGCCACGCTTACAGCTCGCGTAAAAAATTCACTTTTCTTTTGATGTGGGTATTGTACGGGGACCATGAGATTGGTCAATGGTGGTCCCGGGGGGTCTTTTTTGGGTCGGAAAAACGACACACAGGGACCACCATTGGCCAATCTCACGGTCCCCGTATAATACCCATATTCGCTGTGAGGGAAAATGCAACCAGTGGTTGGATTTTTAACCACCTGGTTGAATTAGACAGCCAACCAGTGGTTGCCGATTTGGTGAAAAGTCAACCGATTTTTCACAGGGTACATACGCGCGCGCGCGAAGGGACGGAGAGATGAGTCCCTAGAAGGTTTTGGAGAGGTTTTCGGGAGAAAAAGTGTTACTGACAATCGTTAGATTTTGGCGAGAGGAAAGGACCCCGCACTAAGTTATAGGATTTTGGGTTTCGGTCGAATATCTCACAAGTGTACTCAAACGATAGATCTCAGAACACTGATCGAGAGTCTCTACGGCCGCACAACTCAATGCCCTGTTCGTTTTGACTTATTTGATTTGAGGAGTACCCCTCATTGCATAGGAATAGTGGGGTTAGGTGTCGATTTCGATCGAACTTGACTCGTGTATAGGTGCGTGCACCTAATTTTCGGGCTAGTTTTGAGTACCCGGATCTTCGCTCAAAAAAACAATGAGATTGAAAATGTCAAGCCCGATGAAATTGAGAGATTGGACTGGTCTCAAAAGAGGCAAGTTTTATTACAATTGAATTCGGCAAACGTGTGGGTCATTGCGCACATAATTCTTGGGCTGGTTTCGTGACTTTGTGTTTTTCAATGTAAAAGTAATTGGTTCACGAACAATTAATTTGATGATAATATATTAACTGCCGAAGTCTGAAGAAAATATCAAGGTGTGCGTTCGATTTCGATCAGAATCGGTTTGACTTGATTGTTCGATCAAAATCAAACTTACTCTGTGGTGCATGGTCTCTTCAGATTTCAGCAATTGATATAATCTCATCAGACCCATCAAACGGTGAGTCAGTCACCCTTCTCAGTGCAAAAAATGCGAGATCGCAAAATTAGACCAAGAATATTGTGCGCAATGACTCACACATTTGCCAAATTCAATTGTAATAAAACTTGCCTCTTTTGAGTTTCCACGGATTCAGTTTAATCGCTCAATTCCATCGGGCTTGACGTTGTTAATCTCATTATTTTCTAACGCAAAGATCTGAGTATTCAAAACTAGCCCGAAAATTGGGTGCACGCACCTTTACACGAGTCAAGTTCGATCGAAATCGGCACCTAACCCCACTATTCCTATGCTATGAGGGGTACTTTCCAGATTGAATAACTCAAAACGAAGAGGGCATTGAGTTTTGCGGCCGTGGGGACTCTTGTTCAGTGTTCTGAGATCTATCGTTCGGGTACACTTGTGAGATGTTTGACCGAAACCCAAAATCCTATGATTTAGTGCGGGGTCCTTTGTTGAAGAAAATATTTGATTGAATGGAAAAATTGATCAAAAATTTGCTGTATCGAAAACAGAGAAAGCAAAACAACATCCACACCATTAGCAGTAACTATAAAGTAGAGTCCATGGAATGATCATTCAAATTTGCTATAACCTCGATAAGCTCATTACTTTCAGTCACTCCAAAAATATTCCAAAATTCACTGTTACAGAAACAACTCTTCCACATGATGTTTTCCTCGCTCAGAAAATTAGCATTGAGTATTTATAGAATTTCAGTTTACACTGGCGTCTTTGCTATTGTTCTATTTCAAATACTTGAACAAGTTTCGATCATTGGATCATTCAGAAAATATTCAATCGACAAGGCTTGGCTATAGTATTGTTTGATTCTCGAAATAATATCATTTATTAAATACAACTAATCCGAAACTAGTGTGTTGACAACTTTCGAGAAACCCATCCTTCATTTTCTTAATATTTTAAATCTTCATTTTTGATACAATGTATAAGTAAAAGGGTACTTTGCGCACAGTTTACCGTAGGTTTACCGATATTTGCTCATACCTTTACAAAGACGGATAGCTATTTAAACGAGATCGAAACCTGTCTTTCGTATCCTCGAATCAAAATACGCCATTACAATACGAGCATAAGGCGGATGGATCATCGAGGGACACCTGAGTTTGAAGAATTTCTGACTCTTACGTACCTGGACATTATTCACCGTACCTAAATTCAGTTGAACAAGATTTTTGATGACTTTTTCGGACAGTCTTATTAGAGTAATGAAAATAATAGGGGTCCCTGTCGCATCCACTTGAGTTTTCGTGCCCATTGTAGGCAAATTTTGTGCTATCAAGCCCAGATGTTGGCACAGGATTTATAAGGATTTCTGGTAACGCGTTGGTTATTTTACAGGCACATATAGCCACCCATATCAGGTTCTGTAGCAAACAACGACTTCGTAATTTTAAGGGTTTTCTCTCATTCCTGGAGAGTCAATATTAATTGAAAATATGATCTTCGGACATTCACTAAGATACGTCAGTAAATGCTGACATTTACTAGTAAATAACCTAAATGCATTCATACTTCGGACATTTACTGACTCTTCTCGTAAATGTTCGACAGTTGCGGATCTCGGACATTTATTGTAACATATACATAATTCATCCCATGGATTGACGAAATTCACATTTGCCGTTGCCTAATCCGAGTTTGTTTGTAAAAATTCGGCATAACTTTGGATGATTAATTGAATTATTAAAAGTAAATATGCCACTCGGTTCGTTATGTTATTTAAAATAAAAAGGGTTTTTAGCCATTTTTCTCTAAACCCACTATTTCTCGAGTGATTCTCTGGTGGAAATGTACACCATCAAAAATTTTCACGCAAACATTTTATCGCCAGTTCTTACGGGCAAAAAATGTTGAAGTTAAATTGGCCAAGAACCGGGCAGTTTACGGCGATGAGTGTGTGAATGTGACAAAATTCACCCAACCTCACTTGTATCGCGACAGTTTCTGGGGCCCGTCGTAACTGTTGTTGAAAATCGAAGAAGAACATTTTTGAGGCATTTTTCTGCGCATATTATAGCGAGTAATTTTTCGAATAATCATAACCTCCAATAACTTGCAGCGATTTTTTGTGCAATTTAGGTATTTCATCCCGATAGTAAAAAGCTTATGGGCAGAAATGACCATCTTTGAATTTTTGAATTGCATTTGTTTATGCCAAGACCAAATTTTCAAATTCAAATAACTTTGAAGCTCTATAATAGCAAATAACATCATAGTTTGATAAGCCCCTTATACCTGAGATTATCAACTGACTCTTGTAATCTATTTTTGATGCACTCTCCACAAGAACAATATACTTCAACTCCTTATCGTTTCTATTTTCTTTATAGGTAGTTGGATTACCTCCGAAAAGACGCTCCTGGCGTGAGAAAGTGGCTAAACTCGGTACAACCGCGGTATAAATAAACAATAAAAACATGCATTTTTTGACTTTTTTTCGGTTTTTCCACAATAAGTCGGAAAATATCAATTTTTTGAAAAAAATTTGTAGAATAACTTTTTGTAGATCTCTGAAAGATCTACAAAATTGATTCGAACACTTTTCCTCGCAAACCGCAACCCTTTCGAGTTATTCCTTATCAAAGTCAAAATCGAGTTTGTTTAAACAAATTCGCTGAAATTGTTTATAACGGGCTCAAACTATTTTTCTAAGATAATTCCGTGAATTTGGAGCAAAAAAGATCTCTGGATATTTTTTCCTAAACTTGATCGTTTTCGAGTAATGGGAATGGCCAATTCCGCGGCTTACCCTCAATGCGGCGCTTTCATGAATGCACTTAGAGCTGCAAGTCGCGGAATTGGCCACTCCCATTACTTGAAAACGATCAAGTTTAGGAAAAAATACCTAGAGACCTTTTTTGCTCCAAATTCACTGAGTTATCTTAGAAAAATAGTTTGAGCCCGTTATAAACAATTTCAGCGAATTTGTTTAAACAATTTCAGCGAATTTGTTTAAACAAATTCGATTTTGACTTTGATGAGGAATAACTCGAAAGGGTTGCGGTTTGCGAGGAAAAGTGTTGGAATCAATTTTGTAGATCTTTCAGAGATCTACAAAAAGTTATTCTACAAATTTTTTCAAAAAATTGATATTTTCCGACTTATTGTGGAAAAAACCGAGAAAAAGGTCAAGAAATGCATGTTTTTATTGTTTATTTATACCGCGCCCCAATTTTGAAACATTGGTTCTTGTTAATATCGATTATTGAAGGTATTACCTATCGTTTGGACCCACAAACGTCGTGTTGTACTGACTTTAGCCACTTAGTGATCGAATTTCGAGGGTAATTTAACTACCTATTACAACAAACCACTGCGAATACTGTGACACCACTACTTCATGTGTCGCATACCCAGATATGCACATACTTTACCGAGAGCTACTGTGAATCAGATTCTGTAATTTTATATGGTGTAAATATTTTGCATGTAAGAATATTGTATCAACAATATCTAAAACGTTTGTTCTGAGGCCACGCCCCAAGTAGTTAAAACAATGTCGTCCTACCGATTACTGTCATAGGGTAATGGTTAGCAGCAAGGACTTCCACGCAGAAGGCCACAGTTCGCGATCCCCGCCAGCCACCAATTATCATGAATGAATTTTTCTACAATCTCATCATCAAGTCCCAATTTTCTTAGATAGAAATATTATACCCGGTCAAGAAAATCATTTAGTCCCACGTTGGTTTGATTTTTCATTTTTTAACATAAACTCATTAATAGCACGTATGCGATCTCTTTGTACAGATGAAATTCTGAAATTCTGGTGGAAATACTTCAGAAAATGGCGAGATAATGGCCTAAAAATGTCCAATGCTTATAAACTGGCCGAGATACCGTTTCATGGATGTCCGTTTTCTCGCCTTAAGAACTGGGCGTGAAATTCCCGGTGCGCATAAGAAATAGCCAATTTCTGTCCGAAAAATTTTTGACATTTCCACCAGGGTTGTTGATGAAAAAGAGGAAACCAACGCATAGAATCAATCGAAGCGTTCAGAGACGATTGATGCTATATGATCCCTGTATAGAGATAAGTGAATCAAGCTCGCCTTGCCGAATTATATCGCAGGAAATCAATTTCAACGGGATGTTAATATTTGTATTCAGTATATAACTCAATCGCTATATGCGCAGTTTTTCTCCTTATACTTTTGTCAAACGGATCCGTACTTCCCCGAGCAGCGTATCAGGTGTGCACATGAGAAGCATAATCGAGAGTAGAATTGCTTCACAGTATGGTTATGAGAATCTAATGGAATTACCCTCGCACTCGTGTATTTTTAAGACGCTGTCATCGAGGTCATTAGAATATTATTTGATGCGGAGAATCGATCTTATCAATGATCAAATTTACATAGAGCTGTGCGCGTCAAAAACTTACAATGATGGGGTTTTTTTTGACGAATTCTAATAAGTACCCGATTAGAATTGAAAAAATATCATTCTCATTTGACTTTTTCGTTCAGATACAGTAACCGGGGTTATTCTTTTTTCGAAATTTTGTAGATTGTATTCGTAATCATGGGGTACAATGGGAATTTTCTAATCTGCCTCTTCATTGGTACAGTGTTCTCAACATTTTGGTTAGAGTCATCTTCAGAAAGTATCGGTAAGTTTTGTCGTACTGAATTTTTCCACATGCGGCTGCCTACAAATTATAATATGTAATATTCAAAAATTGAATTTACGACTTATATAGAAACTTGGTGGTCAAGTTCGTGACAATTACAAAATTGTACCTTCAAAATATGAACGAATACTTTGGATTAATAGACTAATAATGGTATAAATAATTATCCAATAGCTTGCAATCATTCTCATCTAAGTATCGAACTACCTTTCGGAAAAAATGCCAATTTGACTGAACTAAATGTCTCGATCTCGTTTGATAACCGAGACGCATATGTGCACCCAGAGTCGCCTTATTTTGCCACATTTTCCATACAGAGACCGGTAATCTACGTCGTTGGAAAAGCCGATTTCGGTGAGAACTTTGAATTATCGTACCATGTTATCTACTCTCTGTTCTTTCACTTTTTCTCATGTAATAAGGCTGTAAACCTTCCGTAGATGAATCGGAAGATCATTTAATACGATTTGATTCAACGTGGTTGGATGGTACAAGTCAATACGATGGTATATATATTAATGGCTCGACCAAGTACGGGGTGAGTCAAGGATTTGAACGATAACTCTTTTACATTGTATTACCTTATTGATTCAATTATCATTCGACGTTGATTTATTACATCTTTGAGTGTTATTAGTCTAACGACCAGTTTCTAACTCATTTTAATCAATTTTGCCTTCAAGTATTTTCTCAAGATGATCTCCTTCATAGTAAAATTTGACTGTGAGGGCTTCACTATTCATAAAAATATCGGAATTTGAGTGCGATCATGTTCCCTTGACAAAGTAATCGCGAATAACTGTACCAAAGCTGCATTCATCCGTTTATGCAAGTATAGGTCCGAATCTGAATTTTCCGTGGTTTAGCACTCATTTCAATGATACTCTAACTGATAATACATTGCGTATCAATAGTCTCAATCAACTCGTTTTTCGTACAGATATACAAGGAATCGGAAGGGCCTTTCGGAATTTGTAATGCCTCTCTCGTGGATCAAGATTCTGCCAAGTAAGTATTCACTTCAGAACTTATTATCAGTTTCCATAATGTGGATGTAATTTCACACTGATGTCGTGTAACTTTCGTAATTGACTCTATAGATTCAAAATCAACACCAGTAGGCTCGTGAGTGAGGATCCTGAAGATGGTAAACGTTTAATAGGAGTGTACAGCTTTGTAGGGAGTGTAATTAAAAAATGCTTGCACAAAAAATTATGCCCAATAATTTCACAATTGGCCGAAGATAAAGTGAAAGAAGTTGATTCACCGAGTACAACAAGTGAAAATCCAACTACACCGGTGATCGAGTCTGAAGGGAAAGAAGGTGATTCAATCGATACCAGTGAAGTAAGTACATCACCTCCGACGGCGATCGAGGATGATGTAAAAAAAGACCAATATTCCAAATCACAGAGTGAGGGATCAGAAGAAGATAGTGGAGAGTCCCCTGAGGAGAAGACAGAGGAGGTATTTTGATTTATCTATATTATTTGAGACAGGTAGAGTCATCAGCTCGTTTCTTTCAACATCTCCGAGTTTCAAGATTATAGTTTTCCAATCGAAGCCTCTTTATTCAGACCTACAAATTTTTAATGCTTTCAACCTAGATCGTATCTATAGAAACTTATTGAATAAATTCTATTATTCCGAGCAATCCAATGCAGTCTCGTAATAGATCACGAGAAATTTGAGGGAAGTGAAACATGATTCCCATATTTTTGTGTTTAGGTAAATATGAGCGTCCTTATAAACTCAATACGAGAAAAGTTGAATCCCAAGCAATCTAATTCTTCCTCCGTGCACGTACTTGAAATTAACCTTCCTGCAATCAGCATGGCAAATCTCAGTTGTGAAAATGGAACATTTGTGTAAGTATAAATCAGTACCGAAGTAGAATAATCAAATTGTTCAACTGGTGACATCATGGAATATTTTGGGGAGAAGCAACTTATATCTCGTCATAACTTTTTTTTCAGAAATCTTTTAAACATCCAAGTTCGCGGTGAGGTAGACAAAATTGAAGATACGAGTCGAGGAGTACGTGTAGCTGTTCCTTTGAGACTCCAAGAAGCAGATGCACATTATGATTGTAGCTATGAAATGGTAAGCATCAGTTTTACTTTGAGTTTCGAAAATTTTTACAGGATATAGTGTTCTAGATTACGTCTAGGAATTAATTGTTCACTTTTTTTTTCAGTCCTCCACGAATAAATACTCGAACAGTGTCTCAGTAAAAGCTATGCAGCTCAAATTCAGAGCTATACTTGTTGTTAAAAAAGTTAAAGGAGAATCGGGCGAGGAATTGAGACCAGAATGCAAAAGTAGCGTGGAACGTGTGATTACTTTACACCCCGGGAAACTATCTTTTGACAGTGAAGAGTCTTCCGGAGAAGATGTTACTTTCCCTCTACAGAAATTAATAGAAAATGCTTGGGAGTTGGAAACCATTCTCGAAGTGGAAAATGAGCTTCATGGTGTACTGGGAGAGAAATTATTGGAGATTCAATGTTAAAAATCAACAATAAAACCAACGATCAGTATTGAGTGTCGAGATAAACATTAATTATTTGCTTTATAATGTTTCAAGAGGTCGAATAAAAGCGTTGTATATGAAAAACGGTTTACTATTATCATATTTTGCTGGCGTTATCGATTAATTTCTCTGGTCGAATTACGCTTCGCAACGAATTTATTCCTTTTGACCCAATCTCACTGATACCGTTAGAAAGAGAAAAGGAATGACGTGACAGATTACTGAACCTATTTTTGATTATTCACATGCATCAATGACAGTCAATCAAGGTCAATACATTCTTCAAGCATCTTATTCCGTTTTAAATCTTCCACAGTATAGATCCATTCGTGAAAAATTAGTTCAGAAGGTATTCCCATTGGAAAAATGGACCCATTTCCCCAATATTCTTTCAAAATCGACATTGGGATTAACAGAAATTGACAGTATGCTTCAATTTGCAATGAATTGTCTTCACAAGATGGCAAGCCTACATCTATAAGAGATATCATTGAGGTAGATTAATCATAATTTTGGGGTTACAGTGAGCTCCTTGCAAGGATATCGGCAATGCTTGGATGCGGAGCTTCAGTTGACGACATGGTTCTTGTTTACTCTAATTACAAAAACTATTATTCATTCAATCTCTTTACACAGCTGGAAAGTTACCAAGTTGCTCAGTTTATGCTGCTTGTTTTGAGATTGGTAGTCAAAACTCGGATCTAAAAAAAAATTCTCATACGAGAAATACGCATCTAGGTATACTGAAACATAATTCTTTATATCATACGAAGCATCAGGTATTTTATTTTATTTTCCTATTTTGTATCATATTATTTCAAAATTACGGACTCTGAGGCCAATCATCTTATGACAAATGTCCAAAAATTTTAATAGTTAAACGCCCAACCAAAATGTGTCTATCCGCAACCCGCGTATCGGGTTGCCTAGATGGACGGGGTAAAATTTAATGGTTGGCCGGATATCCGAGGTATGGGTAGATGGGTATGTAAGTGGGTGAATGCGTTGGTGGATGGGTTGTGGGTGATCGTTGATGGATGGGTTGTGGGTGATTGTTGGTGGATGGGTTGTGGGTGGTAGAGTGAACGGGTTGGTGCGCGGGTGGATGGATGGGATAAATTGATGGGAATAAGGGATGAGTTATAGGGGACGAGGTATCAAGAATGAGGTAGGAGGAAAGAGCTACGCGGTATGGGGGATGAGGTATAGGAGTGGGAATAGGAATGCTGCGAATTTGGTCCAATTATTTCGGTTTAATTCAGTGTAGCTTGGTCTAATTCGGTGTAGTTTGCTCTAGTTCGGTCCAGTTCGGTTTTATTCGGTCTCACTTGATTTACAACTGAGTCTAGTTCGATTTAGCTTGGTCTAATTTGGTTTAGTTTGGTGTAGTTTCGGGTATTTAGGTCTTCTTCGGTCAAATTCGATCTTGTTTTATCTAGGCCACTCTAGTTCGGCCTAGATTGGCCTAATTAGGTCTAGTTTCGTGTAATCATAGGTCTAGATCGATCGAATCCGATCAAATTAAGTCTTGTTCGGTCTAACTAAATCTAGCTCGGTCTAACTCGGTCTAGTTCGAGGTAATTAGATCTCGTTTGATCTAGTCCGATTAAACTAGGCCTAGTTCGGTCTTGTTCGGTCTAGTTCAGTCTAGCATGGTGCAATACGGTCTGGTTCGGCCTAGTTCGATTTGGTTTTGTCTAAGTAAGTCTAGTTCTATCTAGTTTGGCCTAATTCGACTAGTTCAGTGTGGTTAGGTCCAGTTCGGTCTAGTTCGGTCTAATCAGGTATACTAGAGTTCGAGGTCCTAGTGTTGTGCTGTATTAGTGTACTGAAATAATCCAAAGTAGATGCAGAGATTTTAATTCATTTTAACGCGACCGAATGGGGGTGTAAAATTTGTTCAAGATGTGTTAAAATGAGTGAATTGTGAGAGAATATTACTGTAACTTTTTATAATTTTCATATAAGGTCAGTGTACCCAACTTGCCCCCATTAAGCCATTTTCTTAATAACTCTGGCCCATCTAAATATTTTCCAACGTACCTTAGCTCATTTTGAAGCTTGTCTCAAGACCTTCAAAATATGTTGAGGTCCATTCAATTTGAATCAACTGGAGCCAAACTGTTTGAAATCTCCCAAAAGGTGATTTTTGAGAGCTTACAAAAGTGTGTACCCAACTTGCCCCCATTATGCCTTTTTCTTAATAACTTTGGTTTACTTCAACGATTTCCAACGTGCTTTAGCTCATTTTGGAGCTTGTTTAAAGACCTATAAAATGCACTAAACTACGTCTAATTTGGATTGATTGGAGCCGAACTGTCTCAATTCTCCTGAAATAAATGATGGAAATCGGCGATAAAGTATTTTTATCGCTGTGCATGCACATTTGGAGCTTTTCGGTGGTTCGAAACACTATTTCTGACCCATTTTGACGTGATAAACACGTTCTGAGTGGTAAAAAAGTCGTTCTGCACGCCCTTTCGAGATAAACATATGGGGGCATGTTAGGTACACTCCGATGTTGGCATTCTTGCTTACAAATCGTCTCCGTGTTTTGCACATAAAACAGCTCCATATTCAAATTTTGCAATTTTGAAAAATGGAATTCCGAAGGTCTTGAAACAAGGAATCGGATGCGCTGAGGTACGTTAAGATTGGTTGAACTCAAAGAATTTGGCACCGATTTTACTGAACGCAATTCCCTATGTGCTTTCTTAGCTAAGCAATCACGAAAAATAGAAAAATCACTTTAGATTTTCTGGAGAACACAGAAATGATTCGGGGCTGACGCAAACTACTCACTTTCTCATATTTCAACATAACAAACGTAGAAAAAAATTTCCGGGAGGCCAAGGAGTGCCCATCCCCGAGATCGGCATATGGGGGCAAGTTGGGTACAGAGGCAAGTTGGGTACACTTACCTTATTAGATTTGAAGAAATCGATTTTACCGCATTGTACACTTGTTTACTATCTTTCCATCTATTTCTGGACTTCAAAGTCAATTGAAATTTCTAGAAAATATGACCTTCAGATATTCAAAACTGCAGGCAAAATTTGCATACTATATGAGCCTACTCTGATCCTGAGAGATGACTCTCGCGGTCACCAAGATGTATGTTTTTGATAATACATATTCTTTCATTTTTTTTTCTTTTTTTTTTTGGAAAAGCAATGATTTGATGCAAAATGAGAAAAGGTATAATAAACCATCTCTGTCAATTGTGCAATTTTTTTGATGAATTTAGTATCCTATCATGATTAAACGAAAATTTAATCATGTGACGCCCTCATTCTATCAATAAAAAATAACTGCGAGTGCAGTCAAGTTGTAGATGACGCATTCAAAGGACGATAAATTTTTTGTTCAAAATTCAGCTGAATATCATTTAAAAATTATGCTACTAAAGCACATTTCTCATTTCTACTCAGGCGACATATTGCATACCAAACCAAGGTTCGATGACAAAATAAATTGACAACACATTCCGGGCTCGATACACAGATAATAATAATCCATATCCCTTCATGACATCTACAATCCATCCTGGAGCCCATTCAATCCACAGGTGTTCACACATATACTTTCATGGCTTCACCCTCACTTTTTCATATAATTGAAAAGAAAAATTGAAGCGATCTAAAACTCTGGGGCCCAAATAGTATCATACTATTATGGGAACACTCCAGAGCGCCGATTTGGAATCATTCGTATATTTTTTTTTATACGCTTTTATTCTACTTCACTTCAGCCATCTTGATGGTCCTTAATGTGTTCCGGTACATAGCTAGTCAAATGCTCGGCGGGCACTACTCTCGCTGTGAGAGCAAGAGAGACAACATTCCTGTCTTCCGGTACCGAGTTAGTCAATGAGTGCGCCTCGCTTTCGATATTTCGCGCGCTGCTTGTGCGGCCACATGGAGAGCGAGAACAGCGAGAACCAGCGGCAAGTTTGAACACGCCCTTACCGGCGATGAGAGCGACAAAGACGACGATCTAGTTGTGTTTCTCTCTTACACATGGACAGGATTAGCGCGCTCTCACACTATCTGTATTGCTATGCATAACCTGATAACAGTGTTTATCCGCGCTCGTCATTCTCGCGATGAAAAATTGAACACCCATCAGGGTTGACTGAACAACTAAACCAAACCAAACTCTACCAAACGTTTGGTGAAACAGGGCGGTATGGCTCGAATGGTCGATGCATTTTGGCCGGCAGCTGGCGGCGCGCGCACATGCAGGCTATCTGAATAAGAGATGACCACGGTTTTCACGATTTTATATTTTTTAGTGAGATGGATATGCTGTACGCTAACCCATCTCACTAAAAAGTATAAAATAAAAAAAGGTTAGTAAAAAATTAAGTTTTTACGATACGCTTTTATTCACGAGTCTAATGTTCTTCTCAACAACTAAAAAGCATAAAATAATCTGAAATTTCATCGGCTAGCCCAGTTCATTTTGAGTAAAATCGTATGATATACAGTTGCTCATGTCTCTTATCGTGAAAAATAGTTTCTGATCCTAGTCTTTATCTATCTTTTGGGGAAGTCTCTCGATCAATTATGATGAAGGTTAGAAAACATCTATTATACCATAATTATAGACGATGAAAGCGTGGTGTGCCATTGTTCCCGACTTGAAATTTACGATTACCAATCAGAAAATATCCATGGACCACGCAATTCTTCACAATTTTTGCTCGGAAGCTCAGCACACCACGCTTTCATCGTCTATAATTATGGTATAATAGATGTTTTCTAACCTTCATCATAATTGATCGAGAGACTTCCCCAAAAGATAGATAAAGACTAGGATCAGAAACTATTTTTCACGATAAGAGACATGAGCAACTGTATATCATACGATTTTACTCAAAATGAACTGGGCTAGCCGATGAAATTTCAGATTATTTTATGCTTTTTAGTTGTTGAGAAGAACATTAGACTCGTGAATAAAAGCGTATCGTAAAAACTTAATTTTTTACTAACCTTTTTTTTTCTATTATTCTTTTTGCCGTCGCATATTCCACGAGCCACCATCACATCACATATCCTCTCATATAAGTGCACCACGTTTTACGATATATATGTATAAATGCATGTGCATTGTATAAGGGGACGGGCGTGGGGGATGGAGGGAACCAAAGTGTATAGAGAGAAAGAGAACTGAATGGATCCGCGCAGTCAGCCGCAGTCAGTGCGAAGCGAGCCACTCGCTCGAACGGGCATGTGTAAAGCAGCGGTCGAGCTGTTCGAATCGAAAATATTAATTTTGAACGAACGACGAGTTTTTCTCGAATGAATTATGTATTTTATAGTGTTATTATTCATGTGACACGTGAAGTGATTTAATTGATAAGTGACAAAGGTTCAGATAAGCCATTTTTTTCATCATGGCACCCCCACGTGAGAGATTTTTTAGATCACCGACACAGCCAGGCCTGGGCAGTCACTCTGTACTTGGTGAGTTTTATTAATAATCTTAGATCTTAATTTTAATTTTTTATACAATTTTTTTTTTCAATCTCAAGTAGAGGATTGGAAAAAAATTATGTAAAATGTTGATTGGGCGTATTTGCGGTGCGCGGGTTGCACTTGTCCCACGCTCGCGGTCGGGCATCCCGCACGAGTTCCGGAGAATCCGTGTACCGGCTTCTATATACCTTTGCATCGTGGATCTTCTCATACTTATATATGTACATCTATACATTTTTTATGCTTCGATTCTCCCTCTGGCATGATCAGAAAGGGTCCCTCCTTATTGCTTTACTTACTTCTCCTGCTTTGCTCGCGATTCTTTTGCGGTATTAGTATAGCAGAAGAAGAAGTATTACACAGAGACCTTGGCCCTGCAAATTCTCCGACATCGCTTTCCGTTTCGCACGGGCACTTTTTTCACATTTGCACCATACCCTTTGGTACCACCTCCACGAGGTTTGCTGTGATTTCGTGATGTTTCCATGAATTTTACCCTTTGAGTTGGTGAACCGTGAACAATTTTGGCACGATTTTGAATCTGGTAATGAATAAGATACGTTTTGCACTAAAACCGATTACTTGATCCAATTTTCTTCACCTTCAGCGGTTTGATTTCTATGACACGTTTTCAATCCGCTCACTCATTCTAAATCATAGATATTCACAATGATTTTACTATTGAATTGAAGAATTAGAATGGAAATTTAGGTATAAGGACTAAAAATCAAAGAAGAGTTTCCTATACGATTACAAATTTAATGTCAACGATCGGGTGGTTGCATATATACGAGGTTGCATCAGTCCAATAAATGATATACCTAATCATGCTTTATGAATGAAATGCGCGCGTAAAATATGCCCACCCACAGCTGAACGAATACATGATACGTCATCCGTTTGATAACATGCGCCCTCTTTGGCGTATGCTGGTGATGTGACTGACTGAATAAAATTGAGTGGGAATTACATTGACAGCTTTGTGAGCCAATTAAATATCAATCGTTAGGAATTTCTGACCCGTCACTCCTTATCAATTGCAATAACTGGTGAAATGAGTGCTTTATTATTCAGTAAATTTCATACAGATATCCCTCGGAGACAACCCATTTAATTTGCAAGAGGAGATGATCGTGAAAGGTATGAATGCGTCTCCTTTCATGTTTTTCTATTTAAAATATGAAATGTTAATTATCCATTTAGCATTGAAAAAGAATGATTTTAGCTGTGTGTCTATTATATCTAGTGTGGGAATGAGTACTTGAACAGATTCAAAGTGTGAACGTCTATGTGTCGACGAGATTTAACAGTATGTTATTTTAGTATGAATTGCTGAATGGTATCAACTGTTTTTTCAGAAAAAATCATGTGGCGCTCCCTTCTAGAAATGAGCACTTATGTATGAAACGCGTGCAGGTGTTTGTTTGAGCTACTATTATTCTGTACAAGTAGAGTGTGACGCCTCGTTCTAAGCCAAAACTATACACTTTGAATTCTAAATCATCGCTTGTCTATTATTTGCTCATCATTTCAGTTGTCAAACGATTTGATTCAATGGTACACAAGAACATGAACATGTTTGAAAACAAATTGCAATCGGTTTGAATCCTGCTTCGATAGAATTTTATTTTTTGATGTAAAATTTACAATAGTCCTAGATTAAAAAATATTTGCAATACTCAACAAAATGTTATTCCAGCTCCATTCGACGGTAATCGGCGGTTTTCATTCATATTGAGATCATGTGACTGGGAGAACGATTCAAAGCCATTACGTAGTTTATTGCAAGTTATACACTAAAGTATCTAATTTTCTGATTTCAAATTAGTATCAAATAGATGTTAATAAAAAGAAGCAAACAATTCAATTCTTCATTCATGTGTCAAAGATAACAAAGCCAGGCAATTTTGATTCTAGCGCACTTCATAAAGTTAGGACAACTTTCGAGCTTGAGTATTTCTTTGATAATGTGATAATCATCTCTATCGAATTCGCGAAATCTTACACTAATGTGATTTGATTGATCCTTATCGGACTTTTCTCCAAAATGTCAATATTTCATGCTTAAACTTTTTCTAATTACCGATAGCTCATTCATCAACGAAAGTCATAAGCTCATGAGTCTGACATGATGCACCTCGTGCACAAAAAACTAATAATCATGGAAATTCTCAAGATTTTTCTAAATAATATACCTTTATTGTTGAATAAGAATTCAAGATCTGGAATCGGTCCACTATCACAGATAATTTGTATAATGATGAGATTTGAGTTGGTGTTAGAATTTAAAAGAGGAAAAGGCGTTTTTCTTTTGATGAATAAGAGTTTGAGGGATCCCCAAATGATATTTCGAGAGGATGCAATTCAACATTTTCAAAGATTAAAAGATTGCTTTGATCTGTAGTTTATCTACTGAATGTACGGTGAACTGAAAATAATAGGTGCGATGACTCACTCGCTCAGGGAAAATTTCCCCCAAAACCATCTCAGATTTCCCGGATCGGAATTTGCATCTCCAATCGAATCGCCTGCATCTTTTAAACGGCTCGTGTTTTCATATTTTCCACACAAAAGAGCAAACCTCGGGATGAAAATCGGCATCATCTCAAGACATTGAGAAGAATGATCCTTTGGGTGTCTTTAGATCAGGACAGTTTTTCAGATATCTCGACAGTGATGAAGTAGGTTTACCACCTGTTGAAATATGAAAAATATCTTTCTACTCAATCGCGTCGTGTAGACATGTATGCATACAATAACACGAAAAACCTTTGCTGTTCGAATTTAGGGGAGCGAGTTTAGAAATGCAGACATATAGAGGTCTAGTTTGAACTAGACCCCTATAATGAGGTGTCCAAACTCTGCGGTGGTCACTTTTTGTGTGGTAGCGCCAAAATTTTCGGGCTCGCAGTCTTACATGACAAATATCCACAGAGGCTCGAAGAGTGGTCTTTTTGAAAACATATTTTTGAATACTACAGGCTTGAAGAATACTTCTTATGTGATTTCAGGAGTATTCTATTACCCTGATCAAATAAGTTAAACATATTCCGGTTAGAATCTGGTTCAAGTTCATTCTACGCAACAAAAAATGATATTGCTTAGTATTATTGGAAATTTTCATATTACTTGAGTGAATCAACATTGCGAGTTTAATTTTTTGTTTAATTCACTATATAATTTTATTTTTCCGCCAACCGGCAATGCGGAAACGAATACTATAACCCGTAGTCTCGAGTTATTCGGAATCGTGGCGTTATCTTAGCTCAAGAAATGAGAGCGTAGTCGTGACTCGGAAATTTTCCTGAGGGCAGCTTTTATTCAGCGGCAACAGCAGTAGGCAATGAATTGTATGGCCGTGAAAAAAAAAGTAGAGCTAAAAATTGATTTGTATCTTCGACACTTGGAGTTTCCGATTGAACTGATCAATTCGTTGGTTATAACCAGAGCCCAAGTGCATCAACAAGAAGTGATGCATAAATCGTTGAATGCCGATTGTCGGCTGAGAATTTTATGCTGTTTGCGAGGGTCGAAAGATTTACGCCTGTAGAATAGTTCAAAGATGCTGTAAGCTGTGATATCCTTTGCCGATACGGTAGATGAAAATTCTGTAATGATAGCTATTATTCTATGTGTTATCTATCTAGTATCTTCGGCTATGAGATGCAGCATAGAAACTATTGATAACATCGTAGTCGATTAACTTGTACTGAGGCTATTCTGCAATACGATTTTTCGAGGTGTTAACACGTGCGTCTCGCAGAATATTTTGAAAATAGAATGTCAAGTACAAATGTGTTGAAATTACAGAAAATTTGATAATTTTCGCTTTCATATAGTTGAGCCATCGGAAACTCACTTTGTTACCGATTCAAATGATCGAATTTTGGAACATTTTCCATCAATTGGGGAGGATTTCAAGGCCTTTGTTTCTTATTTTCTGGAACAAATTCACTGGATCTATCACTTACTGAATCTTGATAATTCTCTTTCCTTTAGCCTTCAAGAAATGCACCATCGTAATTCAGATTTTCTTTTCCATATCACCGATAAATTTCGACCTTCTATACCCGACGAAGCATTCCCGTGAAAACCAATAATGAGTAAATTCCTAATACTCCCGCAAGGTGAAAACGAAATCGGCTTCCCGCGCACCATCCTCTCAACGCGTCAACAATCGAGTATCTTGCGAGTATTTACTGCACCGACATCATCTACGTTCCTCATTAATTTTCGCTTTCTCGATCATTATCCACACACACCTCAAGTCTCAAAATTCCATCGCTTCCCACTTTCCATCGTCCACAACATATATACCATCTCACCTTCGCACATCAGACATCTAATCAGTGAGACACAGAGAGCGTATCTAATACATATACTTTCATGAATCGTCGTTAAGATTTTCGGTGTTATTTGACGGCAGCGCGGTTCTTTTGAAATGTCTAATTAGCGCGCGTCGATAATCGCGTCTCATCATTATTGAACAATGCTTTGAAAAATCTCATCACGACCTCACGGCAGTCATAATATAGACCATCACCTGCATTTAAAAACACATTATGCCACAGATTGGATATCTGCAGTGTGGTGCATAATATTGACTTTGAGTGATGTATGTAACGGCCTCAATACAGAAAATAAAAGGGCGGCGGCAACGCGTCAAACACCTGTTGCTCTCATTAGGTTATTCTCTGGTACGTGGGGGCGGATATATTACCGGTCTAATTATATATTTTTACTGATGCCCGACCTCTTTTTTGCACTAGGTTTCCGCCTATGATTTTATACATGTAACGCATATTATCCTCATTTTACTGTATTCATTATTGTAACATTTATAGCGACTTTTGCATCAGGAAGAGATTTGCAACGTGGGAGGCAAAAAGGTCTCAGTGCCACGACCACCACCATCACCATCAGAAGCGAATTACAAATTTTTCCCGCATTTATTGTGGATACTACATACGCGCATGAATAATTTGTGCTTGATTCTAAAACTCGATCCTTCTCGAGAGAGATGCGTCTCATATAGATCGTTGACGTTCTGTCTAGCCTTATACTCTGTGGAATAGAGTAAGATTTATTTATCGTTCTTAGAGCATCGCATAGATCTGTATGCGAGCGGGGCAATTGCAGAGGCTCATCGTAATAAATCTCCGCTATCATCGTCATTGTTAAGTGCTTGATGTGCTTTGTATCACTACTGCATCGTGCATTGCTTCCTATTACGACGATTATGATGATGATGATCTCTGGGGTCAGTCATTGACTTTGATAGTTCGATGGGACTATGACTCGTGGGATCGTTTGGGGCAATTGGAACGAGCTTGCGAAAAGCTTTGTCTCGAATCTCTTTGGCAAATTTTTGCAATCATGTACGAAACTATGTGCTTGAACAGAATTTTTTTGGAAAGGAAATTCTTTCATGATTCTATGATCATGGAAATTTTTGTTGTCACGACAAAATCCGGTCAGAATTTTTTTAAATCGAATTTTCGGAGATAATTTGTTATAAGTTGTTGATTTCAGATTCAGGCCGATGAATTCTTGATCAACTGGATTTATTTCGAACCAAGAAAATTTTTGGTTTTTTCCCCAATTTATTGAATCATTTTTTTTCAATCGTGAGCAATTCAAAGTAGAAAGAGGGTGAATTTCGCGATTTTTAACATAAATCTAAAACCTCGTCCAAACAAAAGTGAGGGAAAAACTTAATATTGCTATTGGCTGGGTTGATTCTCTAGGATCTTCGCTAAAGATGCTTACAAAACCGAATTTCCAGTTTTCAACAATTACAAAAGCAGCATAATAAAAATAATGATAAGGAAAAGGTTACGTAACAGGATTGAATGAAAAGGGTGTTAGAATAGCTATTCAGAAAACCGTTAAGGCGCCTACGAATTTGACATTCAGGAGAAGCTCTGTGTCTGCCAACACCGAGGTCAACACACGACTTGAATATATTTTCACGAGTTTGAAATGTAGACAGAATTTCCGCATACCCTTGGTAGATCCCTGAATTTTTGAGATACGATTTTTTTGCACTCGTTCTCATAATATCCCTTGTTGTAAATAATAAGCTATTCAAAAGGCCAAGACGCATGAGATGAGACGAGATTTTGCATGATGAATGCGATCTGTGATGATGCATGAGATAATCCACTCAACGCATTTTACTCCTGCTGTGATGAGATTAAAGATCAAAAGGAACAAGTGGCCCTGATTATTTCTTATGTAACAGTTGAGCGTGTAACTAAAATAAGATATGTCGACAACTGCACGTATGCCCAGGGATGATAAAAATCGGTTTTGAGCGAAATGTTAATTTATCAGTGTACGTGGCTGCTGCGAATGACCTTGATATTCGTCACAGTTCATCAGTCTGTATGCATGGTCCATTTGAAAATGTACATAGTGATATTATTTCAATAGTATATTTGATAATCATAAAATTATTCTAATATTCCTTAGTAATCAGAGTAGTGGCGTTTTCAAATTTATTCATCTTCGATTTTTCTAGAACCATGCCTGAATAGTATGATACTCCTGATTTGTAGTCCAGCTGTTATGGGGTACGGGGATAATTTTTTCCCCGTGTCCAAAACCAGCCTGTTGAGCAAACGATGTAAAAAAGTCATGCCTCTGAAAAACTTCTTATGAGTTTGTTTGCAGAAAAGGGAGTGAATCGTTAAATACATGATTGCAAATACTCCATGAGAGCTCATATTCAACAATTTTATGGGAAACATTTTTTCTTTTACTGTCATTTTTGGGATATGATTAAGGATTTTTCAAATATTACCCGAGACGTGGATATGTAGGAGGTCACACAATCTTCGCAATCCATTAGATAATTAGTTCTGTAACATCGATTATGTTCGCAGCTTTTAGCAGTTGGTCGTAGAAAAAGGAGAAGAAACTAGGTTATTTGGTGCATGTACAAAGCTATAAATCGGGTCCTGCATAAAATTTAGCTTCCTTCCTCTCGATATAATATCCGTGACGAAAAAGTGCGAGTCTCGAGCTTCGGACAACACGTGCTTATAGCTTCTTTGGCACATCACGTTCGGCCAAAAAGGTCCGCATGAGTCATCGCTATGTCCTTTGAGCTATATACTATAATAAATTCAGGAGACCCAAAAACGTGCTGCCAAAAGGATGTAAAAAATGTGTAGTATAAATATAGGTGTGAGGGACTGGTCGCTTGATCTTTGAATTTAAAGCGGCTGCTTATATGAGCTGATCACCCCATTCACGCTGAATTACACGATAGAAATATGCGAGGTCCACCTTAGAAGGGGGAAAAAAAAAAATTAATAACCAATTTTGCACTCGTTCGTGTTTTGGCCTTATCTCGGACACGATCGTCTGATGACATATAGTTGACATTAGGCTTTTCGGGACATCCTTTTCCTCTTTCATATACTTATACTTACATCGATTCGACGAAAACTTTCATCAAGGATTTGTGAGATTCTTCTCGGGTCAAAATTAGCTTCCTTCAGTAGTATCTTCGTGTCATGCGCATGCGCATAAATATACCGATCACTTTTAACTGTTTTGCACATGAGTAAGGGTTTATTTGAAGCCTTATTCTGATTTATATTCATATATAATACGATGCTACGAATAAACTTTTATGTGTACAATGTGATACGAGCGTATTATATAGAGGACTTTCTTTCTCCCCTTCTGATATGATGATTGCCCGCAACACTTTGCGATTACTTAATGAGCATGCGAGATTTATACTTATATATGGAAATGGCTCGTGTCCTTTCATTGGATATTCAATTGCAAGAGAGCGAGTCATCTTGATGCAATATTTCATTCGCGTATGCGTGACAAATATAAATTTTTCGATATCTGTATCATATTTCGTTTAAAGTATGGTTGTGAGAGGAAAATGTGCTTAAGTAACCTTTTGAATCGTAATTGTAAAGTGCATTCAATATTTTTGCTGGTGACCCTTGGAAATGCGATCCACTTAGTTTTGCGAAGTACTTGGATATCACATCAAAAGAATTGAGAGACGATGGTCTGCGATTCAATGGGGAATCATCGATTTATGGTACCTAAAAATGATAACTTAGAGCCGCCAAGGCGTATACTTTGCAGCTCCAAAATATTTTAGTACCGCCAGAGGGGTCTTTGATATTAAAAGTTGATGATTGCTTTGGGGCCGGAATGTCGTATAGACCAGACATTGATTTTCTTACATATTTTTCGACTCTGAAACCGAATCCAAGTCCAGGATTGCGCCAGAATGTCAGGATTTTTTTTAAATCGCAAAAAATCATCTTTTCAGTGGTTTTTTGGCGTAGACAAAAATCTTAACGATATAGCTCAAAACGGAGCCGGGAATCGCGCTCAGATAGTCGATTTGCGGCGGAAAAGCATATGTGTTCGGATACATGGCGCGTCAGCGAGAATCGATTTCCTCGTAATTTTTAAACAATAAAGGGGTTATCACAAAAACGCGCGTTTTTGACCCATAAATCAAATTATTTTGACCCACAAAACGCGTGAGTGCGCTTGTTTTTGCGATAACCTTCGCTGTTCCGAAATTACGAAGAATGAAATTTTCACCGACGCCGAGGATCCAATTATGCTTTTCCGACGCAAAATGACCGTCTGAACTCGGTCACGTGCTCCGTTTTGAGCTAGTACGTCAGGATTCTCGTCTACGTCAAAAAACCACTAAAAATTGGTTTTTTGCGATTTAAAAAAAAGTCTCTTGATGTTCTAGCGGAATTCTGGAATCGGAGTCGATCACAGCATCGGAATATTAGGAAGGAAATGACGGTTTGGTTTATGCGACATTCGGACCCCAAAATTAATCCATGACCTGCAGGCCATGACCTCTCTTATTAATCGATGTAATATCTAGAAATTTGATCAATATTCTATCCTCGACAAACGATCTAATCGCAGACTTTGAAAAACTACCCGCGTAGAAATCGAAAATATTGGCGACATGTCGCCGAGCTATCGCAAATTTCCATTTGCGACATGTTTGCGATAGCTCGGCGATAGCTTGGCGATATGTCGGCGATATGATTTTGCGATAGCTCGGCGACATGTCGCCAAACCTGTATTTGCGACATGTCGCAAATTTTTTTGTCAATTTTTTGAAAAATGAAATGTAAATGATCGATTGAGCTCGTCTTTGTCTTAACTATTCTGTTTGATTGAGAGCACAGGGTTGTTCGAATAAAATGTTTGTTCTTTTTATTGAATTTGGAAGAGTTTTTTCGATACAATGACGGTTTACATATCTTGCATCCACATCAATTGGAGTTTGTAAGATTTATCAGTTCCATTTTTCAACAATTAGAAAGACACGATCAATAGCTAAGCGTCCATACATGAAAATACAATTATAGCACTCGAACTGGCGCGTGCACTGGGTAAGGAAATATACCGATCTTTCGATGTCAAATGCATAGCCCATAACGCAAAGGGTTACAAAGAACTTATCACAATTTTCGCAAAGACTAATACATCCGCAATAAAAATCGACTTTTCTGTCAATTTAGCGCCTTGATCGGGCCGTCGACGTTACGTTTCTTGAAATCATCCGTTTGACCTAAAAAGTCCTTGGCTTTGAAGCAGAGGCGCACTGATGACCTGATGCACGATGCAGGGGCCTCAAAAGCTCGCCTTGAAGGTCACCCCGAAGAAATAGGACGGAAAGATAATGAAGTCGCGTGCGTATAACGGTCAACCCAAAATTTCAGGTTCAGACTTGGAGACGAGGCAGCATGGCACCTGGTGATCCGTCGATCTCGGGATAGTGGAGGCGGCCCAAGAGGCTCTTGCGCAAGCAACGGCATCTTTTTTCCTGCAGAAAATATTTTTCTCTCGTCAATTGAAATACCCTTTTCTCGTAATTAAACCGATTCCAGATTATAATAGAGAACGCGAAGGACAGAATTTTTTGAGCAGTATTATTTAACTTAATATCAACAACAACAACATCGAAACTGGCGCGAGGTTACGAGGTTATGATTATCGATGGCTCATAGATTTTGATTGAGTTAACATCGAGATTATAAAAAATACTCATCTGAAAAACGGAGGACACTCTTGAGCTAGTCTTCATCTTATGCGCTGCATCCTCACTCCTCGTTTGAATAATAATTCGGATATATTTGGCCGTCTCAGGTCCAGCCGAACTTTTCTCCCCTGATGTTGACATCTATAGCAGAAGCTCAATCTATCGATGATTGTTTTCCTCTGCATAATTTACATTTGATTGAACTTAGATACACGACCTGCTGAGACTGAACGCCCCAATAAATCCGAATTATTATTCAAACGAGGAGTGAGGATGCAGCGCATAAGATGAAGACTAGCTCAAGAGTGTCCTCCGTTTTTCAGATGAGTATTTTTTATAATCTCGATGTTAACTCAATCAAAATCTATGAGCCATCGATAATCATAACCTCGTAACCTCGCGCCAGTTTCGATGTTGTTGTTGTTGATATTAAGTTAAATAATACTGCTCAAAAAATTCTGTCCTTCGCGTTCTCTATTATAATCTGGAATCGGTTTAATTACGAGAAAAGGGTATTTCAATTGACGAGAGAAAAATATTTTCTGCAGGAAAAAAGATGCCGTTGCTTGCGCAAGAGCCTCTTGGGCCGCCTCCACTATCCCGAGATCGACGGATCACCAGGTGCCATGCTGCCTCGTCTCCAAGTCTGAACCTGAAATTTTGGGTTGACCGTTATACGCACGCGACTTCATTATCTTTCCGTCCTATTTCTTCGGGGTGACCTTCAAGGCGAGCTTTTGAGGCCCCTGCATCGTGCATCAGGTCATCAGTGCGCCTCTGCTTCAAAGCCAAGGACTTTTTAGGTCAAACGGATGATTTCAAGAAACGTAACGTCGACGGCCCGATCAAGGCGCTAAATTGACAGAAAAGTCGATTTTTATTGCGGATGTATTAGTCTTTGCGAAAATTGTGATAAGTTCTTTGTAACCCTTTGCGTTATGGGCTATGCATTTGACATCGAAAGATCGGTATATTTCCTTACCCAGTGCACGCGCCAGTTCGAGTGCTATAATTGTATTTTCATGTATGGACGCTTAGCTATTGATCGTGTCTTTCTAATTGTTGAAAAATGGAACTGATAAATCTTACAAACTCCAATTGATGTGGATGCAAGATATGTAAACCGTCATTGTATCGAAAAAACTCTTCCAAATTCAATAAAAAGAACAAACATTTTATTCGAACAACCCTGTGCTCTCAATCAAACAGAATAGTTAAGACAAAGACGAGCTCAATCGATCATTTACATTTCATTTTTCAAAAAATTGACAAAAAAATTTGCGACATGTCGCAAATACAGGTTTGGCGACATGTCGCCGAGCTATCGCAAAATCATATCGCCGACATATCGCCAAGCTATCGCCGAGCTATCGCAAACATGTCGCAAATGGAAATTTGCGATAGCTCGGCGACATGTCGCCAATATTTTTGATTTCTACGCGGGTATCAAACATTTCATTGTTCGCATACCTATATTATGCTGTATTCGCATTTGCCCACATTTCAAAGTTTACTTTTTGGCGCAATCTACCCAAAACACGGATCTTCCAATAATGGTCATGGGCTTCTACCTGCATTTCGTGTTTGTTCCTCATCAATTGAATACGAACGCGCAAATTCACTGCTCACTACTTTGCACCCGCGGGTCAAATTTAAAATTCAAGTCACGAAACACTCTTGCAAATCGAAACGGGCCATCGCGAGACTGAAGAAATTAACTTGTATACCTCTACCAATTTCGGTTACACCTTTATAATCGCGTTCCCCCCGCAGCGAGATCAAAATTCACGGTAGTCGTCGAGAGGAAAAAGATCGCGTGAAAGCCCTCAAGAGTTTTTGAGTATGTTTTACTCTTGCGATTTGAGAGATACTTGTCGCTAAAGATCTGATACACTCTCTTCATTCTGGACACTGAATTAATTTGAATTTGATTAAATTTCAATCGGTAACGCCCTATCGTGCCAATTATACTTTTTTTTAGGTATAGGAGATGCAAGTGTGAGCTTGTAGAATTTGAGTGAAATTTTTTTTCTTTTGATTTGAGTGAGATCGTGGTTGATTGCTGATTGAGATGATTGACGATTGACGCAGATGTGGCGGTATGAGTGTTAGTGGTAATAAAAGGGTCAGACGAATATTTTTGAGATGAATGGTCAATTATTGTTTCTGAGTATTCTGCATTCCTGAAGCAATTGAAGCGTCTCGATTTTTGTTTCGTGATATTGAGTTGTTGCGGAACTTTGGATCTTTTGCACGACCTCATTCGGATTTTCATAGACAGATGGATGAAACGAATTCGTTATATTGTAAATCGCATTGACGTACAGAAAAAAGATCCCAGTTTTGGAATAAGGATACGTGCGTGAGAAAATTTGATGAATTTCTGTGGTACGGTCAGCAAGAGGTAACTTTCGGATCCGATGTTTATAAATAAGCAATCTGACGGAAAACATTTTCTTTATCGCTGATACAATTATTGATAGCATCTTGAAAGTTTTTCGTGCCGATTGTCAATAACGCTGAGAGCTGTTTTTTTCACACACGTTTCCCTAACAACAAAACGTTTTAGCCTGAGCTTTAACTGACAATGAGTGTAAAATACACCTTCCATTTAATTGAAGTATGTTTGATCTCATGCTTAGGCGATCTCAAATTTAATTTCATTGACAACTTACTTGATTTATTCTAATCAAATTCTTCGGGGTATAAGTGACCGATAGCTGGTATCCAATACAACTGAACCGACTGCCTTTTTTCGGTTGTCACAACTAACTGTTGTAAGACCGTCTGTTGTAAAATGACCGAAATCTTCAACAGAGCGAGAGCGTATCATGCTGTTGGCCGATGTGAATATTCCGCATTCCTGCAACATTCAATCAATTCTGATTGGAATGCTTGTGTACATCATTCATTCATGAATCTGATCAAGTTCATCCTCGTGGCTTGCGGAAAATTTTATCTGTCTGCTTGAGTGATTTCTAATGATTTATCAAGCGTTTTTTTTTTTTTTTTTTTTTTTGACGCGGCTAAAGAGAAATGATTTCTATCGGCTTTTTTTAGCTTCCAAAGTCAAAAGTAAGCCGCAAATGATCTTTAATGACATACGCATCGTATTCTTACGATTTTTTGTAAAGTTTCATGGTTGGACTCGATTTCAAATTACGAGATTTTTGCAAGTGCAACACAACCTCGTAAATTTGAAACCGAATTCCATCACCTGCTGCAACAAAATATTCGAAAAATTCCCGCAAAATGTCAGAGAGATCATTATCTTCTAGATCCATTTCATTATGAAGCGAAATTTTACTCTTCAGATCGTATTTACTCAAGCGAAAACCCATATTGCTTCGCGTCTCGAAAACGGATACCCGAAGCTTCATATTATCGCTCATACGGAAGTCCACAACGATGCACCGCATGCACGCGCATTCACGAGATAACGAATTTTCGCGCTCATAAGACATTATACCCACGTTTCTTTAATATAGGTACCGCATCATAATACATGCGCATCCTGTATGCAAGATATGAGCTTACATTTCTCGAGGTGGTGTAAAACCACAGTGGGTATACCTTGTACCTCTGCTCCGTGAAAAAAAATTTCAGCGCAATTTTTATCGCGTATTACATTTATTATATATGTTCATTACATAGGCGAGCGTTATAAACTCACCGCAACGCACAACAGCTGTCTCGTCGGTTGCCTGAGAAAGTTTTAGGTCTCGAGTAGGCTGTTGAGGTTTAGCGTATAAAAATAAGGATAGTAGTTTCGGAATATTTTACATCAGGGAGGATGATTGGAATGGAAATTGATTAGGCGTCACTAATTTGATTGGTGAAAATTCTTGCCTGAAGTTGAAGCAATAATTGATGTGTGAATTCAGCAGAATTATGAGTGCGTGTCAGATCAAAAAGTCGAACTTTTTCGCGTATAATTGAGGTGAAGGTAAAAGAGCGTGCAAGAGGAAGCGACCAGGCGGCGAGGAACTAATTATCTTGAAGAATCAAGTCGAAAATCCCAGGCTGTTAACTGCACGGCCATGTATGAGAGAATTTTGTTTCACTCGGTGAGCGTAAACAATCGTATTCTTGGCCGATATGACGGTATATTTTTCGAAATTCTATACCCCATTGTGTAAACCATTATAAAATTGAGTTTTCGACACGGAAAAGTGTCTTTTCAGCACTGATTTTCCATTTTTTCTCACAGTTCGTCGAAAAACACAGTTCAATACACGGGTGTCGAACCTATTTTTCGATACAAGGGTGGAAAAACGTTTTTTCGCATCCGAGTGATGGATTCCCGGCCTATGAGCTGTAGGGGAAGGTCGGAATCAACACGAGGATGCGAAAAGCAGGTTTTACACCCGTGTATAGAACTGAGTTTTTCGACAAACTGTGCGAGAAAGTGGAAAATTAATGCGAAAAAAACATTCTCCCACACAGCGTGTCGAAAAAAAGTGTTTGCACCCTTGTATCGAAATGTACTGTTTGGGTCTAGAATTTCGCAGTCAATGGCGTGAAACTGTACGTAGACATTGAATTATAATTTTGCATCTAATCGAAGAAGTTGGCTCACAATTGATTAACGAAAATTTGATAGAATTTTATCATTTCATTCAAATCTTAAGCGCTGTAATCGAGGCTGTAATGCACCTTCAAAACCGTTAAATACTACGTATGAAAAGTATCATATTGCAAGCGAATAATCTTGTAAAATCACTTGACTCGCACGTAATAATGATAATAATCATCGAGCATACGCGTATGAGTACATAACGGTTGTTTCTGTATGAACAACAATAAAGATGATAACCGCGTGTTCCGAGGCGTGTTCGTTACACCAGTTACGAAACTGAGTCTAAGTTCTGATAGAGAATCAGATGCTTCCGAAGGAATTCATTGCCACTTTAGTAGATGTATTATAGAGCTCTGGTGATGAGTAACTCGCGATAGGCTGTTTTGAATAAGTACTAAATCTTGATCGAGCTCGTTTGGATGGAAATTTTTTTTTCCCGCGGTATGATACAGTTATTCTCACTCGCGGGGCTCGGTTCCCGCATTGAAATGTGATATCCTATACTTTGGAGCTCTCAAAAGTGAGAAGTGCATCATACTTCCAGGATCTTCTTCTTCGCTTTCCCCTATTACCTACTATTCCCTCGAGGCCAAAATTGAGTTGATTACAGACTAATTAGGGCTTCAAAACCGTCTCGACTTCTCACGCGTTCACCGTTTCGTTTCCATCTTTTTCGAACGCAACGCCCCCACGTATATAATTCCACATCCACCAGCACATTTTCTACCAATTATCCCATCATGCATGCATCATACATGTCCCAAGAATAACAAATAACATTACAACCATTGCCATTTCAATCGACTATAACAATAAAAATCAACTGTGTCTATTATAGTGTCAATTTTCGTACTCATAAAAAGTCGAATCGGTCACTTCTTTCATTTTTCTTAAGAAAAACAATCAAAGCCTCAATCGATCGATTTAGCCCAAGATTCTCATTCGCATTCGGTTCTATAACCAACGAAAAAGAGGTGAATCTTTTGGCAAGGATCCACGCTGATGCAGAAATCGATTTGCTTTTTGCGAAGAGGCCGAGAAAAGTATACGGATGCAGTTTATACATGTGCGTTTAGACCTGGCGACGACACCTGACAGTGCGAGTTCGACGTTCTCGATTTCGGTCTCTGTTCACTATGCTATTGCTGCTGCTGTGAAGAGATACTTCATCCGTTTAATTTGGCCGTCGCGACAAAAAACGAATTGGAGGGCTCGTGTAACGAGGGAAATTCGAGAATACGATCGATTATTTTTAGACGACGCGCACGAGTGAATTGAATTGCATTACAGCGATGAGGGGATGCTCGAAAATGTGCATCGGATGCAAATGCGACGAGAGGCGCCTAGTTGAAAATTCAGACGTGAATAGTTGAAATGAATGCAAGTCGAGGTAGAGAGGTCGAGATTCATTCATCAGTTGACGATCATTTCTTGAGTTAGTTATGCCTATTGGAAATAGTTAAATTTCTCCAGTCTGAATTTTGGAATTTTTTTTCGGATTTCGGAAATTAGAGAATGGACAGATTTGGCCCATTACACGGTACTTGATTCAATGATTATTAGGTTCTTCGAATGAATACTCATTATACTCATTTTTGCACGGTACGATGATATTTGACACAGCGATCAGAGTCTTCTTTCCAAAACGATCGAGAAGCATGATCAGTAGTTTTACATAAATTTGTAATGATCAAGCCACGTGCGGGATCAACTGATGGAGCATACTTCGATACGAGGGCGGATATCGAGGCGGATATGTTGTTCATTGCACATCGATCGATATTTTTCAGCCAGAGCCGAAGGCGAGAATCCGAGCGATGATGAGAATTATCATAAGGTTGCGAGAACCATGAACCCGGTCTAAGTGCCAAATACTTTATTTTCCGATTTTTTTATAAGCTAAGTGGGGGGGGGGGCACAAAATTTGCCCAAAAAAGTCAGTTTTCATTACTCTAACCTAAAAATGCCGCGTTTAAATAGGATTTTAGGGTTCTCGTAATGAAAAAATATATCCGCACTTCGCTTGCAAGCCCATTCTGGGCACTAGAGGACATGTCTATCTCGCTTCACTCGACAAGCAAACTGTCCTAGTGCCCAAAATGGGCTACCGCGCTCAGTACGGAAATATACTATTTCCGCATAGAAGATGCAAAAGATCTGACTACTCGGAACTGCAAAAAAGACGAATTATCCAAATTTCGCCACAAATTTGTTAGACTGTAGCTAAATCTAAACCACCTGCAAATTGAGGAAATTGGTGATTTTTTGTTGTCACGCCATTTCTTAGAGTTTCAGCTACAATCGCATGATTAGCACCAGATCATCGATGCGATTTTCCAATTCAAGATGAATTTTGTGGTCGCGCTCTAAAGAGTTGCCTCTTCCTTCAACCGTTTAATACTCAGATCTCATCCCCAGGATCAAATTTATTTCACGATTATTTTAGTGATCTCCCCTCATCCAACCTAATATATAATTACAATTGCGGGCGGGCCAGACAGAGGACGCTATGATACACTGCGCAACAATAACTTGAATTTTTTCAGAGTGCATCCTCCTAAAACTCGTTTTGGAAGACCCACAAAGTGCATTCACTTCCAAGTTGTCCATACACCCTCCTCTTGTAAAAATGTATATATTCACTACATCGAGGGGTCAAGTGCCTCAAGGGCCTGCACTCTCTTTCCAAAAAAATAACGTCGACTATTCCGAGTCCAAAGTTGCATCGGGGGCTTCATTAGCGAGGTGCATATCAACTTGGGACCATCGAATTCGTGACGCTCGAATAAGAAAGCTTACACAACCTGATTCCAATTTTTTTTCTGCTGCTGCTCTTGAATCGGCGGCTTTCCATTATAGCAATCGAAAGTATCTCGAAGGACTTGAACCCCCGCGAGTTTAAAAAAAAAAAAGATGAGACCCTTCGAGACCATCGGGAAAGGTCCTTTTCATTGGTAAGTGTACGTATAGGTACAAGAGCGTGGGTATAAGAGTCACAAGGTATATACGACGATGGGAACGCCCTTCTCGAATTGCCGGACAATGCCATGCATGTGCCATACAAATGAAACCGATCCACTATTTGGAATAGACTATAAGTGGTACCTGCTGCATGTAGCAGCTGCTGATGCTTCGTGAGCGTGTGAACTTTTCGAAATTTTCATTTTACTCGCGGGAAATTTGAGCCGCATCTTTTCTTGTCTCTGTTTACTGTCTATACTGCATGAAGTAGAAGAGCAAGGCAAGGACACAATGAAACGAGATGGCAATTTTCCCAACACAGCCCGTACATGTAAAGAATCAGGTGTAAAATTATGGACAGTAAAAATGAGGGTCACACGATAATTTAGAGTACAGTGAACGCACCTGTAAATGGCATCAAGTTGTTACATTGCCACCTGCATTATATTGTAAAACTCATGCACCTGTAATACATCAGAGACTCATGCGTCTATGAATTGTACACCAACATGCCTTGATGGTCTGCCCCTTTTCTTTCATTGGTGTCACGTCCGGGTGGAGTAAATTGAATGAAACAGTCCCAAAACAAACGCCCTTAAATAATGAGGTGGCAAAGATCCTGAACGTGATCGTGATCAAGTCACGATTTCCAAAAGTGTGCAGTTAGGTTTCATCGGGCATTACCTTCCATATTCACTTGGTATGGCAATGCGGAACTAAAGCATTGCTCAGTACATCCCTTGGGACTATAGTCGCACAAAATTCGCACGCTTCGTATAAGCCTATTTTCCTTCCTCACATAGTCACAAAATTCTTTAGACGGTGTTTCAATGCATCAGGTGTTTAGTTTAGAGTATTATTTGCGAGAGTGAGGGGGCGCTCGTGGTGCGTCGAACAACCTGTCGATTTTCTGGTTTGTGGGAAGGGAGGGATTTTGTAACAGGTTTATCGGCTCTCTGCTAATTTGCATTTTAAATATATAGAGAGGCTGCATCTTCTGAGCAGATGTATGTGATAGCTTCGAGGCGCTTTGATGGCTCGTAAACAAGCTTTGATTCAAATTCGCGTTGTCCCGCCTACTTCTGATAATAATCTTTTTCGTACTAATCTTCTTGTCGGAACTTTTTCATTCAACAGAGTTGTTTTAAGGCTTACGTTGAATACGATTGACTGATGAGAAAAATATTTTTTTTTAAAGAATTTTTAATACCTGAGTGTTGACAAGTGCACGGCTAATCCTTGCCAATCTTATAAACTTTTGTTGTATCACATAGTTCATTGAAGAAGCATAATCTGAAAATCTTGGGTATGGTAAAAAAAATCTTGGGTACTTTAGCAAGATTCAACAGCAAAGATGAGCTTTTTTGGTCGTTATCATGTCGTTATTGTGCGTGATGCATGCAGTTGAAGACTAACCACTCATCATATACACTCATGCACAGTTCATAAGCAGCTGCTCACACTGCTTGAAGCGCGAATGACTTATCCACCTGTCCCTCGTCTTATGAGAAAACTCTCTGCGTATTATGGTTTGCAATATAATTTGACATGGCACCTGCGAGCTTCTGTGGCAGGAGATCGACTCTGTCATCAGTCTTTTCCTCTTTTTGCATTTTTTATTATTTTTTTTTTTTTTGAGCTGCAATTTATTGATGTGTACGAGCAAATGCAACAAGGGGAAGATGAATGAAAAAAAAAAAAGAAAAAAAAACAAGTGGCTAATCGTCACTGGATGAATTTGAGCGAGTAATTGAGATGAAGCTGATGCGAAAGTTGACGACAAGAGTTTAATTGCCTTTTTTTTGACGTTTCCTCATGAATATTCAAGTCCGTTCGCTAAATTGTCAAAACAAGTAGCTGTGAACGAAACGATCGAATACAGTACACAATGAAGAATTATGAACAACTCGTAGTTGTTTTGGATTACAACTTCATATTTTTGGATCGCGACTGAACTATGAGGATTTTATGCAATTTTTCAATTCTTGGTTGACTAAAAAATGTTATTCTGAAACGTTTTGATACGCTGTTTGTAAAGAAGCACATCGCCCACAGCTCACGAACTCATACTTACAGTCCATCAAAAAGTATAGTTTGATACACGAAAATAATAAATCAATTCCGCACCGAGTTTATGAGGTTATGGCTCACTTATGAGCGATTGATTTTTGGCCTGAGCAACAGGCGAAGTTCAAAATAATTGCGAAACGAGGAGCAAATACTGTTTCATGCAATTTTATAAGCACTCAAACATCAAAAAATTTCAAAACACCTTTTTTCGCATCACTGACACGGGAATAAAGGTTTTTCTGTTCATCAGTTGGAATTTTTGGGCCAAAACCAAACAGTGAGGTTCGTGATTATGTCGGAAGATTTAAAATCTCTCGGATGTCGACGCCAAAGTCTAGAAGTGTATGTAGTTTCTGAAAAAATTCGAATGATTCCCATCGGTCGAAGCTCGAGTAACTAGCTAGATAGAGCCAGATAGAGCCAAATGTTTCGGCACTCAGCAAGGGCCAATTAATTTTTTGTTCCCTTCATAAAACCCGGTATTTAATTTTTTCACACTTACGGTTACCTTGGGCTCATAGAAACTGGACCGCTCGCTGGACCATCGCACAGTTTGGTGAGTTCCGGATTTTCGATACCCCGGATTCTGCGATCTCGCACAAATTCTATCACGTGGTAAAGGGCCCCGCAACCGATTTACACATCTCCCTCGACATCTCCAAACTAAAAGTGTTCCCTTTTTCCAAGAAATTTATCTTTTTCTTTGCTCGCACACAAACTCCCTCGCCATATCAAATATACAAGTGTATCCCATCACACAGCATGTGATCTTGCGATGGCGCCTTGCAAGCATATGTGAGTGTAAGGGCGAGTTTGAGAATGCTGCATGGGTAAATTGGGTGCGGTTTTTGCGCCTACATACTGAAAAGGGACCCGTTCCACGATTATTGTGCCTGTTTCTTTTCTTCTTTTATTTCTCGGTCTCTGTGTGCCGAAATTCCCATCACGGTTGGCTCGAAGGGCTCGCATACATCAGCTCACGAAGAGCACTTGGATCTTAAACAATATCAGGCTCTCGACATGCACACGATGTACGTATGTCTGAGGAGTGTACAAGAACCTCGACGAAAACCTTTACTCTGATATATTCTTTAATCTCTTGGGAAGATGCGGAAGACATTCGAGATTTCCATGTACGACTTTCAATGTCAAGTTCATCTGTATTTTGAAGCGTTGATGCCTTGGTTGATGTTGAAAGTGCCGATACAAGCATTTCGTTCGGCGCATCTTATCACTAACATTGAATAAGAAAAAAAAATTGATTAACCTGATTGACTATACAAAACTCAACAAATTAATTGAATTTGTTGGTTGAAAATTCAACCCATAATTTTTTCGGCAGAATTTCACTCCGCGTAAAGAAGACAGTCTTGAAAAATTACACGAGTGACATTATTGGCGAAAGTCGAGCGTGTTTATTACTGACCTCCAATTATGGTTTGGTGAAGCCACGATATTTATCGCGAGATCATCAACGCAATATCTCCAAAATATATGTATGTCACCAAAATTCATTCACATTATGTAGCTTGTCACAGAAATCTGCCGCAGATAGCGATCAGAATCCACATATCTCACAGCGTTCTTACCATATGCGCTTTTTCATACGGATGCAAACACTTTCGCTTATCCTGATGACATTTTATACGTGCATGCGATGGCCCCAATTTTATGCCGATCGCATCGTTTCGAATTTCATACGTGTTGTTCGCTATCATACTGCATATAAACTATCAGAAACATCAGCGTCAATACATATGTAAGGATAATATAGAGTACCGCACGGTAATTGATATTTGCGACTCGGGCCTTGGGGGCTATGGATCACTCAATCTCAGTGTGTGTGTGTGTGTGTGTGTGTGTGCGCGTGCGCGCGTGTGTTGTTCATTACATGAACCAGCCGCAGAACTTTATATATTCCTACTACGGTAGACGAAAGATTCGCAACATATTGATCCATAAAGTGATCCATTAATCCATGGAACGTAAATTCCCCATCACCTCATCATCAGGATATCGATCTATGCCGTACATACTTATATACCACCATCAGATCTGAGAGCAGTGGTGTCAAGTCGCTCACTCAAGTGAGGCCCCCGAGGCACTTAATACATATCTACTGCACTTGCCAATAACTTTATTTCGCACTATAAGAATCGATCTATCAGTTCCACACCTGTTCTTAAAACCCAAACCAGTTGAATTGCATAATTCTCAATTAACTATCGATAAATCTTCATCACTCGAATCGTTTAGCCAAGGCATCGATCATACTTTTTCTCTCTTTTGCGTGCGATGTAAGTATTATTATCGGAAAATCAAAATCTCACCGCCCCGAGCGAGAACCAACCCAATTTCAGAGTTAAAAGAAAATGGACATGTCCGACGTTATCAGTACGAATGGATCTGCAATTAATTTATCGACTGATAGCAATTAGCGAGCTGACATGGACGCATAAACCAAATAAAGATGAATGAAAATAAAAATTGAAATAGTTAGGCATGCTACGTCGATCGTCAAAATCAATTAATAGACCAAGACAGGTCGTGTAAAGTGCAAAATTGAATCGATAGAGTGCAATGAAGACGATTACATTCGCAGTATTGAAAGAATTGTGTATGATTGATTTTGCAGCACAGTTTTCATGCATCAGTTGCACGATAGTCCGATGCTATAGGACGAGTTGAGTAAGTCCCATATACCTAAATGGTGTGTGCAACTTTCCGTTTTTGGATTCGCAATACTCGATTCTGGCTCGAGACAGGAAGAGCCGCCTCTGTATATGACATCGTGAACTTTTTTTTACGCGCAAACCAGGTAAACTTACTCCCAAGTCCAACACCCGATCAGTGGGATGAGACAAACATCACACGTGTCTGCGTTGGCATTTTACAAGTGTATATAGATATTTTTCTGGTGGGTGTCAGCATGAAGTCGTCTCGGTTAGTGGGTTTTACAAATATATATATATAATAATATCGATTAAACGCCATTGCTATAAGATTGCATGATGGTGACGTTATACAGTAACGAAAAAATTGCTGCATCATTGCTAAGAGTGACAAATTTTGCGAAGGCGCTCGATCTGCACCGATGGATCCCCTTGACCCAGTTTGAACGCCCATGCAAATCTGATTACGCACGAGCAGCTGTATAGCTGAATTTGGCGATTATGCGCATCCGTGTCGCCCATGAGGGCGTGAAATTTGATAATTGATTGGGATGCTCATAGCCTGGTTTTGCAATCGCCTCAATAATAATTTTCAGATCATATTGATCAAAAAATATTGAACCGTGATATTCTGACGGCTGTTTTTCGCTCTCATTGCTGTGACTTTTCTTTTAGTTTTTGACGGACTCACTGTTTTGCCACCTTCAGGGGATATTATCGGTCTTTAATGATTTGTCATAGTTTTATTTATATTGCATCGGAGAAATTTGAGAAAATTTTGAAATAATGGATCCGCACCGAGTATATGAGGTTCTGAGCGGTTGGTTTTGGGCCTGAGCCGCAGGCGAGGGTCGAAATAATCGTTCGGGAACAAGGCACCTAATGAACGAGGTGCGGATCCACTATCTTATGCTATTTTATATAAACACCCAAAGTTCGGAAAATTGCATAAAATATCTTTCTCTATACATTATGACGACTCAAAATGGAGTTGTGATTTGATTTGATTTGATTTTATATGAGAGGCAGAAGAAGACGAAACAAACAATTTTCAAAATCCTAATCTTCCGATTTTGCACTATTTTTCTATCTTACGGAGATATTCTAATGGAAAAACAGCATTTCTGACAGCAGGGTCAGTTCTGTGGTAAACAGATTAATCTCTTGTAAACAAAAGAAAATATTCACCTTATTTCTTTGAGACCCCTTCTTATATCTACAGACGCTCTAGAGGTGTTTCATTGGTCGACCACCCCTACGAAGGATAATGCGAATGAAACCCTCAAAGGACCTTCTATGTTTCAAGTGCATCAGACGCTCCAATTTCACTGCATGCACATTTTTTGTTTTTGGCTTGCAATGCAATCCATCGAGCGATGCTAACTTGTGTGGCAAACTTTTCACGAGCACATGAAATGGAACAGCAGCTGGCCAGAATGGAGTATAACATTTTGTAAATTGCACGCAAGTCAGGATAACGTACAATTTTCAAGTATAGTCGTTTTACCTCAATTGACGGGATAATTAGATTGCAATTTTGCATTTGTATACGCACTATTTATCGACGATGAAGAATTTTTGTGAGATGATACATGAATTTGAAGAGTTCATCACTGAAATCGTAAAGGAAATGTGCAGCTCAGTAGTTTAATTATTTTTAATCGAAATATAGTAGTACTACCATTATTTTTCGGAACCCCTAAAGTAACTCAAAAGTATGTAGAATCAAAGATTTGTTTACAATTGTAAGTGTTGAAAAATCTACGTGTTTGTGGAGGTTTGCGAAAGAGGAATCTAAAGGAAAAAAGTTTAGCTTTATTTTTTTTAGGTCGACGATAACACTCACATTCGATAGTGACATCAGGATTGAATGCCGGTTTGGGTTAGAATATAACATCTTTAAATTAGGATGAAAACGAGCTTTTACAGATTGATCCTCGGATTGATTGAGCTTCTCGTGAACACGCAATCTCTTCAAATATAGGCCAAAATAAATTTTATTTTATGGTACCATTGCGCGTCGCACCAATCACACTCCCATACTTCAAAATGAAATATGCTTGTTTGGTTCAACTGGTAAATGGTCTAGATTTGCTGGTTTTATTATACGCATCTCCAACTAAGTACACGTACACTCCAACTCGTATCACGATTTTTATATTCATAGGGCTCGAAGTGTCTGTATGTGTACTTTTTCTTTTTCTGTGTAGTAAATGCTTTGATACCATAATACGTGTTATTGCACCAATGTATATATGTACATCATGTATTCGCTTACTCAAATTCTGTATTACGGATTCTACGGTATTAAGAATCGAGTAGCCGTAGGCCATATTTTATTCTACAACTTTTGGATTTCTTTCATTTATTTTTCATTTTTCCCCCTTTTTCTTGCGAAAAGGGGAGTCTTGAGAGAGGAAGTTCAAGTTTTACCGCCCTAAGGAGACGTAAGGAAATTGTTGTTAATTGCCGAGTAGTCGGCGATATGCGCTCTTTTTTGTTCTGTAAATATATAACATAGGTATGTGGTGTTCACTAGCTTTTAAACCAAAACAACATTATAATCGAGCAACTACGAGCATGCGTCCTGCAGTCGATTCATGGTTTTTAAACATATCCTTGTCTAATGATCGTATGCACTTTGCAATTTTTTCTTTTTGGAAAACAGCGCTGTAACAGCTTCATTTGCTATCATAACTAAATATCTTCATCAATCTTTTTCCTCAATTTCCTTACATACTGATTGCACACCATCTTGAACTGTAATTTCTTTCGCATCTGGAAACGCTGAAACTTCAGTTTCGCGACTCGGGACTTGAATGAAAATTCATATTTTTAGGTGCTTTTACATATATGTAACCCTTGCAAATTTTCAAAATCTAATTGTTGTTTAGTTATGAATGAATTGGGTACCAAAAATCCATCATTCGACTAGAGTAACAATGGCCAGCTCTGGAAATTTTCACTTAAATTAGGCTACAATTGTTCATTTATTGTGAAACTACTCATCAGCCTGACCTCCCAAACTGCTTTTATTGAGGAATTTCCCAGGAAATTCCAGAAATTTTCCATCGATCGGAAAACATGTGCATTATTTTTTAGTCAGAGAAAATAATTCTTTCGTGGGATAAACTGCACTTGTTTTTGTAAATTCAAGGAATTTCATAGCCGAAAGTCTACCAAGTTACTTCGAGTCGTTTTTTGTGCTGAATTTGCATATTTTTGATTTTTTAGATAACCTCGTAACACACCAATTAAGTATTCTTCAACAATTTTAACTTTTTCCTATCTGTAATAAATCCAAATCGTGACGAAGTGACCACACAAATCTTTTGCCCACAAGATACGTGACTGTGATTGGCCATAATATAGGTCCGAAATTGAGATTGCGGAGAGGTCATGTAGCGATGCAGTGATGTAATTTCCACGACCACATATGAACGATGCAACGCTTGAGCTGTATAAAACACCTGTTTGCATCGGTATATCCTATGCCGTTTTCTCTCACGTACAAAGATATATCTATATACCGTAACGAAGCAAATCGCGGTCGCACGTGCAAAAAGCTCATAAACTCGCCATAGATATTCCATTGACCCTCAGATGTAAGTAACCCGTACATCGGATCATCTTCACCATAAGATCTGCAAAACCAATTTGCCAAAAGTCTCAGAAGGTATTAACATGCATTCATATATTTATGTGTTTTATAAGAGAAATGATTGCCGACATAATTTTTGAAACAGCGCATACATGTATTTCATGTTTGATGGGTAGTATTATGAGTAGTACCGCGGGAACTTTGATATTTGAGAATCGAAAATGTACCAACCTCAATTTTCACTTTCCAAGATTCCAAGATGGGTTTTCCGTTTTTCTGAATTATATGAAGCACAGTTCAACTCGTGTACAAATATAAGACTTCTTATCTATCGGCACTATTATAAAGAATAACACGGATGACACGGTAGGCCTGTGACCTCACATTTAGCACAAAAATTGATCTCACGGCCAAATGGTTGAGCTACGGTCTTGAAATTTTGGGATTTTCATTTGATCATCAGATACTTTGGAAGAAACTGACTAAGACCTCCCCGAGGACCTCTGTATAGCATCGCGCTTAGGCGTCGCACTTACAGGGCTTGGGATTGCCCAAACAATTTAGCATAAGTAAATTTTCGCGGGAAAGTACTCTGCGAAGTGTTAAAATCAATTTTTTTTGATAATTTGGTGGATGGAAAAGTTGCACCTGACGGAGAACTTTGAGAAAAAGACCCGGAATGAAATAAATTCACTATTATTGAGAAAAACTAGGAGCGATTGAAATTTTACGTAAAATTGCACCACAAAATGTATGTACTCAGCGCGCACGTGAAAAGTGATCTTTGTGTCCTTCTAGCATTGGGATTTGGTGCTCAATCCTATCAATTATGATAGATTGCCCGCCCGAATCTCGAATAAGACAAAGTCAGAAAAAAAGAAAAACCACACAGCACGGGACTGACATTTTGACACTTCACTTAATGGTAAATTTATTCGGGCAAATTTGAATAAAAAATCCAACGATTGTGCAATAAGGGCACTAGCCCCCCCCCCCCCCCCCCCCCCAACGCCTTCAAAGTCCGTATAAGCAGGCACACATTATTTCAAAGTTTCTACAGAATTACCTATACAAGTGCGCAAGTTTCAATCTACGATACACGTATACATATGGCGTATTATGAAAAATATTAGAGAAAATTGACGAGGGTGAGATAGGTATATCAACCCTTGGCTCGAGAAGCGCGAGGATGATGCGGCAGTGACTCGTAAATTTTGACCGTGCGCATCGGCAACAGAGTGTATACGCATAGGAACTAAAATCCCCTCGTATATGCGATTATTCCATTTCACCTATGTACTTTATAATAATGATGGTATACCTGGAGAATATGCACAAAATGCCTCATGAAATGTGTGTGTCGTCGACGGTCGGGGCTCATCCTATCAGAGAGGTTATATTCATTCGAGCGTTTTTCCTACCCGACTCAAGAAACGGCATTGGAGTATACAAATGACGGCATCATCAGCTCCTGCGGGATTATCGCTGCTTCATTGCATCCAAAGTATTCTATGGATTTTCTTGTAAAATCATTCAACCAAGATTTAGCCATTCGGGATCTCTAATCCCTTGCTGACGCATGAAAATGATCCTGATCTATACTTTCACGAGACTCGACGAAATTTTCTTCAATCACACATTGAAAATTTATCGATATTGGTCAACTAGATGAATTCGTCATGTATCTACTTTGTTGATTTGAAAACTCGCAGCATTCAAAATTGGTTCGTTGCTGAATTTATCGATACATAAATACAATTATAGGAAATACTTATTACTTTTTTTTGGCTCTTCAAAGTGCCATAGCCTTTCATGCGTAGAAATCCGCTTGGCCTCGTATCTTCTTTGATTTTCTAAAATGAGAAGTAGATTGATTTCTTCTGTTCGATGAGTCGAAAAAAAAAAGAATCATCAAACATAAACTGTACCATTAGAACCGCAAGACATATGAGAAGAAATCATTGATAATTTATATGACCTACAATTAAAAAATACTACCGCGATTTCAATGAAAATGATATTTATGTAGAGCAACTGTTTCTTTGAATTTTATGTAACTGCTTGTAATAGAGATTTAGTTACTTTTGCTTGACCGAGTGGCATAATAGTAAGTTACGAGCGACTTTATAACACAGCGCTGACAGTTTTGTCATTGTCACTTTATGTTCACGAGAGTTTATAAATGTGATACGATATCAGATATCAATTGATATACCAACATTTGTCACGTCGGCTCATACATATCATGTAGAATTATAATTGCACAATAGCACGCCATTTTTGTACTTTTTTGGGATACAATTTTTGAGCACGTCTCTGCGCATCTCCCTGCGCATCAAATTGATCAGAAGAAAAATTTTGGATTCCTGAAGAGGAAAAAAAACTGATTACAAAATTATTTGCTGAATAATATTTTACAGGGTGATGGGTCATTTGCTCTCGGAAGTTTCAATTTAATTTGCCATTGAACCAGTTTCTCATCATGAGAAAAAATAGCATTCAGAGTCAAGCTCGGAGCCAAGTTATCAAGGCGCCATTATAATCAAATCAGATGCGCTGAAATTCAAATTTATCAAGAAAATTCCTCAGTTGAACAAGCGTGTCTATTTATCAGTTCAATGAGACAGTCTACGAAGTGATTATACACAAATAGCAAGAGAATAAAATATCGCGTGTTCGGATGATATTGTCGCGAAAAAATTGCGCCGGCGCCAGAGAAGATGAGCCCAATGCCATGAACGTCGTCGTGAGATAAAACTCTACGTACGCACTCATATTTATACATTGTGGAAAAATGTTTTCCACGACGTTCGTATATCCCATTCAGCCAGTTCAATTTCTTAATTCTCGAATAATCATTTGTCGGATGCTTCAGATATTACGTATATTTTTGAAAAAGCAAGAACGAATATTCGTGAGATAGTATAGCTTTCTTATCGTCGCATTAGTCCATCAGCACAGGTTTGGAAATTTTCTCTTCGGGCAATTTGCCTGCAGTCCTGATGACTAAGTGTGCACTAATGCGTGTGTATAACCAATCCAAGATAATCGTTGGACGCAGACAAATACAGACAGATAGACAGAGTGGAAACACCCTCGTACAAATGGAATGCGATGATTACAGGCTCGATTACAGGAGTTAAAAGCTGCATCCTACATATCCTCATACATTTATCGTTACTCTCACAGAATATCTTTGCAAACTGTTATTTTGTACTCATCCCTATGGCAGGTATACAACTATTTTCTCAGATATCAAGTTCAATTGCGAGTGTAGAACATGTCTTCAACAAAATACCGAAGAAACTCGAGTTTTCAACATTATTTTGATGCAACAATCTCGTTTCTCGTTAGTGAGCCACTTGAAATCGATTTCGTATTCTGACGAACTGACACTATTCTATACCACAAAGTGTATTTGGAAGACACCTGTTCCAACAGCGTAACCGCTTAATGAATACAATTCGATTTACCTATGCAAGTACACTGATCAAATACACTAATCGTGTCGTGCAATCCGATGTTTGAATTTTTCAATGAACGATTCTCTATTTTATACCCAAGAGAGAAGTATACTACACGTGTATCGCTTATCTTAAGAGAAATCGCTCTCCAGAATTCCGGTATTCTTAGTGAAAAATGTACATATACCTAGTAAGCGATCTTGGAGAAATCGTTCGGCTCTTTCTTGATGCCGCATCTTCCCTGGTATATATATCTGCGAATTAATGTACTAAGATCGACCAAGATCCAAATGAATCAGTTCGACCACGATTCAGAGACATTTATCATGGGCGCCTCTTTCACATTATCCTGGTTGAAACTCGATTGGATGAAACTCGTTTGAACTTGGATAGAAATATATTATATCTGGAGCCTTCGAAGCCTTGTGAATATTAGTAACGATTAAGATTTGCAAGCCGACGATTTTACCAAAACGATATGAGTAGTTTTTCTCGTGGAAACTTTGAAATAATGTGTCTGCTCGTGCTCAAACCCTCAACACGCTTAGGAAAGAATCGTAGAGGTCGTTATCGACGCATTTTTTAATGCTTTTCTTGGCGAAATTGTTATAGTTTTTCGATCCAGGATCACTCTAAAAATTATCATCGGAAATGGAGTCTCCCAGTTCCGTGTGTCCCGTGGTTTTTTCGGGTTTCTCTTCTTTTGGGCTTTGTGAGTGTTAAGTGCCTTGGTGGCCGGTGAGGCTCGTTCGGGCGCAATAATATCCAATTTTATGGTACTGCCCTGGTAGAAATTGTGAGGATTTTTTGGTCAAAAACTGGCCAAGTCTAACCTAACTGCATTGTCACTATATCTATATATTGTATGTGTAGCCAAAAAATTGGTCACATTTTTACCAGGGTGGGCATCAAATCCACAGCTATGATAACCAAAAGACCACTCTTTATGTGCACTCTGAGCACGTACATTTTGTGGCGCAATTTTGCCTTAATTTTTACTCGCTCAGTTTTCCTCAATAAAATTGGACTTGCCCTATTTCAGGCCTTTCCGCGCGAATTTTTTCCTAACGCTCATCGTAAGATGCAATTTTTACATGCCCTAAAGTACCGGAAAAATTTATAACTCCACTTCACGGAGTACTTTTTTTCGTAAATCTACTTTTGCTGAATATGATCAGTTCTGTGCCCTGCAACCCCTAAACGCGAGGCTACAAAAGTCCTAGTCAGCTTTTCCCAAAGTGACTGGTGGTCAAAGTTTTGGATTTAATCGGGTTCCCTAAAATCTCAAAGCTGTAGCTTAAATCGCTTGGCCGTGAGATGAATTCTAGTGGCAAATATCAGGGTTCCGTGTCCTGTTAAAAAATTTCGAGTTCCGTGTCATGCTACCGCGTTATTCGTGTTATACTTATGGTACCGAAGAATGGAAATTTTTATATTGGTGTGTGAGTTAATTTATGTTTTATGTTTCGAAAAATCGAAAAGTCCCCCGGGATTGAGATTTAGGGTAGGCACATTTTCGACCCTGAAATATCAAAGTTTCCGCGGAACTACTCAGATACTTAGACACAACATTTTCTGTATCATTTGTGAGATTAGCCCCATTTAGCTCTCACTGCGTATTTTCTGAGGGTTTTCTTTATATGGATTTGTATGTATGAGACTGAGAAAGTCGAGCTGATTCGTCCGAATCGAATTTACGTCCCCGATTCACCGATAGATGCCCCAAGGCTCTTTAATATCGCCAGATAAGCTCTCTAATTGCCCCGACATCAAAAACTCGATGTATAAACCAACGTACCAAGGAAATGCGTTGAAAAAAAAAAAAAGAAATTATCACACGCATTGAACGAAGAGAGAGGAATGCTACCACACTTGTAAACAAGCATAATATGGCTAGTTTTCCACAAGATCGTTAGAATAATAAATCGAAGCTTCTAGTGACGCTCATCCGATATTAATATAAAGATGCGCATTTTAATTCTGTACTGAGGATAAGGAAACGAGGAAATGAGATATAAACTTTTCAGATGAAAACGGAATTACACTTATTTTTTCTGACGGACTCTCGATCGGCATCAGCGATATATTGCGAAATCGGCAATCGGAAGTGTGGATAATATCACGTATAGCAAAAGTCTGACGGTGATGGCCTTCAAGAATATCAGACTTATTTAGACGCCTGATGCGATAATGGATCCGATCCGTTGCGGAAGTTGACCCTAAATAACGGTATGTACTCTAGCTTATTCGGTCATCATCGGCACTCTATATCGATCAGGCCAGTGTCACGCTGAGAGACGTCGAAATAAAAATTGCAATCGACTCGGAATATACCTTACCGATCACTAACAGCATTTGGTTTAAGATGTCCAAGTCACGTTTCGATTTTAACGATCTTGAAACATGGTATCCAGTGATGACTCCGTGAGAAGTTGAGAAAATTGTTGTAGAGATCTGTGATAGACTTTGATGACATCGGTATGGATCAGATGTGGGTCATTGGGCGGAAATCGGTACATACAGGATGTCGATCGGCGCCTTTTACTGAGAACAAGTTTCTCGCACGGCTCCCTTGTTCCAAGGTCCGTACTTATGATCAATTATACTGTCGGAGTTTCATGTCCAATCTAGTTTAATTTGACACAATAAATTACTCTGGAGATTTCTAGGGATAATTGTGAGACTAGTGAGATTTTGTGGTACTGAATGAAAAATGGTGCAGCCACTTGTTTTACGACAGGGCAGGTATGCACGAATTCAAGCTCGGATTTGTCTGTTCGATTGGTGCTAGCACAACTTTCTACTTTGATTGAAAGTAAAACGTGTAATTTTACAATATTCACATTTATTGACCATTCCTGAGTAGAATATGGAGAAAATGAAGACATTTTTAAAGTAAAATAATTGGGATCATATCATACGATTCAATTTCAGACTTACTCCAAATTGGGATTCTGAAGAACGTAGATTTTTTTGAAAAAATGCATTATAAATCAAGATCAAAAAGATAAGAGACCAAAATTTAGATTCGATTGAGTCATTTTTATAGTAATCAATAAACATTATGATCCAGACACAAAACACGAATTTTTACAAATGATAAGTGAAATTTTCAAGTATATTTATTTATAATGACATTACACCCTAGGTAGAATAAAAAACAACATCAAATGAAGTGGAGCGCATATATTTGAGTTACATCTCATTAAGATAAAAAAACTTTGGTCGAGATCTGATCTGAAGACGTTGGATACAAATGATTAATATCTATTCGATATACATTGTGGTAAAATGCAAGTTCTGAGTGATAACTGCACTAAACATTTACGAAAATGGGAAAAAATTTCGAGTCTTGCACCGAAAAAAAGAGGAAGATGAAAGTTTACACACCTGCTCAGTCGAGCAAAATAATCAGCTCAAAGCTTATACGACGACGGTTCAACGACCCAGAGACTCTCGTAGCGGTGTTTAGATGCGTTTACAACTATCAGATGCAACGCTGGTGTAATATACAGAGCTGCGCTAAGTACACCTGATGAGTGAACTTGTCGCGAGTACAGATAAGGTCAGGAGCGATCAAGACCGGAATTGAATTTTTCCCATTTACCTGACGGTTGCTCTACATGTCTGTATGGCGTGTCTAGTCAATTTCAATTTTCCTCTTTTCTTCGCAAGGTACATGCATCTTTGGAAGTGTCGTCGTTTACATCATATCTGTTGTCTTTTATTACATTGTGATCTCTACCAAATTTCCTAATATCTTTCACTTCTAGTTACATGATCGAGACCCTACACTTTGATATTCGGCTATTGGTAAAAAAATCATTCGTTTCGGTCACGGATATGTGGACAAGTTTCTTAGAAAATGCATTTTTCTGTCAAGATCATGTAGAATAAAAAATCGTTCAAATCGATTCAGTGATGAATATTAGAAACATTATAGGCACGAAACTTATAAAATTGAATCTTCTATGAATACACAAAGCTCTGAATCGAACCATGTCTGTAGTAAATCTATCAATCTGTGGTTTACAAAAAAATATCGATGTCAAAATTCGTACATGTGGGGGCTGAGAGATCAAACAATTTGGTATGCTGAGATCAGAGCTTATATAGCTAGATTTGATGTTGAACAAATGCTCGTTTGAAGATCAACAACAAATTCTGTCTAGATAGATTCTAACATGTCAAATCAAATCGATTCTAAAATTACGTGTCTGAATAAACTTTTTGAGAGTTTTGAATAGACTTCGATACAAACGATCCCAAGTCTATTGATTTTTCATGACAATTAAGTTGAAATCGGAATCGCAAATAATTTTGCGATCATGGTAAAAGTTACTTACAATCTATGATCTCAGTAGATGATATTTACATTTTTTTTCATTAGAAAATATTTTGCTAGAACAGCTTGATCAAGACTTCATCATTTTTCCTCCTGATGAAATTTAGAACTATGATAAACAAATCTACATATTTTACTGTGTATACAAAATCAGGCATTGTTTCTGGGAACTCTATATTTAGACTAACCCTTAATTACCAGAAAGAAATAAAGTTATATGCCAATTAACGCGATGGGCTTTTGGCAAATCCCATTGAAATTCATCCAATTTTTTAAAAATGAATGCAGTGGGTGACATGGAAAAATTATTTGCTCAAAGCTCATATATCTAAAAAACATCATGATATTTAATAAAATATTTCCCAATGATCGAAAAGTTCCTGAATAATGTCAGTATTGGAAGTCTGTAGATGACTTATACAATTTTCGAAAAAATCGTATTTGACATTCGAAAATTCAATTTTAAAATGATTTAGTCTTGACAAATAGACTTTAGAAGACCTTTTGGGGTTGAAGTTGGATGTATATTTCAGTAGATGAAAAGTTTTACTCATATCGGTGATGGATTCTGAGCATTCGATTTGTTTACTTGATAAATAATGAATTCAAAATATTTGAGAGAATTGCATCTGTAAGAGAACGTTGGAATATGAATTTACACCCAAGTTTCAAGTCAAGGAGAAGAAGTTTCAAACTTTTAGATACGAAAGAAATTTTGAAAGTGGCAAAACTCTACCACGTTGATAATTCGGGGTTGAATTCTAAAAAAATGTTGAGGTGTGAGATAGACGTCACTTCGCATGGATTATATTTTCTGATGCTAAGCTCAGCAAAATGAGAATGCTCGCAAAGAAATATGTAAGAGGGAAACAAAATCGGTCATTATTGTGTACAACTTTGGTTTGGCAATAATCTTCACTCTAGGCAACTTGGTCGTTGAATCACATTCACACTCGTTTTTCAGACATCCCTAGACAAAATATAAAATTAATTCAATTACCAGAATTACACTCAACAATTCCCTAAAGGATCATACTGTGCACTAGACACCTCTTCAATGATAATTTGTTGGATTCGATTTCGGATTTTAAGCTTTTGAAGTGATGAAAAATGTCGTATGTGAGGCAGCAAACTCATAAAGAAGTGATAATCGTCTGAAACATTATTTCTGTCATCCCCAATCATTGTTGTGAAGATGTTTGAATTGTCAATACCATTACTTATGACACTGTTCCCTTGTTGCATAGTATTGAGATTTGTTCTTTGTGGCATGGCATTCATTTCGACATTTCTGGTCATGTTATCCATCCTACTCCTCATATTTACACGTTGTTGCTGTATTACATTCTGCCTGGGACTTGTTTCAGAAATTTCATCATTGATCTCGTGTGTCTGCTGCATGCTCGATAACCTGCCTGTGTGATGCATTGTGTTAAGAGAGTTTAGATCAGGTGTTTGTTGTTGCATTGAAGAAAGTCTTCCAGTCAGGTCTCGTTGTTGCATTACAGAGCGTCTGCCGTTTAGTGAGCTAGCTGTAGTGGTAACAATAGAGGGACCTCCAACATGATCACTAATTGTTGTCATTGTAGACATATCGTTAGGAATGCCTTGAGGTTGTTGAATTTCAGGTAAGTTTGAGAGATTTTCTTCTTGCTGTTGCTGCAGTTCGGACAGATCGTCTTGACCATTGAGAGTAGGAATTGGAGTCAAATCTACATCTTCCTGATCATCTTGCTCTTGTTGTTGTTGCTGCTGATCAGTTTCCTCTGCAGCTTGTTCCTCGTCCTCCTCAACACCATTCATAGCTTCCTGAGACATTTGATTCATTTGCTGTTCATATTTAACCATTTCATATTCACCACTCATATCATAAGCATCCATCGTATCTGAACCTCCTTCAAGTTTACTTGGAATTTCAGGGCCATTCCACTCGCCATTTACACTTCCTTCATCGTCACTGAGAATCTCAAGATGATCTTCTCCGTTTTGTCGGCGGAGTGACACAAACATCTGACTTTTCATGAAACGCATTTTTTTGTAGTAGGGCCATGGGGAAGGGGGCGCAGAAGCATCTGTGATTGACTTTTTCAGCTCTCTTCTATAATGGTCCTTCAGACTTTTCCACCTGCGACGAAGAGCATGAGCTGAAAGAATAAAAAAGAAAATTTTATTCATTCATGCCTGAAATATTGGTGCACAAGCCATCTCACTAATTTTGTCAATACGTTAGACATGGACAAAAATCAATGTTTGTGATAACTTTTATCCGGCGTATGGTAAAAATCTATAAAAAGGTCTGAAAAATCTCGCTCGATTCCAGAAATATATTCTCAGAACAAAGGAGTTTTTCTATGCTTCTATTTGAAAAAAAGGTAAATTCTTCAATTTTGCAATTTAGACGTTTCTTGTTATTTTTCAACTAGTTCTTGATATTTTCCGCCTCAGAAAATTTTCCGCGGATCGAAAAAAGAAGATTTGCAGTGATCGAATCAAGTAAAGATATTGAGATAACGAGTTCTGAATTAGAAAAAAAAATCGAGTGATTTGATCGAATTAATATCATCAATAGAAATACGCAGGATGTGGGCCATTGATTTTTTTCCTGCAGCGATAATGCATGAGTCTAGTCACAAAGAGTTGCATCCATAGGATTGGATTTAGGGCTCTCTATGGATCATCACATTCTCGCTGAGTAGCTAATTGAACTTCCGTGGTATGCCTCTTGTTAGCTTGGTTTGCATTTCGTGATGATGCGGGTATACCGCCACAGTGAATTATCGATATTAGAGCATTATAACGGTTCTTTGATACGAGTGCGGAAATTTTCACAATGTCGTTAGTTGTATTGCCAAAAATCATGTGACACAATTCTTATTAATATCATCCTGAAGATTTAATACTACGCTATCAGCAGGAAAAGCCCGCAGTACAATAAATTTCAACCAATAAATAAGTCCAATGAATAAGTTATCAGTATATTTCAGTAATTTCTGAGATTGAGAGGATGGCCAACCCTAATTTTGAAGTCTATCCTGGAAAACCATGGGAAGCTAAAAGTACACGAGTTTAAAAAAAAAGATTCGGCCATTTTAATTCTCTGGATCCGCTTCTTTCAATGAATAACTGCTTAACTGATTAGACATCCTGTACAAAACCATGACGGCTACACCCAGTAAGAATTTCAGTCCGGTTCGTCCAGATAATGTAGGACTAATTCGATATATCCTTCGGGTCAGAGTTCTGACTTTTCTCGTTGAAATACCCCAGAACTCTAAAAATATCGGTTATCTCGAGAAATCTCTTGATCACTTTTTTATTGAGATTAGAAAATTACATCGAAGTGTTGAACATTGCAAGAATCGAGATAAAAAGTCATCAAAAGATTTTATCATTACATAGGTGTTTAGATATTCATAAATTGATTACCAACTGTTGCAAATTTTTGTCACTGAATCGATATAGTTTTTGAATCTGTACAAAAAAGTATTCCAATGGTTTTTCAAAGTAATCGATATTTTCCTAGTTTCTAGGCATATTAACGTGAAAATTCAGAATATTACCATGAAAAAATTGAACTAATAGTCCTTATTTTTTGATCATACATACATAGTTTATGAAATCGGCCTGAAACTTTTTTTCGAAAATCTGACTAGGCCATAGTCTTTATCTATAGATCGGAGAAATACATTCCCACAATTTTTTCAGCTAGACTTCAAATCAAGATAGTGCCTCTCCTTGAGGAATAATTTTGAAAATTGCTTGTTTTTTATGTAAGCCATCATGCCATCTAAAAACCACGGGAATGGGGTCTGAAGTGGCGTGTAAGCGATAAGGCATTAGTTGATTAGGAGAAACATTTCATTCGTTTCAAAGATGCTCGTGACTCGATGGTCCCCCTCGTCTCAATACAAATTCCCAAACTACCCAGAGAAACTTTTGGAAAGAGATAATTTGGTAATTCTTATATCGGTGATGTAACGTGAGCTGACCTTATCTCGGCCATTTCTCTGCATCAAATGATAGCAGCTGTGCAGTCAGCTCGTGTGCCGGCCATTGATATTTAAATGGATGCAAATCGTCAACAAGCGCATGTATTGAATCGTCCACGTGAGCACTTCGTAGTTGAAAATTTGAAAAATCTTGATCGAACATCAGTCAATAAATTAACTGCTGGACGCTTTCGAATATTAATTAGGTAGCTGGCTCACATGTTTGCATTTGAATAAGTCTCTTCAATATATTTGTTTCGGAAGAGACGGACCGGTCTAAAATTCTCAAATTGGTTACAAATAAACAGAACCACGTGTTCTATGGCTAGATTGAGTATATATGTATATTCATTAAGTGTGAGGGCGGGGGGGGGGGAGGCAGAGGGAAGGAGGATCAGCTGCATTGGCTGCAACCTGCAACAACAACCAAGCTCCTCCCCTTGCGAGCACGTGAGGCAACCGGCATTCTCAAAGTCATAACGTAAATAATATCCGAATCCCCGCACCCCTCATGAAATATCATAATATATACGACATGCCATGCTCCATCGCACCACCCCACATCAGTTTCTTCACCCCCATTCATACGTAAACAATGGCGCAGCCGAACCCCGAGACATGCAGACGAAAAAGCTACGTGTGTAGCCGACAAACCTAACCTCAAATTTATGAAAACTACTCACGGCTTGTATCAAGTATCTTGGCAATTTCATTCCAAAGCGGTGCACATTGTATATGCGAATGATGCTGATCGTGTGTACGTTGCCACAAAGCCTTCCTCTGGCGTATCTCATCAATAAGTATTTCAGATTCAAGTAGAACATTAGCTGGACGCGGCTTCCTCGTGCCATCTTCATTTAGGTTTGGTCCACGTCTTGAATTACATTTACGTCTTGCGTATTTACTCTTTGGTGGTCTACCAACAGGCCTTTTAGCAGTTTGTTTTGGTTGATTTTGTGGAACTGAATCGGCTACGGGTGACATGTCTGACGACTCCTCGTGGATCTCAAGCTCGAGAACGTCCTCGGGAAATTCCAAGAGCGTACTGACGCTCACAGCACCACTCTCTATATAATATCACATTGTATTACAAAATGATAGATCAGAAATGGTATGATGTATTGACTAAACGATCATTTTCTTGTGTATTTTTCGACGTAAACACTTTATCTGAGGCTGCCTTTCCATGGCACAAATATTTTGCCAGAATCAGACCGCGAGATTTGAAAAACCCTAACCTAATAATGAGTGCGAAAGAGATGACACTACTTTGGTGTCTCTCTCTTACACATTGAGAGGGTACCCGCGCCATCTGCCATGGAAAGGCAGCCTGACTTCTGTGGCACATGACAGGATTTTTGTCAAATTTCAAATGGCTCCTTTTTCTTAAAAAAGCGTTCTTCATCTTTTTGGCTTTTTTTATAAATTAATGGTTCTGGTGGCAGCTTCTTGTGTACAGAAAAAGATAATGATTTCCAACATATTTTGACCTATTGAATACGAAGGTAGTGATCTGAAAGCCTGAGAGGGCTAGCATGATTTTTCGAGCCACTTTTAGCAGAATTTGACATTTTTGCTGTAAATCTCAAAATCTTCACAAAATTGACCAAAGACGTCATATTAGAGCTCACGAGGGCGCATCTTCTTTTTTTTATCTTCACATTGAGAGAAAATTATTTGCAAAAGCCTCAAAGTAAATGGATCAAATTTTACTTGTATTATTCCGAAAATTTGGAGTTTTGAGGACTTTCTGAGGTGAATTCAAGCCCGGTAAAGTAAATCAAGTTTTGAATTTTTGGTCCTACTGGCCCCTCCAAACGTACTAAAATAATCTTATCTAGTTACCACGATACGATCTCAAGGTAATCGGGAAATGCAATGAATGATCATTACATTATTTCCCATCACAAGCTTCATGTAGACCTTTTCATGGTACACTCGACAGAAGGCAATCGAAAAAGAACATTCAGCTCTTAGATAAATGAGCTGGAGTTCATTCGAATGGTCTCTTATATTGTTTCAGAAACCATATTAGACGAAGAAAATTGAAATTTGACTCATTACGAGGAGGGTTGAGTTTATCTTTGAAAAGAGCTCAACTAACTTTGGGCTACTACAAATAATTTTCCCACGATGGATGTATGAAAACGAAGAAAATGCGCCCTTGAAAGCTTAAAAATTTTTACTGGCCTACTTCGTGAGCGGTATGAGATTTCTAGCAAAATCAGCAACATTTCACAAAAAATCAGCTTGTCATTCGTTTCGAACGCGTCCCAACACTACGAAACCACTGCCATCGTCTTCAGCAGATCAAAACACGTGGGAAATCATAACTCTGATATGTCCCCTGGTCTAAAGACGAGCCACCAAATTTTTAATTTACAAACTAAATGCGAAGCAAAAAATGGAACCGGATTTGGAGTCCACGTCGAAAAGTACCCAAGATTTTCACTTGTCAATCACGGTCAATGCACTATTCCTAACCCAAACTTATGTTGTCCAGTTTTATCGATGCTGCTCTGACGCTCTCACTTGCACGACTCAACATAAGAAACTGAATCAAAACCGATGTTGGGAAGAAGAAGGAGGCGGTGAAATGACGCAGTAGAGTCGTAGAGTAGTAATCGGGATGGGTATTATTCAGCCACTGCTGTTGTGTTGTGCGGATGGATCCGACTGGGGCGACGCAACGGCAAGTTCCCCGCGTGGACCGGCGGCGCAAGCGTGTCTGCGTATTGCTTCGATATTTTTGTAGTATATAGACGCCGAATGGAGCATAATGCATGAAGCCTTAGGGAGCGTCCACAAATATGCGTATGCAGTGACACACGTGCACATGTGCATCTCATCGGATTTTAGCCAAAACCAAAAAGAACTTGGCGAGTTCTGCTTTGGATCAGCCGGTAATGGAGCAAAGACACAAATCGATCCGAATCAGGAATTCTTTGATGTTAGCCCTTCAACTTTTGCGCAAGTCCGATGAGCTGCACATGTGCATGTGTAGCAGTGCATATGCATCATTTGTAGACGCACCCTTATATTCCCGCAGTGTTCGAGAGGACGCGTGACTCCCGACTACTCCCGACGCTAACCGAAGAATTGATTTACCTACGTTGGTTGGGTTGTCTGCTTGCGGGGGCGAATAAAGGTTGAGTTGTAATTGGAGATGGAGTATTTTCAAGGCTTCTCTGACGAGGGGCAAAGGAGATTTGGCACTGTTGCAATTTTTAATACAAAATCGCAGGGAGCTTTATGTTTAATGGAAAAGGGATTGAAAAGCGATCGAAGCGCATTGTGGCAGCGTGAGATCGCTGGCATCACCTATCATCTAAGTACCAAACTCGTTGAAAAGATCCCTCCAGAAGCTTTTTTGTTGCTCGTTATAAATTTTACCCTTACATGGGCTCAATAGCCATTTGAACTGATCGAACATTTTTGAATCTCGAGCTCTGGTTCAAAACAATGGATTGGCTACCTGATTGGTTAGATTAAAAAATTTTCGATCATTTCAGATTGCCCCCGGGTGCAGTACTATTTCTTCTTTTTTTTTTAGATTGGGGAGAGGAGAAAATAGGGTATAAGTTCGTACAGAGACTGATAAATGAATAATCAAGTCGAACGAACTGTGCAACATTAATGGATTTTCAAGTTTTTGGCGCGCTTTGCTCCGATGAGAGTGGAACCCATAGAACCAATCGCCACCGAGCGATTCATAAACTTTTGTCAGCGAGTGTTATCGAAGTTTTTGACGATAATTATTTGGCAAATAAGTTTGACTCGCATTGTTTTTATTTATTTATTTATTTATTTATTTTTTGTTGACTCGCATTGTGATGCTTCGTGGGGAACGAAGAAAATAACAATCCAGTAAATTTGAAAAACCAATTATTTCGGTGTGAATCAAGAATTTCATGAGTACGACTTGGCAAATTGACTGATGCCATTAGTGGCATTGGGGCTTAAGGAAATGTTTTGAAAACTATGACCCATCGTCAGGCAAGTTATCGATTGACTGCGGTCGAAAAAGTGCTTTTGTAGGTTCAATGTCTATCATGAAAATGAGCGTGTGAGAAAATCATTAGACATACATGAACAATCATTGTAACCCTTCTACGGTCTTGAGTAAGAATACTTTGTCAAAATGGATGCATTGATTTTCCTACGCAGACAATCACATGTTACAGGAATTCTACTCTCAATATTTAGAATCCATAAAAGTAGCGTCACCGACAGGTATAGCTTAGAATATCATTTTGGTACCAGCAAATCAGAATACGCAAGGGTTCCATTCCAAAGTCCTAGTGCAAAATGGGGCAATAGGTCAATGTCAACTAGGCTCAACCTCCCGGGTTTGGCTTTGAATTTTACGAGAATGTCATACGTTGACTTTCGGCTAAAAAGTCGAGAAAAATGCCACACAAATCCACAAAACGCATCCAAACATACTCAAGTATGAAGTGATATCATACAATTGACATCACACTAATCCACCCTGATCGACTAAATCATCTTTGATCCTCACGATAATCGATCAGAATTATTAAAAAAGAAACCCGCAATACAAGTGAACCGCATCACTAATAAATTATGCGAATGTTTTTGTGCTTTCAGATCTAGCACAGATTCGAGCCCTGGTCGACTCAACAAGTTCAGGCCTCTCGCGCAGTGGAACATCAATATGCCCATCCTGCGAGATGCCGTTTGATAAAGGCAAAAAACGTCGTCTAATAGACTCCTGTGGACACGAACGCTGCTACTCATGTCTATTTCGTAGTTCAGCGTGCCCTCTGTGCGCTCGAGACTCTTCTGAACCTCACTTAGCTAGTGGCCATCGTTTACTACAAGACGATGAGATTGAAAATCGGCATCAACTTCCGGCCTTGTCGAGGCTGTTACCCAGTACAGAGAGATGCATCGACTGGCTCGAAAGCTCATCGCTGTGTGGAAGTCCAATGCCCGCGCGAAAGCTCAATTCGAACGCGAAGCTCAATTTACGACGTGCTCAGGTATGTTTGGGTCAAGTTCTTACGACCAAACAATCGGACTAAATTCATTACCGTCCTTGTTGCATTTACTCTTCGCGAAAGCGAAATCGAATTCACGAGTGAATAGTCCTCATGATTGTCGCACTGGATTACTCCCTTTGGAAATCGGGACGAGAGAAAGTTAATTAAAGAGCTGGTCGAGATCGGATTTGAATTTGGACTGATGCGTGTATCACGAACTGTGTGCGGCGGTGCACATCGTTACGGCGCGGCGATAGTTCGAGCAAATGTTATCGGAAGCAATTTGCCGCAAAAAATAAGAATCACAAACGCTTTCTCTGTGAACCAGTTTTAATGATACAGATTGATTCTTGATAAAACGATTAAACGTTGGTTGTCGAACGTAATATTTGAATTTATATACTCGATTCGCGAGATGTAATTTCATTCGAAAGTATTTTTGTCATTTTTTATGACGTCTGACATGTCTTATGAACTCGATGGTAATTAATTTTAGGACTCTGGTAACGACGACAAATACCCTAGAGGAAAGCCACCGATTCAAACTGACTCGGCTTCGCCGGTTCGACAGAAGGTTCAAGGCATGACACAAAGTGAGTTTTCACCATTCATTAATATCAAACAAAATCAATTCGTGAATTGTAATCACGAATTTCATTATCTAAATTTCAGGCTGCCCCACTCCACCAGCGCAACGGAAAAAGTTCTTCTTAAACGGTAAATTGAGGAGTCCGTTTGCTTCAAATCGACAGTCAAAACGTGAAATCAACTCCGTAGACTCAAACCAGTCAGACAATCTCTCGGGTATATCTAGTGAGTATCTCAATCAACACCTAAAATAGTGTCTGTGCGTATGAATGAAACAAGATTTGCGAAACTCATTCATACTTTTGCGGCTGCATGTATCGGTTGACCGATATCGAGTGTAGACACGTTCAGTTCTATATGCATACGGCTGTATTAGTTACGTAAAACGAGATTGAAAAGCCACTCCAATCGGTTAGCCGATCCAGTAGTCAAGGTTTACCATGCATACGAGCTCTTACGCAAAGAGCAGAAAAAAATATAATGAAAAACGTGCGTAAATCTGGCTGAAAGCTGCGGTAAATAATATGCTTACAATGTGGTACGGATGGTTTATTTTTTGAATATAATTCTCACATTTTTGAACATTTATGAATGGAAAATGATGAATGATGATATCGATGGTACTTATGCGAGACTAAAAAAAATTTGCATCTGTCTCGCTGTGGCAGCTTGGATGACGACTTCCTGGGAAGGAAAGTCGCAGTGGCCGGGTTTAGTGCTCGGAAAAATACGATCGCTTTGGAGTAGTAGCCATGGTTCGGTCAGTGACGGCCTCAATCAACTCATAGACTCGACAGACAAGCTTCCAGGCAGGAACAAGTTTCTTCGTATAGTTGCAGTGCATAATAGATGGTTGATTGCTGTATTACCTTGTTAGAGAGATGTGATGCGTAAGACTGAGTTGATTGAGAGTGCGCAAGCATGTTTATGCTTTTGTGACAGCTTTATGTGTAAAGTCACGTTCGCGTTTCTGCCCTTTCTGATTTTGCAGACACTATTGAAAAAATTTCTTCCCTGCGAATTTGATGCAATTTGCATTATCTGCTTTAATATGTTCTTTGCAGAAGGCTTATATTACATCGACTGTCCCATCAGATGAATCCATCATTTTTTTGACAATAAAGAACGTTGAACTATTTTGGTTTTTTAGAACAATATTAAATTGTAGAATTGTGAGGAAAGTTCCAACAAAACAGACGGATAACAAAAAACCTGTATTTGTCATCAGCTTTCCCCGATTCAATTGCAGTGAATAATTCGAAAATCACAATTTGAACTGTAATATTCAGGTTTTGCATAGAGATTTTACTCATACCAGCCATTCTCTTCGGCATGGTTTTTGAAATAGCCCTCGTTGACAAACTTTCATTTCTTAGATCCTTCGATCCAGTCCACCTGTTTCTCATGAAGATATTCTCAGAAAACTTCATCATATTACTTTTGTTTAACGCTGAACTATGGATGAAAATGAATCATCACTGGTGACAGAAAATATGTGAATTTTTCATTTATCTTACAGTTTTGGATTCAGCTTTTGTGATGTTTCGAGTATAAATCAACTCTGTGTCAATCAAATTCTCATCAGGCACAAGCTCTTGGCGAATATTTTCCGCAGAATTATTCAGACCGAACTTCCAGTCCAATAGATCATTGATCGAGATCTTCTTCTGACGGATAGTGTAGTTTTTCGTTTCTTTTTCTTCTTTGCCTTCAAGGGCATTAATTTTGCGTGTTATCGCGCATCATACGCAAACTCGTTAAATTTGAAATACTCATCCGGACTCTGAAATAATTTCGGTTCAAACAACCTCATCTTTCGGAACACGACGTTCGAGAATGTTAGCATGGTCCTGCAACGGATGATTTGCGAGTGATCTTTTTTTTCCCCAACAAAATTGAAGCTTTCAGCGCAAAGCGGTTTGGCCCATCAACCTCTGCCTGAGTTCATTTGTGAAGATTGGATCTCTGAAATGAGTATTGGTGCATTTTCTTGAGAGCAATATAAGATTGAAGTTTGCTGAAGCAAATATGTAAACATGCATTATATGCGTGTGTAACAGTTTTTTCTGTGTATGCACGATAATTTTGTTGTTTTACTTTGTCTTCGTTGCGTTGACCGCATGCAGAAAGCAACCACGTCACAGCGATTTATTACGCCCCTCCTTCTTTTTTTCTGCACGTTGTCGAGTGGTTTCCATAATTTATTGTGCGTCTTAAAGTTTTTGTGTTAACCAATACTTGTCCTCTCGCGCATGAAAGTGATCAGTAAATTATCCCGAAATATTTTTCAGAAAGAGTTTCACACCATATTCGATGATGGTGTGTTTGATTGAATCGCTTGGTTTACCTTGCTCTCTTGTCTATCTTGAAATAGTCGACAGCTATGACTCTCATGTATATTTTGCACTGTTGCAGATTTTTTTTCAATGCAATTGATTATTCCTTTTCATTTTGGTTTTTCAAGTAATCGAAAAGTTGGTAGCTAGATCAGAGCTATCCTTGCCCTCTTACAATATTGTGTTTATCAAGACGTTTTTGTTAGTCATATTGTATATACACTCACCTGACATTTTAGATGTATTGATTCGATCTACCCTATGAACATTGTTTTGGAAATTTAACCGTGACTCCAATACACAATTTTTTTCACAAAAACTCAATCCTCTTTTGATCATTTTGCAGGTGACGAAGACAGTACGAAACCTCAGCACCAGCCACCTTCAAAAGCCTCAGCCCGTAAAAATGGCGTAAGCAACCCAGATCTCCACCATGTTCGATTGGGTTTGCTCTTGGGACACCAACAACAACAACAGCATCAAGCACAAATTCATCAGAGAGCGAATTCAGTAGTCAGTGATCTACCTCATACTCAGCAGCAGAGGCATCAACCACCCACAAGGCCATCATCTGCTCAGCATTTACCTTCGGCTCAGAATCACCATTATCATCAGATACAACAACAGTACCAGGATGGTTTACAAGGTAGTCTGGACTGTGCTCGGACTCATGCAACAACATCGAGCAATACCAGCCCAGTATCAACGCTTACTGGTACCTCAAGTGAAGCTGAGGTCGCCGCTGCAGCTGCCAGTGTTGCTGCACTCAAATCAGCTCTCAGATCTAGAGGTATGTTCCTTTGATCTGGTTCTTATCCACTTCAATTCTTCGCGACATGTACGAATCAACACGTCAGTTCAAAATTCAATTCTTTTATCGCTTACTAATTGATGACAAGTTTCATACGTTGAAGGCTGTTTCAGTGAACTGATGCACTAGGATTTTAACGATCTAAGGATCCTAATTTTTGTATTCAACAGGGAGACTCAGGGGAAAGAAATCGAAAGAGAGTGATAGCGCAGGCAGTATGGCATCAATATCAACATCTGCGTCTACTTCGATGTCTTTGTCCATGTCCGTTTCCGTATCTGGACTATCGAATGGCAGTTCGAGTCCTCTTGGCTCAAGAAGACATTCGGTGACGACCTCACAACCAGGCCAAATTGATGAATTTGCGCACAAAAACCGCAAGACCTGCATCAGGAGATCTGCCAGGACTTCTAACTACAAGGGTTCACTTGCCGAAAGCAAAAGTAAGCTTACTGGTCACGATTTTGTTACACAATATGTGAGGGTGGGGTCACGCATTAACTGGATGCTGATTTTGCTATTTTAAATCCTCATCGTCTCATTGTGTTGTTTCCAATTCTTTTAATGGAAGACATTCTTGCGTCACCCAAACAAAAGGTTGAAGCTTGTTTGTAAATTTTATGACTTTTGAAAGTTGAACCTCTGAACCATGCCACGCTGATTTTTGCTTTCATTCTGCACGAGTCATGAACATCATTGTACTTCATCAAGTGACAGAATATCAGATGACTAAAGTTTATCCCGTTCGGCATCTGCTTGTAGGGAGTTGACCTAGAATTACCTTCCATGTTTCCCATAATGAAACTCTGTAATCAATTTGTTTGCAGTGCGCTTGATACACCATACTCAGCTAACTCTGAAGCCGTTGTTTTTTGAAGTACCACTACTAGAGAGTGATCCTCTATTCACGGGACGAAAGTGGCTGCTCCAAGAGCTCAAGACTTTGCTTCTAGACGGTTCAAGTCCCGGAGCTTTGATAAGTGGTTCACCTGGTACTGGAAAGACCGCTCTGGTGTTACAGTTGGTTGATCACAGTTGTTTCGGACGCAAGACTGCGACAAAGCATGAGCCAACATCTGAGTCTTCGACAGTCAATGATGTTATTAGCAATAATAATGATAAGGTCAGTGCCTCGCAAGTTCATAAAAGTTTGTTCACCAAAGAACTTATATCTAAATGACTGACGTGGTTTCTACCTTGATTAGACTGACTCATTGTTAGTCTTTTCTCGTCAGTATTCTCACAAACTCTTCTAGTAGAGAGTCAGATACATTCTTCGATACCATTTGCAAAGAGTTGATTCAAGATAATGTAAATTCTATGTTTAACCAGGTTCGCGAGCTGGCATCACACGTGGTGGCGTACCACTTTTGTCAGGCTGACAACAACAGCACCTGTCTTGTACCTGACCTCATCCATTCCCTAGCAGCTCAACTATGCCAAGCGCCTCAATTGGCATCATATCGTGAATATCTACTCTCTGAACCCCATCTTCAAGGATGCTTGTCACAGAAGGAGTGCACGGTTGACCCAGATCTTGCATTGATTCGAGGTATAATCGAGCCCCTCAGCAGCCTTAGGAAAGCAGGACGACTACCAGAGACAAACATGGTAACTATTCACTATCATAGTTTTTTGTCGAGATCTCTTTCATCACGATTGATAGCTATATATTCTACAAACGTGAGGATTAGTATTTTTATTCACATGGTTCCTTCACTGAGAAGTACACTTGCAGGATATGAATCCTGAAATTTCTGAAAAATCCTTTTGTCATTGAGCTGCTGCTAAAAATTCAGAGGCTAGATTTCAATTTTGAAGTGATGATGATGAAGTGGCGGTTATTAGAATACTTAATAAAATCTGATTTGAATCTGAACAGCAGCCCATGGACGAAATGTTTTTCCAAATTTTTCAGAATTCATGTCCGGAGAATTGTAGTTCTAACAGAATAAAAATGATTTCGAAGATGAAATCTTTTATCTAACACTTGATTCGAATCATTCCAGCTGATCCTCATAGATGCAGTATGCGAAGCAGAATATCACAGGCCGGACCGTGGTGATACGATAGCCTCATTCCTCACTCGTCATGCGCCAAGCTTCCCAAGTTGGTTGAAGTTAGTTCTAACAGTGCGCAGCCAACTTTCAGAATGCGCAAGGCAGTTGCCATACGCTCGGCTTAGCCTTGACAGGAGTTCTGGTGCAAATGATCAGACTGCGATCAGCGTTGCCAGAGATCTTTCTGATTATATCGGTTACAGACTTGCTCACAGTCCGTCCATACAAGCTAACGTGACAGCAGTTGTCAACGGTAAGGCCGAGTCATCATCGGGTGCCAATCAGTCCAGATTCGCATCACACCTGCTGACTCTTGCTGATGGCTGCTTCCTCTTTGCTAAGCTCACTCTGGACCTTCTTGAGAGTGGACACCTCGTTGCCAAGTCATCTAGTTACAAGGTGAGTAATCCTTAGTTAATGTCTTCATCTCTTGTAATTTTACCAATTTCATCAGAACTCATTCATGCCAGTCATACGAGTGTCTTTGATAGCCGATAGTCACCTCAATGGAAGTTCTGATAAAATGTTCCAGGTTCTACCAGTATCCCTTGCTGAAATTTACTTGCTGCATTTCAATCTACGATTTCCGACCGCTACCTCGTTTGATAAGGTGCAGCCTCTACTTGGCGTTTGCCTTGCTGCTCTCTATCCTTTAACTCTGCCTGAGATATTTTACTCCGTCAACTCGCTGAACAGAGACTTTGTCATCACGTGGGAAGACTTTTTGCAGCGATTCAAGGTACCTGAATTATACAAAATTATCTGAACCATATGACAATCCACTCAATACTTCTTGCAATGGATTATTATCATTTGTGATCACAATTAACTACATATACGGTGATAAGTTTCTAATCAGTGGTAAAAACTTAGAACTATGCAAGAACCATTTTTAACTTTGGGCGTCTTTGCAGATGCTGTCCGGTTTCCTCGTGAAGCGTCTCGACAACACGTACATGTTTTTCCATCCATCCTTTAGGGAATGGCTTATGAGAAGGGACGAGGGGGAGTCTACCAAATTTTTGTGTGACCTACGACTTGGTCACGCTGCCATAGCCTTCCGCCTTTCAAGGATCGAAGCACCATTGGACGGTGAGAAGGCCCTGGAACTTGGTCATCACATACTGAAAGCCCACGTCTATAGAGGAGTCACACCCGTTTGGCCATCGCGCGATTTACAGGTTTGTATGCCCATGAGATAGTTGGAGGTTCACAAGATCAGATTCTTAATCAGGCAAATTTTGTTGATACATAGGCCGCGTGGTTAGCCTCCTCTTCAGAGTGTGTCTCATCTGCGCTGTGTACTCTGCGCAACGTCTACAGTCCAAATGTCAAGGTATCGAGATTATTGCTCCTGTCTGGAGCCTCACCAAACTTTGTCACCGAATACTTGGGCAATGCACCCGCTCTGTGTATGTATGCCCACGAGGGATCTGTCGAAATGGTCTCACTTCTTCTCGAATTTGGAGCTGATGTCGAGTTTACAAACAATCAAGGTTGTACAGCTCTAACTTTGGCATCGGCTCGAGGTCACTGTGATGTCGTTCGAAGGTGAGTACACTCAGTCACACAATTTTATTCTCTTCCGCATCTAAAAATGGTCAAACTACGATCACGAAATATTCGCATCATGGCCTTAGATTGGCATTACAGTTGACAAGACACATGCAACTCCTGGTGTTCAAATATTTCGTTTCAGGATGACTTACAAGAAATCTGTCTTTTACAGGCTAGCCGCGGCGGGTGCGAGTCTTGGTCATGCAGACATGGCAGGTCAATGTGCTTTGGTACACGCTGCAAAACATGGCAGATTATCAGTAGTTGGCTACTTGCTAGCTTGCGACTGGGTCACTCCAGCTACCAATGGTTCAAACTCAGAGGACAGCGCCACTGCTACAGCTCAACCGGTCATTAGCAAACCAACACCTTGGACCGATGTCAGCAGAGAAGAAGCCGCCCAACAGGCAGTGGTTGCAGCTGCGGCTCAGGGTCACGAACCTGTAGTCGAGTACCTTTTGGATATGTCTGAGGTGATAATCGATCGAGCTGACAGTCTGGTTGGAGAGACGGCTCTTACAGCTGCGGCATCTCATGGTTCTACGGCGACGGTTTCGGCTTTGCTGGCTCGGGGTGCAGATCCAGCTGCTCTCAATGTCAAAGGTTTTTCTGCACTCATGCTTGCCGCTAAAGAGGGTCATGCTGGCACTGCCGAGAGACTTCTTCAAGGTAAGAATCTTGAAACATCGAGTTTGGAAACACTTTCATTTGAAGCCAAATGCTTTGATGAGCATTCTAGAGTCAAACAAAAAGTTTTTGAGAATTTTTGTGTATTTTTGAAGTTTTTTATAACTTCCTGAGATCAAGATTATGAAAATTCAAATAAAATGTTTTAAATTCTTAGGATCACTTTCGATGAGTACCGAGGCTGACTTGGAGGCTACAAAGCACTTATTGAAGCAGAAAGATCCAATGGGACGATCGGCACTATCCATTGCGGCTTCCGAGGGTCATTCAAGCTTGATAAGTCTGATACTTGATAAAGGTGCATCGATCGAGGATACGGACAAGGAAGGTCTGACGGCACTCGCTTGGGCCTGCGTCCGAGGCAGACTCAACGCAGCACAGTGTCTGATAGACCGTGGTGCTGATGTCAATACTTGCGACAAGATTGGCAGGACACCTCTTGATTTAGCCGCGTTTCAAGTGAGTATTTCCACCGTCCTCATATACCAAAAATTATCCATGCACTTGGTCATTGTTTTCTATACCAAAGAAAATACGTCATTTGAAGATATTAAATCAAAGTTCTCACATATCTATCAACCTGAAAATTCATTCGATAAACGATTTTTTACCGGAATCTTGAATGTAATATTTAAAGTACTCATACATCATAATCATTGCAGGGCAATCCAAAGTTAGTGCAAGTCCTGCTGGAACGTGGTGCCGCAATTGAGCATGTCGATCTGCATGGTATGCGTCCGCTGGATCGGGCGATCGGTTGCAGAAACGTACCCGTAGTGCAATGTTTCCTCCGCCGAGGTGCCAAACTTGGTCCAGCTACTTGGGCTATGGCTCATGGGAAACCCGATATCTTGTTGATTCTGCTAAATAAGCTTCTCGAAGATGGAAACGTTTTGTACAGAAAGTCAAGATTGAAGGAGGCTTCTCATCGTTACACTTATGCTTTACGTAGATTCCCTGAAGCGCCAGAAATCAGTCTCGGTCCGGAACACGAGGACCACAGTCATACACTCGCTCATCAGCATTCATTTACACAGCTCAAGATGAATTTCTTGCTGAATCTCAGCAGGTGCAAGCGCAAGATGAATGTAAGTGGACTTTCTGACTCTGACCTGTAAAATTTGTATTTTTTGAATTTATAGTTTGAAATTTTGTACCCAGTAAAGGTTTCACTGATTAAATTTCAAATTACCTCACAAAATCAACATTTGCTTACTAAGTACTATAATTTGATATACACTATTATTCAACTCTTATGAAGAATTAAAAATAATTTTTGAATTTGAATTAAAATTTGACTCATCGAGATTTTTAGTATTTTGAATGCCGTGGATTTGGATCTTTCCGCCTGTTTCTTGTATCATTTCCCATCTCACTTTGATCCTTCACAAAAAAGTTGATGATCATATTGTACAAAGTTGAAGATAATCTAATACTTCTCTTGAATCTTCAGGAATGTGAAGAGGCAATCGAGCTAGCCGATGAAGCTCTGAAAATCCGTCCTCTGTCTTATGAAGCCCTGTATGCCCGAGCCAAAGCCCGCGTCGATTCCGATCAGCTACACGAGGCTTTAGAGGACGTCGAAGAGGGTTTACGTTGTGCTCCACCTCAAAATCGTGGCGATCGAAGAGTACTAGCCACCCTGCGAGACCAAATCCTTTCCAAAATCGGAAATTCTGTAAATTCAAAGCGTTCGGATGGCGCTTCGAATACATTTGTAGTACATGCTTCAATCGATAGGTTGACCGAGCTTTGATAGTATAATATTTTTGCTGTATAGTATCATACATATAAATATATATTTCAAGATCTGAATTCTGTGACTGATACTAATCGTGCTCCACGGTCAATATATATCCATTTGAATTTTTCTCTCTACAACCGCTGTGATCCTATATTGCAAAGACTTTTTTGTGAGAGCATCTCCCGATAATCTTGTTCAAGATACGATATTTTGGCGATGGTCAATTTGAAAAAATTAGAATATTTTTAAATTGTTCGAACGATTGCTTGACTGTTGCATGCCGTTGACGAAATCGATTACTTAGATAGTCTAAATGGCTACGAAATTTTTGGATACGCTAGAAGCGCGTCGTATAATCTGTTATTGCTAGTTTGAAAAAGAGCTCGAAATAAATTTTTCTCATAGTAGCTTAGAAATACACGATCCAGTTTTTATCAAATCAAAATTTTGTTTGCCTCGATTGTTTTTAATATTAGTGCGATTTGCTCGACTTCTTGTTACGATTGAAAAGTCGGAATGAAACTGATCAACTCAATTTAGCTTTAAATAGTGATACGAGAGCTCTCTATACGTTGTACCGATCTGTAAATATTCAGGAGATGCAACGAAATGTTTGAGATTTTACAAATAAAAAATGCTTTAAGGATTTTTTTCATAGATCTTTATTCGATATCTCTTTAGGCAATTCTGTAATAATTGTACAATTTAACATTGTAAAGAAATTTATCGTCTCAAAAAAAGACTTGTACGAATAATCCAATTGTGCAAATATACGCAACAGTTTAATACTCAATTTATTAAATTGGAAAATTCATAACGATAGAACCATTGAAGAGCTTTCTTAAGCAATGAGTCACTGCGTACAAGTGTATATAATATATGTATCACTGCCCAAATTTTGGGATAAAATGATAATATTTCATACCGTTACGTGCCTAAATATACATATAGTCTTGCGCCGGGCATAAAGCGTTATATATCTTGTTTCCGGCGAAGTTGTCGGTGTATAAAATAAATAATTTTCAAATTCTCAAGGTGATTTTTTTCCTCGTCCCATCTTATTATCTTGATTTGGAACCCCTAATGAATAATAAATAAGTACACTTAATAATAGCCTTTCATCTCATAACTAATCATTAGAATATATAGTGTCTATTCTCTAATGAAATGTTGATTTTTATTTTTGTGAGAGTATTGAGTCCGATGATACGTCATTTTGATAAGAAAGTATATAGAATGTGATGGTCATCAGTTTGAACTATTCATTGCAAATATTTAAAATTTATACGACTCAATCCAAAAGTCATGATACATTCATATCACTTAATGATTTATCACTATTATTTTTGATAAGATTTTTTCAATGACAGGTCCATTAGATTCATAAAAGTGATTGGTCAATTTTAAAATTTCGAAATCATGATTATCTTCCTAGTAACTTGTGCGAAAATTTAACCATATGTGACTGATTTTTCGGCAAATATTTAGTGACAATGTTTTTTAGATCACGACCACGAAATTCTACAAATTAACAATTGAATACAAATGAATAGAGCAATTTGAAACAGTGTCTACTTTGAAAATCAATTATTTGTACATAATGGGTCACTGGCCAATTTTACAACTAACAAACGCCGTAAACTATCAAGGATCTAATAAAATGCATTTATACATATGCACAATCAACTTGCTAAAATCGCTCTCGCCACTTTGCTAAATCATTCATTGCAACATCCGATTATTGACGACGATGAACAATGAAATTTTAATATAGTATAGTTTCATCTCGAATAAATTAGTTGCATTACCAAGATCATGCGCATACTGCAATAATTTGTCCGTATGTAATATGCGTGTGGAATTGTGTAAACCACCCTCAAAGTCAAGGGTGGTTATTAGTTTTATGAAAATTTTTGTTGATGACTTTAGGAAAGTCATCTAAGACTAGATTAAAATTTAAGGTGCCTTGTAAGTGTCCTTATTTTGATATCCTTGAACGTATCCCGAGTTATCGGGCAGGTCTTTCCTACCTGCCATACCTCTACCTTTTCCACTTTCGTCAAATCTTTGCTTATGCGATCCTGTGTATTTCGACACATCCGTTAGTCTGTCTACTGCGGAAGCTGCTTTTCCACCCTTAAAGAAATAGAATTAGTGCGTTATGTAAGAAATGAAATATTGGCTTGAAACAATCATTTTTGAGAGTAGATATAGGGATTTGACTTTCAAAACATTTGAGATCAATTTTTTCGAAGAATCTTGTTTGGTTTCACGTGCACAAAAGTTTGGACAACTTTGAAATTGATATTCTGTCTTTTGATTACTATCCTAGCTCTCGAGAAAAAGTAATTGATCCGTTTCATTTTTTTGGCCACCTCATCAATGATTACACAATCAGTTACAGAACTAATGAACTAAATTTTATACACGAATGATTTTGCCACAACTTGAGCACTTGGTGTCCGAACTTTGCATTTATATCAATTACCGTATAAATGGGTTTATGAAAAATATCTGATGTATTCTATTGAAACGAAGATGTCCCAATAGTTTTAAAAGTGAATATAAGTCTTACGTTGGCTTGAGCTCACCAAACGTTATCAAAATGTCTTTACTGTGGCAAGTCTCAAGCTGAATTTACAGTTTTCTATCGTTTGGTTGAACGAAATATTTCCGGAGATATTGGTCGAATTTTGGTTTCAGGCCAGTCAAACGTCAAAATTGGACTATGAAAGAGTAATATCATCAGCTAGTCAAAAGCCCGGTCTGCGAGCTGGTCTCTCTTTGAAATAGTTGCAGCTGGCATTTAGTCCTAAAATGTTGCAATTTTTCCAAATAACTCTCGAAAACTCGGCAGCAGGTTTGCGAATCACTCCAAGCGACTTGACAATGCGAACATGCAAGATAAGAGTTATTCTTACCGTCGTCACTAGCTCTGAAACACTACGCAACATTAGGAGCCAAAAATTCTTTTGCAGTCAACTTCCATTTGTGAAAATTTGCTGTTTATTTGGAAAGATCGATCCGTTTCGATTTACGCTTCTGAGATCATTTCTCACGCCGAAATTAGGCATTTAATGTCTTTACCGTGGCATGTCCTTACGGTGGCAAAAATACTTTGAAACTGTTTTTCAATGTCACATGCACTGCCGGTCAGAAGTCTCAATACACCTGGAGATCAAACTGATGATCTTCAGAGCTGGATATCTCAGAACCTATTGGTCGTGAAGATCTCTGCATTGTCGCATTTTGTAGCTTATATCGAGAACTTTCAAATCTAATTTCTGCATTTCCCGTCCCGCGTATTATACCAGAGACACACGAGTCAGATAAATGACTTTTTTCGCAATTTTCCAGCCAAGATACGGACGCCTGCAAATTTTGGAGAGATTGTTGGATCGCTATGAAACCAATGACATCTTCAAGCCCATGAATAGACCTCCAAGATCCGGTTTTGAACGTCTCTGAACGTGGTTCTGGTTTCGAGATCTAATTGATTCAGTGAGGGTGTTCTTTTCTCAAAAAAATCTCTTGATAATCCAAAAACGATGATGAACAGCTCAGTTCAAGATTGGCAGCCTTCATTTTCGATGACAATCCCGATGTTGAGTCAAACTTTTGCAGAAATGAAGGTCAGATGCACCAAAGTGGGCTGTTTCCCATCGTGCTTGGATTATCGTGTGATTTTTTGAGAGACAAACACCCTTAGTAAAATCAGTCAGATTTCGGAACAAGAACCACTTTGAGAGACGTTCAAAAACGGGTCTTGAAGATCTTTTTATGGGCTTGAAGATGTCATTGGTTTCATAGTGATCCAAAAATGTCTTCAAAATTTGCAGGCGTTCGTACCTTGCCTCAAAAATTGCAAAAAGGTGATTTTTCTGACTCGTGTGTCTCTGGTATAATACGCAGGACGGGAAATACAGGAAATAGATTTGAAAGTGCTCGATATGAGGTACAGAATGCAACTACGCAGAGCTGTCTACGACCAATAGGTTCTGAGATATTCAGCTCTGAAGATAATCAGTTTGATTTCCAGGTGTATTGAGACTTTCGACCGGTAGTGTACATTAGAAAATACCTATGAAATACTATAAATTGCAATTATGTCCCCAATAGTCAATTTTGGGCCAGCTCCCAACCTCCTCCATGTATGGACCACTTACGGCAGAATGACCCATATATTTTTTTTCAAACTTTTATAAATTATCAAGTTTTCTTCACGTGAGAAATGTTGGGTTAACCGAACAACTCTATGGACTTGAGTGCCATTATTTTCAATCAACACCTATTCTTACAGAATTCGACTCTGAGATCTTTGTCATGCGACCAGTCATAATTCATGATCGAATATGGATGATAAAATGGTGCTAAATTCAAAGAGATTTACCACGGATGGTCCGGTTAGGCCTGGAGGTCCACAGTTCGCCATTTTATTCTTGATATCAGCTGCCTCGACTTTCTTACTTTTGCAAAGCTCATCCAAGAAAGCTTTGTATTGTTCAATGTTGAGCTTCATTGACCTGCACAGAAAAATATACTTTTTTGAAACTTTGCTCTAAATAATTCTACAATATTAGGGGAAGAATTATTTTTTTCCGAGGATTGTAAGTATGTGTCATATGATCATTGATCTGAGGCATCTATGCAGCAGATCTAAAACCCTATAACAGCTTTTCATTGATGGATCATGAATCCCAAGGCTGTACCTTGTCACAATCATAATCTCATTAGGGAAGCACCAACCTTGCGGTCCCTGGATCTTGACGAAACTTTGGGAATCTTCTTGTTTTGCTGAGAAATGAAGGTGCCCAAGAGGGTTTCGTCCAATGGGTCTCCCATCCCGAGATACAGTCATGGAGGTTAGCATTGTGAGTATATCTATATATGTTTCATTTCAACATGCGTCTATATGGACAATGCTAACCTCCATAGCTGTATCTCGGGATGGGAGGTCCATTGGACAAAACCCTTCTGGGCACCTTCATTTCTCACCAAAACAAGAAGATTCCCAAAGTTTCGTCAAGATCCAGGACCCGCAAGATTGGTGCTCCCCTTGTCAGTGCAGTAAATCTATATTATTTTCCTTGTGGGCTACGATCTTATTACAACATGATATTTGCAGAGAATTTCCATAAAATTCTTGTTTGGTGGTAAAGAAATTGTTTTACCGAACAAACAATCCACGTATGTTGAGCTTGTGCAAAGAAAGTATTCTCTATTGATTTTTGCATCTGCTAACCAATTGGCATAAGTACATTCATTCTGCACCAAATCCACAAGGTTCATACTCGCTTCCGAGCCATTGAAATGATTTCATCAAACAATCGCGATGAAGCTGAAAATCTCAAAATGAGCCACGAATATGATTTTCTATAGACACTCAAATATCGGAAAATTGCATAAAATAGCTATTGTACATTGCCATTACAGCTAAATAACAATGAGAGATTTTTTCACTCTCAGAAACATACATTTCTCATGAGCAGAAAATAAAGTTTTACTATAAACCATATGACTAATAGACACAAACGATCTCACTCATGGCGTTCCGTCATCGAGTTATTAAGGAGTTATTAGCTGTGGAAAGATTCTTGCACGCGAGAAAGTTAAAAAAGATCCAATCGATATAACGATGGAAAAGGATTGCTCCAATATTTGCATCGTGCAAACTTGGCTTACTTTTGCTTTTTAAAGTAGATTCCAGTGTCGGTGGTAGTAATGGTCTTTCCATCGATGACCTTGGCCTGCTTCATCCATTTGTCACTTTGACTAAGGGTAATGAGCTTTCCGTCGCTTTTGGTATCACCAAATTTTGAAAACGCCTTAAAACTCGTTACAAATGAGCTTTTGTTAGCACCACCATCTGTCGTTGCTCCTGTATTGTTTACCGATGGACTTATGCTGCCTGGGCGATCATTACCACCTTCGCTGACTTTTAAATTTGCTACGTCGTTCGTTAGCTTTTTGGTTTCATCCTTCTTCTCGTCTGTGCTTGCCATCTTACTCTGTTTGCCTCTTCAGGCGTGGTCTTCTATATGGTTCTGTAAATATTATAACATGATTACAATGAGAATCATTTTCCAAATGCCAAATTTATAAGTTGAAATAATATAACTTTCTAATTGAGGTCTATCGTATGATTTTATTCAGCCTGTTCGCTCCAGAATTTTGATTGATATCACCAATGTCGTTTTTCCTAATGGAATATATTTCTGTGGTGAAAAAGGGTGGAAAATGATAAAACTAGATTATGGAAAAATTTTTGTTTCAATATTTTGTCCCCCACATGATTTTATATTGAGCTCCCATTTATCATTCCTTTATTATCTTCCTTGAATATTGACAAGGATTCTTCATAATTCCTCCAGATTTTTTCGATGTACTTATTTGAAGGAAATAATCACGACTCATTGGGAATCGATACTATTTAAAATATTGTGCGCTACAGTAATGAGATCGAATTGGAAAGAGTTGGAACAGATTGATCGGCCGAATTTTCAGCACGGATGTGAAGGTATTATTTAGAAAATTTTATCATAATTTTTTTGTTTGCGATGTATGATTAATAACTTCCAATTTTCTGAAAAAAATCGAAGTTTTCGAGCTTTTTTAGTAACTTGGTAAGAGCCATAGTGTGTGCAGGAGATAAGAGATTACTGGAATTCGCACGAGCCCGTTCATATGCAATCGGTGTGCGTCAAGTGAGCTTTCAACAGAGATACTCGACAATACTCTATTTCCATTCGAATATATCTGCTGAGGTTCTCAGCATAATAACGAGTCCATGCTCATATACTTTTTCATACGTGAAATCTGCTTTAAAATTTCACAAGGAAAGTCAGATTCACCTTTCGGACAAGATTCTACATTTCGATTTTTTGAGTTTAACGGCAATTTTTCTAGGCATTTTCAAAAATTATTTCAATTTATAGTCAGATTAGTGAATTTGGATGAAAATTGCGTTTTGCATTCGGTGTGCTAGTAGCTCATAGCTACTTATCAGCGTCACAAGTGCAAAAAAAGTCTGTCTAGTGGACGCAATGGCAAAAGGCGTTGTATGACACTCACATGTTAATCCACGTAAGTATAAGATCTGTCATAACGAATATTCGTCGAGACACGCGGGTCAATATTGTATTATGACACTCGCACTTGAATAATACTACAGCTAATATGCGTAAGTGCAAAGCCATATCATGCGCGGAGGTTGCACAGACTAAGATAATGTATCGTCTCTTGGGTTATCTAATCTTCTTATTACGATCTTGGAAAGATTGTATCCCATAAAACTCTTTCGCAAATTTTTTATGTCACACTCGTTCTTGCAAATCGTGCTTTCTTACAAAAATTCACCACCAAACTTTCAGTAAATTAATTACAAGTCAAGGTACACCATGGGCGTTTCCAAGGGGGGGGGGTACCCTCCCCCCAAAGCGAGAATTTTGCACAAGAGAGATAGGACCTTGCTCGCTCGGACACCCTTTCTAATAGTCTAGATCCCCCCCCCCCCCCCACAGTCGGACTTTGAGATCGCCAGTGAGGTACATGAATTTTCGATAGTTCATTTGAAAGATAATTTCTGAATACCTTATCAAAATTTTTGAATTGTTTCACAAAAAATAACGAGATTATATGAGAAGCTGTTCGCTACGAGATTAGTCGCCGAGTTTCAAATTATCCGCTCAGAATAATATTTGCTTCAGTACCGAATATTGTTTGAGCTAAAATAGGGAGCTGACATGATTTTGGGAAATTACATTCCATAAGTTGCCCACCAAAATAAGCGTGCGAAAAAATTTTGGTATTTTTTCGACGCTTTAGTGCTTTCTGAATAATCGTTGAAGTTTTGACAACTTGATCTGACGCCTCTCTCCGAGGGCGGCGGTAGATTCATACGAGTCCCGTGATTTGCCAGATGTTCTGTAACGATCTTCCATCGGTGATTCTGATTTCAACAACGCATCCAAGCTCATTTCAATAATAAAACGCAACAGACATTTATAATGAAAAAAATGTAGAAAAAGCGCAGGTGTATTTCAAAACCGCCATGGATAAACCCGTATATCACGTGACTCGTAGGCACCTGAATGGCACCAATTAAAATTTTCAGGATCTTTAAATTCCAGTTCAAATCATTCTTACAATGGAAGAGTTGCAAATTTCTGTTTGACTTACGTATTCTATACAACGTAAAATTTCATCTTGAGGCCATTTCAAAATCTTTTCTTGGGGCAAGTCAGTACGCTTTTGAAAAATAGTCTCTTAATTCAGACCTTTTTTTTGCACTACTCAAGTGCAAGATCGGAATATTTTCAAGGGGGAAAAAATAAAATTAGATTTGTAGACTGAAAAAGAATTGTGGAATCAAAACCACTATACCGAATGACAATGCCTAACCTTTCACAACCTTTAGCCTTGCCTACATCTCTTTTATTGTTCAAAATATCTGTTCTATTTTACAGATTTTTGCTTCGAGTCGCAGAGTGAGATGAGGTTGATTTAGAAGTGTCTTCAAGAAAACGGAGTTATAACGTAGGATTACAGTAAGTGCGCCAAGCGTACAACCCTCCCATAATAGCATTAAAGACCTCTGCAATAATTTCGTTAAGGAAATCTATTCTGTATATTCAAGAAGCGCAAAAAAACGGAAATCGCGTGTAACAAGAGCAATTTTTCAATCCATCCTCATTCGCGCGCATAAATATTCAAATGCAAAAGAGCGAATACGGTAATCACATCGCACCTTTGCTGAGATCCACCCAATGCGATATCTATAACTAAAAGCATGACTATCCGTACGTACACTTATATATCTTCGTATCTGCAACTAAAAGTCTCCCAAACCATCCAGAAGCACGTATAACGCATAAATATAGTGCATATGTATATCCGTATAACCCTCGCGTATTACTGTAAATAGCATTACATGGAAGTGCGCGTTCTCACGAGTGTGAAATTTGAATTTCCGTTCGCGGGCTTTATAATCCCCATCCACCCCCCCTCCTCCTCACCCCACAAGAGCTTCAATTTATACAAATATATATGAGCAAAGGGCCCCGAGGGCTCAATTCAAACATTGCACCGCCAAGATGTATATGTACAATGCAACCATGCAATTGCACATGTCTCTTATCATAGCTATATGGGGCTTTCTGCGTGGCATATTTTATTTGCTGCATATAAATATGCGTATATATCACACCTCGTGTCTGCTTATTCGTCTTATAACCGCTCAGACGACGAGCAAAAAGTTGAACGGCGGTACACAAGCGCTTGTGGAACTTTTTTACACTTCAAATTTAATGAGTTGTGTGTGTTTAGGTACGCGAGCTGCATTTGAAGAATTGTAAAGATGCATCGGACTTTGTGTGCTTTTGTGTTTCAAAGACAATCCGAGGACGCTATTTATTGCGTTGATGCGAACACGTGTACTGGATGGGAAATATTGTATTGCAAAATCATAGTATGGTGGTGATATTTTTCATGAAAACTTTTTATTGTAAGCAGTTTGGTCTTTCGTTGATTGTTTCGATAGTGTGATATTGGAATTTGGGCTTAGAGGAGCTTCCACGTCAAAATATATACTCGTCTCACTCGGAGGGATATGGATAAAATCAGTCCCGATATTCTGCTTACCGTCAACTGGGGTAACTTTGGGGCAATTTCGACTATTTTTGTCATTGTTCTTCGTAAAGCTCGGAAAGGTTACGACAAAACCCACCTCAGCCAGTGACCAATCGAAAGCTTGAGATCTTAGCTTTTGATTGGCGTAAGCTAGAGCTCGACTCGAGGATTCCATTCGAGGATACGGTCGTAGAGGCAAAACACTTTTTATAAAACCCTGGGTGGGGTAACTTTGGGACACTTCAAGTTCAACTCATATTACTTTTGTTCTGAAAGAGAGAATTGACCCTCTCTGTTCATGATTCAAAAGTCGAAGGCGTTAGCTTCCAATTGCTTTTTGGAACGTCCCGATCGGATGTTTCCACGCCGAGTAATGCTTATTTGAAATTAGTCACCTATTTGGACTAATTTTTAATTTTCATACGAATTTCTGCCAAATCTCGGAAAATTGGTTCGAATAGCTGATTAACTTCAAATAAGCATTACTTGGCGTGGAAACATCCGATCGGGACGTTCCAAAAAACAATTGAAAGCTAACGTCTCCGACTTTTAATTCCTGAACAGAAGAGGGTCGATTCTCTATTCCAGAACAAAAGTAACATGAGTTGAACTTGGAGTGTCTCAAAGTTACCCCACCCCAGGTTTTGTAAAAAGTGTTTTGCTTCTACGACCGTATCTTGGGATAGAATCATCGAATCGAGCTCTAGCTTACGCCAATCGAAAGCTAAGATCTCAAGCTTTCGATTGGTCACTGGTTGAGGTGGGTTTTTTCGTAACCTTCTCGAGTTTCACGAAAAACAATGACAGAAAAAGTCGAAAGTGTCCCATCAAAGTTACCCCAGTTGACGGTACATATCTCAACGAAGTTCAAGATCCGAATAAAAGATATTGAGGATTTATTGGGTCTAATGCTTATAGTTCCAACACGTAAAAAAGTTATTCCTCAGAAATAACTCAGGTCACAAGTGTAAGAAGAAATTTGACTATGATACTCATATTTTCCTTTCATTATGCTAGTTATTTCAACTATTGCACAGTTTTTAAAGAATAGAATTTTGTTCTGAAAACAATGTAGTTGGCTCCTCAGAACTTTATTGAGAGGAAGAGAAAAATTTCATTACCTGGTCACATATTTTTTGAAAAGAAGCGAATGAATTGTGAATTTCAGAAGAGCATTTTTAATTTAATTAAAAGTTCAAGACCAATCGTGGGTTCGCATTAATGTGAACGAGATAGATCTCTTTTTTGCAAACCAGATAGTGCATGTTTCAAGTCATTTCATTTATTGTATGAGAGGTATGTACGAGTCATCATCACGATCGATATACTTATCGTCAAGTCGGCGTTAAAAAAAAAGTTTGTGCAGATTAGCCCGATTGGCTTGATAGTATAACGTTGCGGAGGCTAGATTACGATGCTGATACAGGACTAATGGGGAGCAAGGTCGTTTGCCGTCCGATTTCCTGATCAGGCTCATTTTTCAAGTGTGAGAAGGTTGAGATAAAATTGCTTTCAAATGAAAATATCTATTAGTAACTATATTTATGAGGAGTGAATATATGTATATTGCAGAATCTGATTCGAGCTTATATGATGATTGGAAGTGTTTGTTTTTGAAAATATTCAAAAATCTACGATTGTTTTCGTTCAGCTCTCGGACCAATACACGGTTTGTAGAAGTGGAATTTGGAAATTGTTAATATAGTATTGTGAGATATTATTGGCAACCGTTATAAATAAAGATTTTTACATTTTTTGCCACTAGAGGTTAAGAAAATGAGGCGCATTTTAATCATTCCATGATTCTAGGTAGTGATATCAGGTCCTGCTAATATTTATCTACATGAGTCTGAAACTAACGCAATAGCGCATTTCTGATGGAAAATAAATTGATTTTCCAGATGACCACTTTGCGATTCAGATGGTATACAAAGCTTGCAGCAACAGATGACGGATTTTGATTCATAATTCGAATATATTCCTTGCGATATGAACTTAGCATTGAAAGCCAACAACATCCGTTTCCATCTTACATTTACCTCGACACTTACAGCTTTAAAGCTTCTCCGTGAGTTGATCCACCCTCTTACGCACTTCCGCAATGGCTAAACAACACGAGACAAAATTCACGCATGTGCCGACTCAAGCTTTTTGCCAGTTTAGATATTATCACTCACTTCCCTGGATCCTAGATCTGATAAAATTGACAAAATTTTCAAAACTTGATCACAGAAGTTCAAAGATCTCATCGGCTATATCTAACCGAGGGCATATAAATTCCCAGAATAAAACTATAAACACTGCAATAGCCATCAAATCAAGCTCCAGCCTATTCAAGATGACGAATGAGAAGGGGGGGGAATGCGATTCATGCGCGGAAACTGCTTAGATCTCACTCTCATTCCCGTGATTACACCATAGCAAAGCTTGCGAGAGAAGAGCGCAGGTCCTCTATCGATCCACCGGTATACACGGACCAACACGGACAAAAGCTCTCTCTCTCTCTTTCTACACATCTTGCTTACTCTCCGGTGGCTGCAGAGCTTACGGTGCAGTGCCACCATCCCTTTACTTTTCTTTCTCTTTCCTCAAACTCACATCCCTCGACACATCATACTTATACATGCTCTCGACTCATTTTTTCAACTTCCGAAAGCTTGCAAGCACACCATCTGCTTCAATCCCTTCGTCAACTTTTTACCCTCTGTATCCATACGATATGAATGAGATTTGGTGTATGGTGAGAGCTTGCAAGCTCTAAATTGTCAGCTTTAATTTTTTACGCGCGGTTTGACCCCTCGTTCAAGCCAGCTACTCTGCATGGGGGTCGAGGTTGTTAAGAACTACTGATGACCCTAATCGTTTAAAAATTATAAGCAAGCAGAGTCGTTGATCTGTGATTTTTAGCGTTTTAGAGCTTTTTCTACATTTAGAAATTATGTTTATTGAAATTTTCTTCGTACACATGGTGGTCATGTTCTATTTTACTTCATAAGTTATAAATTTTGTCAGTTTTTATTGAAAATAACCAATCATCACAGCAAGTAGTAAAAAGATCATCAGAAAATTTGTCATTCAATTTGGACGCACATCTGACGATTGATAGTTTCATTTAACTGTAAGTAAACAATCGAGAAAGTTGAAAAGTGTGTACGTGAACGTGTAATTTAGTGAGATCTATCCAAAGTAATCACTCAAATCAACTTTCATGTTTTCAAACCTGATATACTTGTGTAATTACACACATCCATCATGCAAAAGTGTTAACTTTCATTGTACCAAATATTTAAAAGAAAAGCTTCTCAAATCAGAGAATAATATAGCAAATAGAACAAAAAATTGACAAATCCTATAAACTAACTTTGCAAGCACAAAACAAATGATTATTCACACCTCTGTTATGGATGATAGCTGCAATAAAACAGCCTCGCAGATGAGAAAAGTTGAGAAAGCTATCCAAGCCAAAAGCACAAAACCATGTCCAAGCTTCTGAGTCAACAGGAATAAGAAATAAATTTTGATTGAAAATTCACAGGTTGCGTCGCGAAAACTCGCCCCACAACTTAGCGAGCTTGCAACGCTTTATAGGTTGACCTATATTATTATATTATCCAATATAATATAGGATTTCAATGACTTTCCACTTCACAATCACCTGTTGTTTCATCTGTCACTTGTGATTTAAGAAAAAAATTCAACACAGAATCAAATTCAATTTCGTCTAAAACAACTCAGCGAAATTTTGCACTTTGGAAAAAGTTTAGTAGCGAACAAGTTGTTGTCCGGGCGCTGGTCCGGGTGCGCACTGATACTCTCCAGCTAGTAGATTCTCTTTCTCGCGGGTGGCCGGGCGGAATTCTCAACACGGCGCACGACTCATACTCCCCCACCCACATATATATAACCACCACCCGTTTATACTTACTCTTACACCTTCCTTAGACTAGACTATGTCTCACATTTTCTTTTTCTTATTATACTATCTCATCTGTTGCCTGTTGCTGGTGAACAATGTATACCTATGAAATAGGGTTGACTTTTTTTATCTATTTATAAGGTATGCAGAAAGTCACGACTTGGTCTCATCATTTGCGGTCACAATAATATTGCTCTCACGATGATGTCTACATGCAATGTGGGCTGTAGTAATGTCATTATGACCAAGTGCCACTGCACGCGATACACGCGAATTTTATATATAGGTATTATTACACGTTTTGTAAGTTGATTTTGGGGGAGATCTATTAGGTTTGCTTGCGAGTATCAAATGGTGGTTATTGGTGGCAAGCTGTCAAATTCACGGGTTCGTCACGCGACTTCTCTTTGCTTTGTTTATCATGGTGAAGATTACATGCGATTCACGCGGTGGAATGAAAATAGTTGCCATTTATTGCTGTTAGACTGTTATTGTTAGCAGTTGTTTCTAAATTTAAAAGCTCATATTTTGATTAAGATTAAATATGATGTATTCATGGGCCAAGTGTGGTTTACGTTAAAGTAAATTGATTGCAAAAGGAAGTTTGGACACAATCAAGGAATGAATAATTGGAAAGAAAATTTCTTGAAAATTTTCACTAATCTGTCTCTATGAGGAAATTTGCCTAAAAGGGTGTAAAACTGATGACGATTTGCCATTTTTAGGAATTATTTTTAGGAAGAGGGAGCTTTTATGTTTGAACTTACAAATTTGCATATTAGTATTGAGAATAAGTTCGAGGATTTCAAAATATTGTTGGCTGGCATTATGAACCAGAATAGTATTTTTCGATTTGAGGGTGGGGAGTTTGGTTCTGCTTTTCGAGTGATTGTTTTCGGCCCGAGCCCTGGCGAGGGTCGAAATTATCACGAGTAAAGCAAAAAAACTTCACGCCCGAGTATCGAAATACGTTTTTCGATCGACTGGGCGTAAAGTAAACGAAAACTACCGTGCGTAAACCAGTGCTTTACGCACAGTCGATCGAAAAAATTCATTAATCTCAATGACCATCTGGTTGAAAATATCAAAAACTTAAAACATCTATTTTATTGGGCTTCTAATCTAAAATATCTCCTCGTCGTTCAGTTATGTTGATAAAAACCAACCGACATTTCTTACATTTATAAACTAAGATTATTTGATACACTGTATGTACAGGCGTCCCTCGTTTTACGCGGATTTTTTTAACGCGGATTTGAAATAACGCGGTTCTAAGTTTGACACCTTTGCTCGATTTACGCGGTCATTCCCTTGAAATTACGCGGTTCCATTCGAAAATTTTTCGAATTTTCTGGGCCATTTGATTACCAAAACATTGCTGATGAGTTTTGTAGCAGCATTCAGTATGGTCTACACTTAACCAAAATTCGAGTATGTAATCCATCAGACACGTAAACAAAATTTCAAGTGTAACTCAATTAGTAAATTCAAGTAGTATTTATTCGACAACGATGGCTCCAACGAAAGCAGCTGATTCTTCGTGCTCAAAAAGTGGGAAGAAGAGAAAAGTGCTAAGTCTAAGCGAGAAATTGAAAATTTTGAATTTGATCCAAGCTGGAGAAAAAATCAGTACCATCGCTCGAAGATACGAAGTAAACGAATCGACTATAAGAACTATCAGAGACAATGGAGAGAAAATTCGGGAAAGTTTCAAACAAAGTGGTGATCAAGCTGTTTCAACTAAGTACAGTCGAGACCCAGAATTAGAGCAAATGGAGAAGATGCTGTTTGTTTGGATTGAAGATAGAGTCAACAAAAAAATTCCCCTGAGTTCTATGATTATTCGCGAACAAGCTTTAGTTTACTATCGACACGTGAGAGAAAGAAACGGAACGGCTGGAAAAGAAAACTTTACCGCTAGCAAAGGTTGGTTTGATAATTTCAAGAATAGATACCAATTGCGTAATGTGAAATTCAGCGGCGAAAGTGCATCGGCTGATCATGAAGCGGCTGCTAAATTCTCTGTGGAATTGAAGAAATTGATTGAAGAGAAAAACTACTCGGCCTCACAAATATTCAATTGTGACGAAACCGCGCTATTTTGGAAGAAAATGCCGTCTCGGACTTTTTTAACCAAAGAGGAACTGAAAGCTCCAGGATTCAAGGCGGCAAAAGATCGGTACACGCTACTCTTGTGCGCAAATGCTTCAGGTACTTTTTAATTTTCCTTCGAATTTTTGGTGATATTTAAATGGTATCTAACAGCCGCTATTCTACTACACAGGAACGTACAAGTGCAAGCCTATGCTGGTTTATAAGTCTGAGACGCCTCGTCCAATGAAAGGCAAGAGGAAGGAGCATCTGCCTGTGTTCTGGCGGTCGTCAAAAAAGGCCTGGGTGACTAGAAAGATTTGCGAAGAGTGGTTCGTTCAATCCTTCATACCAGAGGTGAAGGAATTCTTATAAAAAGAGAACCTCGACTTTAAGGTACTCCTACTCCTAGACAATGCTCCATCTCATCCTGTGACATTGGTCGGAGCTCATCCAAACGTGGAAGTCATGTTTCTACCACCTAATACGACGTCACTGATTCAGCCTATGGACCAAACAATAATTTCGACATTCAAGACTTATTATTTGCGTCACGTTGTGAAAAAGATGCTGACAGTAATCGATGATTCTCCGTTAGATGACAGAAATCCCTCTGAATTGATTCGCACATTCTGGAAGAATTTCAACATAATCAATTCAATTGATATCGTGCGAGAGTCTTGGTTGGAGGTGGCGTCATCAAGCTTGAATGCTAGTTGGAGAAAATTGTGCCCCAGCCTCGTAGATGTAAATTCTGAAACTCAACAAATACCGCTTGGAGAAATTACAAACATGACAAGGCAGATAGAATGTGAAGGCTTCCAAGATATGGGTGAATCTGAACTGTCAGAGGTATTGAATGCAGATGATAACTTGACAGTCGAAGAGATAGAAGAAATCTTGCGACCGGAATTGCCAGTTGATGAGCCACAAGTGAGTGAAGAGCCAACTCTCACATCAAGAGCTGTTTCTGAAATTATAAAATCGATTCGAGATGGAATCGACAAAGCAATCGAGTGTGATCCCATTATGACGAGAAGCTTGAAACTCAAAGAAGAATGTGAATCAGCTATACGGGCCTACGAGGAAATTCAAAGAGACTTCAGACGACGAGCAAGACAAACTCAATTGACACAGTTTTTCCAACCAAATACACACTCCTGAATAGATTTTTATACATACTTTGATATTTATATACATTTATAGTTTCAGAAAACCTTCTATTTCCTTCTACATAAATTTTTTATGAGCTTTATCGTGATTTTGATTGGCCATTAATGGATGACAGGAACGTAACCCCCCTTTCCCCATAAGAACAATGTCTTGATTTACGCGGTTTTGATTTACGCGGCACTCTCTGAGAACGCAACCCCCGCGTAAAACGAGGGACGCCTGTACGTCCAAGTGTACTTCGAGCACAGTTTGACGACTTTTACTCACACTTTATGAAAACTAGTAAACGCACCAAGTTTATGAGGTTGCAGCTCGCTTCTGAGCAATTAGTTTTCGGCCTGAACTTTTTGCACTTTGTAAGCACCCAAACATCGAAAAATTGCAAAACCGCGTTTTTCGTATCCTCGTGATGTGTTTTTGTCCCGAGTCGTAGGCGAGGGTAGGAATTATCACAAGGATGCGAAAGATAGGTTTTACTCCCATGTATCAAACTATATTATTTGATAAACTGTGAGTAAAAGTCGACAAACTGTGCGCAAACTACACTTCAACGCACTGTGTATCAAAAAGTTCGATGTGAGATTGGTCAATTGTCGTTTCCGGGTGACTTTGTTGGGTCAAGAAATCAAGTTTTGTCACGTTTTTTCGTCGAGAAATAGAAACAAACAAGAGCGCCAGCGTAAAGAGCCTTTTCGGGTTGAAAATCCAGGTTAAGCAACTTCCAGTAACCCAGTATCCGGGCTGGTGATTGCTCGCATGAGACTGCTACGTTTAAGATTCCCGTCTGAGCGTTCACCAGTTCGGATACTGACAAGGAGAGTCCGGAGTCTCCGGGTCCTGAAATCTCACCAAAATTTTTTCACAGTTTCGTACCACCTAGAATATGAAGAATCCAGAGTAACTCCGTCAAATGGGCTTCCTGTCCAGAGCTACAAGCAAAAATGTTAGCGTTGACAGTATATCTATATATATATATCACTTTTTAACATGGGCTTATATGGGCAATGTTAATGTCATGGGCTGTAACTTTGAACAGGAGGTCCATTTGACGGAGTTACTCTGGATTCTTCATATTCTAGGTGGTACGAGACTGTGAAAAAATTTTGGTGAGATTTCAGGACCCGGAGACTCCGGACTCCCCCTGTGAGTTACCCGAAGTTGTTTAACCTGGATTTTCAACCCGAAAAGACGCTCCACGCTGGCGCTCTCGTATGTTCCTATTTCTTGACGAAAAAATGTGAAAATAGTACATTTCGATACAAGGTCGGAAAACTTTTTTTTCACTTCCCAGTGATGGGTTTCATCACGAGGGTGCGAAAAATAAGTTTTACACCCGTGTATCGAATACTATTTTTTGACAAACAGTGAGAGAAAGTGGATAATCAGTGCAGAAAAGTTACTTTCTCGCACAGTGTGTCAAAATAGTACATTTCGATACAACGGTGGAAAAACTTTCTTTCGCGTCCGAGTGTTGGGTTTCATCAACGGGAGGATGTGAAGAATAAGTTTTACACCCGTGTATCGAATAACTTATTTTTTTGACTGGGTAATGTCTTCCGAAGACCACCTTCAACCAATCTTATGGGTCTCGGATTATACCCATGATAAGAGAGTCGGTGATTTTTTTGCGCGAGCTAACCGTGGTAGTTCCACCCGAGCCGTCACCAATCCGGATACTGAATCGCGAAAACACTGCTTAGATTGGATTTTTGGCTGAAAAGGCTCACGTGGCCTGCGCTGATATATTTTTGTGTATATGTTGATGGGAAAAGATGAGAAAACTTGTTTTTTTGACCCAACAATGTCGTCCATCTCGCTCCGCACGACAGACAAAGAGTCCTAGTGCCCAAAATGGGCTACCGCGCTCAGTACGGAAATATACTATTTCACAATGTTGTCTTAAAAATAAAGTTTTCTGCAAAACAAAAAAATCAGCATCGGCTTCTCTTGAAAAATTTCAATCCTGGTACATACTTTCCATCAAGATTCTGCTATAATCTCGTGAGAGAATATCCTTCCTAGTGATCTGAAGTTTTCTTAACTCGAGTTTCAAAATTTCAACACCGATGGAAACAATATTGAGCTCTTATGGACATGCAAGTCATCTCAGAAGGCATTTAATCCAAGACACTTATGCGGCACCACACGAACGTGCAGTCAATCAAACCTCATTACAGGCAATGGCCGACGCCGTTTTCAATTTTGCAAACAACTTCGGTTACGCTCTATAAAATTTCCTATATTACCGAAGCAATAATTCCATGCGCCCGCTCACTTCCAAAACCACTCCATTGCTCACAATATGAAGTACTTGTATAACAGATTTGTAAGGCATTTCACCTAACATCTATAGACGATTGCAATTTCAAGTTTTGCCATGCAGCTAAACTTTGCTCTAATACCTAAAGGCTCACATTCGACAGCCCTATAGAGTGTACATACATGTAGTCTCTCGGTCAAAGCCGTATAATATACTCTATGCCACGTATGTTCAACATCAGGTAATGGCAGAATTAGACTAAGTATACGATGCGTCATGAACTATGTTGCCACTTGTTAAGAGCACGTATAAGTAGCCTTGAAAAATATGAGCTTTATGCCAACTGTACCTTGAGTTGCTTATGGCGGATCGATATAGTTTATTCCATTTTTGTGCTTACTGCGAAAAATTTTCACATGGTGCCTATAGTTGTTATTGATCTGATGTGACCGGACATCGTGACCTTACTAAATGCTCACATTGACATTATCATACCCACTGTTTGGAACTGCAAGAGCTAATGATGTAGTACTTTTGCATAATATACTTGCAAAAATTATGAGGAAGAAAACTTTGTGCGACGACATTCATCGCGAATGAATATTTGATATCCAATTAGCTTCATACTTTTTATGTCTCAACGTGATTGATTCCATTATATATTTGATTAAAAATGGATGGGATGCTATAGAATTGGCTTGTTAGAGTTTAATGGTCAATCTACATAGCTTTTTACTCATGAAAATAGTAATATGAAATTCGTTTTGCAAAACTTTCACCAATAGCCCACTGTTTTTAAAAAATATGCCAATTTGCAAAAGATGAGAAAACAGTTGAAAAAAATTACTGATAGATTTTATTCGTTAAGTAGAGCTTTTTGGACCAATAGCTCAGATAATTTGAAAATTGTGATTCAGAATCCATTTAACACAGTGTGTGGCTACTCACTCAGTTTCATGAGCTAATTTAGTACACCATCAAATCGATTTTTTCATTAGTCTAAGAGTTTTCCAGTATAGAAGCAAGACGAAAAAAAGTTCTTCGTGCTCGGTTTACGCGCATTTTTTGCAATACCGCAATAACAGCTTCATAAGCATGGAACAAGGTTTCAACGGGGTCCCAAAGATAAGGGAGTGTAAAATAGGGAGTGTCCGATGAAAAATGCCGAGTTCATACCATTCGAGGTAATCGATTACCTGACTATTTGATTGATGAATATGCGACAGTAAGACAACAAATGGGTACTCACCACGTAAGCGTAATCCAATCATTTTATGTAACACTGTAGCCATGGCAAAGATTCACTAATCAATTAAAAATTCAATCATTCTATTTTCTAGTTTCTGATACGAGGGATTCGCGTTATGGTAATTAGAGAAACAACTTTATCAGTTTGGGAAGAATGAGGAATAGACTGAAATTTTACAAGAGATTCATGTGAAAAAATTGTATCGTGAACGTCAGTTCATTTTACTCCATTTTATTTTGCACATACAAGGGTAGTTGTAGGATAATATAAACTTATTTATATCTAAATAATCCTTCTCTTGCAGCAATCTTGATTCTAGAGGTCGATTCAGCAAAACAATCACCAGTGCTTGTATTCCCCATTTCCCAACACTAAAATTCTACTCACAAGTAATCTGTCAGTACCTCTAAAAATAAGCTCTTTAACACGTTTGGCTCCATAGCCAAAAATCGCGATTCGGTCCCTGTGAGCGGCGCGACCCACCAGTGGGTTCTGCGCAATGCTGAAACCCATTGATACTATCTGCATGTACAGGATCGCTAAGTGAGACGAAAAGCACACGAGAAGGATATAAAGGACCCACCGGTAGGTCTTGCCACAGCGAACGTATTTAAAAGTTTTGCTCTTCAACGGGACCTTGAATCTGTACAATTTTGATTAGGTATAATTTTTCAAGTAGTTGGAGAAAATCGATATATGTAGTTTTTCATCATCTTGACGTAAGAGAGGAAATTTTGATATACTACCAAAAGGAGATCATACTAACACAGTTTCCAATTCTTTGCAATTTCATGATATTCATGGTCAGTAATACTCATAGATTTGCCTGTAAAGTCTGACGAGAATCTTTAAAATATAAGGTAGATCGTTGCAAACTCTTTAATACCTTTCTTAGTATATACTAGAAGTCCGCTGCGAGGCATATTGCAAGTGAGATACCTGTAAGAAGTAATTATTCAAGTGAGGAAAAATCGTACTGAATCACAACAAACTCCCTATTCGTGTAATGCAAATTTTCAGTCAATTAGTCTGATTTTACGGATTTCTACTTACAGTAATGTCACAAATGAGCAATATATAACATGACCAATGTATCTAGGTCTCTGAAAACACTCAATTTTCTCTTTATGAGTCCTATTTTCAGTCTCATAAAATCATTGAGGTGGAGCAGAGGGCTACACCCGAGTCATGCGTATAAGATTCAAGATTTGGCTGAAAATGTTTCAAGCTGAAAAATTCTCTCACTCCATTTAGTTCCACAAAATCACACTGACTCTTGAATTTTAACTTTGGATTAAAAATAACGCCTGAGCCTTTGATCTTAATCTCGTAAATGCATTGTAGTGTATGGTTCTCTAAAACGTAATCATGAACAACCCTTCGATTTTAGATGTGTAAAATTTCATTACACTGCATTTTCTTGAATAAAAATAGGTTTAATCTTTCTCACGTCACTCATTGAGTCAATTGCGAGTCAATTACCCATCAATTTATCTATCAGTGTAGAAAGTAAGGCATTTTCTTTTCAAAATAGATGCATAAAATTTGCACCAGATGTCAAGCTATTACAATTACTTTTTATGCAGAATTTTCTAATTCTCGGCATGGTTAATGGACCTCATTCACTTCCCGTTCACTCGAGAACTATGTCCCACTTGTTCATCCACGGAAAAATTAGAAGATCATACTTCAGAGAATCTATTCACGATTCCATCTTCAAAGATCATTGCGATCCTATGCGCATTTCGTTCCATTCCGGAATCGTATTTGTGTTTCTACATCGAGCGCGTGATTTATTTTGAAACGATTGAAGCTATTTTGACAACCTACTTCAGGATTTCCCTCTAAATAAGATCATCTAAGTATATTGGTACTTTTCATTGAACAATATTGCAAGAATGACAAACAAAAGTAGAATTCTGAAATTTTCAAATCTCATTCTGGAAATAAATTTTTATAGAAAAGACTAAACAAGGAACTATGTAAGACGATGAAAAAAAACAATTTTCACACAGCGCACGTATTACTAATAGCCTGTGACTTCATAGTCTATTTCCGCAACACTTTATCCTCGTTTGTACGTGCATCTTCGTATCGACCGCGAAATAAGTAGTCATAATCTCTATCGTTCATCTACAACACTTTATCTGAGACTCGCATTTTGCATCCATCAAAAAAAGCCTATAATACTAGCGGATAATAACGAGGCCCGTAACTTGGTCAAGGACGTTCAATAGCCCCTCTTTTCCACCTTTGCCCTCCCATGCATCGTCAGAATAATCGAGTTCATCGCTCGTTCGACGATAGGGTTGAAACTGCCACCCTCGTCACGTTTTCGTAGTTTTGACTCAAGCAAACTTTGCACGTTGCAATGCAGAAATATATGCTTGAGATTTATCGATCGCTAGGGCAAATATGTATGTCGAGCGTTGATTTTTTTTTGCACACGTGTGGAATAATTGTTGTGGGTAAGTATTTTGAGGCTCTTCTTTTTACATCCAACAAGTTACAGAATGAATTATATTCATCATGGTACAGACATTGTAATTTTGAATTATCTTGAGAATCTTTTTGGTAATGAGCAGGAAAATCATGACACAGGTCAACAGAATTCATGATATTTTTTCGACTGGATTTTGATATGTTACTCTGTATAGAGAGTCACCATCACCACGCTCGGCTCTGAATGCGAATCTGGTCTCCTAGTTTCCTAATACGTATCATTTTTTCATTATAACAAATCCAATTTTTTATGAATGGCTCACATTGTTCTCTACTTGATTAAATTTACCTCTCTCGAAAGTTATTCAATAATATTTCCAGATGAAACTTCAGAATAATGAGAGATAACAAGTTCAAGTGTATGATATTGATTGGAGCTCATTTGTATCACCCATGAGAAATTTTTTTCATGTTTTGTTGTGCGTACTTTTAGCCTCTTCTCGGGGAAATTTTCAAAAATTTCTGAAAATTCCCATTTTTCGAAACTTGATATGTTAGTGAGCTGGAAATAACGGATTAACGTTCGATGCAAGCTGCTCTTGGGGTGCCTCATTTAGTTTATGAATGGAAATTTTTTTTTCTACGGAATTTTTTTTCCACGAAACGACTTGCGGACAGCCAGGTTGACCTGGTACTCTGGCGAATCCTGAAGTCCCCGTGGATATAGTGAAATCATATCTTGCATTATTTGAATGTAACTTCCGTACCCATCATTTCGTGTATATTTATGAAACTCCATAACAGTAAAAAAGTCAAAACTGACAAAATTAGTCCGAAAAATCAAAATTGAGCACAAGAAATCACTTATGAAGCTTGATCGTCATTGCTAATTATTTCAAATCATCAACTCGTTCCCGCTAAAAATGAAGCGCCATCTCTGAATTGTAACTCGAACGACGTCCATAAATCGAATGGTAAGCTAGATTTTTAGATTCGTATCAAAGTAGCATCATTCCGGCGTGTGTTGGATGGAAGCCACATCAAAACGTAGTTTTGTTACAAATAATTGATTCACTGTTTTCTAAAAAAAGTTGACTTGATTTTTTGACGATACGACTGAATTCAGAAACTTTGTGACTCTAACATTGGAAATACCAAGTAATATCGCTGGGTTATTGTGTAATACAAGTTGGAATTGATTTGAACTAGAGATTGGTACAGAGACGTAGTTTGATGTCAAAGATGTGAGTATGTATGAGTATACCCATTATTCAAGTATTTGAAACATCGTAGTGGTGCATGTATCTTTGATAATTATGTTTACAAGATCATTGCATGATATCGCATGGATTTCCTCTCGCCATCGAAAATTCATTGAATTATTATCTGCAAAATAGTTCCAGGAGTTACTCAGTTTGTAATCCTTTGTATGTGTGTATGCGTAATTCCCAGTAAACTAAGTGTGCGGTAACCTTTAACCGGCGTTTCTTGGACGTTTACTGAACGTAGATGATAAAAATCTTTATCTTTCAAGTAGTTGTACTATATATCTTGGCGAACAAGCTTTCGAATTCACGTCATTTTGCAGAGAAACTCCACACCTTGCGTATCTCATTCACGATGGCTCCAAAAGTGCCAGAAATCACGCTCAGTGATGGAAACAAAGTTCCTGCATTAGGCCTCGGCACATGGCAAGGGACCGTAAGTGAACCCTTATGTATGCGTTTTACTATTATACTCACACCCAAGAAATTCAGGGGCGGTGACATCTTTGGATCATAATTTCTTGACTTGAAAATTTATACAAATTATTATTTGCTTCACAAAATTTTTTTCACTTTTTTTTCCACCAACAAATTTTTCACTTTTTCTTGCATTTTTTCCGGATTTGTTTCGAACTGTTCGGGTACATTATAGTATAATAACTGTCTATAAATTTTATTTTTTAAAATATTTTATATCCATTTATTGAATAATTTTATGAGTTTGGGTGGTCTATTATATTTGTAGAAGAAGTCAATCGTGATAAAGGCGATTGATTGAGAAGAAGTATTTTCCACGTTTCATTTTGCGACGGTTTTCAAATCCCTCGTGGTAAAAGAGGGTGAAAGAGGGATTAATCAAGTATGTCGTTGATAGTGATTTCAGCGGTTTTTATTGCGCTATGTAAAAAATCGGGGCCTAAACTGTCGGACCCGAGGTCAGATCTTCAGGTACAATGCAACATGTATTTTTCACAGTGAAGACTTCTTTAACACCTGCTCAAAAAAATTTCATTGCGGATAGATTTTTCATTTGTTCTCTTGTTTCCCCTTTTATGGGGTTTGATCTTACAGATACTAGACCGAACTAACGTCCAAATAACAAAGGGTAATTTTGATCTTTGTATAGGCTTGCCCAGATAAAAGCAATCAGAGTCATGGAAGCCAGAGCTGATTCTACTTTTCAATTGGAATCATTCAATATTTGCTCTATTTATCTGGGAAATGTTTTTTCACAATGAACCATTACTTTTCTTTCTCTCGCATTCATACATTTCGAAACTGTAGAATTAGGTGGCCTCGACGACTTTTTGATTACCTAAAACCTTTCGTTCGTTTCGATCGGCCGTCGAACAACTGATCAAAATACTGATAGCCAGAAATTGAATCTTTTCTTTCAACTATTGAATTGGAAGGATGTAAAAGAAAGTCCATTTGCGAGTGGCTACAAAAAAGTGATATTAGAAAATTTTCATGCGAATAAGGTGAAACGTCAATTTCTAACCCATTATGGCATATTCAGCAGCAAACTTCTGACACAATGTACGCAAAAATAGTCTTTTTGACACACTGGGCGAGAAAGTAACTTTTTCGCACTGATTTCCCACTTTCTCTCACAGTTTGTCAAAAAATAGTATTCGATACACGGGTGTAAAACTTATTTTCCGCATCCTCGTGATGATTTCGACCCTCGCCTACGGCTCAGGCCGGAAACCCATCACTCGGACGTGAAAGAAATTTTTTACACCCTTGTATCGAAATATCACTGTAAACAATTTTTCCGAAAAACTTCAACCAGTTGGTTGAATGAAAAATTCAACCAGTCTGGTTGAAAATTCAACCAGTTTGGTTGAATATTCAACCAATGTGGATTATCACAATCTGTCCGTGAGGTTCCTGCATATCAGGTTGTCTACCTGAGAGGAGTGGAATATGATGGATGGTCATATGGGTGGATAAGAATGGATAGACGAATGGACTGATGGATGATGGATGGGGTCGATGAATGGAACGAAGAATAGATGGTGGGTGGACGAAAAGATGTATGGACGGAGTGATGGATGATGGGTGGATAATGTACGGATGCATGATGGATAGATGGTCAATGGATATTCCATCGACCATCCATCCATCCATCATGGAATATAATTGCTTGGTTGAAAATTCAACCAGTTGGTTGAATGAAAAATTCAACCAGTCTGGTTGAAAATTCAACAAATCTTTTACAGTCTACTATTTTTACCCGCTGCGCGAAAAAGTGTCTATTCCGCTCTGATTTTCTACTTTCTCGCCCAGTTTGTCGAAAAACATAGTTCGATACACAAGTGTAAAACCTATTGTTCCACCCTTGTAGCGAAATGTACTGATTTACACGGACTCTTCACTTTTGTTCACAGTTCGTCAAAAAATAGCATACGATACACAACCGCAAAATTTGGATTTCGCACCCAAAATGACTCTTTCAAGACCGAGTCGAAGGTGGCAGAAAGGGGGGAGGGGGTGTTGTGTAATTTGCATGTCAAGATGAAGCTTCGTCTGACAGAAAAACTGTTGATATTAGAAACCTCAACGAATACTAATTTTCTCATATCATTCGAATCTCACAAAGACTGCGTCGCAAAGGGCAATTTTAATATGTCATTCATCTTTTGAGAACCGAATAGTTGGCAATCAGGGACTATCATTGAGCACTAACTCGTGCGTGTGTATTTTGAATAACTCATGACAAAAAAAATGTTCCGCTGTAAAGTCGTGCTTGCAGGAAATGATGTATGATTACTTGATTTACAGAATAATCCCAGAGAAGTCGAGGATGCAGTCAAGTTGGCCATCGATGCAGGATATCGTCATTTCGATTGTGCATCGGTATACGGTAATGAGACGGAGATAGGCAGAGCTATAAGGGACAAAATCAAAGAAGGTGTGGTACGGAGAGAAGACCTATACGTTGTCACCAAGGTAATGAATAAGAATTCATTAGTTATCTGATTCCACTGCCCATCTCATCGGATTCATACAGATTTTATTAATTACAGCTTTGGAATGACGAGCATGCTCAAAAGTGTGTGGCCTCCGCTTGCAGGAGATCTCTAAAAAAATTAGGACTCAAGTATCTTGATTTGTATCTAGTTCATTGGCCGTTCTCGCATCCGGTAAGTGTACATTCACGATTATTCTGTTTGCATATCTGTTATACGTGCAACTTTTTTGCTCGAAAACTTCTGCGGCTTATGTGTTAATGTTATCCAACCCGTTCCCAATAATTATAGACTTCAAGATAAAAAAGATTATAGACATTATTATTAGAAAAACAATATCTTATCTAACCGCTGAAAAAGTATATGAGGAAATAATTTAGATCGATAGATTGGACGAACTAGGATAAAGATGTGATGAGAGTTTCGTATAGAAAGATGCCTTGTGAAAACTCTTATAACTTGAACCATTCGCACCTTTAAACAATCTTTTTTTTTCTTTTTTCAACTAGTTTAATGTGCGGATAACGCAAAATGAATTTCGAAACTTCAATAACGTCGTCGATTATCAGGAGACTAAAATTTGGTGGTTATAATTGTTATGATGCAAAAAATGATCCACTAGAAGCTTCAAATTATTACTTGTGCATAAACTTAGAGTACGGCTCGGAACACAAAGTGTATAAGTTATGATCATTATTTTTGCGATTCCAATCTCATGTAACCATCAAAGGCAACCCCCACTACTTGAACATCACTCTACAAAAGATCTCACACATCCATTGAATAGCAACGATAGTCAAATGAAGGCAAATCACTAATCCTGCACTCATTCATACTGTTATTCTCACAGGATGAGATCGATTTTGTCGAGACATGGCACGGAATGGAGCAGTGCGCTGAACTCGGATTGACCCGCAGTATCGGTGTGAGCAATTTCAATTCTGAGCAGCTAACGAGGTTGTTGGATGCAGCCAGTATAAAGCCAGTTATGAACCAGATTGAGGTGCATATTAATTTAAATCAAAAGAAATTGAGAGAGTTTTGCTCCAGTAAGGGAATAGCTATTACAGCGTACAGTCCTTTTGGTGCACCCGGACGTAACAGTATCTTTCAACCACCTGGAGATGAAGTTGATCTTCATACTGAAACTGTGAGCAAGATTGCAAAGAAATATTCAAAAACTAATGCACAAGTGGCGCTTCGATACTTGGTAAGTTTGGAAATTATAATAGCCTATGGATTCTCGTCTATTTGGAGAATAAAGTAATGAATACTATAATGATCATATGTAACTATTGTTTTCGGGATAGTGAAAGTAAACAGGTAAAAGTTAATACCGATAAATTTTCAATGAATTTTTACGCATTAAGAACTTATTTACTGATCAATTTTCTCAAATTTGAGTGTCTCTATAGCACAAAAATCGTTGAATGTGATAGCTTATTTCAATTCATTGAGGCCAAAAATTGTTTTGCTAACTTTCAACAGTGTGGCTTTCTTCCTTATTCCACATGTTAAATCTATCATTCTTTGTATTGATACCGGACGGATTTTGGTTCCTCTCGAACTGTTTTGGACAAATTCATAGATGTCGGCGTTGTTGCAAATGAACTACTGTACTCGCTTTTGTAGGAAATCACATGAACACAATTGGCCAGACCAAAATAATAAAGAGTGATGATTTAATGGTATTGAGGTACTCGTAAAAAATACTTCGACCTTGGTATGTGACGAAATGATTTTTTTTTCAAAGAACAGGAGTATCTCCAAAAAATTTGACGCTCTTCCGATTTTTCCGACCAGACCGTCATTCATTTAGCCAATCTAAAGCAAAATTCTACTGTCTATATTTGCAGATCGACATCGGAACCATTCCAATACCCAAGTCAAGTTCCGAAAAACGGATCCGGGAAAATATCGATATTTTTGATTTTAAACTCACGCCAGAAGAAATAGCTGCAATCGACAAACTTGATACCGGTTTCCGCACTTGCACCGCTGATGAGTGAGTCAGATAGTTAGATCATCAGAAGTATTATTTTATCGAAATTGATTTGTAATATTATTTGTTTACAGGTTCAGAGATTCCAAAGAATACCCTTTCAAATTAGAATATTAAATGAGCAACCACTGTGAGATTACAAATCCATAGCTGATAACAAATATTTTATTTTTCTAACGATACACAGATATATTCACTGTTCAATAATCAAGTATTGTCAACCAAATCCGTACAGATGATAATTTTGAATAAAACTTCTGATAAAACCGATTCACTCTGTGTTGCTGATGAACGAAAAGTTATGATTTCACTCTGAATTTGTTTGTATGATCCAACTGTTTGTGCACGGAAAAAATTTTAAGGACCCAAAAATATTATTTGATTTTCAAACAAAACTATTAACAATATAAGACTAGTTACATAAGTCGCTTTTCTATTCGTGCATCGAAAAAGTCAGTTTCAACTAGGTTTGACCAGGTTCAGTCGCTTCAATCAAATCAAACAGTATGGCTGTTCCAACAGTGGCTCTCAATGATGGACATAAAATGCCAATGTTTGGATTAGGGACATATTTGGTGAGAAATTGCACATTCTTATACATTTTATATATTCACTATTATTTGCTTAATAATCTCCAAAAAATGTCTGCAATATGTTAAGAGCACGTACTTCAAGTGTCTATAAATATTCTAAATTTGAACAAATGCCAAAATCAGTTTGTTGTGCTTGTATACGATCTGATAGTTGTTGATAACAATTTCAGTCCAAATCTGGTGAAGTTGGTGAAGCTGTAAAGTATGCCATCGATGTTGGTTATCGTCACATTGATACAGCATTTTTCTACGAAAATGAAAAAGAAATCGGGGAAGCTATTCGAGAAAAAATCAATGATGGAACTGTCACAAGGGATAGTTTATTTGTCACAACAAAGGTAAGAACAATAACTATCGATTTAATTTTGATTCAATCTGTTCCCCAATATACATATCTGTTCGAGTCTTATCCAGTCTTTCTCATTAACCCATAGAAACCCAGACCATCTAAAAACAAGTAGATATTTTGTTTTTTGACTAGAGTCACTTCTTTGGAGGTTCCGATTTGGCGCAATGCACGTGGAAACTCATAAGTTAAAATATTCAAGAATGTCACTTCTTAGACCGGTTAGCTGGAGCGTCATTGTAAGATTTCTCAAAATTTTGGTTAATATTCTAGCTGTGCATTCTTGTTCAAAAGAGTGATCTAAAAAATTCCGTAGACTCACACCCGATCAAAAACTTTGAAAACGTAAAATATTGTTTGTACAGTGACGGGTTATTTTTAACAATTTGAAAATTTGGTCAAGCGATGTTTCGAAAGTCGTATTCTGAAAACTCGGAGATCGTTACGATACCTGAATTACCATATGAAACAGTTAGGTACAGGATCCCCCAAGCCCAGGCGCCTATGGGTTAAAACCATCCAATCGTTTCATCAGTGACATTAAATTCCTGTTACTAAATTTATTTATTTCCATCTCATTACCCCCGTAAGAAAATTCAATGATATTTACAGATGTAACTAACAGTCAGTAGAAGAAATTGATATGGTAACTATAAGTTACAGCTGTAAACCGTATTAACTTTCTTACAGGAATTTTATTCATTTGGAAAATGCATTATTTAAATTTCTGGATTTACAACAACCAGAGACTCATAATTTCATAAATTTTTTTTTCACAGCTGTGGTGCAACAGTCACAAAGAAAACGAAGTGGTTCCAGCTTGCAAGCAATCATTAAAGAATTTGGGCCTGGAGTATGTCGACTTGTACCTGGTACATTGGCCCTTCGCTTTCAAAGTAAAAATCCCTTATTTTCCTCAAAAAAATATTTATCAATACCCGTGAGTAAATTGATTGAAAAAACTTTTTTTACAGTCAGGAGATGCTCTTACACCGAGAGATGAATCTGGAAAAATAGAGTTTACCGAAACCGATTATCTCGAAACGTGGAAAGGTATGGAAGAATGTAAACGACTTGGACTCGCTCGTAGCATTGGTGTCAGTAATTTTAATTCAGAACAAATAACAAGACTGCTCACCAATGCAACCATAAAACCAGTCAACAATCAGGTAACTTTGAACTCGACTTTGAGTGATCAAAGATTTGTCTATATCTTATCAATGCGTTCCATTTTTCGGTGTCACTCAATTTTTCTCAAGAAAGACAACATTTTGCACAGTATTTGGTGTTTTCTGAAATACTCTTCCTCGAAAAAATTCATTCAGTACCGCTGTAATACTCACAAACATTCTTTCAATTCTGAAGCCAAATATTTCAAGTCAATTTCACGGCGAAAAAATGATTGAGAACATGGGAGGGATAAAAATTACTTGTATTACTTTGTTACACAGGTTGAAGTCACGCTAAATTTAAACCAAAAACCATTAATCGAATTTTGCAAAAAACACGACATTACTGTCACGGGATTTTCACCTCTTGGTCGACCTGGGAACCGATATGGTATAAAAAATTTGTGGGATGAGCCTCAAATACAGGAATTAGTTCAAAAGTACAAGAAAACTCCAGCTAACATCGCCTGCAGATTTATCGTATGCATCTCAATTTTCACAATTGATTGTTACATGGTGAGATCAATATCAGAATGTTTATCTTTAATCAATATCCTGCAGCTACAATTGGGAGTGACTCCTATCCCAAAATCCGTGACAAAAGCGCGCATCAAGGAAAATTTTGAGATATTTGATTTCAATCTAACGCCTGAGGAAGTTGATAAAATTGCCGCTATGAATACGGGTGCCAGAGTAGCGCCATTTGGAGAGTGAGTAAGATATGAGTTGATCTAAACAGATTCCTCTCACAGTCAACATATATTACATATCATGAAATTGTAAAATCTTCATTTTTCAGAGCAACAGAGGCCATGTTTTATCCATTCAAGATCCCTTTCTGAGGACTGGCTGCGATCAATTGAGAAATGAGTTCATAGTGGATACTCTGTCAATGAAATAACAACCATCAGCCATTATAAAAATTAGCCGACTTGGATCAACCGATATATTAAACGAGCCTCATGGCTGAGCTTACTCTATTGTCTTGGTCTACTGGGATATTTCAAAATCGTAGAAAATTGCATTCATCGGATGGAAACTCGTGAAGATAGTATCCGATTTGGAAATTCATTCTTTTTTTGAAATTTTTTTACAAAAAACTCTGGTGGAAACGATGTTTACTACAATGAACATACTAACATCATAATAATATACACATGATGATTGCTTTATTCCGAAGGAATTATTTCGGCACCCCGACGAAAAAAAAACTTCCTCATGTGAAATACATTGTAAGAACAGTGGAAAGTGTTATTTCATCGTTAGAGTGCGCTTTAATGTGTGCTCCGATTAATTTGATTTCCGATTATTCGGTAGTCACAAATTATTCATAAACGTTGTGGAAAATTTCTTACTCTTGAAATGTGAAAAATTATGCCGAGTCGGTTGAATAAAAATTTGTAAAGCTATAAATTTGAAAAATTTCGTATTTTTCTCGTCAAAATCCTTGTCAATACAAACATGTCGGCTTACTCGAAATACTTTTTACTCATTATTTCGGTACTTACAAAAACTAAGAACTATCTAGGTAGTAGAAAGGGTGATACAATCTGATCACAATACGAATGAACGAAGCGATTTTATATTGATCCTCAAATTTGTCGTTTTGTGTATGGAATGAACGATGTTCAGAAATCTCGTTTGATTGGTATTCTAACTATGAAATTCTAATTTTGCAATTCTCAAAAATATTCTTTTCAATATGAAAAATATGGAATTGTTCTTTTTTCATTCACAAAGAGACTCATGCTGTGAACACATTCATTGATAATACTTAAAATTATATTCCCCGTATAAATTCAACAAGTTCTTCAGAAATCTACAATACTATGCTCCGTAGAAAAATACACATTACGTTGTCACAGAATCAGAATAGACTGATTTTAATCTAACATCGAATTACGATTGTATTATTTATTGAAAAAGTGAGAATAGAAATGTGCAAAATAGATGATATATTTGCACTATCAATTGATCAAATGACATTGGAATGGTCTCGGGAATGGTTTGATTTAAGAAATCACTGAAGTCAAGCTGAGCGTGCGTTCCACAACAAAACAGAACTATCGAATCAGTAGGTAAGTAGTTGGTTATTTCTACTTGTTACAGTGAACATGGCTGTGCCTTCAATTGCATTCCATGATGGATATACAATGCCTGCAATCGGACTCGGCACGTACTTGGTAAATTTTACATTTTTGATTATTAATTAAGTTACATTTGAGGGATCGAATAGAATTCTTCGGAAGTGAGAGGAATTTGGAATATTGTCTGTGATTCAAATAATTATCTTAACCTTACATTCGCTGATAGCATATAGAGATCAGAGTAGCATGGTAACTCATTGGGATTGAATAATTATTCAAAGTCGTGAGGATTGTATACCTATCATCAAATCATTGAATTCATTTTCATCAATATTACACATTTGATATGTATTGGATTATAATAGATACAAGTACTCGCCAATTGTATCGGTAGTACCGGATTTTCGAACGTATGAAATCATGTGATCGAGTGTAATCTTCCAAAAGATGACCATGCAATAAGCATGAAAAGATATGATTTCATCTAATAGCGATACCGCGCAGCGAGCGGGAAATTAAAAAATCTCTCGAAAATGAAATCATCGAAGTATGATACAAATTGAAGAGATGTGGTGAATATATATTCCTTTTCAGTAAATTGAATTTGCACAAGATTTCATAATTGATTCAAATACAAATACTTGACGCCTTACCCACTTTCATATTAATTTTTTGATCTTGTAGTTCACTAAAGAGTTTATAAACATGTATCTACTTTATGTCTTATGAATTGTATGTTACTCGACCTGCACACTGAGAAGTTGTATTTCTCATGTTTTTGATGACTTGTTCGAGAATTCAGAAGTGGCTTCAGGAACATATTCATCTTTCGTAAAAAGTATTTCAATTACCATATTAATCATTTCTTCAATCAATAAATTACCGTTCGAATCTTTTCATCGCGATGATGATGTTATTTCACCAACAAAATATTCAAATCAATACAATTTTATATGAGCTTTTCTAGTCTAAACATGGAGAAGCGGCAAATGCTGTGAAATATGCAATCGACGTCGGTTATCGGCATATCGACACAGCTTCATTTTACGAAAATGAAAAAGAAGTTGGTCAAGCTATTCGAGAAAAAATTCAAGACGGAACTGTGAAGAGGCAGGACATATTCATCACTACAAAGGTTGGTGAGAAACAAGAAAAAAATACGTTACCGTCTCAAGATCTCTTTGGATTTCAGAAATTTATCTAAAATATGTTTCTGCAGCTATGGAGCCATGCTCACAAAGAAGATATGGTACTCGAAGAATGCAAAAAATCTCTGGACAACTTAGGACTAGACTACATTGATCTTTACCTCATTCACTGGCCATTTGCATTCAAGGTAATCAGTGGATTCATCATTTTCTAAAATTTCAGCATTTGTGTTTGAGAGTAAAATAGCTATAATCTGAATCACGTTGAATCACAATTAGGAGGGCAAAGAACTGATGCCAAGGGACACATCTGGCAAATTGTTACTCTCCGATACAGATTATTTGGAAACTTGGAAAGGTATGGAAGAATGCAAACGTAAAGGTCTTGTTCGGAGTATTGGTGTTAGTAATTTCAATTCTGAACAAATTACTCGGTTATTATCTTCGGCAAAAATTAAACCCGTCAATAATCAGGTAGGCATTTCTTTCGTATAGATGAATTTCATATAGCTGTGATGTAATGTTCCATCCTTAAAATTCGTATTTTTGGATAACTCAAGAGTTACTTATAATTCTTACTTCACGCAGATAGAAGTATCAATCAATTTAAACCAAGAACGCTTAATAAATTTCTGCAAGAGCCATAATATAACGGTAACTGGATATTCGCCATTTAGTAGACCTGGTAATCGTTATGGTATCAAAAATTCATGGGACAGCTCTGTTATTGAAGATTTAGTGAAAAAATATAAGAAGACGCCAGCTCAAATTGCATGTCGTTTTGTTGTAAGTATACAAAAATATTAAATCTTGATTACAATAAGCCCCAATCTACATTTAACACTTTTGTCAGTTCCAAATGGGTGCTGCTCCGATTCCTAAATCTGTGACGGACTCTCGCATCAAGGAAAACTTTGAAATTTTCGATTTCAATCTTACGGATGAGGAAATGAAATCCATAAAATCGATCCAGAATGGTATAAGAGTGGCTCCAATGGAAGAGTAAGTTTCATTCACCATAATATATATTTTATAAAGACAATTCATATATAAATTTCAATTTTCCGTTACAGAGCCCGAGACTCCAAATATTACCCATTCGACATTCCATTTTGATTATACAAAGATTTTAAAACGGATATTACTGAAGCATTCCATAATTTCTTCAAGAGTATCTTATTCAGTAAAAAATACCGTACCTCGTATTTCAAATTTGAAGAAATAAATATACATGTTGAGATCTCTAAACATCAAAATGATTTAATCTTTTAACCATCATCTTTCAAATCTAGATAGATCCATATATTTTAGTATGATCCAACTCTACACCAAACATAGAATGGATCAATTCAATGAGTGATTGAATGTCATGAATCAAATATGCGAACAATAATCATTTTTGAGGATATTAATTGAGATTTTGTGATATAATAAAATACGATGGAATATTCTACCTCAATATTTTTTATTCTCCCAAAAGATAAATTCCCAATTCTCTGACTTTTTTGGTTTTAAAAGATCATCGACTTTATTAGTAGCAAAGTGACTTTGTTTGTCTGATCCTGTGGAGCGCATATTTCTCGAATCGATCACCGATACTTAATATGTGGTTTCGTTCTGTAGTATCTCTATGGTATCAACGTGCAAGGGACCGCAGATATTGACCACAAGACCACAGCATGAATGAAAATGGAATAGGAACACAAACGCTATAAAAAGAATCTGTGGTGAATACTTAGTGAGTCATTCTCTATTTGGTATCAGCTATATTTGACTATACCATTTGTATAGTCTATCTCCAATGCATTTATTATGATATGTATACGAAGCCATTTCTCTTATTATACCCAATTTCTGATGGATTTGTCCAATTCAAGACCGGAGTCGTTTGCAGTTCCAAATTTTTGCACTTAATTTGTTGAAATGTCCGTACCAGTCGTTTGTTTAAATGATGGTAATGAAATGCCATTTTTTGGACTCGGAACGTATGGGGTAAGTGTAATATCGATTTCATCTTCACAATATTCAAAAACAAAGAACAAGCAAGTGCTTTTTCATCTAACCTCAATATATTTTACAAAATGATGTTCCCAAAACGTCACATGTTGATTTGATTTCACTATGAAAATGTGACAATAATATTGAAAAAGTAGTTGACTTTTAGATGAGGATAAGGAAAATCATATAAAATGAATTCAGGTTTTGACCCAACAGGTTATGTCTCACTACGCCATAACCATAACTAAAGTCATAGCCATAAGATGTTGCGCGCAACCTTTGTTTCTCCCACAAGATAGAGATTTCAGATAATATCTTCGTACCCGTTAAATCTACGTATATTGGCCACAAGCGATAACTTTTTGTTTTGAGATAATTTTCAACCACTGACTTTGGATCGAACATGCCAGTCTCAGTGACTTTGAAAGGTAGGATCCAAATATTCTGATTTGAAATGAGTCAGGAACCAGATGCAGAATTACGAAAAATTGCAATTTGACAAAGTTGAGAAGTTTTTGTACTCCATTTTTCTTCAAAAAACTTCATTGTTGTCGTGATTATGATTACATGTTTCTGAAACTGCCAGAGATTTTTCAAATTTTTTTTCAGATTTTCATGATGTATTCAACTAAAGTTATCGCCCGAGTCTCGATTTTCGGGCATGTTCCTCGTATATGTACCGGAACGTTTTCGGGAGTATCTTTTTTCAAGTTCACATAAAAGCACACCCAATCAATTGATCTCGGAACTTCGACCGCAAATACATTACGGGCCAAAGCGGTGATACACTGCTTTGTGAGACCATCCGTCTGTTTTTTTTTTTTTTTTTTAATCAACATAGTGACGTTCGTAGTACGTACATAAGCCATTTTATCATACTTCTTATCATACTTGACCATCAAATAGTTAACAGGGCTTGGTCTGCCCACTGGATTATATGATGTGCATTTATGTTCCATTAGTACATTGTCAGTTGAAAGTTTTCTCCCTTTAGAGCGTAATCGAAGATTTTGAGTTAGCACGAGGTACAAAAATGATTTCAAGCGACTGTGTATCAACCGATCGAGAATAATACCTTAGTTGATATCACATTTTTATGAAAGCGGCTGATGAGAAAGCAGAATTCAATTCATTCTTCACGCACAGCGTCAATTTTTATCATAAACTGAGGAAATTTTGGTAACCTTTTTGAAAGCAATGCCTTTCTCACACATATGACATAGATGATTCAGAACATTGAAAAAAGTATTTTGACTGGAAAGATTCGAAAGTGCGTGGTAATATTTTACAGCTGAAAGGTAAAGACGGTGAGGCCGCCGTGAGATACGCAATTGAAAATGGCTATCGTCACATTGATACCGCAGCAGCTTATGATAATGAAGCAGAGATTGGACGTGCAATATGTGCGAAAATAGAAGATGGAACCGTACGAAGAGAAGACCTTTTTGTAACTACGAAGGTTCGTGAGCAATCCGGAAAGACTAAGTGAGCATACTTCATGCAAATCTGTATATAAAAATTCGCCTTTTTAGTTGTCGCCGGTCTCACATCAAAAGAACGAAGTCGTCAACTCCTGTATTGGATCCTTAGAACGTTTAGGTTTGGATTACATTGACCTTTTTTTGATTCACACTCCAATATCTTTGAAGGTGAGAATTGGAATTCCAATGATTTAGCGTGGACGCGAAAAGATCTTTAAAATTTTAATTAATTCTCAAACAGCCACTTGGAGAATCGAAAAAAATGGTGCCATCAGATATTGATTATGTTGAAACATGGAGAGGTATGGAAAAATGTAAGAACAGTGGCTACACCAGCAGTATTGGTGTTAGCAATTTCAACTCGCAGCAGATTTCCAGACTAATTTCCTCAGGGAATATATTGCCGTCAAATAATCAGGTTATTCGCATTACATTGATTTTCAAGGGGGCTAGTATACACGAAAATTATAAGGCCCATTATTCAATGAACTATTTCGTAAGATTACATTGATCGTTAATTGGGATGACTGCCGAAAATTCACCATTCGATCTTTTTTCAACAACGATTGCGAGTTGTCGTCAAAACCTTTCTAACGAGAAATAAATCTTGTAACGAAAGTACCTTCGGAGATACATATTCTGTTTTCATGTATCAATCAATCATCGTGGATAAATGGTTACCCAAATTCTGTATATTAACGAGCCATAAAATTTCAACATCATCGAAGGAATCAAAGAGTTGAAAATTTACTAAGGTGGAGGGAAAGAACTCAAACTAGACGACCGAAGATATAGATATATAGAATAAGTTAAAACTACTCTCGGTTGGCTTGAATTGGCATATTTTAGCAAAATTTACTCTGGGATATAATTAAATGAAGTTTATCGTGTTGTATTATTCAAGATCGAGGTAACACTGAATTTAAACCAGAATCCACTCATAGAATTCTGTAAAAAATGGGACATTGCAGTCACGGGCTATTCGCCTCTTGGCAAACCTGGCAAACGACCGAATATACAAAACTTATGGCTGCACCCAGTAGTGCAGAATTTAGCTAAAAAGTATAACAAGAGTCCAGCCCAAATATCTCTGAGGTTTGTGGTGAGTAATAATACCTGATTTGCGGCCAAAATGCTTTGACGTTAGATTTAGTTTTGTATGAAGGATTTTACGCCATCAACAGTACCACAATTCTTCTTTGCATAATTTTGTTTGCTCACTCACGGAAATAAGGATCATCGCAAAATGGTTGATCTATCGAGAAAATTGTTCACCGTATCAATAAAAAACGAATAAAATTAGAGGCCCTTCATGAGCCACGGGGAAAAACTACATTTTGTATCGCTTAAAATGACCTGGCTTAAAAAGTAGACCACATAAAAGAGAGTCAATATTATTCATCACCATTATCAAAATAATTTACACAGTTTTCAAAATTTGTTGTCAGCAGATCAATGAAGGCTCCGATAACAAGGCTTGTGATATTTTTGTTAACTCTTTGACGATCATGAGCAAACTTCTTGAATGGTACATAACATTATTGAAAAAAACATTTGCTATAGCAAAACCAAACGAAAATAGACGCGACGTAAATGACACCAAGCCACCACATATACAGTTTTGGTTTTTCATTTGTTTCGTTTGTAGAGAATGGCCAATAATACCTCCGTTTCTTTCACGGTGCATTTTTAACCCAGTGTATCCGAAATTTCTCAGTGTATCCGAATCCGAAAGGTGTTGACGAATTTTTCAGTTGAAATTCGTGAATTCAAAACAAGACTGTTAGGCGCTACAACTTCAGAGAGTGATAATACCTTGGTCATCCCTCAGTCTTTGCAGTTTTCCAATCAAGCTCCGATTGATTAAATTTATGAAATACAGTGGTCGCCTATAATAACACACTTTTTTCCACAGTATCAGTCTGGTGCGGCTCCAATTCCCAAATCCGTTACATTCTCTAGGATTGAGGAAAACATTAATATTTTTGATTTTAATTTAACAAAAGAAGAAATGAGGGAGCTAGAATCAATTGGTACTGGTGCACGAGTTGTATCTCTTGAAGAGTAAGTTTGCACATATATATCTCTTTGTCGGACTAAATTTATCTTGTTGCATATGAATTACATGTGCATTATTCATCATTTCTATAGGTTCAAGGATGCCAAATACTTCCCCTTCGGAATTTCGCGATGAACCATTGAAAATTTGGTAAACTGTACTCTCAATCACTGTAACTCAAGCATCCATGCATTTCAATCGCTGTTTCCGATTGTGAACAATATGCTGAAATAATGGAACAGAGATGGAATAGTAGATTGTGTACCTGAGTTGCGGAAACGCGGGATTTCCATGACGAGGGCTGAAAAAGCAGTTTTCAGCACGAGTGGTGGAAAACCGCGTTTCCACAGCAAGGTAACGAACTTTTATGTCCCCCGACGCATAAAATAGCCGTCGAGGGACATGAAAAGGTATTTTTAACGATGTTGACAATTTGGTCAAAGAGCATTGGGATGTCAGATGTCAGATGCCGGTTTTATTGAGAATAGATGAGTTGCCGATGTTTGTTGAATTAGTCGACAAAGGAAGAAATTCAGGATTTGAGAAAACATTATCCTCGTAAGAATTGAAGAACAATCAATGAAGAAAACAAAATGAATAATCTAAAATAAAACAACATATAAAATTTGTCTTAGTAATTACACGAGAGGCGAATCGAAGAATAAATGAGCAGACTATACGAGAGAAGTTTCGGAATTGTCATGAAATTTCCCCTCCAAAACCACGATAAGTCTTCAACTATTCTAATATTTACCCCAAACTGTCTTTTGCGAGAAAGATATTGACCGATAATAGAGTTTTTACTTCAAGGTGACGATTCTAAAAGATGTTTCAGAACTAGAATGTTTTGCCGGTGTTTTTTTGTTTCTACTTTTCAAAGTTCGTTGATTCTTTTATAATTATTCTTCGTGTGAATAACAAGATCTGTGTGATTACTAGCATCGTGCTCCAGTAATTTGAAGAGGATGTGGAAGAAACAAAAATTTATTGACAATTATTCATTCTTTTTACGAAAATTGGAGCTCGCTTTACAGACTGTCTGCATTTATTCTAATCAATACAAATCCCAAAACTGAGTCTTTTTTTAGTTCCATTCTCAAAAACAATTATGTCGATCCTGTGCATAAATAAGCGAAAAATTATTTTACTTCAATTATCAGTGCGAGAAAAATATTGCAAGGTTTCTTGTAAAAATGGTAAATACCCATTAATATCGAAATTCATGAATAGTACTTTGTATTTGCATATTTCAATTCTATGCATCCAAACAAAATTTACTTCGCATTGAAACTGAAAATGTGCCCAATTCCGAGAAACGACGTAATTATTTTGATGGGATGGAAGAGTGGGGGATTGAGTATTTTGAGGCCACGCGGACTGGCATCTGCGCATATATATACACGTATTGTAAGTATGCCTATATATATATATATATCGATGAATGAAACAGCCGGCTTTGGCCCGGCCCGCGGTGGGGTGCACACACATCACATTGCGGCATCCGCGTTTGTCGAGACGTATAGTTTTTCTCCGCAGCTGATGAATTGAACGTCTGTATATAAGTCAGTTCCATCACGGTTGCCGATTGGTACAGAAAAGTATACCATTTATCGCAATTGTGAGTTTCAAGTGTTGAGTTTTTGTGAATATTAGAGTGAAGATGGCTTTGAACGTGCCAAAAATCAAGTTCAACAATGGCAACGAGATACCGGCTTTCGGTTTGGGAACATGGAAGGTTAGAATCGCTTGCACATGCAACCACATATATCTCTCCTTCTGTGATTGTAATTAGGATTGTTCATGTAACGTATATGCTACGTTTGCTTAAAATTCTTTGATTATTATATGATTAATAGCTTAATTCAGCTTATTCTACTAATTCGATTCGTACCTCATGAATTGGCTCAATTTTGAACAATTTTTCCATAAATTTTACGTTTATTCGCGCCCATACTTGTCTGACTAAAAATGTTTTTCTTCTCTGCTAGAACTCACCCTGTTAGATTTGTACACGAAGGCGTTGGTTTCGAAAATATTCCTATATTTGAGAAGTAAGAATGAGACGGATGTCGACGTTGTGTCTCGTTGGAATATTTTACGAAATAACTGAGAAGACTTGACACGACACTTATCAGTCTCGAATCTAACTTCGGTCTATATAACAATTCTTCAATTTTTCCAAATTAAAGCAAAGAGCTGTAGCCATTCTATCAATCTTCCGCATATGTGGAGAAGTGGTGTAAACAGAGTTAATTACGAATTGAAATGTTTTTCGTGTTGGTTCGACGTTGGAAATCTGGCAGACGACGTAAAATTTATAATGTTTGACTCGAGCGAGGGATGGAAATTTTTCAGCGGCAATAAAGTCTTATCAATAAACATCAGAATTTCTGTGAGAAACTGTGATATTTGCACAGTACCTACAGAATCGTAGGAATAGCAAATTACAAAATTTTCCGAACACACATCACTGAATATTGTATGATGACAATGAATGTGATTCAAGTTTATTAGCAAATAAATGCTCAGAAACACGACGAAAGCATGGATTGTTCTTCTCTACAGCTCTTACGTCGAGTAAAAATTATTCTCCATCCCTAAATCAAATCAAAATTTTGGTTTCCCCTGAAAAGTATTCCGTCACGGCTATTTTTTATTTAATTTGAATTAGATGCATCTAGTATTCTGTTCAGTTCGCTGGGTTTATGTGAAAAAATCCTTATCATCTGACGCAAGTCCTTATCTTTTTGAATACGCAATCATAGATACCAATGATTTTAGGAAATTTTTGTAGTGAATCAGCTGTTTTATGAACCCGTAAGATTATTCAATATCGAGTTTAATATTGAAACATGAACATGTATCAAATTTTGAGTAAAACATTCTTTCTCTTTTCAATACCAGTCAACTATTATATATTCATTGCGACATTCATCCCGTAAAAATTTTATGAGTACTGTTTTTTCGATAAAATTATCTTCCAAACATTTGAGCGTGATTCGAGGATTACCCAGAGAATTTCCTAGACTACGGATAGCAAATTGAGTTAAGTATAATGATTTACCCGCATCAAAACAACGTAGATCGGTCGGCATTTGCGTGTAGGTATAGCTATCGATCATACAAAAGGCGTCGCATCCAGCCCTCCTCAAACACCCAGTTCAAAAACTGAGTGACAGGTAACAATTTGTGGTCAACACACCACGGAAGATTATTCAGGCAGTGATATCTTCTTTATTCCTTCTCCTTTATGTGGTCGCCAGCTGCTATTGCTGCTCGGTTTGAAACGGCCCTCTTGAATTAACATCTATTGTATAAAAAAGACTGAAGGAGGATTTTTTCACTCGAATAACTGAAAGTGGATATTTTTTCAAGGAGTATTAGCAAGTGGTTGTACATGCTACCATTCATGAAAAACGATAAACGTAGGAATATATCTAATAATAAAGTCATGGTTTTTGTTTCCGGGAGTTATCCGCTACACTCTTGACGTTTTGGGATGAAGTTGAATTGGATATTGGGAAAAATGTAGAAAATTCTGTTTCTCGTTTGCACATGCTCATTTATCGTTACGTAAATACCCATTATGTTTGAGCAATTAAAATTATAGTTTGAACCAAATGTGGTTCTATTCTTCACAAGATTCTTCATTTTCGTGCGGATACACTGAGAACATGAATCATTATGTTGATTACCGGTGTAAAGTGACAGTCCGTTGATGAGAAATTTTTTTTGGAATATATTGGCTCGAATGTATCGGATCAAAATGAATCAAATCGTTTTTACTCCAACGGGTCGACCGTCATTTCGAGAAGTCATATAAAAGTTGAAAAAATTAACAATTATAATCCATGAAAACAACCCAAAGAACGGTAATAACAAAGTTTTATATTTTTTTCAGTCAAAACCAGGCGAAGTTACCCAAGCGGTGAAAGATGCTATCGACATCGGCTACCGGCACATCGATTGTGCTCACGTTTACGCCAATGAAGCGGAAGTTGGTGCTGCGATCAAGGCCAAAATAGCCGAAGGCAAGGTGAAACGTGAAGATCTTTTCATCACGAGCAAAGTCTGGAACACTTATCACAAGCAAGACCTTGTCGAAGTAAATCTTCGTAAGACTCTAACGGACTTGGGCCTAGAATATCTTGATCTGTACTTGATCCATTGGCCAATGGCTTACAAAGATGGAAGCGACAACTTTCCCAAAGATGCCGATGGAAAACCCTTATTGGATAATTCTGTTGACTATCTCGATACGTGGAAAGGTATGGAAGGCGTGTTGGCTAAGGGGCTAACTAAAAACATCGGAGTTAGTAATTTTAACTCACAACAGATCGAACGGTTGCTCGCCAACTGCAAGGTCAAGCCTGTCACAAACCAGGTTTGTTTGATTAATTTTTTTTTCAATTTTATTTCAAGATTTGGAACTGTATTAAAAGAATCTTGGCAAGCGTTGTTTGTATTAGGGATCGATGGATTTTGTCAGCGACTTTCTAATTAGATAATTGCATCGTTTTCAACGAATTACATCCAGACCATCGGACTGAAGCGATCATGGTTGCCACAACTTGAATGAATTTAAAATCATAAATCCTCAAGTGGACACTTCTTTTATAGTCTCCATATCAGTAGACGATTCAACTAAGATACAGATCAAGAGTTTTTTTAACCATGTTTTACACAAATGGAGTCCGCTGATGATAGAGGAGGTGGAAAAATTGGGACGGTAGAGTTCCATGCCATGTTTTGGACTTGATTCAAATTGTTCACGCAGTTTACCGTTGAGAGAATGTTGAAAACAAAGTTCAACGTCGATCTAAAAAATCTTCAAATCATCGTCACTGTGACCATGCATATATGTAGTCGAGATTTGATCATTCTCACAAAAAATATTATCATACACAGATCTTTATTACTTCTGCTTGATAATCTCGTACGAAGTTCTGCTTGTTTTGATAACAAAAAAAACCATCTCCATCACGTCAGCAGATCTGATCGATTTTTCGAAAACCACAAGAATAGGTCTACTATTTGAAAATAACGTTTCCGGTTGCATTTGTATCCATGAAAACGAATTATTCTCGAGAAATGTGCTAACGTATTTGTATCTCTTTTTTCAGATCGAATGCCACCCCTACCTCATCCAAAAGCAGCTCTCGGAATTTTGCAAACAGAAGAACATTGTAATAACTGCCTACAGCCCCCTAGGATCTCCAGACAGGCCTTGGGCTAAGCCAGACGATCCGAAGCTTATGGACGATGAAAAACTAGTGAAACTGAGCAAAAAATACAATAAATCTCCCGCTCAAGTCCTCATTCGTTACCAGGTAAGCGAATACCCCGAATCACCATTTTATTTCATTTCAATGCAATAAACAGCTAAAAAGACGAAAATTAACCATATTAATTTTCATTTTCATAGCTTGATCGAGGACACGTGGTTATACCCAAGTCAGTGACTAAATCTCGCATTTTGGAAAACAGTCAAGTGTTCGATTTCAAACTCTCTGCTGAGGATATTGCATACATTGATACATTTGATTGTAATGGAAGAATTTGCCCTATGACTGGGTAAGTTTTGATGGATTTTCCCATTATGTGCATGGATCGATTTTAATGTTGAGTATTCTGCGTGTCCTAAAAACCTGAGACAAAATCTATTATGATGGCGATTTTGTTAAGTATCGTCATAATTACCACGTCTGTTTTTCTCTTACCAATAGAGTGGCAAGATTAGCTAATCATAATGACTGTGAAAAGTTATAAATTTTGGAATTTATCTGATCTCGCTATTCGTGTTTTTACAGGTGTGAAACGAGCCCGCACTACCCATTCAACATTCCATTCTAGAAGCTATTGGTAAAAAGGTGCTACAATGACAATCTCAGGAGATTCAAAAAGACATTCCAAGTTATTGGAATCAATCTATACCACAACTTGTTCCTTTTAAAACTTTAATGTTCACTTATAAATTTTAAAAAGTGCCCTAAGCACTTTTACTCTCAAAGTTTTCACTGTTATTGAGTGTCCAGGCTCAAATGAATTTCATATAATGAGTGATTTTGTACTGAAAGAATATATTTGCTGTACTGTATTATAGGTCTCGCATCTCATTTCTCGCCAATGTCCCGGTAAAATAACAACCACTATTAAAGCGAACAATCCTGGAAGTTCTGCCTGAATTTGGCTTATCAAATTTCAAAACAATTCAAAATAAAATTATTACGAATATTGAGATTACGAGTGGCCAGAATTTCCATAAATAAGTGTGTCCGGCTGTCTTTGCTGTGGTAGCTGCTACAACGATTGGCTACCATTGAATTTCGCGCTATTTTATCTTGCGTGAGAGCTCTACAAATGAAAACGCGAATAAGCATGTGTTTGTTTTGTATCGGTGTAAGTAATTTCCCCATATTCCTTTGAACTGGGCTCGCATTGGAATGTATATCATGCGGTATGCACACGCGTATCAGTCGTCGCAGGGTACCTGGACTCTTATGGAAGCCGTGGTCGGCCGGTAACTAGTTCTTGTCCTGCTCACTTGTCCTGGCTGGCGCTACTGCTGCGCGTCTGATTGGTCGGGACATCTTGGCCCCGCCCACCGCGAGACGAAGAAAGTTTGTCAATTCAATCCTTAGGTCGTGGGTTCGAGCCTCATAGAGGACGATTTTTTTTTCCACGTTTTCAATTTTTTTTATCGAGGTTGAATATTATTTCGTCAAATCATTCCAATAATTGAGTTTCCACGTAAAATAAATATTGTTAAAATTTCGAAAACGAAGTAGGATCTCGAGTAAGATTACATCACCAAAATTTGTATAATCGAGAAAAGAAACAAATTCGATTAAAAATATCTCCCATGATTATCATGTTAAGAATGATTCAGAATCCCAGGTCTTTTGATTTCGGGCTCTTGCAAAAGAGAAAATATCGCGATGAACCGCAATATTTTCCTAGTTCCTGATAATTTAGATGAGCAAGTCTTGAGTTTCAAAAAATCACCAAGCATTATTTGTCTTATCTTCTGAAAAACCCGTCAGATGAAGTTGTACGTATCAATAAATTTCACTAGTAAATTCCAAATCCCAAGCAGCCCGTGGGAGCCGACTGACATATGGAACATACAACCCTCTACGTGTATCCTCTTCCATAGCTCAGGTGGTTAGCCTTCAGCCTGGCACGCTTGGGATCGCTGGATCAAGTCCCATACACGGCAATTTTTTTTTTTTTTTTTTTTTTATGTCGCTGCCTCTTTTGCTCAATTAATTTGATAACTTTCATGAACGAATGACTCGACATACTTTTCATAATTCAGTCATGCTTACTCAAATCGAAGCTGACGGGCCATTATGAAAACGTGCATTGTACAGCCTTACAAAATTGAGGTATACGGCATTATTCCTTACCTATTCGAGTCGCATTTGTTCATCAAAACACGTGGCAGTAACCCTAAATCGAGAGGGAAACCCGCCCGCGATCTTGAAATCCTCCCATAGGTTCAGCGAGCGAGCCATTTTAGTGTATTTTCAGCATTATTCGAATAGGCGCTTCATTGGTGCACTACTGTCTTCAGCAATCAGCAATCGAATCGCAGCGTCTAAGAGTCGACTTTCATTAGTTTTTTTTCAAATTGGGGGTACCCATTTGCCACAAGTCAACGATCCAAATGATAGTGTGTAAAATTCAAGGCAATGTCGCCCAATGCGAGAGTGAAAATGCGTAAATCGAGCACTATCTTGGAACACGTAAAAGGTGACTTCTCGCCTCCAATCTGACTCCCAAGGCGGTCATTGGACATCTTAACTCGATTTTCTCGACCATTTTCCATCACCTAACTCACCTTCAACCTCGCGCGTTTCGAAAAATTTGCCCAAACGCATACGCGCTTCGATACGCACAATTATCCTCCAAAAACACGGACAGGCGATGGGTCGACCATTTTTACATGGGATTTAACATTATCCAAATTCTCCCCCACCAATTTGTCCAAAAATGCCCCCAGGCGTTTTTTTCGCAGAATTGCGATAACTTGGGTCCAAGTGAACCGATTTTGGACCACGACGGCTCAAAATCTTCGTTTTGTAATGTAGTTTTTCATCCCCAAACGGCGATTAAGCTCGTTCATTTTTGCAGAAGTAGCGTGAATTTTTGCATTTGGAAAATAATCCGCGTTAGGCCCTCGAAAAGCACCCCTGCGTCAGCGAGGACCCCCAGTATCGTTTCGGGAGGCTAACCGCGATAAAAACCATTGTCTGTGATGGTATTGAAAGAGAATTTACGCGGCGAAAGCCTAGACTCGCCTCCGACCTAGCTATCTCACTTATCCAATTTTGCCCCCGTCCAATTTTGCCCCACTCTCCCCTAATGTTTACAGTTAAATATCAAATATTGAACTCTTTATCTTTCCATTTTTCCTCCTCAATTTGAGAAAATCCACGCAACTTGATTCGCGTTTGGGGAAATATTATAACGAAACTCGAATTACTCATGTCATGCTTTTTTATTCCCAGCGATGTATCGCTTGATTATTTGTATTTGCATGCCACACGACTGCAATGAGGCATTTTTTATGTGACCTTCACTCGGCAAAACTGCAAGCTGGAGTTAAAAAAAAAAAAAAAAATTCCTGCGGGATTCGAACCCACAATCCCGAGCGTGAGAAGCAGTAGTTCTATCGACTGTGCTACTCTTACATTCACACGATGAAGACTATATGTTCTATATTGCTTTTGATTCTCCGAGGAGGCTTACATTTTGGACAGTACTCATGGAATTAATGTCTACAACAAGTGTTTGACAGCTCGTTGATAACCCATCCCTAATCTCTAACAACTGGTAATCCACCCAGTTAAACAATGCTATTTTTTTAAGAACCAAGGCAAAATCAATTTACGATGGGAAACGTAGTGCGATGAAAAGCAATAAATTCGATATATAATACCAAGTTTCGGGACATTCATTCGCTATTACAACAAAATACATGAATACGATCAAATATGAAGACAACAACGACTCGCAGCAACTCGCAGTATAAGTAACGCGCGGTTCAAATAGCGCGGCACCGCGGCTCTAAAGTGGGCGGAGCGTAATTACCGACACACTGCAGGTCTCCCCGACCACATTTTAGCATTGAGTCCAGGTACCCTGAGTCGTCGCTTGTCATCAGCAGGTGCCGGATCGGGGTCGGTGCAGTGTTATTGTGCAAATCATCTGCAGGTCGTGCAAGAGGAACTATTTCGCAGTTATACTGTTTTTTAGTGCGTCGATTAGCAACAATGAGTAAAAGCAAAATTGCGACTGTGACATTGAACGATGGAAATAAAATTCCAGCTATTGGATTAGGAACATGGAAAGTAAGTTGGTTTTACCCTGGAGTATGATCCTCGATTATTTTCTCTGGAGTTATTCTTCATGAAGTTGTCCTCTCGCTTTTTCTTAGATTGCGATATGAAAAATTCTTTAATGACTGTCGAAGATTTTTAACCCGACTATATTAATCAAGAATCGTGAATCGTGATGTGAATAATAATTTGAGGTTATGTTGTTGTATCTTGTCAGAAATGCGGCAGATTATGTTACAAAATTGCAATGTCTCCTGTTTTCCAATATTTGACATTACAATCGGTTAATATGAGTCCTTTTCTTCAATCAAAAGTCGAAAGAATTCAGCATTGAATGTTTCCATAGCGGAGATACATCATCTCATAATAAAAGTCAATGCAACAAGTGATGAATATTCATGGCCTTCAGTTTTATCTTAGAGCTTATTTACGGACAGGAATTGCTAGAGTATAGGTTGTAGTTCCAGCCACAGACTGTTTTTTTTACATCTTAACTTGATTCTTAACGTATTAATGTTTACAGTTCTCTTCAAGTAATACACCAATCGAGTAAAAATCATCATTATTTCCGCCACCTTCGCATCGATAATATATCGAAGCTCATAGTCTCGCGATTTTTACAAATTGATTATCGCATAGAAACTGAAATACCATGAAAAGGAACCTACTCTTTAAGTACCTCATTGGCTTATCGAATGTGAAAGAATCGAGGAAACAGTGGAGTCATAGTTAATTTTTCTTTACATTAATTGACAGCCTGTGTGACTTTTAAGAAATATTTCGTGACCCTTGAAGGGTTTGCAAAATTTTTTTGATAAGATCTCACGAACAAAAATTCCGGAAAAGATATAAAATTCTTGACAGTTAGTGAGTTTGACGATATGACCTATTATTAATGGATCAGACAAGGTTTTTCTTCGAGTAACCACCTCGAAGGAGTTATTTTTTAAAAGAAATCAGCTGTGAGCCTTCATAACAAAGATTGATGTAGAGATTGGTAGTAAACCATGCCGTCCTGTGTTATTTTATTGAGTGCAATATTAGCTGTCATAATACCTAATATTTTCGTCGGAATATTCTTTGACGGCGTGTGCTTGGTAGATTTTGAATTCAAATGGAGAGCTCGGTTTCTGCGGCGATGTTGGAAATACACATTTTACGCCAAAGTTATTGCAATTTCCCCATGATTTTTTTCAAATTTCTTTCATTTTCAGTTTCGTTGGTTTCATTTGAAATATCGCACGAAATCCAAAGCAGTTATCAAATGATGAGAAATCAATTCTGTTAATGTCAACCCACTCCCAGTATTTACGAAAATCGAGCGAAAAAAATATTAAACGAATAAATCACAGTGTAAAAGGAAAATTATGCGACTGAGAAAATTTAAAGAATGCCTTCCAATATACAAAATTATAAAGTCTGCGTATGCATCGATATGTATCTGGAATGCACTAACATTTCCAAAATCGAGGGACTTTTCCCACTTTGCTGCATCAAAATAGTTATAAATCTGTTATTTCCCAAACCAAATATTATCCTGATACCTGATGAAAGAAATCCCAATCATAGACGAAGATATTTTCCAGATCATTTGTCAAAATCCTAAATTATCATCAATCGATTCATGATTTTGATTGTCAAAATGACACAAAATTCAACTTGCTCAAAAGCCCGGCACTCTCAACATATAACTTGCAGCTTCTCTCGAAGATTCTTGTCGTAAAATTTCTTTTATTATCGAAATTGGAGCAATACGCTGCAGTTGCTAGTACTCGAAAAAGAAACTGACGGTTCCTTGAAACCATCACCGTGAATCACGGACAGAATTCATGGTTCAATTCGAACAGATATAAGAAAGTGGTATTTTCTATGATTTAGTACTGATCTATTTCATACGAAGTCCTACCGGCAAGTATTACAATAATTTCAATCATGCGTAACAGAGAATCTAACCGAAGTAATCATGTATCGATCTCACATCTGCAATCAGTATCATCCTTTACTCATTTTCTCGATTATTCGCTTCGACCTCAATATTAGATGATTTAGAACGAATGTGTAGGCACTCTGCAGGATATTAATCGTATTCACTTAGTGCTCAAATTTTCATTCCACAGTCAAAAGGTGGTACCGCAGTCGATGTGATCAAGGACGCTGTGAAGATCGGCTATCATCACATTGACACTTCACCAGTGTACGGTAACGAAAAGGAAATTGGCGAAGCTATCACGGATCTATTGAAAGAAGGAGTTGTCAAACGCGAGGATCTTTTTGTCACAAGCAAGCTATGGTGTACAAAACATCGTCCAGATCTTGTCGAACCTGCGCTGCGACAAACATTGTCTGACCTCAACCTAGATTACCTGGATTTGTATCTCATTCACTGGCCGTTTGCTTTCAAAGGTTCGTTAACTCAAGTTACATCATGTACGACTTTGATACCATGTTGTATAATATACCTGTTGAATCGCGTATGTAATGATCGTATATAAATACCTCGATTTTGATATGAAAACTCGGCTCAATTCATGGCTTGAGAATTTTACTGAATGAATATCTCTTTGAATCTACGAGTGATTGAGGAACACGACACATGCACACAGTAGACTTTTCATATTTGTGAGGCTGTAAACATTTATTATTATCATCAAGTTTGTTACTATTATTATCATTTGTTATTAATATCAGAAAGGGAAGAAATCGTTTTTGTGAAATTCCTGAGAATTCCACTCACTAAATTATCCTCGAGGGTGACGCTATACATCCTAAAAAAACATATCAGGAACTTTTCATTACAATAGCGTGAAAAAATATTCGTCGTATGACCTGATTTAGTTAGAAGACGTCGTATGACATCGTCTTTAGTTTTTCTTAACAGACGTTGATATCAAAATTCAAATGAGTTGTTCTAAAAAAATTTTCTTCAATCTTCCCTCTAGAATTAGACGATCCTTTTCCGGAAGGACCAGATGGAAAAGTTTTATTCAGCGATGTAGACTACCTCGACACTTGGAAAGCGATGGAAGAGATCCAGGCAAAAGGTCTCGCAAAGAGTATCGGCGTCAGTAATTTTAATTCAAAGCAGCTTACTCGAATACTTGAGAATTGCAAAGTGAAACCAGTAACAAACCAAGTGGAATGCCATCCATACTTGCCCCAGGTGAAATTATCAGAATTTTGTAAGGCAAAAGGTGTTCATATAACGGCCTACAGCCCCCTCGGTTCTCCAGATCGGCCATGGGCACAACCAGGAGATCCAAGCCTTCTTGAGGATCCAAAGGTTACAGAGATCGCGAAAAAGTACAACAAGACGCCTGCTCAAGTTGTTCTCCGCTATCAGGTAATTTTCTTGTCTTTGAGAAGACTTTTAACATATTGTACTCTGCTCTTGTTTTCGAAAATATGTTGGAAAATAACACAAATCTGGAAGTGAATGGAATTTTTCAAAAAAGCTTCAAGTCCCGAGCCTCCGAGTAAAATCTTGTGAGAAAAGCACACCATGATAATATCATATTGGAACTCGTATTTGAGCTGAAGCTGATCATTTTCCAACCAATACATTTCTGATATCAATCAATATATTTCTCATTCTGAATAGAAAAAAATGATTCAATTCGATCAAATTTGGACTAGAAATATGGATTATATACAATTTGTGTATTTTTTTTTCTAAATAATCGTGGACATTTTTCTATTAGATACAAAGAGGTCACATAGCCATTCCAAAATCTAAATCAAAACATCGATTGGAAGAAAATATGAAGATATTCGACTTCCAACTGACGGATGAAGATATTCAACAACTGCACAGTTTTGATAAAAACTGGAGAGTTTGTGCTATGAACAGGTTAGTTTTGCTCGAACTATTATGACTCGTTCAATTTTCGAAATGAAATCAAGAAATGTAATATCTATTTCACAGCGCTAATGGACACAAGGATCATCCATTCGTCGAAGAGTTTTAATTCAGTACTTTGTGCGATTTTGCAAAGTTCGATGAAGATGTAACATCAATCAGAGCTGGCAATGAGTAATCGTCCTTGATCTGTGCATCAAAAATATTTTCTTACAAATGTAATCAGTATTAACTGTTGTAAAAAACCTTCGCCTCGTACGATGGTCGTTGAGATTTTCAGATAAATATTCTTCCTATTGATAGTTTGAGATAAGGTTGTTGTTCGCAAAATCGTAAGTACATGTCAAGATGGTCGTTCGTCGTTGGTTGCGAAATAAATGTTTAAATAAGTTATTTCCATGAGTGTTAATGAAAAGTCTCTCATTTGACTAGTAACAATTGACATGTCCTTCAAATCTATTTTTGTGGGCATGTTTTCATCGCGGTTTTAAAACAAAGCAGCGAATCACGTATCAGTAATATGTTGATCCACTTGATCGCAAGCATCGGTCAGTACCATTATAAGTACTCAATGGGAACTTTTCAATGCATTTGTAAAAGTATATGCCTATCGCAGTTGAAATGTGAGCATTCTTGATGATTTTTCATACTTTAGCATAATGGAGCATCGTCTGACTCTTTTGTCAACTATCTGTAAAAAGTACCTCGAATCAAATTAAGTTTGTAACAGTCATAATCTCATTTCATTTAAACCCACGAAAAATCACAATCTTATGATGGCGAGCACTTGCCGGGCTCTCTTATACAAGACGGTTTCATTGGACGTCAGAAAAGTATCGCGAACAAAAAAATAGTTTAAGTCTCTGTATTATCAGTATCGCCTTTTGGAAAATTACTCGCACCGTTCACATCGATAACCCGGGCGGGGCTATCGCAATCCATGACACGCAATCTCAAAAGTTGTCATTTTGATTATTTCTACTATCATCTTCACTTTCAACCATTGAAAGTGCGATAACAAGAATATCTTTACTTTGATCAGAATGCTTGCGGTAGATCTTATGCTTCCGTGTATAATAGAGATAGTCTGCAAGTCAGGAAAAACATTCTAGATGTACGAAAATAATCTTGTATTCTCCTAAAAGTTTAAAAGATTGTATACGTCAATGATTGCTTTGAATATGGAAACATGAGATAGCGGCATTGATAACTTGATTTGAGTTTGTTGAAATGCAGAATGGGCTCGTCAGTTCTGAACGGATCGTTGGCAATTGTGACAACGATTCGTTTGCAGTTCTCGAAGAGTAGGCTGAATTTCGTTTAGTTAAGGTTTTCGAGGTGGAAAGATGGCATTGAACGTGCCGAAACTCAAGTTTCAGAATGGAAACGAAATACCAGCGTTTGGTTTGGGAACGTGGAAGGTTTGACTTTTATGAAGTATATTCTACTAACAACGCGTATAGAATCTGAGAATGAAATTCTAGTGATGGAGATTTAAATGAAAATTCTCTGAACCTGGAACGAGAAAATGAATTATAGAATCCTACTTTCTCGCACACGAATACTCTCTCCGTACGATTCAGTGAAATTTTATCTGAATCAGTGCATTTTCACAAATTTATGGTGAAATTTCGCTACAAGTTATTAGAATTGAACTAAAACTCAGCAGAGTTCACTGTTTGTCAATCTATATTAGGTACTCAGACCCCACGAATCAGTAAAAACTGATCCCAAAATCTTTGTCACTTGATTGTTGTGCCTGGAATCGAGGACATTGACCGAGTTCTTCGCAAAAATGTCCAGATGAACCCTTTGAGAATTCTTCTATCACTATTTTGATTGTTCTCAGAATATTTTGCTAAGTGCGATCAAAACATTTTTGTTATGCGGCTTGAAATTTAAAATTGGTACTTTTTCACTCTTGTAAGGTGAGTTAATTTTTCTGGTTGCCAAGACGAGACTGGTGATGATAAATCAGATCGTTGAGTCTCTTGGAAAAAATAAGTAAAATCGTGAACCACTCCTCATGAATTCTGCAAATTACAGAGCAATTACAGGCTGACCAAGAGCGATACTAAAGTGAAACTTTTTGGTCGTCACATCCAACGTCCCATTTTAAAATACTCTTGGTTTTCACACAAGCTTGTGTATACTTTAGCGAACAAATGATTAATTCCAAAAAGGAAACTGCCATCAACCTTTCATAAATCAAATCGTAAATGTTTGTAGTCGAGGCCTGGTGAAGTAACAGAAGCAGTTAAGTATGCAATCGACGTGGGCTATCGTCACATAGACTGCGCCACTGCTTACGAAAATGAGAAAGAGGTGGGCGCTGCTATCAAGGCCAAAATAGCCGAAGGAAAGGTAAAACGTGAGGACTTATTCGTCACCGGAAAAGTTTGGAATAATTCTCACAAATATGAGCTAGTTGAGCCTGCCTTGCGTTCAACCCTTTCCGATCTTGGACTAAGCTACGTCGATTTGTATCTCATTCATTGGCCTTACGCGTACAGAGCTGGGCCAGAATTATTCCCAAAAAATGCCGAGGGTAATCCTGATATTGATACAGACGTTGATTACCTTGAAACTTGGAGGGGTATGGAGTCTGTACTTGCCAAGGGTCTTACTAAGAACATCGGTGTCTGCAACTTCAATTCCGAGCAAGTCGATAGGCTACTCGCCAATTGCAAAGTCAAACCGGTTGCTATTCAGGTACGCATAAAAATATTTTTCTCCCACCAAATTTTTCTATTTCTTTTTCCTTGCATGGCAAAAATGAAATTTTTTCAACTTTTGAGTAATTGGAAATAAATGTTCTCACATTATACACCGAGTTCAGATGCATTCGAAGTAATTTTTGAAACTTTATATGGACCGACAGAAGTCAGTATTAATAGTAAGTGAAGCCCATACATTTCTTGAATTATTGAGATGAGTACGATGAATTCAGAGGATGATCGTACGGTTGAAAAAGTATCCAGAGAAAGTGACTGGACAAAGTATTCTTCTGAGTAAGTTTTATCGAAATAGATGAACAAGATGCTATACTGACGAGATTCATTCACGTACTACTCAAATTTCGAGATATTCACACTCCCTGAGCGCAAAATACGGATAACCATTTCTAAACCTGAAATTTTAGATGGAGTGCCATCCCTATCTGAATCAAAAGAGGCTGTCGGACTTTTGCAAGCAAAGAGGTCTAGTTGTCATTGCGTTCAGTCCATTAGGTTCGCCAGACAGACCTTGGGCAAAACCAGACGATCCAAAGCTTATGGACGATAAAAGTCTTATCGAGGTCGGTAAAAAGTACAAGAAGACGCCTGTGCAAGTTCTAATTCGTTATCAGGTAAGCGTTTGTTATAAATTATAATTACCCTCTATGAGTTCCCGTTTGATTCGAAACTAATAAAATCAATTCGTTTAAAATAGATTGATAGAGGCCACGCCGTCATTCCTAAATCAACGATAAAATCTGAAATTCTTGAGAACGCTCAGATATTCGATTTCAAATTATCGGCAGAAGACATTGCGTACATCAACACCTTGGATTGCAATGGAAGAATCTGTCCACAGTTTGGGTGAGTTTATTGCATCTTTCCTTGGATTTGGAGCAAACCCGAGTTGCGCAGAGATAATCTTGAGATAATATCATAGTGAAGGCTATTATCTGTGACGAGTGTCAACTCATCAGATAATGCAATATCCGTCAAAAAAATTAATTGATTTTCACAGACGTTTTTTGTGTTTTAGATCGTCATCGGCAATGTCGACACAATGATCCTTCTATTTATTCATTTTTTATTTCATTTTCATTTTTACCTAGCCTTGAATGCGTCATGCAGGTCTATTTCTCTGACTCCGTTTTGGTGGCATTGTTCAAAATGAACCAACAACCCTATCGATAATGAATTGAGCAAATATTTGAACTCGATTGAAAAGTTTAATGTCAAGGGGAATGAATGTGAATTAGACGGGTATAATAGTATGTAGCTTGTGAAAATGAAGGAAAAACACTTGTTAATTCTCAAAAATCAAGTCAAAACAGTTTCGAGAATCGAAAAAAGTATTGAGATTTGAGTTTGGAATTGAGTTCATTCTAACGATAGATTTTCCTTTCCAGGTGTGAATGGAATCCATTGTATCCATTCAACATTCCATTTTAGAAAATTACAGTGGAGAAGATCAATTTATATGGCCACGTTTCACCATTGGTTGTAAAAGTGGACAGTTCGATCGAAGTCAACCGTATTTTACATTTCAATAAGAGCATGCAGTAATTACAACATTCATTGAAATTCGTATTACCGGATTACAATCCAAAATTTGATCAATCTTATTCCTCATTTACGATGATACTATTTCTACAAAATATATACCAAACAAATAATGCAATAAAATACTTATGAATCTCAACAAAGTACTCACCGATCAAATCAGTCGAATGTAGGACTGGGACTTTAGTTTCGAAATCAGTTTTAGACATCAGGTGGTGATTCACTAGTAACCTTCTCAAAATGCTCGTGCTTGCATATTTGTTTGCTAGAATTGACTCTAGATTCATCCTTAGATGGAATATCTGGTGTATACCACGGGCTGATAGTTGATTCATAAATTTCCACCATTGAGCCAGCTTTGAGCTGAAGAGCAGAAGAATCAGTGCGTTGGTGAGGCTTTGACGATTTTCTAATAACCCTCTTTCGAGATTTACAATATCGATGATGTTTCCTGATAAAACTGTCGCAAGAACTCGTTCTTAACTTTGTTGGATGCATCCTGTCATCGTGGCTTTCTTTGGTCTGCAAAAAGACAAAAAGGAGATTTCTTGGTACAGCTTCACATCTTTTTAATAGAAAAGATGAACTATTGTCTTACATGGTACATAAAACTCAAAAATTGGTGGTCTCTTGACATTTTTACCAGAATTCGATAAGATATTAGTATTTTTTACGTCAGTAGGGTCAATAAAGCCGCTAGCTTTCGGTAAAAAATTTCCTAACGATTCACAAAACTCACTCCTGGAGGTATAGCAATTTTGCTAGCTCCAAGAGCGTGAAAATAAGAAAATATTCAAACAAAAAAATGCCAAAGTAAAGGGCTGAATCGAATTTCCTGACTTTTTTTATAAAAAATGATGTTTGGGTGATACGCACTATGATGTGCCCTACCTTAATTATTTCTTCAATTTCCTCTTGAGGAAGTGTTGGACAAATTTCTGTCATTAATAGAGGCATGGTTGTACTGATGTTCATCTCGATCTAGAATTGAAAAATTTTGATATAGATCCAATATTCCATACAAAGTCAAAGGTATACCTGTCAATAGTTATCGATAATGTTGACGGTTTCAATATTATCGGTATTCAATTCGAATCTAGACTCGTTGAAACTTAGAAAATCTGTGTAATTAATTTAATAAATATTGTCCAAGTAAACCCAGTAACTTCTGGTTATTTGAAAATTCTAATGGTCGAGCGAACTTTCGACGACTTGAAGACGTCATCATCATGTATGAATCCTCACAAGTTGAATCGTGACTATGCAAGTTATTTTTGATCGACAGTTGCACTGTGTCTAGCAACTTTTTAATGCAATTCTTGATTACGTTTTTTACGATGACGAATCAGTTTGAAGAACTACTTGCAACGATAATTTCAAGAACCAGGCAGTATGTACATATATTTATAGATCATGAACTTCTCAGCAAGACCAAGCAAATAGCATTGAACAATCATTAAAATCTCATTTGCTCAATTGCTAACCATGAATAATGAAGGCAAAGCTAATTCCATCTCTTTTTATGACATCCGTTTAGATTAATGAAGCAATAATAAAATAGTCTGTCAGTTATGAATGTCAAGATATGTATAACCCGAAAATGCAATGCTTACGCTTGGACCGGGAAGTCTCCGTTTTCGGTGCACATGGTGCTTTCGCCCAACTTCTGGCGGATAATCTTCGGGCAGAACATCTTTGATTTCAAGCTCTGACTGATGGATAGAAGATTTTTGACAGGACAGCTTAGCTTCCATCTGTTTGATCTGGATTTCGAGCTCTCGATTCAACATTTCCAGTGATTCCAGCTCGATACGGGCTTTTTTGCATGCCAACTTTGCATCCATTGCCATGGCCTGCAATTATATCTCGTATTAAATATTCGATCACGCTATTGGGATTGGCAGTTGATATACATCAGGTCATAAAATTCACAATACGGAGGATAAATTTCAGGTATGATTGTTGAACCATTAACCGAACAGCATAGTTAATTCCATAAAATTTGTTTTGAACTATTCACAAGAAATTTTCCCGGGCCCAGGTTCATTGCTCAATACTAAAGTGAAAAATTGTACGTATATATACGTATAAAGCGAAAACTCATAAGTACACAGTCATAAAGTAAGACTGAAAAATACTTTTCATGGGCCTGTTACATGTGAACTAACCCAGCAGCATATGATGATGCCGTACGTTCAATTTATCAGCTTCAAGCTCCAAAACCTTGCACAAATCGTCATCATCACTGGCTACTTCAACACTTGTGATTTCAGGTGATACCGAAGTGTTTGATTGGTTTTCCGAAGAATCTGCTTCCTTCCGATCTGTTTCATTCACACATGAAATTGAGATATGGCCCTTCTGACACTTGATTTCGATTTGGTCATTATGTTGCTCCCGTGGAGGTGCTAAACTTCCAGCATCAGCGAGACTATGAGGTATTGCCGAAAATTCGATCGATTTCTCGTACGATTTAGCTGCGTAAAAATATAATTGCACAGTGATCAGAGGAAGACACAGATCAAGTCGTTTAAATATATGAAATATTTTGTGAAAAATGTTCATTAAGATTTGGGTGGACATGATTATAAAATCTCGATGAGTAGGAATAATATAAATCTAGGCCTTTGTAATCTTGAAAATATTCGGGAAGCGTTACACTCGACTGAAATAATTACTTTAGGCGATACTTAGGTATTCTAGAAATACTTCAAGGTTAACTATTGTCCTTGCCCAAGTTGATCTAAAGTATACGTTATTATCTAATATCTATACTAAAAATCTTACGATCATAAGAAGTCGTTGTGTCCATCTTGATAATCTTCAATGCGTCATCGATTACAATTGACGTCCATGAACACTTATCACTCATAATTTATCTCGTCTATGAATGAAGATGTTGGAATCAAGTTACTGGTTAACGTTGAAAACTTGTCAACATTCTGAAGCAAGCTGTCGTATGTTGTGACCGTAACTTGATTGAATCGTCTATTAGACTCTGCGCGGAAATTACGGAATAGTCTTAATATTTTGAAGAAAAAATATGATCCATTCAGAACTATGTTTTCACTACTCGAATAGTTCCAAGAGTATGCGATACCCAACAATTTTCGAAGCTATGATGCCAAAAATTATACTGAAATTGAAATGGCACGGGTGTAGACCTTTAGTTGCATGACGATATGGACTCATGCCACATTACATGTATGAAAGAATAACAAAAACAACAAAAATATACCCAAGACAGTGAAGAATCTTCATCATCTAATGATAAAGTTATATTCACCTAACCTGTCATAGCAACTTAATTTCATGTGAGCATTGTGTATAGATACTTCTTTGTATTTGTTCAGATTCATTGTAAAACACTCAAAACAAGGTGTCATGACAATTTCAGACGCTGATAAATTGAAAGTAAATATTGCGAGCAGAAGGAATTCAATTTTGGATGAGCTAGATGAAAATCAGAACGAGTTACGTATTTTGCACTGTCCAAAACCGAGCCTAGATGTGTCAAGCCCGTATAAGGCCCCTGTTGGCGTGAATCCATTTCACGTTGGGACGAAAAAAATTAGAAAATTTTCTACAGGTATGGATGCTTTTGCGAGAGTAATAATTGATTTGATTTGTAAACATAATAAATATGATATCAGATCCCGTAAAAATAAACTATATTTTGAGAGTAGTAGACAGGCGGGTTTGCTTTGCCTGCTGAAAGTGTATATAATGAAAATTTATTGCAATATTTTAACAATATTTATTAGTCAGCACAAACATCAGAGAAGATAAGTTGTATCAAAATTTTTAGCAATATGCCCAACAATGTCGTTAATTTTTTCAAGTCTGTAGTCAACTTTGCACAAATTTGGAATTTCTGATAGGTGTATTCTTCGAGATAGTCAGAGATGACATATTTTTTAGGAGGATCAAAATTAGTTTTCATATGGCCAAGACGTTCTTCACATCAAGCAAGAATGCCAAGTTTACTGGTACCCGTTTTTCGATTATTACTCATGGGTCTGGTGTGGCTGGATACGTTACATCTGTGGCCTGGTGAATTTATGCCAAATCAACTACCACCAACTTTACCACCACCTTTACCACCCGTCAAATGTAATGTCATTGAACCACGATGGTCCGATAACAGCTGACTTTCACACATTTACAATGCTTAAGAAAATATGTTAAAAATGAAATGTGTGCCCCTGTGGATCGTACCAATTTTCATAAAGATCCTTAATTTCTTCGCATCAGATCCATGGAACTGCTACACTGACGAAAAATGAGTAATAAAAAATTTTTGCAACCGAAGGATGAAAAATGTTATTATTGAGCCATAGAAAGTCAGGATGCAATCTCATCTTTTTTTGATCAATAAACTTGGAACAAGATGTATGAATAACAAAGCTAAAATTAATTGACAAATCTATCGTTGGGATATATTGGGAACCCCGAACCCTAATCTGGTTAAGCAGAAAGGAAACTGGATAAATGAAGAATAATCTGAAAATATTGGGACGAGGGATGACAAGAATAGTCGATAATCAAGTATGCGCAGATGAATTTGGACATTTTTTAACTCGTCTGCTGCGGTGGATCCCGCCATCTTTCTCTGTGTGCTGAAGGTTTTTGTCTCAAGAGATTCAATATTGCGCGAGACCCACCGGTGGGTCTCACCCGTCCCACCGCACACGGAAACGGAATTTTGCGATTTTCGATTTCGCGGCAAACGTGTTGATGAAAACGCATGGTCGAATTCTCATTTTGCAAGAATTTTCAATCAATTAAGATCTCAAAAAAGTAACAATGCGTTCTTTAATACTCCAAAAAGCGAATGATAACACGAGTATACGCAAGGTAATAAAGAGAATCTGCGCGTCGGACGGGGACAAGAGCAAATTTATTCGATGCAAATCAACCGTCTGAAGACGAACTTCATGCCCGTTTTGACCTACCACGTCAGGATTCCCAAGTAGACGCAAATAACTTCTTTCTCATCAGAGATACCCCCAGCGTAGATAAAAATTCTGACGTGGTAGTTCCAAACGGAACACAGCGGAGATCGTGTTTTGACGAACACTCTGCGTCGAAAAAGCATAATAATGTGGATTATCCCGCGTGCGAGAATTTCTATCTTCAAAATCTACGGCAACGATCATTGCAAGAATAGGTGTTTTTCATATTCAGGATATTACAGATACGTCATTTCGAAATAGTTCGGATCGCATGATTGGAGTGGCTTCCATAACCAAGTATGTATTATGTCTGAGCTACGTATTTTGAAGTAGAATTGTTTGAACTTCCAGTATTCGGGGTTTAGACGAGTGTCAGATGTAGCTTCAATTGACTGTATGAGTTTTTCGCAAGGACTTATCACTTTTTGTGAGTTTAAAAATTGATATCAGCTCGAAAAATGATCGCAAGCGACTGGAGCTACATCTGACACTCATTCAGACCACATACTCTGGGAATTCAGACATTTTATCATCAACACCTGTGGATTTAGTATTTTTCGTTATGGAAATCAGTCCAGTTATTTGATTTCAAACTTCTCCGAAAGAGCGTGTCTTTTATTACCAAAACATGGGAAAATATTTATTTCTAACATATATGCCCGACTCAAATTGTTCATCTAAACACGAATTTGTAACTACGTGAGGGTATTTGATAGGCGCAAGGAACATTCTTTTTATAGGGGTTTTCTTGACGTAAATGAAAATCCTGCCCGGGATCAAGTTCAGACGGTCACTTTACGTCGGAAAAAACATATTTGGGTTAACCCGCGCAGTCGAGTCGAGATCGGTCAAGATTTTTTTCCTTCGTCTGATTTCTGATTGGTTTTCAGTAGATGAGTGGACTAAAAATTAGTTGGAATTTGCGATAGTGATTTTGTACTAGGTAATTTGCTTTGATTCCGGTGAACAAACCGAATCGGATTAGTTGATGTACAGAAGTTTATTTTAATGCAGTTTTGTTGAAAAAAGTTGAAAAAATGATTGAAATTAGAACTCTTTGATACCTGAGAATACCACAAAAACGTACAACGGTGCGGCTAAACACGCGAGTCTCTTTCATTCTTTGCAAATACGAAGGGCTTTGAACTGTGAAAGGACGTTGAGAGTTTGCATGCCTGTTTCAAGTCGGCTTCTGATCGGGTTACATGTATACGAGCTGGACACGTTACGTCAGTTCCATAGGGGACGTCCAGACCAGATCCGAGCGGCTTAGCTTCGACTAATACCCCCATCATATAGCAACTGACTGCGGGTAGTTTAACTTCGACATTGAAGCATGTCTGAGGTGCACTTGAATTTTGCGTTCTATCACTTTCAGTCTCGAGTGAATCAGTGAAAATACTTTGACAATGAAATATTTGGGCTTTCTTGAGTTACATGGACGAAGTCAGTGCATTTAGTGATACATGATATCAGATGAACATGAGCCCGATCATCTTGGGTGCTGGTTTTCTCATCACATTTACCATAGTACTTGTAGTGTATCTGTGGTTAGACGAATATTTCAGTCTACGACAGACTTTGGGATACATAACTGGACCCAAGGATTACCCATTCATTGGATTATCATGGGAGATATCGAAAATACCACGTAAAGGTATGCAATTAAGCTTATTCGACATTTACTTTTCTACGTAATTTGTGGTTGACATTGAATTTCATTGCATGTTCGATATTTTAACAGATATTTCAATACCTGAGATCTTGAATATAATCACGATTCACTTAAAATTGAAATATTCCTGCAGATCGATTCGAATGGTTCAATCATCTTTGCTATTCATACAAAAATGGCATGGTAGTAACTTGGTTTGGAGTGGAGCCAATTGTAAATATCCGGAAACCCCGGCATATGGAGGTATGGAGAATTACTCGATTGAAGGCAATCGTCGTCAATCTTATTCACTGACCTGTTTAGCACGTCTAACACTTAAGTTCAGGCTTGGTTGAGTATGATACAATCAGAAAGAATTTCGAGCCATTCCTAAGATTCTCGCGAATCTTTGCCATCCTTTTGATAAAACTATTCTATTTCGTGGATGTAATATATCTGCCTTGCGTACTAACTCAGAAATAAGCTCAACTTAGAAAAGTTATCAGTCCGAATATATTATAAGGAATCATGTATTATCAGAGACATGTTTGTTGCTTTATTGCAAGATTAACTCGGAGATTAATTGCATAAGTCTCACTTCATGGTACCTGCTCCCATCTGAATTATATGTTCTCTCTGAAATGGAAAGAAATAATGGGAAAGATCAAAATATCCCAGGCAGGGTATAGGGTGAAGTTGAAACGCCCAACCAGATTTTTAGACATCCAGTTTGTCAATGGAAATTGCCACCAAAGAGTCATTTTCCTCGAAATTCCATAATAAATGTTGCAAAATAAGATTTTTTATATGAGCACTGTAATCCTAGATAGCTATCTCTTCGATTAAAATATTCACATATATAATGAGCGGATGTCACTTTCATGTGCTTGTTATTTATGATCTTCATTCAAATTATAGGTAATTTTGTCAAGCTACACATATTTGACAAAAACAAGGGTGTACAAAGTTATAACACCTTGGTTGGGCAGTGGCTTACTCACAGCGACAGGTAATTTCAAGAAAAAGTTATTATAGGTTTCAGTTATATTTGATTTAAAATTATTTTCTTCACATACTTTCAAAGATAGCAATGCTGGTTTTTGACGATGTTGAATGACACTTTCAGGCGATTCAACCAATTTGTTTTCAATTTCAGGAGAAAAATGGTTCCACCGTAGGCGTTTAATTTCATCAGCTTTCAACAAATTGGACGATTACGTTCCAGCAATGCAAGAGAAGATAGAAATTTTGATGCAAACTATTGATAAAACACTATCTGAGAAGCCTGGGAAACCCATAAATGTTTACAATCTAATCACAAAGTATACTCTAGACTCAGCTTGCAAAACTGCTCTCGGAATTGATGTGGAAATTCAACAAAAAACGGATAATAGCAGCTACATGGCAACTCTCCATAAGTAATCATTTCATATTTATAGATGCAAATGTGAATCAATCTACTCATAATTATGATTGACAGCTGGTTAAATTTCAGTTTTTGTCGGATATCAACTGATCGATACTTCAAATTCTGGATGAAGTGGAATTTTATATTTTTCCGCACCAAAGTGGGGAAAGAATTTATCAATGCTGTAAAAATAATGCACCGCTGGACAGAAAAGGTAGCTATTTGAAGCAAAAATTTTGGTTCATACGGATGTCTACTTGAATTCGAATTTTGTCGTATAACTTAGTGCGTGGGAAAAAATACATTCATTTGTTGGCGAAGCCGAAGTTTCGCAGCTTCTGCGCTGGGTTTCTTCAGGACCATGCAGGAATTATGCATTTACAGAAATTATGAACTTGAAGATTTGTACAAATAGAATGTACTTATATTTTAATTTATTTCATATGGCATTACTTTCTTTCGTTCGAATCTGTAATTCCTGTAAATTATAGTCTCGAAGAAGCTAGAATACGGCCTATTTTACCGCAAAATTTAGAATACGGCCCCAGAGGCTGGAAAACGTCGGCTTTGCGCAAAAATGAATATGGATTCTTCGTTAAACCCACTCTTCGGTTACCACAAAAATATTTCTTTAGCTCGCCCATCGGAATGTATATTTTCGTTTCAGATGATCAGACAAAAATGGGAGAGGCGACTCTTACTCGGAACAATAATTAATGAAGAACATGATAATTCCGGTAAGGTTGAATATAGTCACTTTGGGCAAATGGGAATACATCCATCTATTTATGTCAATAATTCTATATTTACAGAAATGGACCAAAAAAAAGCTTTCTTGGATCATCTATTCGATGCAAATGAGAAAGCTGACAGACCATTGACACTTCAAGAAATGCGACAAGAACTCGACACATTCCTTTTCACTGTTAGTTTCATGAAGATTTTGTGATATAATACGAATTACAATCTAATACTAAACAAAAACTAATCTTTCAAAAATCATGCCTTCATAGGGTTACGGAACCACTTTCACAGCTATATGTTGGGCCCTTTTCACATTGGGTAACGCTCCCAAAGTGCAAGCAAAGGTCCAAAGCGAATTGAACAAGATATTTGGTTCAAGTTTGAAACCAGCGACGATCAAGCAACTGAGTTATTTGACATATTTAGATTTAGTGATAAAAGAAGTCCTTCGGCTGTATCCAAGTATCCCTTCCATTGGTCGTTGTCTCGATTGTGACATTGTTATAGGTGAATATATTTATAAAACGATGGGTAACACGAAAAAGTTGTGATCGTATGTGTAGATAACATGCCTGAGATACATTTTCATGATATCAACTAGGCCTCTCCAGAATTTTACGTTATTTCATGAACAATCAAGAAAATATCTAAAGAATTACAGCTATTGAAATTTTTACTACGACAGCAGCTCTAAAGATCATTTATTTTTTCAGATAATTGCTTCATACCCAAAGGGACCATTGTCAACATCCAAATATATCAACTACACCATGATCCAGAAATTTGGAGAGATCCAGAGTCGTTCAATCCAGATCGGTTTCTTCCAGAAAATTCGAACGGAAGACATGAATATGCGTACATCCCTTTCAGTACCGGGCCAAGAAATTGTGTGGGACAGAATCTTGCCTTGCTTGAAATGAAACTTGTGTTGTCTACCATTTTAAGGAAGTGGTATATTACAAGTGTCGTAAAACCCAACGAGATGAAGATGATTTCTGACTTTATATTGAGACCGTTCAATGATGTGATAGATGTACACTTCAAGCCACTGAAGAAAACAAGTCTAGAATTATGAAATGATCAACAGTGTCTTTACTTTTTATGATTTTAGTTTTAATGTATTTTGAGGTATTTTGTAAATTTGTCGCGGGACATCATCTGAACACCAAAATAGAATTTCAATACCAATGTATATGAGTATTTTCGCAGAAACTTGGATATTTGAGGGTCGAAAATGTGCTAACTCCAAATCTCACTTCCGAGGATTTAAGATGGATTTTCCGATTTTTCAAAACATATATAGCGTAACTTAACTCACATATAAATATGAAAATTTTCAATGATCGATACAGTAAGGATAACTTGGATAACACGCATAATACGGTAGCAGAACACGCGGAGAGTGACATTTATAGCACTTGAATCACGGTCACTTGAATTGATCTCACGGACAAATGGTTTGAGCTACAGTCTTGAGGTGAAGTTCTTATTTGGCCATCAGATACTTTGAATAAACTTCCTAGGACCTCTGTAGCATCGGGCTCAGGGGTCGCACCAAAGGGGCACGGAACTCACGAAAAAATTGAAGAATAGTAGATTTTCGCGTAAAAAAAAGTACTCCCCATGTGAAAAACGTACGACTTGCCAATGACTTGTGTATAGCTTGTAAATAGACAGAAATGGGCAGCGTTTGTCAAGCTATTGACAAGCTATTCACAAGCCACAGGGATCGAACATCGATTTTTTTTCGATGATTTGCGTGAAGAAAAAGTTGCGCCCGACGATTTACGTCAACAAAAATTAGGTGCGGAAAGATTTGGAATTAGGCAATAGATTCATATTTATAGAGGGAAACTGAGCGAGTAAGATTTTAGGCAATATTTCGCCACAAAATGTACGTGCTCGCCGCGACACTGCACCCTAACGACACTGATCTTTTGCTTCTTGAAGCTGTGGTATTTGATGCTCCAATAATATTAAATTTGATAAGTTCATCTTATCAAATTTATATAGTTATATATTAGTTCATTCCCACCCGAATCCCGAACAAGACAAAGATCGAAAAAAGGAAAAACCACGGGGCACGGAACTGTCATACGCGTGGAACATTATACGTTTATACAAACTGATCCAAAATGATCGAGTTTCAGCAGAATTCCATCGGTTTCGTGTGACTCGACCTAGTTTTCATTAATCTGCGCTGAAAATGAATTGTGTATTGTAACTAAAATTCTTGATTCTGAAAAAATGTATGACATTGGGCCTGAAAAATCCTCGTCATGAACTTTGAAACCAATAAAAAAGCGTTGCCGAAATATCTTGAACTATCGAGTATTCCATAATTTTTATGATTTAATTCCATTGAAATTATTTTGCAAATCATTCTTTTCGCATTTCGGGGCTCGAGATATCATTCGTTGATGTTTCTAAAGCACGTGTATCACGCAGACGTAAGAGACAGGCAGCATTATTATTGCGAAATCCGTTTCCAGACCTTTTATGCCTAAAAATCTCAAATATCACATTGTAATTTTCACTCGAATAGTTTAACAAACGTCATCGGTCAGGAATTCAATTTAAAGTTCGAAATTTCGAGATTTGGTAAGTTTGATTACATTGCATACCCGCTATGGTGTTTTTTTTTTTTGAGACAGAAACAAGTACCTTAAACCAGTTATTAGTTACAGGAATCACTTTTATGTTTAGATCTAAATGTATTATATCTTTGAGCCGGTGATTATATGCAGTTCATCTCAAACTTATTTCACAAAAATAAATATATTCGAGAATGAAAAATCCATATTTTTAATAGCATCCCTTTTCCTGATGGTCTTTCATGACAGGAAAACACCTATACATTCACGGGCGTCGGATAAGATGTGAGCGTTAATGTTACCCTACCATGTTCGATGAACATATTTGCGCAAACATTCAACAGATTTCAATATGGAATGGGATGCTTTGATCTTTGCTTGATGCGTTTTTTTACTCCGCCACACGTTTTTTCTTTCATTTTCCTCATATCAATTTAAGCGCACCGATTATCTCGATCCTCAATTTTTATATCCAATTGAAGTGAGTAGTAATTATTCCTATAATGGCAATGGATTTTGCTCGAGATGCTTCTAAGAATAACGTGCATCACGTGAGGTAAATGTACCTGATCTAGAATTTTAGTTCTCCACATAGCTTAAGCAAATATCAACTTCTTTCAACTCATCTCATCTAGGCTAAAGCTTCTTTCAAAACTTACAGAATGAGCTGAAAAATGTTGAAGAATATTGAGATAAATTCAAGCGATATAAAATTCATGAGAGGACGATTTCTCCGCATTTATGAGAAATTGTGCTTGATTAGCCCATTATAGGCTAAGAAATATCTTGTTCAAACAACTACAAGCCGACGTACCGAAATTGTACAGAAAATCCATATAGAATAAATTTCTGATACAGGTAAGAGCAAATTATGCCAAGATGGAAATCGAACTTTGAAACTCTGCATTCCACTCTAAAGATGATACAGACGAAGGGAGGAATGGTGAATAGGTCCAAAATCAATACTTTTGCTCAAAATTACGTGAAATCTAATCTAGATAGTTCCAAATCTCTGGTTTTCTTATACATTGTAACAAATAGAAAAATTGCGCGGCAAGTTCAGCTCGAGGTTCAGCTAGTGCGAAAGCTCAAGACTGAGATGCGTATGGGAGGGGGGGGGGTTGTCCATACATTTTCTGAGACTCTACGATCTCGGTCCACAACTTACAAGAATTTCATCCATCGAAATGATGAGATCTCGATGATGGAACAAGTAATACGAAATCTGAGTAAATATTGACCCAATTTTCATTTTTGATTGAGATTCGAGCTCGCTTCATCAAAAACCGATTGGAAATAGCATCTTCGAAGGTGTAATCAATTCTGCTTGTGGAAACTTGTCCAGCGGGATTGCGCAATATCAATTCAGTGTGTAAGATAACCATCAAGATACGAGAACGACAATTACTACATCCAACACACTCGCATTTCATGGTCACGTGACTACTTATGACAATATACCGCTGGTTTCCGGCTATAGCGGAGACTCGACGCTCTAAACTTCGGTATTATAGTGCACATAAAGCTACGCGATGCTTGTGCATTCTTTGCAATCTTTGCTTCACGCTCCTGTTTCAAGTTCGTGTGTGTTTTAAAAAATTGTGAAGTGTTTGACAAGATATACAATGTCCCTCGACTTTGATACGAGAATACCATCGCTCCCTCTGAAAACTTTACGTTGACAAAAACCGGCTGTGACTTTCTGAAAAGATCGGTGGTACAGTGAGTGAATACTTTTGTGAATATCGTCAAAAATTATTGTATTCACGATGGATACGATTGCTTCTACAGTATTATTGCTGATCAGCTTCACAGTTTTAGTGCAAGTTTTTTCATGGCTCTATCAGTATTTATCACTTTACAAGAAACTCAGGTGCGTACCTGGACCAGCTTCTCTACCTTTCGTCGGTATGTCAATGCAGATTCGGAATATAGCAAATGATGGTAAGGATTTTTCCATTATCACAATTTTACGCTGTATAAATTTTAATTGCAAGAAGTGAGTGAATAATATAGACAACATTGATGGGTATCTATTATTAATCCCACATCTAATTTTACTAATTAATAATACTTGAAGAATCGTTCGGGTGAAAAACGACGCGGGAAGTTGCTCATTTAATTCATTTTTTGAAATCATTATGAGCAATAGTTTTCTTTTACAGAATGACAAGTCTTGTTTTGGAATTTGACATTCATTGACATATCATCTGATTACCAAAATTGACGAGTTAAATTCAATGCTAAAATAACTTTTGCTAATTTATTTAGGGGGAGGAGTAAAAGACTAATTTGAGCTTCTTTGAAAAGAATTAGTAGGTTGAAATCGGGTAAAACCCTTATCGAAGGAGAGCCAGGTACACGCATATCCAGATACACAAGGTTTCATTCGTTCATGCGAGAAAAAAACTGTCACATGTGCATGATCAATGCAGCGGGCAAAGCAAAAAATTCCCACGGAATTGAATTTCTGGTTCCAAATAACACTCTATAGTAGGTCCGTCTTGCTTACCTGAGGGATTTCTGCGATAGTATCTAAAAATGTACCCATTATTTATTGCATTGATTGTGATATCAATAATTTATGCGAAATATTCCAAGCATATACTAGGAAGAGAGGATAAGCTTCTACGGACGATTCATCTTTGAATGATGAGATATGTAATCTGTGTACACCCTCATGGAAGTAGGAAAAATCACTCAACCTATCTCTGTTATCGTGAAAATCTGATCGATGACTTATTAATCACTTGCTGCAGGAATTTGATAAGTGAGCATGAAATCACACGCTCAAATTACAGTTTGGCTTCAATTTTTTTCAAAGTTACCGCTTTTCGACGAAATTTTCTTGCGGTTGGGTATCAACCTATCCACTACCGCGTGTTCTGAACATTGGGAGTCCTGGCATTCGGATTTAATTGGTCTCATGAAAATCTAGGAATGTCAGAATTTGAATTTTTACACCTTTTTGTTTGTAATAGTTTCCCTCCTGCGACCAAGTATTGGATCTCGGCCCGTGATTTGATTCAATTCCTGGTCTCAACAAAGACTTTTGAGGATTTCATCAAATTTTTCTGACATACCCAAGAAAAATAGTTCGATCAAAGAAAATTTGTCCAATATATTGGACAATGTGAGTCACGATGGTTCTGGGCTGTCAATTAATTCGGTCGGAAGACAACCACTGAGATTACTGTGGGATATGATTTCGTAGTGCTTCAGGATTATCCTCTATCTTCAACCAAAGTCGCAAATTGGACCGTTTTTGAAAACTTGAAGTTTTTGTGGTTTTTCATTAACCGGCAGTTCAAGCTCACCGTGAAGTACGAGTTAGAACAGTATCTCATAATAGGGACGTGAATAAATACACGAAGAATTGTGGCTTCGATTGATTAGTTATGAGATCAAAGTTCCTAAAAGTGGTCAACTTTTGAAGTTTTTAACAAGAACCTCTCAGAAATTCGTGATATGAAGCAGATTTGAGTTTTGCTCTTCGAGTTCAGAAATTGTGTCAGCTGAAATTCGACTGCAAAGTTTGGGGCATAGAAGGTAGATTATAATCACCAATTGAACCAGTATCCTGTGTAACTGGGTAGTGAAAGAATATTTGAAAAAAGCGTGGCTCTGACTGACCCATATGTGATATCAAACTTCTCGAAAGTGAGTGAACTTTTCTTTAAATTTCAGACTTGAACATGGTCGATATTGCAATTTTCAGTGGGTTCAAATCCTCTGAAGCCTTGCACCCCTCTGAAAATCATGATCTCATGGGTGGTCCGTATCACAATATCCAAATAATGTTCTACTCCCCAGATACGAGTTACTGTTGTAACTCAAGCTCAAGGGTTCACTCTGATACAAACTCGTCTCAGACTTTGTAGTCAAATTTTAGCTGACAAAAGTTCTGTAAGCAAAATGCAAAACTTGAATGTGCTTGGTATCACCATTCTCCAGTTGATTAACATTTGAAATTCACACAAAAACCACCTTTTCTTTAGAATTTTGATCACGTAGGGGAGGCCATAATTTTTTCAAACATTTGTATACTCCACAGCTACAGGATACTGGTTCAAATCGCAATTATAGTCTACCTTAGATTCCAACTTTCCTCAAACTTCGTAGTCAAATTTCAGCTGACAGAACTTTTACAACCAAAATGCAAAACTCGAATCTGCTTGGTATTACCATTCTCTAGTAGGTTCACGTTTAAATTTTACATTAAATCCACCCATTCCCTTAGGATCTTGATCGCATAGTAAGCAGCGGAAGCCACAAATTTTCCAAATATTTTTCTACTTCCAAGTTACTGGATATCGCTTCAAATCATGTTTAAAATCTACCTTTGATGTCCAAAACTTTGTAGTCAAATTTAAGCTGGAACAATTTCTAAACTTGGAGAGCAAAACTCAAATCTTCTTGGTATCACAAATTTCCGAGAGGTTCGTGTTTAAAATCTTCCAAAAGCTTGACCACCTTTAAGAACTTTGATCTCACAACTGAACAGTTGAAGCCACAATTTTTTGTGTATTTATTCACGTCCTTATTATGAGATACTGTTTGACTCGTGTCTCACGTTGGACTTGAACTGTGGGTTAATGAAAAATCACAAAGACTTTAATTTTTTCAAAACGGCCCAGTTAGCGATTTTGGTTGAAGATGGAGAATGATCCTGAAGCATTCCGAAATCATATCCCACAATAATCTCAGTGGTTGTCTTCCGACCGAATTGACTGACAGCTCAAGCCCACCGTGTTGGGTCATTGAAGATTTCAATTTTTACTACTCCACCATCAGGAGGTCAACCAATCCACTTTCCGGAACGGATCGGAAACTTGCAAATAACTTTTTTCAATAAGCTAATTTGGTCTCGTCATTATGTGAACCTCAGAGATTCCAACCACCCCATCCTCCTCATGAGGTTCACTGATACCTCGTCAATGTAGTTGGAACCCCAGTATAAGTCTATTCAGAATGTCATGGATCTGCTTCATAACTCCTTGTTTATATATTATTCAGTATATTTCTCGCGTGCTCTCATTTTCTTTTCATTACTCTAACCTAAAAATGCCGCGTTTAAATAGGATTTTAGGGTTCTCGTAATGAAAAAATATATCCGCACTTCGCTTGCAAGCCCATTTTGGGCACTGGAGAAAATGTCTGTCCTAGTGCCCAAAATGGGCTACCGCGCTCAGTACGGAAATATACTATTATCATCTTACTGATTATAACGAAATTTTACAGATCGACTCAAATGGTTTCAAGATCTCTGCTCCCGATACAAAGATGGAATAATGGTGACCTGGATAGGTGTAGTCCCTACCATTCACATAAGAAAACCACACCAAATCGAGGTATTAACACTGTTATGGTCGTTTTTCAATATTCGACGAGGAAAAATTTCGGAAAGTGATATTAATAATCTTATTGAGAGAAAGAGGATGGAAGATTCGTATGCAAGAGAAAAGTTTGTATCAAAGGTTGAATATATATTTTCAGAAGACTACACTCAGCTTTGAATATGGTGGACGATCAACACGTGTCTTCAATGTCACGAGGAATTTTTTTTTTTATGATTTTGTAATTGATCCCACCATCATACGCCATGAATCCAAGCTATTTTGATAGACATGATCATATTTCTAGGATTGGGACAGATTTTGCTCATCAAAAATCATTACAAACAATAACTTTTTCCATAAAACATCGTACCGTTGAAAGGATCTCGAACTCTTTCCCTGTAATGGAAGACGGGTTGACACGCGCTCTTCCTTGAGATCAGTCCATACAGCTGAAGAGTTTTGTCTCACAGTTATAATTCAATATTTACTACTTTTGTGCAGGTAATACTTCGTAGCCGTACTCTCATAAGGAAGGCAGCAATGTACAAATTCTTGGCTCATTGGCTCGGCAATGGCTTGCTAACTTCGACAGGTAACAATTTTGACTACATGAAGCCACTCACGATTTGATGTGATACTCATGAAAAAATATAGCTTTCTTTAAAATACTCCTGTTTGTAGCCTTCTGGAAAAGGCCCCCTCTATGAGGTTCCTCACATTTGTTATCCATCTATGATTAATTATTCATTTACGAGTCAGCCCTCTTCTCACAAAAGAGACTCTGGTTCTTATTTCAACAAGGAAAGCTTTTTCATGGAAAATTCGATAAAGAATTTTGAAAACCTTCAATGATTCTGTAGTTAAAAATTTAGGTGGCAGCTGAATTCTTGGAGGATGATATGTCGCAGATAAATTCCTAAAATGTTTGATTTACTGAATGAAACAGAAACATACAACATACGCCGGTATGGTCCATTCGATCTATTTAATACACATAACAAAATGATAGTTTTTTGAGCAAGGCATGTTTTGCGAAAACTGTGACATTTTATAGTGACCCGATACAAAGATATACAATCATCTTACTCTCTTTCGATGAGGGGAAAATATGAATGTATAAAATATTAGCTCAAACGAGGACACAAATACTGAGGGTAACACTGGATGCTCAGGTGGTTTGGGCACGAGGGCGTGTTTCTTGCCTGTATAGGAGAGAAGTATTTTCTTGCAAATTTTGAATAACGAAACGACTCGCGCTGTCAAAATGAGTTCTGTGTGAGATCGTGATGATCTAGAGGGCTCTCATCCGTGTTACATAGGTTGGAAAGGCTATATTTTCTCTAGGTAAATGAACTATCAGATAACAATGTTGACCCTCCGGTGAGGCCGTAGTTTGCCAAAAGATCTAAATCCGTTTGGAGGATATGTCGATCTCTACTCGACCAAATGATGTGAGATTTCACATGCACCTATAAAATGCTCGTCTAAATATCGCTACGAAGCCAAATATGTCAATTTCGCTTGAAGAAAGTGTCCACGCCTACTCTTTTGAGTGAAATTGACATATTTAGCTTCGTAGCGTTATTGAGATATGCATTCTATAGATGTGTGTAAAATTCCAAGTCATTTGGTCGAGTGAAATTTGACTCATCCTACGAACGGATTCAAGGCTACATTCAATATGGCGGCGGACTATGGCCTCGCCTTAATATGCTCAATCATCTTTAGAGGTCAAATAAAGTTTATTCGAAATTGTTGGGAAGGGATATTTGAATTCGTTACCTCTATCGTGCAATAAATTTTGAAACCAATTCTATTATACCCATCATACTTTTTTATAACTTCGTAATTTCGATTGTTTCAGGGGAATTGTGGCATCAACATCGGAGATTAATCACACCAGCTTTTCATTTTGCTATCCTCGATGAATTTATAGATATTATCTACGAAAAAGCCGAGATATTCAACGATTGTATAAGCTCACATTTGAAAAGCCATCCAAAAGAGGCGATCAATATTTTTCCACTGGCAATAAAATTTACACTCGATACTGTTTGTAAAACTGTAATGGGTGTTGATATGGATACACAGAGAAAATCTGAGAATGAATATGTTAAAGCTCTCCACAGGTGAGTTTATACATTCGAACATTTGAAGTCAGTGATCCATGTTCAGATTTAAAGAAGACGAAGAAATTAAACTGATTAATAATGTAGATTTGCAGAGCTAATGATGAATAGATTCTTCCGTCCTTGGTTGCGATCAGACATGATCTATAAATTTACTTCGGCTTCGAAGGAATATAATAAATGCATTGAGACAATGCATACATTCACTAGGACAGTAGGTCGACTTCATTTCGGTTGGATTTCGATCTTCTATTGTGAATTATAATTAAAATTGTTTTTGATTCATTCATACAGGTTATTGAAGAGAGGAATATTGCTAGGAGAAAGAATTTGTCTGAGAAATCTACCGAAGTGAAGTATGAAAATTCTGAAGGTATAAGTTCTCTCCTTTTTTATTACCACAATAAGTATTCGTTAAGGGGACGTCGGAGTCCTATTAATATTACACAGTTACCGACATGATCGAGTTTTCGGATTTCTCGATGAATTTTTGAGATATCAAAAAACTAAAAAGTAACGCCGATTCTGTGAGCCATACCGAATCGGCGTTACTTATTAAAATCCCGATACCTCGAAAATTCATCGAGAAATCCGAAAACTCGACAATGTCGGTATCCGACATCCTCTTAAGCTTATTTTAATTAAATTTGATCTCCTCACATAGGTGACTTTGATGGGAAGAAGAAGCCTAAGGCATTTTTGGATCTTTTGATGGATTTGAACGAGGCCGATGAAAACCCATTAACTTATGAAGAAATCCGTGAACAAGTTGACACGTTCATGTTTGGGGTAATTGAAACCAAATTCATTAAGATACTTTAGAATGTAGTAGTATCACGTTTTCAAAGCTCTTTCCTTTATTTTGAGTTGAGACGCTTCGTGTAGAGGCGGATCCAGGGACCAGTGGGGGGAGGGGGGGGGTGAACCTTGAGGGGCGCATTTCGCGGAATTTTTCGGACTTATATTCCTCATGCAAACTTTTTTCTCTTACCTCCCCCTCTTCTGGATCCGCATCTGCACTCATGGGAATTGTCTAGAAAAAACAGCTTTCTGCAGAAGTTTTTCTTTTATAAAATATCCGGGATGGGTTTCATTTTCGCTTGACTTGAATACCGTCAAGAATTCGGATTATGAATAGTCTTGAACTTATATAAAACAGTAAAATAAATTATTTAAACTATTTTCAATTCATAGGGCCATGACACCACCGGAGTTGCTATCAGGTTAGTAACTTTCAAAAGTAAAATGATAGTTCGAATCTCGGCCATGGTATTAATCTTCTTCACGACGATTTCTTAGTTGGGCCCTGTTCTGTCTCGGAAATAACCCCGAAGCGTTAAAAAAAGTTCAAGAAGAGATAGATGACGTATGGGGTGAAACCGATGAGCCAATTACGAAGCAACAACTAGCTCAGTTGAAGTATTTGGATCGGGTGATAAAAGAAGCCCTGAGGCTATTTCCGAGTGCACCTGCAGTCAGTAGAGCCCTGGATCATGATGTCGAAATAGGTAAGATAATTCAGTCGGAATTCGAAACCTCTACCGAATTCATAAAGTGGAATATGATGTTTGGATTGATCCAATATTCGATGAAAAGAGGCGATTATACACACGGTGCGCTTCTGAGGAGGATGAGTTTTTCAAAACTGTCAAAAGAAACTGAAAAGTGGATGTTTTTCTACGAAACTTCATGAGCAGAACCTGATTTTGAGCGAAATCAGATCAGCTACTCTTTTTGAGTAGTTGTCAAATTGATCATTTCCCATGTATTGCTTATGGAGAAATTTGGCGACTCAACGTTTTCTTCGCACCCCTGAGGTTTTCCCGCAATTACTCAGAAAAAGTGGGTCATAGCACAAAATGCTGTGAATAGTTTTTTAATTTTTTTGAAGAACAACAAGCAGACGTAATGAGATCAGTCGAGAAGTTTAGGCTTCCTCCATAGTGTTGAAGGGAATAGTAGATAATTAGCAGAGGGCGCGAGGTTTTTCATGAGAAACTTGAGCTTTTACTGATAATATGTCAATCCCCTCGAGTTTTATGATTTATCTACCCACGTCATTTTGTAGGTCTTCAAAAAATCTATAAAAAAACTGTTCTTGACATTTTTTGCTATGACCCACCCTTTCTGAGTAACTTCAAAAATGCGATGAAAACGTCGAGTCGCCAAATTTCTCCATAAACAATACATGGGGAATGATCAATTTGACAACTACTCAAAGAAAGGAACTGATCCGATTTCGCTCAAAATCAGGTTCTGCTCGTGAAGTTTCGTAGAAAAACATCCACTTTTCAGTTTCTTTTGACAATTTTGAAAAACTCATCCTCCTCAGGAGCGCACCGTGTACATACTGTCCTCAAATAACAAGACAGTTCACTATATTTTTCGCATTTTAGATAATTATGTGATACCCAGAGGCGTCACGGTGAATATACAAATCATGATGTTACACCGTGATCCTGAATTGTGGAAAGACCCAATGGTATTTGATCCCGATCGTTTTCTGCCAGAAAATAGCCAAGGAAGACATCCATACGCGTATGTCCCATTTAGTGCAGGTCCGAGAAACTGTATCGGACAAAAGTTTGCAATATTGGTGATGAAGACTTCTCTAGCTGCAGTTTTGAGGAAATGGAACGTTTCTAGTACATTGAAAATCACTGATATCAAGTTGATATCACAAATAGTGCTTTCACCGGCCAAGGAGACAATCGATCTCAATTTTGAGCCAAGGAAACTGAATAAATCTGGCCGTTAGACTCTGAATTAGATCCTCAAGTGTATCACACAGTGAAATCTATCGCAAAAGTACTCGATGTCTATTCATTCTGTGAACTAATGTACGAATTGGACATTCAGAAGTGTTTTGCTACATTCTTAGAATATATATTTTCACTTGTTTTGTATCAAGCATCAATTCACATAGGAAAACAGACAACTATCGTTACAATAATGAGCTTTACCATAGATATAGTACAAATTTAAAGTAAAGGATTTTATACATCTCTTAATAATCTTGGGTACATTATTTGTGAGAAAATTATGTCATCATTTTCTTGTTGGCAAAGATTTCTGTGGAGGTAAGGTTGCGGTAACTGTACAGTAGCGGTAACCGGTTCTAAAAATAGGTACCTCTTAAAAAGATTTTTCCAGCTGGCTTCATAATAGTGGAATTGCTGTGAATCATTTTTTGAAAACCTTCCTTTTCACCATCCGTCAAAAATGAGAAGTAGCTCATACTAAGTTCATGATTGCTAATCATTCAACAAAATGATTTGAATGTAACGTGCAAGTGGGTGGAACAGATAAGACATTTACTGAGACTCAATTCTTATCCCTAGCAATCTTCTTAGCATCCTCCACTAGTTTTGTAAGCTTTAACGTAATAACGGAGTCTGAATGCAAATACTCGCACGAGCATACACCATTATGGCTGTACCCTCTTTTCATATTGATTTTCATATCAACACCTACTACTAAACAATAATGATGGCATTCGCTTTCGGTAATTATTTTGTCACCGAATCGACATTTGACTTCAGAAATATCTGCTGGACGTTGGTCTGAAAGATAAAAGATCTTAGTTAAATGTTACTCGAAGAGTCACATTATTTGAGATTGGGTCGTAATCTATGTTTGTAGCATCGCTGAGAAAAAAGACACATTTCACGACGAGTTTCTAGAATAAATATAGCACTTGAATCTCATGAACCTTTCTTCGTCAAATACAGAGACAGCGAATTTTGAAGACACATGAAGATTATTTCTTCAATACTCTCTATCCAAAGTTCAAACATACGACTCAACAATGATTTTTCAACAATTGAAACGTTCAGGCCAGGTGTTTATGCCTCAAATACAGTGGTGTTGAACTGATATTTATTGAAATGTCTTTGCTCATCCGAAATTCTTGAGGGAACCTCTCCTGTACGTTTTCTCGATCATTTCCCACAAAACATCAAAATATGCTTTCGAGCCGTCATTTTCAAAGTCGAATTTTGACCTTTTTTGATTGAGCGGAGTTATCTGAATGATGTTCATTAGTCAAGTTTCTCAATGTGTGGCGTTGCGATTTTATGATCATCACTGAACAACATGGCCGGCTTCATGGTTGAGTTATGATGAGAGCACCCTCTCAAATATTTTGGCAAAGTTAGATTTTTGTTTTTTGAAATGATACTTTCATGTGTGGAAGTCTCAATGAAGCACTGTTAGAGCAAGAAAGTCAACATGTTTCTCATATCATCTCACTAGATAAGTTTTATTTGTCATCTCTCTATCCTATCCTGCCATCATTATAGTGATAATCACAACGAGCTTCTATGATTTCCAAACAGAAAAAAGATCTCATGATCCCAATTGCCGATACAAATATTCTCAATTCAACAAAAATGTTTCGAACGTTGAGTTCCAGATTTGACAAGCCAACAATAAGAGCTACTCTTTCCAAAGATCAGACCTTTACATTGCTACGGAAAACCATGCGCTGAGTCCAAAAATGACGTCGGTATCCACCGAACAGCCCGTTTTCGAGAAAATTATGGAAACAACTTTTTGAAGCCAGATATCAAATTTCTGACCCGGAATTCAATGAGAAAGGGGGGGGGGGCTAAGTACAAATTAGATTAATTAGAATAGTACACAGGGTAGCACTTGTGATGGAGAACCCGCGGAGGCACTCGTGATCGAGAACTCAGGGTTGTTCTCGATCACGAGTGCCACCCTGAGTACTGAATCAGGATTACCACCCTAAATAAAAATTCTGAATAGTTTTCCCTTGGACAAAGATTTCTCTCCTTCTCTTAAGTCTGAAGTCAAACATCTGATAGCTGGGTTTGAAATTTTTCTTCCAGATTTCCCCGAAAATGTGACGTCACCCGGGTGGAACCGGCGTTATTTTCGGATTCAGTGCACCATTTTCCGTGGAATTAAGGAGGTCTAATCTCTGGAAAAGAGTATTTTTGTTGGCTGGTGTTATCTATAATTCAACCACGGAAAATGCGTCTCTACTATTAGATACCTAATCATTAATGCTACATTTGGGGAGCAGTTTCAACTAAAATTGTTGAGCATCTGGTTGAAATACACATGCCATAGACGTAGTTCAGTCATTATCTCGAAATTTTGATAAACGTTATTTAGATAACTTGATCAATCAGAAAATTTTAAAAATTGAATATGAAAAGACTCAACAAAATATTCTGGTTCCTGTTGGAAAGTGAACCAAAAATCATGCTGGAAGAGATCTTGCACAAGATTGTCAGAGAAGCAAAGACGTTTCAATAAAAGTTAGTTAAAGACCACCAAGCGAAGGAAATTTCAAGAAAGTGTAGATTTTGAGAATCAATTCGTGAAGACACAGTCTCCAAATAAATTCAGAGGATCGACTCACGGTGACTACAAGATGGCCCAGATCCTACTTGTGGAATCTCGTTGAAACTTAGAGATGACTCTTCATGTTTTCCACGAAGTGATCTGAATACATCTCCCGAGAATTCGTTCAGTCCTTCCTGTGGTCTCCCATGAACTTGTGAAACTTGCGTCGACTCAGACATACGACCATCTCTCAAAGACTCGCGTGAAAAGTCTTGTATCTTGACGCTTGTCCCATCCTTTATAGCTAGTGTTGCTCGCAAAGACAAATATGTATGCTTGTAAGAATCGTCGGGAAGGTACCAATCACAAAAACAAACATTATTCATACACATCCCATTGCGTATAAATGAATTCAGTGTTCTCAAACACATACAGTGGCACACATCTTGAGTAATAGATTTCCCGTCGAAGAGACATTCGTATTCATCCCCGCCATACTTTCTTCTTGGTCTTTCCGCTGTGAATCAAATCAAAATGATATATTCTGAGTATAATTGGAATGATATTTTAACACACTTTGTGGATGATCTTTCTGAGAAGAGTACTTCACACGAGGCAAAAAATATTATTCAATTTGATCCAATCACGTGGTTTGATTTATGCGTAAGTTGCCAGCAACTGTATCGGAGAGATTTCGATTTCAGACAGGGTGATGATGACAGACGACCCGCTGCGATATGATTTTCATGACGTGACATGGCCCGATACGACACGAAATTCATCCCGGCTAACTCGGACACTGGAGAATTTGATTCATTTCCATAACCTCTGGTTGGCACTGTGAAAATCAATCAAATCCATCGATCGTTGGGTTCGTCGGAACGATTCTCGTGTCGTGAGAATCATGTCGCAGCGGCTTGTATGTCATCACTCTGACAAAGAGAGCACCTGGTGTGTGGAACATGGATCTTGGCAAAGTTCTGGGAATCATCCTGTTTCGGTCGAGATATAGCTATGGAGATTAGCATTAGCTTTACGTCAGAATAACAGATCCGTTGGATTGAGCCCTTGGAGATACCTCTATTTTTCATCAAAACATGATTATTCCCGAGTTTCCTCGAGATACATACATGTTCCACAGACCTGGTTCTCTCCTTGTCAGTCTTGTGATGAACAAAACAGGAGAGGAAAGTGGTAATTGATGCTATATCCTCATTTATCGATGAATTATTTGGTTATTTATCGAGTACCCTCAACTGGGTAGCTTTGGAACAAAAATTGCACCATTTCTCCTGAACTTCTTGCAACATGCGATGAATTTCATTTGAAAACAGCATATGAAAAATAATGATGTCTTGGATCGGTTTCTCGTGAATTTTATTCGATTCCATGGTCCATCATGTAAAGTTTTCACCCACTGGAGGGTCCAGAGAAAATTTTGGAGATACCTGTGAAGCTATTTCTATTTTGATTTTTTATTCCACCACCAGAGCATCAAAATCATGATCTTTTTCAAAATAAATTGGATATATGTATCTCGAGTTAGGCTCCAGATAATGCGACGCAGATTGCACCATTCGAAAGATTTTGAAGAAACCAATCAAAAATCATTTTCAAAATTTTCGTCCATCTATTTCAGGACCTGATAAGGCAAAATCCCGAAAAATCCGGCTAACCTGATTATCTCAAAAAGGAATTTTTTCAACTTTTTAGAAATATGATTTCTCATGCAAGATTGCACGATTTTCGCGATGAAATTCGTTCAAAGTTGTTTTTTTTTTAACTTTTTCGGGCGTTTTCGGTCAATTTTCTGATTTTTCATTATCTAACCAATCAGAAATCGCTGTTTTCCGACGTATTCCAAAGTAGTTCCAATCAGATGTTGAGGTAACTTTCTTGAAAATATTATTTGATATTTCCCCGATACTGTGTGGTTCTATAAGAATTCTTTGTTCCTTGAACAATTAGAGCGACAGAAGTTCTGCCAAAAAAACCTTGCTCCATTACTCATGTGCCTCGCAATTCGATCTTATATACCAAAATATATTATTCATTTAAGTTAGGAAGACCCGAATGCATGCTTAATATCAAGCGAAGATTCCATAATAGAAATTGAGTTTTTAGCAGATTGAAGCAATGGAGCCCGCAGCATCTCGACAAAGAATGAATACATTATATATATAAGATCAAATGGATAGAAAATCTCTGATGTGCAAGAAAACATCATGTACATTGTTCATCTTGGTGATTTAGCAAAGGTTGTGAGGAAATCAATTTGAAATGAAAGTTTCTGTCAAACCTCTAACTCAATTTCAATGTCGGGATAAGAATTATTCAACTTTTCCCACTCTCACCTCTCAGGAAACTCGCTCCATATCAGTACTCACGTGATGACTCCAGAGCAGTATCCCATGCGATGCTATCTATAACACACAAAATTGATTGATGGATCACACTGTTTTGAACACGAATTTTACGGATCCACGAGTACGTTCTGCGGATGTATCGAAATGGAACCACACACTGTTAGTCTCAATCATCCGTAACTAGTCCTATACAAGACTGGTGAAATGTTTAGTCGACTCAACACAAAAACTATGGAATATTCATTTTTTACCTCACGAATCTGTATACCTTAATGAATTATCATCAGGAGTTTTGAAAATTAGAGAGGCTTGGAGAAGAATTCTTTTTTATTGAAATTCTATCAGCCCATTCGTCGGACTGCTCAGAATAATAATTAAAGAGGAGTGAAACTATCTCAATATCCATTTACCAAAGAAGCGATCGTATCTTTTCTACTTACCCCGAGAAGCAGATCCTGGCAGCAGATCAGAAGATAATACTTTCCAAGTACGATCTAAATTAAGGGTAAAGACTCAGATCAGTAAAAATATCGATGTAAAGAAAAACTCCTTCAAATTCTTGATACAGTCGGACTTTATTGCCAATGTCTAGATCAATCGTCATCAATTCCGACGTTTCGGATGCGTAACTTACATACCTCATCGGGGAACTACAAGAAAAAATGGTGTGCGTCCGGAGAACGCGCGGTTGATGACGAAGTCATAGGAGTTTGCTCAATAAATTTGCTACATGTAGCTCAATTCTCCAATTTTCTTTGCTACGTAATATTTATTCCCGTTGATTATGGGGTTAGATGACTGAGTCGCTCAGAATTTAGTGAGGCCAACAATTCCCCAAATTTCAATCTTTCGCCGGTTCATATTTGCTTCAAAAATATTGCTGCTGATTTCTCATCTTTCGTAACGGTTACTTCTCCAACAATATAGATGATAAGGTAAGTGTACCCAACTTGCCCCCATTCAGCCATTTTCTTAATAACTTTGGTGTACCTCAACAATTTTCAACGTACGTTAGCTCATTTTAAAGCTTGTTTTGAGACCTTTAAAATGAATTCAAGTACATTCAAATTCAATCATCTGGAGCCGAGCTGTCTCAATTTTCTCAAGTGATTTTGTAGAGTTCACAAAATGGTGAGATCGAATTGCCTCCATGAAACCGTTTTCTCAACAAACCTGGTCTGCCTTAACATTTTTCAACGTATTTCAACTCATCTTGAAGCTTGTTTGAGGACCTTCAAAATGCGCTAAACTACGTCCAATTTGGATGGGTTGGAGCCGAACTGTCTCAATTCTTCCAAAATAAATGATGGAAATCGCGGCGATAGAGTGTTTTTATCACGGTGCACACACATTTGGAGCTAATCGCCGGTCCAAAACACCTTTTCCAACCTATTTTGACGTGATAAACCGTTCTGATTGGTAAAAAAGCCATACTGCACGCCTCCCCGAAATAACCATGTGGGGACATGTTGGGTTCACTCCGATGTTGGCATCCTTGTTCACGAATGGTCTTCGTGTTTTGCACATAAATCAGCCCAGATCCGAATTTTGCAACTTTGAAAAACAGATTCTACAGGTTCTGGAACAAAGAATCAAATGCGCTGAGGTACGTCAAGGCTAGTCCGAATTTTCTGTAGAACGCAGGAATGATTCGAGGTCGACGCAAACTACTTACTTTCTCATTATATTTTAACATAACAAGCGCGAAAAAAATGCCGGGGGGCCAAAAGGAGTGCCCATCCCTGAGATCGGCATATGGGGGCATCAAGTTGGGTACAGAGGCAAGTGGGGTACACTTACCTTGTATGAAAGAAGAAGTCACAACCGTACAGACATTTTTCCAGAATAAGGTAGCTCGGTTCATGGCTCAGATAAAATTACGAAAAGTTGACTTGCAGTGAACGGCTCGGTGAACGGGCTAACCCTACCACATTTTTCCTAGATTATACTAAATGAGCCACCTCCACAATCAGAAATCTTAACAGAGGTGTGCTGAATTACACAATGAATTGAATCCAATTTCTGACAATTGTCGCTGTGCTTGTATTGGAAATCGCAAGCACCACATAATTGCGATCCAAGGGCACTACTAGCTTTTTGATCTGCACTTTGACTTGCAATACCATCGTGCCAATGCTTGCATACCATCTTACTATACTTTATAATACTCCTAAACACACATAGCTGCGCTATAACATTCACGACGCATGGGGAGTTGCGCGCGCATCCATGCGTTACGAATATTTGTGTCCACGTGTGAGACAAAACTCAACGCGCGAGAAGATGACTTCGTCATCAAAACTTTTTAGAAAATAGCAGTATATACATGTGTGCCTTCCCGAACACAAGTTTGTTTAATCAGCACAAGATGCTTGTTTGAACGATAGTAGGTTCTTGATTCAGAGTACTACACTGAAATTAATTTCACATGTGTGTTTTTTTTTCAAATGTGTTTCAAAAATACCCTTGTTTTATACAAAATTTCACACATTATGAGAACGACGAGAGATCCAACTCTGGTGTTGATCGTTCGATCACCCAATGATCGACCCTCTATTGCTGATCAAACAAACATATGTTCAGAGGGCACACATGTATACATATATTGCTACTTTCCGAAAATTTTTCTTGTAATTCCCTGATGAGGGGTGTAAGTTGATTACGCACCGAAAATGTCCTAAATTTGATAAAGATCCGTGATGAAGATTGACTAGATATTGGCAATTAAGTCCGACTGTGTTAAGAATTTGAAGGAGTTTTTTTTACATTGATTTTGCCAACGGACGAGAAGGACTGTATTTCAAAAACAGTATAGAAGGATCATATCGAGAACCAGTGATTCTGATATTATTTCTCTCACACCACAATAATGCACAATATGGGTCAAAGGAATGCAACGGAGTCCATCCCTAAAAAATGTTTCATAACACCTTATCCTACAATATAGTCGCTGAATAGTACATAGGTGCAAAGATCGTCATTGAATAACTAAATAAAAGAACACCTTGTCCTTCTGTCATTTATCTACGGATTATTATTTCTCAGCATGAGGTGTGATTAGATAATTCCTCAAAAGCGCGATGTGCTCAGAATCAATTTTCATTTTTACTGAGAGTAACATCTATAGTTTCTCGATGCCCATAACTCTCAAACAAGAATATTTATAAACACCTTTATCACTCTATATCAAAATCAGCATGTACATGGGCCATTTCGGAGCATTCCGACGAATGCCTGCACCAACGGGGTCTGGAAGAATTAGTGTGCACCAATCTGTGTGGGATTACTCTCCAATATTCCCCCAAATATGTATGAGAACTTTCGGAGGCGAGCTTTGAGCTAGATGCGAGCAGGCGGTTCTATTTTACGAGCTGAAAATGGGCATTATTTCGTCTATTTGGACACAGACGAGTGTGAGTGGGATTTTGCTCATTCCAGCTCACAAATGAGACAAGTGGCTAAAATAGGGATACGAACATGGTTTTCTGACTCAAAATGATCATCTGAACACGCTCTCATGGTCAATTTGGCTTTTATCACGCGTCTGAAGCCACTCCATCGAAAAATATGTAACTAAAGTGTTTTCTGGTCTGAGAGCAAGTATCAATATTTCGGAGCCAAACTGGCCCCGAAATCGTGTTTAGATGATCATTTTGAGTCAAAAAACCATGTTCGTATCCCTATTTCAGCTGCTCATCTCATTTGTGACCCAGAACGAGTGAAATCGCATCCACACTGGCCTGCGTCCAAATAGACAAGATAATGCCCATTTTCAACTCGTGAAATAGAACCTCCTGCTCGCATCTAGCTCTATCTCTGTGGGAGAGTAATCCCACATAGATTGGTGCACATTAGTTCAGATGGAAGAATATGCGACCCATACTTGTGAGGTCATTTTCAGCAAAAAGTAAAAAAAGGGTGTTTTAAATTGGCTGAATAAAATCGGCAATTCAATATCCCACCCAGATTATTGTTCTAATTGGTAGTATCTGTATCGAAAAACATACTCGCACAGGTTTGGGGTCGAAGGGAAAAAAAATGATTTTTTTTAATTGACCTCAAAGTTTGGCATTTTTACGAATTTACTCAGCTTGTAACGACTGTAAGTCCTATAGAAAGTACAGTAATCGACTTTTACTAGTGGTCAAATTGTAGGTTTTTTTGAGACCTTCAAAATGACCACTTGTAAAAGTCGATTATCACATTTCTAATGGGAGTTACATCACTTTGAAGCAAGTCCAAAAATCGCTAAAATGTGCTCTCAGCAAATAGCTCCTAGAAGTTGCTAGGCTCAAGTATCAACCATGGACAATTTTTTTTCCTTAAAAGTAACTAGTCTTAAGGAAGAAAATGCGCCTAGGTACACTACCGGTCGAAAGTCTGAGGACACCTAGGCACACCTAGGAATCAAGCTGATCATTTTCAGAGTTGGATATCTCAGAACCTATTGGTCGTAGAGAGCTCTCCGTGGTCGCATTTTGTATCTCATATCAAGCACTATCAAATCTATTTTCTGTATTTTCCATCCCGCGTATTGTACCAGAAACAAACGAGTCAGCGAGATATCTCAGAACCTATTGGTCGTAGAAAACTCTGCGTGGGTGCATTTTGTAGCTGATATCAAGCACTTCCAAATCCATTTTCTTTGTTCCTCGTCCCGCGTATTATACCAGAGATACACGAGTCAGAAAAATTACTTTTTTCGCAATTTTCCAGCCAAGGCACAAACGCCTGCAAATTTGGGAGAGATTGTTGGATCGCTATGAGACCAATGACATCTTCAAGCCCATGAGAAGACCTTCAAAATCCGTTTTCGAACGTTTCTCAAAGTGGTTCTAGTCCCGAGACCCAAGTGATTTAGTGCGGGAGTTTTTCTCTCAAAAAATCCCTCGATAACCCAAAAATGATGACAAACAGCCCACTTTGGGGCAGCTGACCCTCGCTTTCTGCAAGAGTTCGACTCAACATCGAGATAGTCATCGAAAGTGAAGGCTACCGACCTTGGGTTGGGCTGTTTCTCATCATTTTTGGATTAACCGTGTAATTTTTCGAGAAAAGCACCCGCAGACAATCTGTCATATCTCAATGCCAGAACCACTATTAGAGACGTTCAAAAACGGATTTTCAAGGTTTTTTCATGGGCTTAAAGATGTCATGGGTCTTATAGCGATCCAATAATCTCTCCAAAATCGTCAGGCGTTCGTACCGTGCCTGAAAAATTGCGAAAAAAGTCACCTTTCTGACTCGTGTGTTTCCGGTATAATAGGCGGGACGGAAGATACTGAAAATAGACTTGAAAGTGCTCGATATAAGCTACAAAATGCGATCATGCAGAGCTGTCTATGACCAACAGGTTCTGAGATATCCAACTCTAAAAATCATCAGCTTGATTCCCAGGTGTCCTCAGACTTTTGACCGGTAGTGTACGTCCAAAACTGTTGAGTCTAGTTGAAGCTATGGTTTTTCCAAAATAGGCTAAAAAGGGGCCTAAAAAGGATCTTCCATAGGCCCCAGGGCCCACCGGGGGCCTTAGAAAAAACCCAAAGAAAATTTTTTTGTAGTATATTAATATAGTACTAACGGGAAAAAATTTTTATGGATTTTTTCCAGACCCCCCTGGTGCGGGCATCCGTCGAAATGCTCCGAAACTATGTATAACAATGTATTGGCTCACATACTATGTATAACAATAATGTATTGTGGAATAGTACGAAAAGAACCAAAATTCGCAGATACGGCTGAATGTTAGAACTTACATTTTACATCATTTGTGATTTCGGAGCCTCCTTTGAAAACTGAAATTCCATAAAGCGTCTGAAATTAGTGAGAATTGGGGTACATCATTGGTGAACTCAGCATCTCTCAAAACAGTCATCATAAATATTCTAATCTTCTGCAAATGACCAGAATGCATTTTCGATTCATAGTACTTCTCGTTGAATTATACTATTATACTCGATGAGCCAGCAATGAGTTTGTCAAAACGTATTTTGTTAAACTCAAAACCATTGGAACTTTTATGGAGCCACTCTCGATTCCGTGAAGAACAGCGCTCACTTTCCATTAACATATCAAATATCAAAAAATGGAAAACAGCTCGAAATTCATGGCACTCACAAAATGGGAATGTATGTATTCTACATTCGTACTCACCTTGACCTCCGTACACCAAACGCACTTTGTCATCAGTTACCTCATTTGGAGATCGCCAAACTATTCAATGAAAGTTATTAAACCCATATTATTTTATTCAATTTCAATTATGAAAGTATCTTGTGATTTTATTGAGTTATATGTATACAGAATGGAAATTTGTTTTCCTGTGTATACTTCCAGAGCTAATCCCACGCACTTTTATCGATTTTGCTACATTTTTATTAGGAGAGTGTAATGTACACGGACCACTGATTTCACTGTGGCCTGTGGAACAGTCTTTTTTTCATTCAAAATTTCAACTCTACCTGCGCAAATTTTATGAGATACAGTCCGTAACAATAATTCTGCCTTTTAACATACCACATTAAAGAATGAAATAATAATTATTACCATGATCTGTATCTCAGAATCGCTCGCCAATGAGTAGAATTTAAAATTTCGGATATCTCTTTTTGATTCTAGAGGAAGCCAGTTTCAAAAGTTTCAGCATGACCCGTGATCTTAATGAACTCTATGATCAGTCTATATGGTCAAAATTACTCACTCTACACACGGAATCTCATTTTTCCTGCAATTCCAAATTGCACGTATTTTAATTGAAAATGAGAATCCAGGGAGAAATATCCAATTTATGCAGCTTATCCCACTCTTACTATAGAAAAGTAAAATAAAAAGATACATGGATTTGGGACGAGCTTATACTTTCAGTAGATTTTTGATATTTTAAGACGTACGATGAATAGTTTTGTAATTTACAATATATTTGATCAAGCATTCATTCAAAAGGTATATTTCGAGGATGTAACTCTCATGAAGTGTTTGAGAGATGGTACTTACTTGGTTTTATAAGTGACTGGTTCGGCATACATAATAGAGTTGGAATAAAAGTTGCAATGATAATAATAATAGTTTCCATGATTTCAGCCGTACGATTTCACCCCTGCGCGAGTCTTCACATTTTTACTCGTCTATCACGTAAGACATGAATTTTATGAAGATTTGACTTATGGTCATTTACATTTCCATATATAATTCTTATCGTATACCGAACTCAAAAACGCGTGATATTTCATGATGAGTAAATATCAGGAGATTGTACAGTTTGTACTATAGAAACATTGATTAGAAAGCAGTTGATTGAACGATGAACGAAGCTATTCCTCTGCATTGGAGTTCGATCCTTCACAAGTACTTGTAAAAGATCCATGTTATTCTATTCGATGAGTTAATTGATCGAACCGGATTTATTCATATATGTTATCACGAAATGGTATATTCGCGCTTGCATACTCCTTCGTGCGTATACAAAGGCATTAGCTGAATCGTATCAATATTTTTTTGGACGATTTTTAGAAAAAAAAATAACGATTAGGAATGATTAGTCATTGCGATGCTAATTCCTCTCTTTCAATAAGTGAGCTTTTTCTACAAAATCAGGCTATCATTTCTTTTCGATTCTTATTTCGGTTAAGCAAACATTTTATCACACCCGACTCTGCCGATCGTCTTAGATTAGTACAAAAAATCCTTCATTCGTGATTTTGAATGAATTTTCAAGTGCCGATAAATCTGTATCTGATTCTTTGAATGGCTTTTAATGATCACAACAACGATGTCATCATTTTAGGCGAAATTACTGAGATCGGTTTCTGCAACAAATGTTGAAAGATCGATCTAGAGCAGATAATCATTTGGCAAAATTACGCAAAATAATCCAATAGAGAGTGATTGAAATTGCGTGAATAAAGAGAAATCTATCGGATTATTTAAAAAATCAGTATAAGGTTGTCAGTAGGAAGAATTTACATTCCTTGAGATTTCTATGATATCGAATTTCATCTGTAACATCTGAGAATACTTGGTACTGGGTTATATGACGATCTAAAAGCTGATTCGTTTATCCATATAATCCCTTAATCAACAATGAGGGATTGCAAGAGGACGAATCATACATTATTACGATAGCATAGGATATCAAAAACAAATACATATGTACAGCTTCAAGATTCCTTGTCAGTCAAGAGAACAGTGACGATGAAAGTCAATTATGCGAATACCTTCACTGTAAACAATTTGTTGAATTTTCAACCAACATTTCAACCAACTGGTTGAATTTTCAATCAAGCAACTATATGTATTGCGTGATGGATGGATGGATGGATGGATGGATGGATATGTGAATAGACGGATGGATGGACCCATCACCTATTCATCCATCCATCCAACCATCAATCTACCCATCAAGTATCCATTGACCATCCATCCATCATGCATCCATTCATTATTCACCCATTACCCATCACTCCATCTATACATCTATCCATCCACCCACCATCCATTCATACATCGATCCATCCACCCACCATCCGTTCTTCGATCCATTCATCCACCCCATCCATCATCCATCCATCGACCATCGATCCATCATCCATCAGTCCACCCTTCCATCCATCCTTATCCACCCATATGACCATCCACCATATTCTACCCTCCACACGTAGGCAAGCTGATATGCAGGGACCGCACGGACAGATCTCGAAAACTCTCATTGGTTGAATATTCAACAAAACTGGTGGAATTTTCAACCAGACTGCTTGAATTTTTCATTCAACCAGCTGATTGAAGTTTTTCGAAAATTTTTTTACAGTGTTTGTTCCCATTTCAAGTTAGAATTTGTCTCTTTGTCATTGTTCCCATTCGAGTTAATTTCATTTTGTTTAGAATCTCGAATTCTTCCAATTAATATTTGCAGCTTATCTCATTCATTACAGTATCCAAAATTCAGAACTGACGTGATATTTGGGGGAATCATACTTTGGGAGTTTGCCACATAAGATTGAGAATTTGTTAGACGCTCCTTATGAGTTTTGAATAGTTTATCAAACATTCGAAAATTCAAATTTGCGCCACACAATGGGGCGGTGACTGCACATGTCAAGTGATTCGCTAACTGTTTTAATGATTTTCCATCGCGAATTCTTATTTCGCTAGCACATTATGGGAACTTATTTCGACAAACTACCTGCAGATAACCAAATAATGAAAAGAGCGCAGGTCTGGTGCATCATCACTACAGAAAAAAGTATTCTATCACATGACTCGTCTGCTCTAAAATCATCAAAGGAAAAAGTATTTTTCCACATGACTCGCATGTGATTGCATACATGTTGAATGGCGCCAAATCAAACTTTTCGGAACTTCACATTTCAAATTAAAAATTAAAACGCATGTATTCGACATGGTCTACCGAGAAGCCCCAGTGGTCCAGCCTTGCTGCTTATATTCAAACTCAATTTTTCTGGATTTTTCCTTTGCCATTTTTCTCTCAGATCTGTTTTCCTCAACGCCCTAAATCTTGTATTTTATACTCTCTCCGCACGAATCAGTAAATATATTGATCCCATTCAGTGCATTTCCACTAATTCACAGTGAAACTTCACTAAAAGTGAGTAAAATTTTACTAGTAATTAGCAAAATATTCTATTTGGAATCAATTTTTACTGATTCATTGGGTGAGACTAGATCTGATGGTCAAAGACAATGAAAGAAGGATCATCCGCTATAAAGAAAGTTATCAGTGTTCTGGCATAACGACATCATTATGTGGACCAGTATATTTACGTATATCGAGTTGCCGAAAACGCGTTTATTAACAAAACTCGTGCTGTTACTGCGTAACAGCACTCGTTTCGTTAAATAAACGCATTTTCGGCACGAGATGCATACAGAATTTTATGGCTATGATCCACCGTGGAAGCCGACTTTCGGCGATGGATGCCATAAAGATTTTGAAAGGCTGTGGATTGGATCTCAGCTGCATATGGAGTTTGAGACAATTCATTACACTTGCAAAATACTAATCTTTGGGTTCATTTTCATCGTCAGGCTACAGTCATCACGTTTGACCGACTCTACTACATAATTCTTGGCCAGAAATTTTCATCAAGACCCATTCCAAAATTTAGGATAAATATCCCAACCGAACCGATTCATAAGTTATTCTTCACCTTGTTAACCGTCGTGTATTATTACATCGAGATCAAGCAGTGGAAAACAAGCATGATAATCCTCCAATTATCATAGAACTGGTTTATATTCTTATGTCTCGTAAAAAAGCTCACCTTGAGTTTGAACCGGCACGAGAAATACAACATTTATCCCGAGTGTTGAGTTGAATACAGAATGTCAAATAGCTAAATTGAGGACTGAAAAAGAGTTGGCAGGATGAATAAAAAGTCCCAACAACAATTGTATTTTGCGTCAAAAGAGCTTTGTAGGCCAAACCCACAATATTGTTGTAATAGAAACCGATGCTTATGCAAGAGCCACGATTGTTGGGAAATGAAGTTATCACTGTTGTGCGCGCGACCCAGCACTTATTATTGTTTGTTTTATTTTTGCACACACATTGACTTACACGAGCATTTACACATTATATCTTGCATATTAAAATTATACATTTTGGTATATTAGACATAAGAATCACAAAAAGGCTGAAATGTTGATAATCTGATAGCAGCACATTCAACAATTTGTTTTATCGATTGTTTTATCTACTGCACAATAAAAAATGTCTATGCTCTTGATCTAGGCTTATGCAGTCCGAAGTCCGAACATCCCGCGCATCCGAGATCCGAAGAGCAGACGACATCCGAATGGCGGGCGCGCGACGTATGTAAGTGACCCTCTACGTATGTACATATACAAATACACAAGCAGAAGACATTAAGTACTTAGATTAGAAATGCGCTCAAATGCGCTTTATCTGTCATCACCCTAAAGTGCACATGCACATGAATCATCCGCCGCGGATCGATGATCGGTTCGACTGATTGTCTCTCGCCTTGCAACTTGCAATACACGGCTCCAGTTCGGGCCAAGGTTTCGCCCAAGTTTGGTGATCACCACACGGCATCCTCTTCTCTCTTCCGTATTCTCCTCCTCTTCTTCCTACCTCCCAACTCCCTCAATATGATTCCACCCACCCACACCACACCTTTATACATATCTATACGAAAACGACGCAAGCGCGCACACCTGCGCAGTATTTTTTATTCATTTGCTGCGTGGGCGAGCGAGGTGTGCGTAAACAATGCCAAAACTGGCCTGTACACTGTACATTTTTCAAGCTCAAACAATCGACCATTAGAAGACTTTGTCAGGCATGTTTTTCGACCTGAAGATATTAATTGCAACACTACCACAATTCATCATCGCGGAACACCTTCGATGCGCCTTCAACGGTTGATAACAATCTCATAAGTATCATAATTAGGCGATGTGATTGATTAGGCGCTCGTCGTCGTTACCTTGAACAACATACAGTGTGCTTCCTCTGCTATCATACCATATCACGACGGGTTTACGAGTATCGTACGCAATCGTACGTTGCTGCTGCTATATCCATACTCTGTGGTATGCACAGCCAACTTTTTACAAGACGCTCGCATTTTTAATGGGCCAATATAATACCTACTGCGTACCTGGGTTATGTAAGTTTTCTCGTTTGATTTGGCTGTGAAAAAGTCTAAAACTGACTCAGACTGTTGTCAGGTGTTGATATGTGTCCTATTCCAGTGTTCGGATAGTTTTGAGGATTGTCAACTTGCATATCTTTGCTGACACGCTGAGTTTGATTGCCAAACTTCACTTGTGATTCAGGGCCATTGAGACATCTCTATACTGGCATTACTGGCAACATTAGTGTATTCAATGCTACCTCAAGGATTGAAAATCTACTCACATACAACTGATCTCTCGTGGTGTATCACTGCTAAACTTGCAGTAAGTGCTACTTATACACATGTGAGCACCGAATGAATGTCTCATCACATTTATTGCCAAGGTAACTCTTATCAGCGCTGTGTGATTATGTGTGGCTTTCAAACTGATTTGATCAGAGATTATGTTGGATCATCTTATCAGTTCTTGAACCGAGTGAAAATTGCCATGAGGAGTGTATGAATCATCCAAGTATAGTGATTTTCAGAGGTTCATGTACAAGGACGGATAATTGATCTTCGATCTTAGTTTTACAAAAGTGAAGGAATAATATTAGATATTTTCTACTTGTTGAATATAAAATAACCATACTTCCTTTTTCTAGGTACAAAAAGTTTAATGTATAGCCGCTATCGTCCAAAAATGTAGACCAATACTTGTGCATGGCATGTACCAGTAGTGCTCAAGTGAAATGAGGTACAATCACCTTCACAAGAACCCCAAAAAACTTCATCATTCAACATAAATGTCCCTGCAACAAACCACCATGAGTGGCGCCCTGGTGGTGTACGATGGACCAAAACAAGAAGGTAGCACGAGCAGTAACTGTCTGGAACCCCCAGACACTGGAGCAACAAAGAAACTTGCTAGGGGTATATCAAGAGCTACAGAAAATGCAGATCTTGTAGATCATGCTAAATTGCAGTTACAACTGGGGTCTTTTGATATGCCAGAGTTCACGTTCTCTCTACCAGACCTGTCCATTTACCCAGGTAATCATCTAGGCATACAACTGCGTCAAAGACTGTTTTAGTTTCTCAACCCTTCAAATTCTGTAATCAGATATCATTTCATACATCCTTAAAAGAAAATGACTTTGAGATTCAAGTTCTGGTTGTACATATCATTTCATTCACAGAACCAACATGACGAATCAAAGTTACATACATAGTTTGATCACTCACCTAATACTGATTTTCTAGATGATTTCCGACAGTTCCTGGAAAAAGACCTTATTGAGGGAGGATGTCTATCATGTTTGGAGTCAGCTGGAAGACTCAATTGGTGGTGCGGAGGAAAAAATAGAGTCCTGTGGCCTCTTGCAACAACAGGGGATGGCAACTGTCTCCTTCATGCAGCTTCCCTAGGGATGTGGGGTTTCCATGACAGAGAACTTTTTTTGAGAGAAACTCTGTATAATACTTTGTCAAAAGGCGAAATACGCGATGCTCTTTACAGGTAATTCTTAGACATTCTGCTCCTATGCATTGAAAAAGTGAGTAAGAGATAGAATACAATAATATATTTTTAGGAGATGGAAATGGAGGCAAGCGAGTCTCAATGCTGTTGCAGGCTTATCATATACAGATGAGGAATGGATCACAGAGTGGCAGGGTATTGTTGATATGGCTTCCACTCATCCTAGAAACCAAATGAGCACTTCTTACCAAAGCTTAGAAGAGGTATAGGTGATAGTTCCTAAGAGAGGGCATGTAGATAATTATCATATCACTCATCATCCTTTGTAATTTCAGATACATATTCTTGCACTTGCTCATGTCTTGCGACGACCAATTATCGTGGTCGCCGAAACGATGCTCAGGGATTCTGAGGGTGAAGCGTTAGCTCCAATTGCTTTTGGAGGAATATACCTTCCTCTTGAAATCGATGGGTGTTTGTGTCACCGTACACCACTTCTTCTTGCATATCATTCAGCACATTTTTCTCCACTTGTTACGGTGGATAGTAGTTCAGATCCAAGCGAGGGTAGTCTTGAAGGATACAGCATACCGCTTGTAGATCCAGATACAGGTCAACTGTATCCTGTACTTTTTGCAGTTGATCCGGGCCCCGACTGGGACTGGAATGCGTCACAGGAATTGCTAGATTGTCAGTCGGATACAGTGAGTATTTTTATTTTAGTTTGTTGAACTCTATATAATTGAGAATTACTCTAATTTGATATCTGAACCTGACAATACAGATTCACTTTGCATGTCACTTATTGTGTGCTAGAAAATAGTTGAATATATTTTCTTTCCCTCTCTAGTTCAAATGCATGATCAATACTCATGTCTATATGAGCTAAAGCTTAATTGAGCTCTATGATCCCATACAGAAATTAAGTGTAATACATTGTCGTGTAATCAAGATTCAATATATTTGAACTCAGATATTCAAAGATGAGAGACTCTCATTGAGATTTGTAAAAGAATATTGATGATCCTCTTGTACTTTCAATGATAGTTAATAATCTCATTTCACGCTCAAGATCCCATAAATCCCATTCTCAGGGATAAACTGTCGTGAATTGTTATTAGAAACCATGTGCCGTGAAAGTGTCAGTTGAATATTCATGAAATCGGGCTCTGGGCATTATTTCACCTTGGGATCCTGTATTTCTTAGGAATTGATACAAAGCTTATCATCGTCTCGCAGACCAAGATATGGTTTTTTGGTCGAATACCGACTTGATGTATTTCATCAATTTAAGTACCGAACAAGTACAATTTTGTATATTTTGTGTTAATTGGATGAATGAATCGACAAAAAATTTCGAATTTAAGCCAGAAATACCTCCTTTGTCAGAATGTAGAACTGATTTATTGACTCTACACGTCCACTTTGTGGGCAAACGCGGTATCAAATGCTCCGTTTCCAATGGACTTGGACTTTTTCGCTCACAGGGACACACTTAAGATGAAAAAAGAGCTTTCTTCTCGATTTTTCTGAGCAACCTTTACAGTTTCTCGGCCTACGCTAACGAGAGTTTTTCTCCTTTCTAATTTGTTTAGACATTTGTCAGATGCCCCGGAAAACACAAGAGAACTCTGGATGATCCTCCGGTTGTGAAGAAAACATACAAGATCGAAAGCTTGCTATTACAAACGGCATCCGTTTTTGATTTTTCATTTGTCGAGAAGCTATTTCAAAATTGCTTTTACTTACCATCATCTTTGAATAGATATCTAATGATCTATTGGATTCAAGTATATTAATGTAAAAGAATAAAATACAAGTGTATTTCATTCTCATTTTCATGGTTATTTGAATCTGATCCTCATAAGATTCAAATTTCCACGACGATACTAAATCTTTGATCTGACAGTTTCTCGTAGTTTTCAGGCTATTATTTCGTTGTATTTTAACCGTGAGAATCAAATGTTAAACTCGAGACTGGATAATATAGCAGATTTTTTCGTGATATTTTTCAGATGGAAATTCTCATCAGAGAATACATGGACTGTGAATATCAAGTTTTTACTCCCGATGAAATAGATCGGTTATCTGAGTCAGATGTTGCAAAGAATAAGACAGCCAAGCAGTTGATGGGTGTAGCCAAACAGTTTGGATCCATTGGCAAATCAGTCAGTAAAAGGATCTGGTCAATGGCTAAGAGGCCCAAAAATTTGCCTTCATCTAGTACTGGTGGCTACAGCGATACCTTATTGTGTGTTAGAATAAGAAGTAGAAGACACCAGTACGCCGATAAAATGCTTCAAAATTATTTAGAGAGCGCTCATGCAAGGTAATTTTATACCACATCCATACCTTGGATCGGTTTTTCAAGTATAAGCAAAACGCTCATTCTCATTAATAGGTACCTGCTCGATCGAAAAACCAATAGTCCCGTGTCTGAAATGAACTATGGAGCTGGAAAATCCAAGTTTTATGCTGCTAGCGACAGTAATTGTTATGAAACTGTCAGCAAACTTCCGGCAACAACAAACCCCAACAAAGACCAAACTCTGTATCTTTCACGGTAAGAAACATGTATACGAAACATGACCCGACATCTTGTGACTTCCAGTTCATCAAACATTTTTTCAACCTTATAATATTTTGTATATCGTTGTATTCCTATTTATTGATATTTAATTTTTCGACGTATTCCTTCAGATCGACATTCTACGATCACTCCATATTGCCCAAAGAATCGACAGTAGCCCTTTGGAATAAACCAGATGCTGTAAGTGAAATATTTGAATACTCTGAAAAAGATTTGTTTTATTTTGCCCACGTACTACTTCTATACTTACATTCTATAATCACGTTGCAGGATTCTGTGAAACCCTGTCGCACCATGGACTGCAAGTTTTTTGGTTCTGCTGAACATCAATACTATTGCTCTCAGTGTTGGTCGGACCGCCATTATCATTATTAGAAATGATATTTCGTTCGAGTGACAATAACTTTTGTCAAAAAAGATTAAGCATAATTTGCATCGTGATATCAAGTTTCATTGTTATTTTTTTTTTCAGATACTATAACAGTATATATTCGCAACTAACGTTTAAGACGCTTTTTAATTGTCTTGTATATTCCCTCCGGTCTGTAGTGACTAATTGATCAACAAATAGTACGATTAGATTTTTATCAAACAGTGACATTGATTGGAGATATTCTCCGCACTTTGTGCATACTCAGAAAATCAATACTCGACAATACGTCAAGCTTTTTTAAATATTCATTGAAAAGTTTATTTTGTTTGCGCTTTTTAGTCCTCGCTGCTAGATATGTGTAAAAAATGTGAATAAGATGTTTACATTCGATGATATACCGATTATATTTTTGTGAATCTCCTTTGAAGTGATCGATGAATATCGACACATATATAAAAGAGAGTATATATATATATAAATGTTTGAAAAATCTGCTTCAGTTTAAATTGTGTGTGACAAATAAAAAAGATATTTTTATAAACTTTCTCTCCCATAATTCGTGAGTCCGTGTCGGCAAATGTGACGGTGGATTGTCTCAATCAAGACTTCAAAAGTAGAAAATTTAAAAAATATGAACTATTGATCAGACTTCACTAAAATAGGGCCATCAGTTGAAGGCGTAATAAGTTTGAAAAAGATACGAAAAAAAGATTCAAATGGGAAACATAGTTCAAAAGAATAATACAAGGCGAAGAGGCAATAAAATTTGCTCTCACCCACAATTACAACCAACTCTAGGAGTATGTACCGGCGAGGTGCCTCTGAAGTACTAGGAAGAACCCCGAGGCAATTTTCGTCGATGGGCTAACACTGTTCGTACAAGATGCTATTTCGAGGCGGTCCGAAAGAAGGGTGCAATGTCTCGATAGCACGGCATCGTCTGGCAGAATGAAATTTTAATTTTTTATTAGACTATCTTCTCTTCCGTCTTTTCCTCCCTTTCTGAAAATTCCTTCTTTGTCGATTCTGGGCTTTGTTTGAGCTTTCTTTACTACCAATGCGAATTCTTGTTTCCGCACCAAGAGATGCACCAAGACGCAGTTTGGAACAATTTTTATAGGTCCTGGATTGCTATTTGGCGAAATATTTTGAGGGATTGAAATGATTTATTATACATTTATGATGAAGTGCAGTTGTTGTATGAGTAGACAGAGATTCTTTACTGAAACATCCGAGCTACATAAATACTTGAAACAGACATTTTCAATCGTGGACATCACTCGCTATATAGTATTTTTACCATTCTCAAGACTCGGACAGATTCTTTGAGTAAATATTCTAAGCATTCTATACAAGTTTCTTTTATCGAATGAGCTCTAAATCGTCGGGTGATCAAAAAATAGTTATTATATACCATTCCAGAATTATTATAATGATTCACAAGAAGAAGTAAGTAGAAAATGAAGAAATATCAATCATAACACCAAAGAGATTAGAATTGAAAAATAATCTTGACACTTTGCAACTGTTAGTCCTCTTCGAAGTCGTTGCCGTCGATAGAGTTTGAGTCCGAATCATAGTAGACGATGTCGGTTTCGATACAGGTGCAGTGGTCATCTTTGCATTCCCCAGGTAAGTCTCGATACTCGACGCAGATATCATTACACACCTTGTCTTCACAATAATCTACATGATAGGAAAATGTGAATGACGAATCTCAAGCATGAGTCTATGCGAGGCATTTCTAGGGCGTAAGATATAAGGACTTTAATGATATTCTCAGAGAATCGAATCATATATCTATTTGGTGAATTATACTGATTCACAAGTTTCGAGCGCTCACATGAAGTTTTAAGATTGTAAAGAACTTTAACGGCGAGCAATAGCAGATGATAACAGCTAGATTTTCAAAAAACTCGTCCACAGTTTCATGGTTTATCTATTGTGTAAGAGTTCGAAACAAAGTCTATAGTTTCAAATATTTCGGGGAAAACCACTTTGTTCGGTTTGTACGAAACGAAATTCAAACAACGTCGAAGATATACTGTTAGATATCTCAGTTTGATGTAGGTAGTTATTTCCAATTTTTGTAAATATCTTTGTGATGTAATCTTGACATATATCAATCCTCTGAGAGAATTGGAAGATCTCACATGACGTTTTTTCGAATAGGGAAGAATTTTCACATTTCAATGAACAAAGAGCTAAATTTAATGTAAAATAATCATGACAAAGTTCTGTTCAACAGTAGAATCCAATTCTTCACATTTTATGAATTGTGGATCGTTATCAAGTCAGAAAGTAGCATCAATGAAATAGTTCATGATTTATGATGGATAAGCATTTTCACTGTGATCCGCAAATCCGCATGGTCCACCTTTGTGGGAAAGCTAAATAAAAATCAAGTATAAATTGTGATGATATTGAACTGGATGAAAATTTGACAGTATTTTCTAAAGGATAGAACTAGAAGTCGACGATCACGTGAAACTCACATAAAGTTATTCATACTGACATGAAAATCTTGGAAACTCTCCACGAAGATTTTAATTCAGAAATAGGGATTCTGCATTGGATCTCATGTGGAAATTTTCATGTGATTCCCTATTCAAGGCTTTTCGATCGAGCATAACTCACAAGGGGAGCACTTAACTTCCGGCTCGCCAATCTTCCCCAGAATTTTTTTACAGTTTGGTATCACCTAGAATATGAAGAATCCGGAGTGACTCCGTCAAATGGGCCTTCTATTCGGAGCTACAGCGTATGACAATAGCATTGCCCATATAGGCCCGTGTAGAAAAGTCATAGATATAGATATACTCGCAATGCTAACGTTTTTGCTTGTAGCTCTGAACAAGAGGCCCATTCGACGGAGTTACTCTGGATTCTTCATATTCTATAGGTTATACCAAACTGTGAATAAATTTTGGAAGAGATTGGCGACCCGGAAGTCAAGTGCTCACCTTGTCAGTGGAATACATCGTGATCATCGCTCGCAGATTGTTAACTACAGACTAATGATAACAAATGAGGAATATAAATGGCTGGATCAATCACGCATGCAAGACACAAATTTATAAAATAAAATGAAATTTATGAATGATGAGTGTGGATGACTCACGTATGTACGCTACTCTAGGAGATCCATTGATTTGATTACAAACGTAGACCAGCAAAATAAGAGTGAATAAAAAGTATCTCATTTTTATCCCCAAGAGAACAGTTCACATAGAATATGTTGGTAGAAGTCAACCTGTTAGTGCCAACTGTTTGATGAAATCGACCTATCCACCTTGAAATTCCACATGAATACGCTTGAAATACTTCATTTCAATCGTACTGATAACGTTCTTAATTATGTATTCGGTATGTCGCAAATGTGATGGATCAGAGTTATAGCTTTATTAAAATGAATCGATTACAAAGTAATTTGAATTTAATTATATTCTTGAAACACTAGTGATGATATCTTCTTTTTCCTTAGTCACTACAGCGATAAATCCATATTCGTCCCACTAATTATGTGCGTGTGGTTTCATGGGATAGTTTCTGAGTTTCATCTTAGAAACAAGAAAAAAATAGCTCTTTGGAGCTGTCAATAAACCCTTATCAGTGCTCCAAAATCAAGTCTTTTTTCAAAAAAAATAGAAATACTTCAAAAAAAGTCACTCATTCAAGGTTTTGAGCGACACTTTGCCATTCACAAAAAATAGCGATTTCTCGGCTCTTATCATCGACTGTATCTCTCAAAACAGCATTCGTATACGTGATTCGTTATTATTCACACTACCCTGTGATTACACAAATCAATAGAGAATATTCTCCTCTGAATTCTCTATTAATTTGTGTAGTCTGTGCACCATCCCTTAATCACAGAGTAGTGTGAATAATAACGAATCACGTACATGAATGCTGTTTTGAGAGATACAGTCGATGATAAGAGCCGAGAAAGCGCTATTTTTTGTGAATGGCAAAGTGTCGCTCAAAACCTTGAATGAGTGACTTTTTCTCTTTTGAAAAAGCAATCTAAGCTAAACATATCGAAGCTTTGTATACTATTTGAACAATGAGAGAGAGGTAATAGATTTTCAAATCCATTGTCATGCATATTTTGAAAAATATTTCATGTTCCCGCCGGCATCGACGATTACAGAATGATATTCCATGATAGATTCCGAGATCCTCCCCCTCCCCTTGCTTACGTGTGTTACGTACTAAATCTAGGGAAATAGTACGTATTCGATATTTGAATTGAAGAATGAATAAGAATGAGTTTAGCTCGAATGGTCCAGTTTTAAACAATGATTTTATGTTTGAATTTACCTTTTGGTTCGCCGACGCGAGTAGGGAGAAGGGTGAATGACTTATACACAGAGTTATGGATAAACTATTTGAGCTATATTGTTCAGGAATATCAAAGACTCGAGAAATAGATGAAGCGTGAAGCGCTTTGACAAAATGATGTGATCTAGCCGAAGGCCAGTGTAGCTCTGATGGCGGGCCGTTCTGCTCGTCGATGCGGCGGTGGCGTGGGCGTCGGGCCCTTCAGATGGGCCCTTATTGCTGTCTCTCTCGCACCCGTGGCTGCCTGGCTAGCGAGAGCGTCGACCGATGTTTGAGAGCCAAATCTTCATAGGTTTCAAAAAGGGGTAGCTTGTATTCAATTATTCTTAACTAATTACGCTGCCAGCTATAGTGACCATTTATATTTCGGTGATTTGAATCGGGCGCGGGTCTTATACCATATTCATCAGTTATCTACTTTATCCACATATCAGCTCGTTACACGTGTATCGATAGAATCGTGCGAGCAACTTCACCAAAGTTGACCCGGAGGCTTGCATTTCTCACCTCAAAAGCTTTCATAAATATGATAAAATAGCTCCGTGCGAGGGTGATGCTTTACTACACGCTTCAGTGTATGGATTGCTCCATCCGAGACTGAAACTATAGCAAAGAAAATACGCTGCTAAAAGTGATTAGCAGAATGCTTTCTCACGGCGTTATATGATGATAATTTTAACGAAAAAGAAAGTATCCTATATTTTGAGTTCTTCTTTCGAGGAAGCATTCCAGAGAGATTCGGGTCATCTGAAAGGAGGTTTTTCCAACAATATCTATTGTTTGATTAAGAGAAAATTTTGATATAGTCGGTTTAAAGATGATTAAACTGGAGTCCTTTGTGGAAATTCCCTTCCCCCGAAAAAATTTTCATATGAACAATGTTCTACGGATTTTATGAAAATTTCGTATCAGCTAATCGATTCAGAATGGCGCATAAGTAAGTCTTTAGGTCATTAGAATTGAGATAAATTAGTCGTAAAGGATGATACGAGAGAAAAATGAATATTAATTCTAATTTTCTACTACTTTTTGAGTTATTCTTTTGAGGAAGCTTCTTATAGAGATTCAGGCCATCTAGACTGAGGTTTTTTTAACAATATCCATCGTTTGGTTGAGACGGAATTACGATGCAGTGGGTTTGAGAAGGGTTAAAATGAAATTTTTTGTGAAAATTTTGATTTTTTCGGAAATTTGAGATTTGTGAAGACTCAAACGAATTTTGGTATTAAACAATCGATAGATAATGCAGAAAAAACCATAGTTTAGGTCATTGAAATCGAGATAAATGAGTCATAAAAGAAGGTACGAGGAAAAAATGAATATTAAGAAAAATTTCCCATTATTTTTTCAGTTATTCTTTAGAGGAAGCTTTTTAGAGAGATTTGGGCCTTCTAGTCTGAGGTTTTTTTAACAATATCCATCGTTTGGTTGAGACGGAATTACGATGCAGTGGGTTTGAAAAGGGTTAAAATGAAATTTTTGGTGAAAATTTTGATTTTTTCGAAAATTTGAGATCTGTGAAGATTTTATAAAATTTTGGTATTAACCAATCGATAGATAATGCAGAAAAAACCATAGTTTAGGTCATTGGAATTGAGATAAATGAGTCATAAAAGAAGGTACGAGCAAAAAATGAATATTAAGAAAAATTCCCCATTATTTTTCCAGTTATTCTTTAGAGGAAGCTTTTTAGAGAGATTTGGGCCTTCTAGTCTGAGGTTTTTTTAACAATATCCATCATTTGGTTGAGACGGAATTACGATGCAGTGGGTTTGAAAAGGGTTAAAATGAAATTTTTGGTGAAAATTTTGATTTTTTCGAAAATTTGAGATCTGTGAAGATTTTATAAAATTTCGGTATTAACCAATCGATAGATCTTGCAGAAAAAACCTTAGTTTAGGTGACTCAATTCGTGGTGAGACCGTGTGAGAAAAAGATATTTATGTATTAAAAGTCGAAATTCGAGCACTTTTGCTTGAAAAAGCCCATGGATCAAATTTGACTGGGAGCCGAAAACTGCCAAATCACTGGGCTCTCAGAAATTGGATTCTTCACAACTTGTAGAAAGCCAAAAATTGATATGGTGAACAGAAAAAGAGAAAGCGTGTCCGATAGAAAACAACACACACACACACACACACATACACGGAGAAAGGGGTGCAAAGATGAGTCTCTGACGGGTTTGGAAGGGCATTAGGAGGAAAAGTGTTACCTACATTTGATAGATTTTGGCGAGAGGAAGAGAATGGTCTTTGGCTTTTTTAGATAAAAGGAATTTTGTTGAAGAATATGTTGGTTTTAATGAAAAATTTGATCAAATTTTCGTTGGGGTGAAAACAAAGCTTTCTCTTTAGAGAAAGCAAAACCCAGAAAATTATGCGTTGAATAGGGGGGCATGTATTGAACTGAATGTATGCGGGGTCAAAGGCTTTGAAACGTATAAGTATGATTCTCAGAGTATATAGCACGCGAAGGTAGAGAAAATTTAACGTAGCGTAAGAAGATACCAAAACATGCAAAGTGAGTAAGAAATAAGATGACTCCACAAGTCGGGTATGGAATTACAATCGGAACAATACTAGTCCCTGCTGTTCACCGAGCGTCATATTTCTTCCCACATGACTGGCACTGACCATCTTCGGACCATCGGTTCACGCACGCCAACGCACGCACCGATTCATACATATTGTGCTAACACTTATACATTGTAAAAGTTCCCTGAATTTTTCAATCTGTAAACTCTTTAATCCTAGACTATCTCGAACTCTTGTTGGGGTTCCATTCGGTGCAATGATTGTAAAATTGCTTGAATTGAAATCAAAGTAGTCAGGGATACAATTTTTACCAAAATTTTAGGTACCCACCAATCGGGGACAAATGATGAAATTCCCGAGCATTCATATAATACTTCCTAGAATTTCCAGATCTGAATAAGTCGCCCCGAAAATTACGGAAAGATAATTGACGATGGAAATCAACTACGACGTACGTGGTCAGAGGTGTGTAGTTATAGTGTCATTCATTCATCTAGTTGTCCATAATTCAAATTTTATGTTGGATCTTCGTAATTTCTCATATAGCCGAATTCATGCTTGTTCATCAAATGTGTAGACTCGAGTAAGTAGCCATGATTGATCAAAATCGTCAAAACTTCTGCTATACAGTGAATCGGGGTGACTTGGTCACTTTGGAGCTTCTGACCAAATACTCGTTGCAATATTCCGACCGAACCTATATGTATCTTAGGTCATTCGACGCGTCTTGATTTCCTTTTTAAAATTCTGTGTTCAAAATTTGATTTCACCAATTTGCATTCTTAAGAATTGTGAAAGAGAGGGTGGCGACAGTCAACCCGGCAACCAGGGTGCATAGCGCAAAATGTAGCTAGGGGACACCGTTGACCACTCAGAAAGTATCATTGGAAGGAGATACAGGTCGATCTAGTGGATTGTTATGGTGGATTTTTACGACGCGATTATTTTACTTGAAAATTTTTACTCCATTCCAACGTAAAGAGGGGCCAATGAAACCCATTATCTTACCACAAATGAGCTGGCATCGAGGCTGGCATGTTCTGAAAGTAGCGTTCCTGAGCTTTGAAACGAGCTTTTTAACGTCCCTTTTCGTAGTATACAGTGTCAAAGCTACGACTTTTACAATTTTTTGGTAAACTTGGCCGAAGTCATCACGGTTCACGGTATTTTAAAAAAGCAGCTGACATTTTTTTTACGAGCAAAACACAAAGTGTCATTGTAAAAAATGGTTGAATTTTCAACCAACATCTCAACCAGGTGATCAAATATTCAACCACACAGGTTGGCTTTTCAACCAGTTGATTGAACTAATCTCTCAACCAAGTGGTTGAATTTATTCAAACAAGTGATTGAATTTCGAGTCTCGTCGATCGGAAATCCGAGTCAAACACCGTGTCGACGATGATTTTATCCGGATGGGTGACCACCAATCCAGATCTGGAAGAGTAACTAATTACCACTAGGAATCAAGGAAGATCACAGAGGGCTGCATTGGTAAGTGACCTTTTAAACAGTACTATCAACATTTCATCAATCACTCAAACACCCTCACCTAAGTCACGTGAATGATACTCCAACCTCTTCACTATATGCATGGGCATATATACGGGATCCACGAGATTGATGAATTGTAGTCTCCGAACGACATTTTTGAATCAGAAAAACAAATTTCCTCACTTTTTCTCATGGACAAATAGGAAATGACATCAGCGGTGGCCACGCGAGCTTTTTTGGTTTGAAATTTAGGTTAAGCAACGTTTTTGCGATTTATTATCCGGATTGATGACCGCTCGGCTGGGGCTGCTGGCTTACGTGAGGAAGCCCCCCATAACCACCTGTCAGTCTAACCCGAGTGGTCATCAATCCGAGTAATGAATATAGCGAAAACGTTATTGCTTAACCTGAATTTTTCCCAAAAAGCTCGCGTGGTCACCGCTGGTGATTATTTCTATTTATTGATGAAAAAACATGACCATCGAAACTCGTTTTTCTGGACCAAAAATGTTGTCCCGGAACCACAATCTATGATCTCATGGACCCACTATTATACCCATAATAAAAGAGTTGGTGAATTTTTGGGGTAAAATAAGCATGGCAGCTCCAGCCGGACGATCACCATTCCAGATACTGGATCGCCGGCACGTTGCTTATCCCAGATTTCAAACCAAAAAAGCTCGAGCAGTCGCCGCTGATAACTTTTTTTTATTTGTTTGAAAGAAAACATGAAAAAATGTGTTTTTCTGAGCCGAAAATGTTATCCAGAGACCACCACAAGTATCCATTCCACGGGCCGCTCAACCACCTGGTTAAAGTTTTTGGAAAAATTTTTTACAGTGTATATTCGCAGGGTTAGACTAAATACTAGGCAAGTGCCATAATGGATTAAGTGATTTATAAAATATTATCTTCTGCATCATCAGGAGCAATGTCTTCCAATCAAATCATATGCTCCAATACCTGACTAAGCATTCACACTTCAAGCGAATGGATTTTGCTTGATCTTGCTCAACTCGAGGTAGTCAATTCACTTTTCTCGCAATTCCGCCGTCAGTTTCAACCTCCCCGATGACTCTCTATCCCTTATCGAATCTATTGCTTCACACTTCATTGTTCGATGATCGCATTGAACGAACGTTTCGAAATCGTTCTCTATTATCTGTTTCATACAGATAAAACTTTCTATACCTATACCTATACACATTCACAGGTGTGCCAATGAATTGACGCTATCGAAGTCCCATTCGAACTCATCGGATTTTTCTCTTTCTCGCTCCGTTGAATCGAAATGCTTCATCGAAATGCCATTGAGCTGCGAGGGGTTTGGATTATTGGCGGGTTTGTTTTATATATTGCAATGGATGGGATTTTGTTCTTGAGTGACGTTTGTGGAAGGTTGAGCCAGACAAAGGCTGATTGCTTGTGAATAATTCGCGTCAATTATGGTTGACGCGCCAGTGATAATGGATCACTTCAAAGCATTGCTCTTTTCGCATTAATTTTTCAGAAACAGAAGCTATTCGTCAATTTTTATGGGATTAAAAGACCAGATTATGAGCACAATTTAATGGGTATCGAATTATTTTTCTATTTCTGGGTAGGCTTTGTTGAGTGAGAGCAAAATTTGAAATGATGGTGAATTAGTCTGGGACCGGACTGAGCACGATGGGCTCAATAATTTGTAAGAGCGATATTTAGAATGTCATTCATTTTCAATCTTTACAGCTGATGGGTTTACATCGTAATCTGCCCAAGCCTGAAAAGCTTTTTGTTCCTGGGCTGTTGTTCCAATCCAAATCAGATCATTTTTGGTGCCTCGATAATTGTAACCTCATCCTCAACATCTCAGAATCGGAACCCAGTCTCAAGATTTCAAGTAGCAGTCCAGGAACAGAAAAGCTTTTTCAGATTTTGTCAGATACGGTGCACACCGAGTGCACATGCCTTATAGAATCATGACTATGGAAATTGAGCAACAAGCATCACAGAAAATGATTTTAATGTTCTTTCGTTTTTTGAAGCTCTGACATCTTCCCTTGGTATTGCTAATCTGGTATAGAAATCCGTAAGTAAGAAAATATTGTATTCGAGGAAAAATCTATCACGACGATTGCAGGATAACACATGGAATTGTAATTTCAATTTCAAAATACAACCTCAGAGTCAGAATTCATCACAAGGACGCAGGAGAATTAGGAAAAATTATAGTTATTCGTGAAGAGAATTTAATAGCTCATTGTCCAACTGTCTCATCTACGGAGGTATTGTAACTGTAGTTTTGCATATTTAGTGAGAAGATGGTCATATTTGAGGATATTGCATGGACACTCGTACAGGTACTGCATTTTTGGCATGTCCCCGTTTTTGAATTTGTAGTTCATCGTCGCCAAAATTTTGGGCAGAATTTTAGTGTAGTGCAGGCAACTCATGAAGTGCATGGTAATTTTTTCAGAATTGTCGGAATCTGAAGTTGGGTTTTGGCAGTGATTTTTAATGGCAAGAGTCAACGAGTTGAGAAATGATAAATATATCCTCACTACAGTTTTTTTTGAATTGATGTCAACAATATTGTTGATCTTTGCTGAATGACAGTGAATTCTACTGAGCGCCAACGAGGGCAATCAAGCGCTACCGTTTTTCACAGAGTACACCAAAGTACCAAACTACATTGAGTTTCTCATCAAATCCTACTGAGAGTCAACCGCTTTCACTTCCATTGGGTATGAGTCAACTGTATCCATCCCTTAATTTCGCCTACGTTTTCACAATGTGTTTCAAAAACAGTTCGCTCTGATAGATTCAATCCGTCGAAAGATGTATCTCAACAATAATTTTATGGTCATGATTCAAACTTCAGTACAATAAGTATTGATAACATGAACGTGTGGCACGACAAAAAAATTGCTATTGTGGTATAGTGCGACTAACCGGCCACATTATTCCTCCCGTCTCGAATCAGGAAATTGGCGTTTAGTCGCCCTGATACCAAAAAATAGGATTGTATTAGCCCTGGTAGAAATTTATCCTAATGTAACACATTATTAGCCATAAAATGGCCATTTTCAGCCAAAATTGGCCAAAAATAGCCATTTTATGTCTATTAATGTGTTACATCGAAGTAAATTTCTACCAGGGAGGGTGGGCCAAAAAAAAGGCTTCTTTCGATAATCGATACGCCCTAGCGTGGAGATGTTGTGTTTGTACATATAGATGTGAAAAAAATTTTGCTGGACGCTGAGAAATGAGATTTTAGGTCCCAGCAAGAGCCATCAAGCTATTTTATCAAAATTAACGCAGGGTCGGCACTCTTTTCTTGCTATCTCTGCTCGCATTCTTGGCGCATCCAAGCATTTTTCAACGTACTTTAGCTTGTTCCAAAACCTACAAAATGAGCTAAAGTACGTCCAATTTCGACTAACCCGAGACAATCTATCTCAATTTTTTCAAAAGGTGGTCATTATTAAAAATCCCAAAAATAGGGCGATTCTCCCTTCAAACTTTTCTCATATTTCTGGTGCATCTGAACATTTTCCAACGTCCTTTAGCTCATTTTAAAGCTTGTTCCAAAACCTACAAAATGAGCTGAAGTACATCCAATCTCGACTAACCCGAGCCAATCTATCTCAACTTTTCCATTTCGAGTTTGAAAGGAGTGAGGCGGGAGGGGGAAGTCGCTTATTTTCGGATTTTTCAAAACTAATCACTTTTTGGAAAAATTGAGATAGATCGGCTTGGGTTAGTCGAAATTGGACTTACTTTAGCTCATTTTGTAGGTTTTGTGACAAGTATGCAAATGGATTGAAACAAGTTGAAGAATATTTAGATGCGCCAAAAACACAAGCAAAGATAGAAAGGAGAATCGACCTATTTTTGGAATTTCTAATAATGATCACTATTTGGACAAACTAAGGTAGATTGGTTCAGGTTAGTCGAAATTGGACATACTTTAGCTCACTTTGTAGGTTTCGGAACAAGCTTCAAAATGAGCTAAAGTACGTTGATAAATGTTTGGATGCGCCAGAAATGCGAGCAAAGTTAGGAAGAAAAAAGGGCCGGATTAGGCACATTCCCATTTAAACCTGCGTTAATTTTGATAAAAGCTTGATGGCTTTTGCTCGGACCTAAAATCTCATTTCTCAGCGTCCAGCAAAATTTTCTTCACATCTATATGTACAAACACAATATTTCAACGCTAGGGCGTATTAGTTCTCGAAAAAAGCCCTTTTCGGCCCACCCTATAGTATATGCACCTCGCTCGTCGGGCCATTTTGGGTCTTTGGGAATCTTTCCTTACACTCGGGGAAATTGATTTCCGTCCCCCAAAACAGCCTAACCTCGCATTGGTGCATAATGTATACTATAAAGAGTGGACTCTAAACACATTTACTGCGAAGTCAGTTTTCTGCACTTTTATTTCAGTCATGATGTGGACTCTGGATTTTTGGCAAATTATGGGGCTGAACTCTTTTCAACTCATCATATATGTTCTTGGCAACGTCATCAACTAGGTTAGATTGTTATGGGAGGCATTTCCCGCGTAAATACTGTAGACGGCAATGATGGGAGAATGAAAAATCGCGGGTTCCACCGGTGAGGGACCGATCGCAGTAAACGTGTCAACTATCACACGGCTGCCTTAAACAATGGAAAAATTTGTAAATTGTTATGATTATAAGGAGAACGGTGCAAAATTGTCAGTTCAAGAGTGCGTTGGTTTGATCATTCATTTACAAAATATTCGAGAATTAGAAGTCCAGTGTCATGGTGAGGGGAATCGTAATTTTGATTTAAGATAGCCTCATCAGAGTTTTCAACCCATTGCGTATCCATCCAGTTCTTAAATTTGAAACGAGGTTTTCATCCTCAAGAAACTCATTATTCTAGACGTTAAATAGCACCTCGTGTGCTTCAAAAAGCGTCTTTAAATAAATAAAGAAAAAAAAGATACTCATTTTGACATTACTCATTACTTGGTGTCATCTAGTAGAAATCTTATAATTTTCCATCGGGTCAAATTCAATTAGTAAACTCACTCCACACAGATACGGACTTGGGATTCGTGTTTCATTTACTCATGCTTATGGCAAATTTTATATGATCGTCATATCGGCTCGTGGTCTGTACAACATAAATGCAGAACATATCTGAGTTACGAATATCGAGCCTGTGCTTTAGTGAATCTTCGCGTATCACCCTCGACATAAAGGAGCCGCTACTCCATATATATTTATCAGCACACACACACACAAAAACCACACTAGGTATTGCTGAATATCACACATACGAGTATCCACATCCACAATAGCACTATACCCTGATGCGAAATTTTGTAAGAGCCACATTCGGATTCGGATGAACACTAGCGCCACTGGTGAGTTTGATAGGAAACTCAAGTAGAGGGTGGTAGTGGCGCCGCTCGGAGGGCGGCTTCATTTCGGTGAAAGCCAGGTCGCGTCAGTGCTGCAGCATTCTACGGATGTTTGCAATCATTTAACTTCCTACTGATAGTGTTTGTGTGAATTCAAAATTTCAGAATTTTTTCCATCATCAAATCGTTCGATACTCGTGCATACAATCGTCGATAAACTTGAAGAAAAAAAATTTTCAGTGCGTGTCTAATGAGAAACGAAGAAAATTACCACGTTATGTGAACGGTGTACATACTGTGATACGGCTAAGTAGATTCAAGTGAATGTGTGCAAAACCAGATACATAGGCTTTCTATAGTATATTCATACATCGTGTAATCAGAGAACACTGCAGCGTGGTTGTCAAGGGCGCGCGACACCCCACATCGCAACCATCCAGAGTAACATACAAGCTAGCAGACTCTGAGAGTATCGAGCGAATCGTTGCGGTCTTTCTGTGTGTTAGTTTACTCCGTTATATATATATTATAAGTAGTAAGGGTCGAGCTACGGTCTGGCGAGACGCTAGCAGATTCATCAGCTGTATAAAGTGAGTTTTTGAAATAATACTAATAATAGTTCATTGGAAGGGGAAAGATATTTTGGATATGAATTTGGTTTTGGGATGGCGGGTGAATACACCTGTTCGAGTCGCACGTGACATCGAGCGCGCGCCGATGGGGGTGGGCCTTTTACAAGAGGCGGTAGTAAAAGGTCATATAGATATGTATGTATGGTGGGAGTCTGTGAGAGAATTTCGTGATCTATTGAGGGCATGGAGCAGACACCCCTTACTCTGACACTGCGTGATCTTCTACCAAGATCTCATCCTTCTGTATTAGTTTTTAGATAGATTTCATGATTGGTCATTTGGTCATTTCGATTCATGGTTGTTGAAAGAAAATTGAGCTTTATTGAAATTTCCAAAGACAGCTGATGAGGTTACAATTTGCTTCAAAATTACTTAGAAATTGTGTACTTTTATGGTGCGTAATTGAAGAGTATGGCGCAGTTCTTCCTAACGAGTTTGTTTGTTTTCAAGAAATACAGTTTGAGAAGTTGGAAGGAGCTGGGAGATTGGTAGTAAAATAATCTTGGCTCGCCCTGCGGGTCGTATGACAATTTGTTAGAAGGACATTGAGCAATTCGCTTGTAAATGAGCTAGTATATGTTTGTACTTTGTAAGTTTGCGTGCTTGATAACCTTGAACTAACAATTTCCGATCAAAGGCTCGAGGGCTTGCTAAAAAGGATGAGTCAGCTCAGTTCGAGAATTTTCCTGGTCCACTCGCTGAGTCTGTTGTGAATTGGCATTTTTTTTGTATGTACACAAGGGCTCAATTTTGGCTCAAAATAGAAATTCGATCACAAACTTCGCAATGTTTTTATACATATTTTATACATTTTTTTGAAATGTTTGTATGAGTGAGACTTATATGGGAATGAACCTCGATCCACAAAATTTGAGCCAAATTCGTCGTCAATGAGGCATTCGGGTACAAACCTGGCTTGATTCTTTAGGCTTCATTCTCCTATGAATTTTACTTGAATATTCAACGACCACTGACCACTTCCTAGATTTTCCAACTATCCAATTATAACCTCATTTAACATTCTTATCTAATATCGATACATTGAACGACATATTGGCGTGGAAGAAATTTGATGCCTGGTCTATTGGTCCTCGATTGATTTTGAAATAATCGTGCTGGTTTCATATGAAGGATTTCCGTGATTAAAGACGTTATCCAGAACATTGAATAGGGCAACTGCTTATTGACATAGTTACAAATCATCCTTAGTAATATCTTGAATATTTATGAAAACACAGCATTGTTACTGCAGTAAATTTTTCAAAACAGTTGAAATTCATGCCCTTCGACACCTCGTGGATACATATTGTGATAGATATCTGGTGAACAAATAGCATTGTGCCGTCAACTATCAAGGACGAAACGTTTGAGGTGATTCCCTCTATACGACTTCCGCAATATCCAAGTAAACAGACATTTATTGAAACACAGTTGAAACATTAATGCCCATCGATCCACAGTCTGAATTTATATCCAACACGTGCTCATCGATACAAACTGTACGTTATACCATAACTTTTGCGGTGAATTCTTTCACAACCAGTCATCCCGCGTCCCCAATTTACCTTCCAAAGTCAGTCTCCCAACAAATGAAATTCATCATCAACGAATCACATCCCATCACAAAATTTCGAATTCCCATTAGGCAGGACATCGTCTTACCAACATCGAAGATCAAATGCAAATGTGATCTGCCTATACACCTTACATAAATCCCCATAGATCCTTCATCGTTATCAGTATACATTTTCTCTGCATTTCATTTTCCTTCGTCCTTCTTCAGCTCAAGCCAGGACTGAAAAGGACGAAGGAGGAGAGTAAGGCAAAAGGACGATGAAGGTTTGAGAGGGACGCGGTGGGTAATGCTGGCGCCGCTCTATGCTCAGAAACGTGACTTGGTTGCAATATTTAAGCAGGCATGCCTCGCTCGACGCGTCAATACTCTGTGTCTGTACAACTCGTAGCTTTTCTCCAGGATACCATTTTCTGATAGGATATACACAGCAATACTGCGTATTTCACGAGATATCGAGATCTGGTACGTAGTTTTGCTTTGGATTGCCGTACTAGAGATCAGTTTTCGTTTGAAATGCGGCATACGTAGAGGCCGGAAAGTTGTGTATGGATGCGGTGAAAGTCGAAACTCGTCTGACCTTAACCTGACATCATCTCCTGAATCTGACATACGCAGCTGTGATTGATCCTTCTGACGCTCTTTCTACACTTTTTAGATTCAGCTGCGATTCCGAATGTGGAAGGTTTATGGGTTTATCCGTGTTACAAGCTTTTTTTACGTAATCCTTGATTAATCCTAATTTGTCGATTCGTGCATTGACCCTTAGTTACTCACGTGCTTACCATTTAGCACACATGGGATTTCAATTGCATCCAAAAACTTAGATTGATCTTTTCAAGATCTGGAACGTCCACGTATAATTTCATATTCTGGCATCATATTTCTAATGAGCCAAAACTAGAATTGCAAGAAAATTTTTTCTCGATAATATCAACAAATATTGAACTGTGAAAATGCATCACCGACAAAACTCAAAATGCTCATTTTTAACTTTATTGTTCCATTATTCGAAGTCCATTTGAAACATAGGAATAATTTTCAGATTGATCTCAATAGGCACTGGTACAGTTTTATCAAGATTTGTAAAATTGCTCGTCAACATAACCTAGAAAAAGGGCCAGAAGATGACATTTTTTGGAATTTTCAGAGACGATGACTGTGCTCTGAATGTACAGATTGAACTTCATACTGATTTTTGAATGGTTAAATTATATGATAGTAACTCCCACGTGAGTAACTAAGGGTTAACTTGAATAGAGTAAAAATTTTCTCGAAGGCACATTGATGCACCAGAGATTTTGGGCTGATGAATTTCCCTTAAAAATGATGACGTTTTTATTAGTAAAAAATTCAACCTCCTATAGCAAAGTGGAATGGAGCTTTCTGTGAAATGGTAAACAAATACGCTGCCAAATGTTATTAGCAGAATGCTTTCTCAAAGCATTATCACCTTAATTGTTTCTTTCACGATGATGACTAACAATTGAATAACAATTCTCTTTCTTTTCTTCCCCATGTCGTTCGGAAACTTTTCAACGATTTTGACGATTATTCGACATTGTGAATAGTTCTTCAACGTTTTTCTGTCTTGAGTCTTGTTTATTTTGCCCATTAGTTTGCCATCCTCACGGAGAGGGAATCATCATCAATTATTCCTTGTCTCATATTTCTGTTATATTCCTTTCAATCAAATCTATCTTTCCCTCAGAAATCCTAAATATTCATCGACATACTTACAGTTTTTTTAAAGTCAATTCATTATTTCATTGTTGCACAAAAATTTTCTTTGGAACTGGATGGTCGAGGATTCATGATAAAAGATGTATAATAAAATTGAAAGGAGAAATAGGATTTTTCCTAATAAAAATTATTGAGGGTGACGAACTCATCGATGGAATGAGCTCAAAATAGACTGGGCTCACCGTCCACTAATGTTGAATAGTCCCTCAAAATTTCGAAACGATCGGTAGAAACGCCAAAGAGTTTTCAAATGGCATAGGAGAGGTAAATAAAAGAATCGATAATTGAAAATTAGGGGAGTAAATAAAGATTCAGTAGCAACCAATCGCTTGCAAAGTGCTGATGAATGATAGGGATACATATGTTAGATCTATATTTGAGAAAATTGAGATAATATCTTGTTTTGAAAGTAGTATGAAAAACGAGATGTTAATTATAGGATGAGTGGCATGAGCATTGGAGTGAGTATGAAGCTTGAAATGCACGGAGATGTTTGATGGAGTAAGAGGAAGAAGTTGTTCAAATTTGGTGGTTATTGAGTGGATGGTTGAGGATTTATGGTAAGAGATGTAATAAAATTGAGAAGAGAAATAGGAGTTTTTCTCATAAAAAGTATTGAGCGTGACGAACTAATCGATGGAATAAGCTCAAAATAGACTGGGCTCACCGCTCACCAATGTTTAATAGTCCCTCAAAATTTCGAAACGATCGGTGGAAACGCCAAAGAGTTTTCGAATGCCATAGAAGAGGTAAATAGAAAAATCGATATTTGGAAAGTAGGGGGTTAAATGAAAATTCCGTATGAACCTATCGCTTTAAAATGGCATTCAATGATACGGAGAGAGACTCTAGATTTTTTAAATGGAGGGAGGTTAATGATAATTATGATGTTTGGACCAACATTGAAAAAAACCCATGTTGAATTGTCGGAGGAATAATTTCTGTGGAAGTTCAACTAATCAGTCAATAAGGCTCAAATCTAGTGGAGATAATCATGAGCTAATTTGAAATGAACCCTCGAAATTTCATGAAGATCGGACAAAGGGGATAGGAGTGGTTGTATGGTAAGCAAAAGACAACGAACACACTAACACACATACGGACATACATATGCACATGGCAGTTTAAAATAATTTGTAGCAGGTGTTGAATGTGTGGTGGGGTAATGTATGGTGGTATTGATCGATAGATCTCGTCGAGTAGAATGAGATAAAACGACTCTCATTTGCCGGAAAGAAATATAGAACGGTGAAAATTGAAGAAAACGAAAAAAATTTTAGCGAAAAACTCCGCAGCATTACAAGGCTTTCTCTTTGAGATAGCAAAATTGAAGAAATGAAATGAAGTACATCGACCCTGCCTTAATTTCACAATTTTCTTGATGAACAACATTCTGGAATGTTTGAATAGAGACATAGTAAAAACATTCAAATCAAACTCAAAGATATCAGATAAAAATATTTTTCACTATGAAGACATCGCGTCAAATTTTTAGTATACAGTCGTCAAAATTATAAATTGCTTGATTTTTGTGGAATAATTAGAAAATGTACTTTAATCATCAATACAATAGATTTTGCATGCTGCGAAATCAACAGTATGCAAATTCAAATGCTACTTACTGCAGATTCACGCTGAAGTTTCTGTTGTTGAACAAGTTGATGCCTGTCCAATTTAGTGTACTAGAAACTCTCCACGCGCGCAAGCGCGCTGTTTCTCAAATTTCAAAATTATATAATAAGGGCATCAAAACCATTATATATACCACAGTAAAATTTATTGAATTTCATCAGATTTCTTTCTGTTTGGCTCAAGATGCCTGTGCTGAATGATGATACATTCGGAGGCAAAATCGTATTACCTTGATCGGTAGCTCAAAATTTTAAGACACTTTAATGGTCCATTCGATCTGGCAATTTGCATCGTTCGTGACTTTCGGTCCACTCCCTTTTACTCAAACAAAAAAGAAATATATGTATCTTCGGCCCAAGCACTCCGAACAGTCTAAATCTAATCAATCCCAGAATTCTGATTTCGTAACTGTATTCGCGCAATTTACGCGCGCAATCATCAGGTGTTAGCGGTAAATGATTAGAGTCTTGCTTTTTTCACCCACTTTGTTGAATCAAATAAGTCAGAAGCAGCATAACTGCTGAAGTCCAGCGTTTTCCAATAACGATAAAAGTGATGGAAAAAAGGTTGGATGAGCGTCGTATCTAAGGGGACGTCGGAGTCCTATCAATACTGTACAGTTACCGACATGATCGAGTTTTCGGATTTCTCGATGAATTTTTGAGATATCAAAAAACTAAAAAGTAACCCCGATTCTGTGAGTCATACAGAATCGGCGTTACTTAGTAAAATCCCGATACCTCGAAAATTCATCGAGAAATCCGAAAACTCGACAATGTCGGTATCCGACATCCTCTTAACATGTTTGCTGATAAGCGCTTATGAAAGTACGACCAAGTTTTTCTCATGATCATCCTCAAAATAGAAATTCCAATCATGGAGAAATTCACAGGCAGAGACCTGAGAAAATGTATCATGATTGAAAAGATCATCAAACCTTTCTTAACTCTACAACTTTCTACCTCGTTTGATCGTTGCACGCAGCACGATGAAAATTCATTGCATCAAGATAAGATACGCTATCCATTGGAACACGTCCTTTCACGTCCATGCCTCGTCCTTCTTTTTCTTCAAAAATCCACTATTATACAATTTTTCTCGAAGATTTGATAATTCACGATCAATTATTTTATAATTTATGAGAAGAGCAAAATTTTTTCCCCGCCGATACCCCGAAACTCAACCTCAAATCTCCATCACAATAAAAACATTGCAATTAAAAATCAGAACATAAACATATTGTCAGACACAACCACAACCATTCTCATCTCCAAACAAAAGTAAGATATCGAAAAATTCGAGATACGCCAACTTTTCGATTATCCTGCGGATTAATAGGAGGGATCTAATTGTAGCGTGAAGCACTTTGAAACAAACCTTCAGCTACTCCATTAACATCATTCGATAGAAAAGTGTAAAATTCGTTTCCCTATTCATAGCCAGGTATTTACCTCTTTCAATAATGAGGTAAGTGTGCCCAACTTACCTCGGCGCCCAATATGCCCTGATGTGCCGATCTCAGAAATGCGCACTCGATGATGTCACCGTATCTTCTTTTTCCATCTTCTGTGCGGGAAATGACTTTTCATATCGAAATGTCCTATTTACGTTCAGTATGTCAGAATATGAGAAAGAAGTGGTTCGGATCGATCCCAGATGAATTCTGCGGGTCCCAGAAAATTTATCGTGAGTTTGAGTTTCTCACTTCTTTCTTTTGCACAGCTAAGAAGTAACCGAGGGAATCGCGTTTAGTAAAACTGGAGCCAATATTTTTTGATTCGACAAATCTTAGTGTGCACTCGGAAACGAGCTGAGCTGCACTGATAGTGTCGGTCAGTGACTGTTCGAGATCTGTGGTCTCTCTCGCACTTGTACCACACGTACCACGACTGACCGTCATCCTGGCAGTCCACTCTGTTCCTGAGTGTACCTCAGCGCATTTGATTCCTTGTCTCATGACTTCTAGAAATTACTTTTTACAGTTTCAAAATTCCGATCTGGAACTTTTCTATAAGCAAAACACGGAGATCGTTTACAAAACATGTGGGCCAAAGTGGTGTGTACCCAACATGTCTCCCATATGGTTATCTCGAACGGGCGTGCAGCATGACTTTCTTTTCTAATACTCGGGAAATATTTATCTAGTCAAAATAAATCGAAAATAGTGTTTTGGGCCGACGGAAAGTTCTAAAAGTGGTTGTACGCTAATAGAAACGATTTTGTGCACTCCATCGCCGACTTACACTGTTTTTGGAGAAATTGAGAGATCTCAACTCCTATTGATCAAAATTACACGCATTTTAGCTAATTTTAAAGGCCTTGAAAGAAGCTTCAATATGAGCTAAAACGCGTTGGAAAATATTGAGGCGAACCAAAGTTGTTGGGAAAATGGCTCGATGAGGGAATGTTGCGGGAACTCCTTTTCGTGAACTTGCAAAATAGCATTTTTCGTTTCGATGGTTGGAAGTTTGGTTTTGCTTTTCTAACGATTGTTTTAGTGAGCCCTGGCGAGGGTCAAAATTATCACGAGTGAAGCAAAAAAATTCGCACCCAAATATCGAAATATCATTCCCTGAGAAAATTGCGATAGCTCGATTCTGAGTTGGTCAAAATTGAAAACTCATTTCAGAAGTCTTGAAACAAGCTCCAAATAAGCTCAGGTAAGATTCAAAGATATTAAAGTGGGTCGAAACTATTGTCTAAACGGATCAAGGGTGTCATGTTGGGCGCACTTACCTTAGTCAAATTATCGAGATTGTATTTGAGACTATCATAAGCCTCTGAAGTCAATCGTATCTCAGGGGTCATTCATACACTATACGCTTGGGGAAAATCCATAATTTTAAATCTCCCGGACCTCCTCGCAAGACATTTTTGAAATGAAAATTACCGACGCCTATTATACAGTATATAGGGAATTTGCAGAACGCAACTAAAATACTTGCGTATAGGTACTTTTTTCGTTGATCGCCCCTAATATCTTGTCAATCTATTTTTCATGGATTATACTCGAATATACATTACTCCAAGTCCAAAAGCAGATATCCATTCGAAAAGAGCTTTCCATGACAAAGTGAAAATTATGAACAAACAAACAGATCTTAATGGATCCTGAACTGAATGAAATCCTACAAATCCATTCGGGATACTTACCGCGAAGGCAAAGTTGCTAATAAAGAGCACTTCGATATTCTTGTGACAACCCCATGAAACTTTTCAAATAAAGCTCATGAAATTACAGCCTCTGACAGAGCAAAGGGGATGAACATTTCAGACCTATACACACGACTGTTGGCGTCAGCGTCGCTTGGAATTGACAGGAGATATAAACTGTCGAGACTTCGCAATGGGTCGTGAAACGATGCAAAACTGTGCAGTAGTCAGTCAGGCACAGACAATCACTTATACAATCCTGACAGTCGAATATCGATCAGGGCAAGTTTAGTTCACCCTGTACAGAATCAGCAGGATGAAACTCTATGCATTTGGTGTATAGCGCAGATGACGCGAAGCATGAGAGAAATTCCCGCCATACGCTGAGGATGAAAATTTATGGGGCGCTCGAGAGATATGCGTCAGGCATATAGGACTGAAAAGAGTATAGAGCATCCGCAGAGTTGGCAAAAATGACGGGTGGTCTTTTTAATATGCCAAGCTCGTTCCAGTTGGAAAAATTTCCGGAATTACACAGCTCGCGGGTCGTAAATTCAGTCTTACACCGAGCAAAAGAACTAAGCTTAGGTATATACGGGAAGCGATATTCAAGTGCGAGAAGTAAATCTTACCGACACGGTGTGCCAGGTGGAGGCTCTGTTCTTTTGACCATTGTAATGGCCAATGTAGAAGGTGAAATGGATCTTTATGAGCGTTGCTCGTTTGTTCGTGAACATCGATCAGTTTCTCTCGAGTAGTGAGATGAATTAACTCGAGGATTTTATTTCTGGAGAATAAAAGTTGTCCTGGTGTGCCGGATGGTGATGGACATGAATGCTTAAAAATAGAATTGACAATTCTGGGAATCAGGATCGCTCATTGGTCTCACATTGGACGATCCCTAAAAAAATTTATGCCTTTTAGAAGGTGATAACGATTGTCCAGAACTGAGTGATAAGATCAAAGGAGAATTTGAATCTCAGGATAAAAATGAGTTTGTCATTCAATGAATAATCGAATGGAGTGGCTTATGATCCTAGATGTTGAGATATTTTAGATAGAAGAGAAGAGTTTAGTTCAAACAGTATGAGAGTTAATTTCAGCAGAATTCAAAGATAACCGTGAGTACTTGAATTATTTTGAACATGACGTTTTTGCATGAGTTAGAATATGAGTGACTGAGAATATTCTCCAATATTAGAATATTATAATCATGAAATTTACTTTTGCATCCCATGATTTTGAAGAACAAGATTTTCTAACTCAAAGCTGCCTCGTAAATATAACTGGGAAACTATCACTATTGCACGCTTCAATGCATAACTGGAGCAAATTACTAGATCTCAAAGTTTTTAGTTATTCATAACTTTTTTTCTTCTTCTGAATTTAGCAAAGGCATATTCAGGAATATCCATGGATTTTTTAAATTCAACGGATCATTCCAATGAGTTTCTGAAAATTGACTAAACTACATTTCAATCATACTCGTGATACCAAACGAATCTAGAACCTTTTAAAATCTTTGTAAGTTCATGTGCCAAAGTCTCGGCCGAAGTCTATACAAGAAGTAACGATCACTTACTCTCGTTGATCTGTTTTTCGCAAGATCGTTACTTTTCAATACATTGTAACAAGTCAAATCAATTCGATTTCTTCACAAAATCTCATTTCACATTGATATCTTTGAGGATATTCTTCATCACAAGATATGTTTGAAATGCAAAACCCGTAACGTAAGCGTAGGAGAGGCATTTCCACCCGAGAGGAAAAAATTGAGAAAACAGATGCTCACATTTCTTACAGCGTTACACACCTCGGAGACGCTGCTTTGCACGGGAAATATGTATTTGGAGAGCCGCTCCTTGTGCCGTTGCGAAAGAAAAAAAGGAAATGTGTCGAGGTGCTACCTGCGAACGGTGACCCGGAAAAAAAGCATACAGCAGCGAAGGAAAAAAACACTAGACACAGCAAGAGCGGCAAAAGCTTACCACGACCGGTATGATAATAGACTGGCGCGCCGTTCGTTATCACGCCGTGCTGCATTTCACATGAGCCATCCTTATATTTTCACACGGAAAAAAATAGTTTGTTAGATTCACAAACGTCTGTTTGTAAAATTTGTGTTTGTTGGATTAACAAACTAATTTGTTAGTTTTACAAACTAGTTTGTAAGATTTACAAACTACTAATTTGTAAACTAACAGATGTGTGTTCTCCGTTACCCAAGTGCAGATTTATACTGGTACTCGCGGCAATTATCGATGAACCTAGTTCACAATGAGAGATTTTTCAATAGTTTCCATCGCACGGTACCTCATCGAGTTGATGTTCACAAATATATAATATGATAATACGTCGGTCAAACGCCGTATGCCGCGGGAAATACGGCGCGAAAAAATTTACCGTGAGTACGGAAATCCGCGAATACCAACGTATCCGCGGGGGGTATGTTTCGGAAAATTTTACCGCGAGTATGGAAATCCGCAAAATAATTTTTGAGTTTGTGAAATCCAATCTTTACAAACGCTTTACAAACTTAGTTTGTAAATTCAACAAATACAAACTTTACAAACAGGTGTTTGTTTTGCCAGTTTGTATTTGTTGGTACAACAAACTAGTTTGTTGGACCAACAAACTATTTTTTTCCGTGCAAGCAAAAATTTTATATGCACCGCAAGGTGCTTGTCACCACTGTGCAAATTCAGATCGAGGGAGAGCATTTTTACACGACTGGAGGTCTTTTTGGGGATTTATCCAGTTCTCTTTTTTTCAGTCACTATTTTGTCGCTGAGAAGAAGTACTTCTGAACATATGGGTTGTACAAGAAAGCCTGTCACACAACCGTGATGTGAAAACGAGGCAAATTTGTTTCTTCGTGGCAGCTCAATTTTGACACAGCCATACTTGTCACGAATTGCAAGGTAGATGCATGTACTTTCTTAATGGGATGGGTGACAGAATTGTGTAAGAGTACGTGACATTGTGGCAGTACATGAATATCTCCGTGGAAATTTTGAAAGAGAGTGTGCCTGCTTGTACGAACCTCGGTACAAATCCTTTAAATTTCGAGGAAAAAACCTCAAAGGTCATGTCGATGTATCTTTTCGTGCACTTTTTGGTGCAATCTTTTCTTCTGAAAGAAGATAACATTTTACATCAATATCAAATTTTCAAGGAATAGGAAAAATGAGTTTTTGAGAAATTAATATTTTTGTATACTTTATCCTCTCGCTCACTGAACCCGCCAATAACCTCGAAATCAATTTCACATGATCGATTTTGTTAGGTACCTCCAAGACGTTTTGAATGGTGCAAACCGCATTCCCTTATTCTGATGTGATTCGAGAAATATGAATTTTAATGAAAAATACGCTGCTAAAAGTGATTAGCAGAAAGCTATCTCCAAGCGTTTATGATGATAATTAGAATCACCAGACCATCATCATCGTAAAATTGTATGGAAAATAAAATGTGAAATTCCTTTTCACATCATAATTGAAACTATATTATACTCTTTATGTATCTTTATTAATGAGGGTTTCCATGGAACTTTTAACTATTGACCCTCTGGAATGAAAAAAAAAATTTTCGATACACTGTGCGTAAAAGTGCACTTTGCGCACAGTTTGTCTTCTTTTACTCACAGTTTATCGAAAAGTATAGTTCGATACACGGGCGTAAAACCTATCATTCGCATCCTCGTGATAATTCCGACCTTCGGCTGCGGCTCGGGCCGGGAACCCATCACTCGGACGCGAATAAAACGTTTTACGCCCTTGTATTGAAATGTACTATTCTCATCGCACACGTTTGAAATGGGTTTCATGTGATTCTTAGACCTTGAAAACATTTGGAAATACGCTGCTAAAAGAGTTCAGCAGAATGCTTTCTCATTGCGATTGATGGAGCCAAATAATCACATATTATTCATTCAAAAATTCAAATATACTGATTTGTTACAATGATCTATTCTCCTTATGGAATTTGTATCAAAATATTTATTTATCCAAGATATCGATATTATCAAATGATGAAATTCATCAAATAATTATTCTAATGGACGATAAATCATTTCTCTATCATTTTCATATACTCTTCCAAATTTTCATGTTTACCAAGGATACTCTTCCAGAATTCCAGTCAACAATATTTTAATTTATACAACTCGACGCGGAAACTGCGACGCTTCCTCGCTGCGCGAGGTAGCAAGGAAACACGCAGTTTCTACGTCTCGCCGTAAGCCGACGTCCAACAAGGTTTTCGTCAAGAACAACGTTTTTGCACGAGACTAATAATATACTAATGAATGATTCCGCAGTGTTATCAAGAGGCGCGATAGCGCCTCGCTGGCGAGTATGAGCCGACAAAAAATCGAGCGAGGCGCTGTGCCTTATATACTTTGAATTGGGGGTTTCCTAACCTCACACATTTTTCCCAACTTACTTATTTCAACCACCCGGGTGCACAAACATCTCCTGCCTCTCTATTCAGGGCTGTTCTCATACGGACTCACTGTTGGTGTCATCAATTTCCCGATTCTGACCGCTGGGACTTTTATTTCGCTTCGCCAATTTTCACCACCTCAAAAAAATTATCCATTCGATTTGTTTAGACCCTCGAATGCAGCTTCGATTTGTTTAGACCTCGAACGCACAGCTTCGATTCGAGAGGTGTCGATGAGCGAGTGAGAGAGAGGAGAGAGAGAAGATCCGTCTGCTTTGTTTACATCGCCATGCATCGCGGACCGCGGTGCCGCAATCTCAATTAGTGCATGATTCTATCTTGTTTGGACGAAATAGAAGCAAAATGTGTATGTTTTCGTGGAAAAAGCAGCTATTGAGAGTTAGGTATTCTCAAACGCGGTATATTGTGGAAACCTGTGCAAGATGTATGCTGGGATTCTTTGCCCCATCAGATTAGGAGTTTATAAATGCAACTTTGAAGTCTTGTATGTGATGCAGTACTAAATGTCTTCAGAAGAATCAAGGAGCGTTTGCCAAGTACATGAAAATATGGCTTTGAGGTCCAATAAGTCACTTCATCTGCGTTAATACTTGTGATATTGCTTTCCAGGTTATTTTTTCTAAACATTCAGTCGAAAGTTGGATGGGAAGTTTCAGTAATTGATTACATGTTATTACATGCATATACTGAATAATCTAAATGAATAAAGATTGAGCGGTCATTATCTCACTCTTGGTCTATTGATATTACAATCCAGATCGATATCGCTGTGAGGACCAGACAATACATTTTATTATTTTGACTGCTTCTAGGCTGATTTTGAGTTTTATTCATTGGTGTCATCAAGTAAGAAGCTTGAGAGCTGGTATGTGACAATAAATATTGGCAAGCGGTCAAGCGCATTTGATAGAACTACCACACACTTCCACAATCTTTCAGATCCAGATTAATAACTCTTTCATCGTCACAATCATACCTGCAACTCATGGGTCCATTTAGTATTACTAAAAAGTTCTAGCAGAGTTATTGGTGCTCCAAGGAAGTTTGAAATCGTGTGTTGTAATTCATGAGTTGAGATGTGATGTAAAGAAGATATTCAAGCGCTCCATAAGATGGGAATGAGGGTTTCTGGACTTTATAGGAGTTGAAGCTTGAAATTCTGCTCACAACTTTTGACTATCAGGGAATCAAATATTTATATAGGGTAGCAAAACCTATGTCACTCAAATTTTCTTGTCACCAAAGTTGAATTGGAGCGGCTTTTGCTCCTCTTGTATTATTCCTCAGTACTATTTCACTCCAAATATTGATATCATGTTTGTAACCAGGGATATGTTAATCTTCTGGTTCTAAAACATATCCTGAACAATGAGGAATCAGGAGATTTCTAATCACAATCATAACATCCCAACTTCCACTCTGAATGAGGAATGTCTAATATTGTTCAAGCATTGATGTTATGATTGTGATAAGGAAATTTTCTAATTTCTTATAAATGAAGTAAGTTCTAGAATGAGATAAAGAGAAATGTCTCGTTCAAAAATATAGAATCAATACTTGTGTGGAATAATATCTGGGGATTTCTCAAGTATATCAAGAGCCGCTCCAAGTCAACTTGGTCAAAAAGATAATCTGAGTGACATAATTATTTATATTCTAGAGGGATATGTGATTAACAGATTCTCAAAAGCTGTGATCAGATGAGGAAGTTGATTTCTTCGTTTTGATTTTCATAAGAAAGAAATTAGATCCTTCCCCCCTCCATTAACTTTTTTCAAAAGTATAACTTGGCGAGTATGAGTTTGTTCCTCAAAATTTATTGATTTTCATCAGGTTTCTACAGTAAAAATGATGATTGATTCAATTCAGCTGTATCGCATAATTTCAACTCTTGAAAGGAATGAAATCAAAGGAACTATGTCGAGTATTTTTGTAAGTTCGAGAGACCAACCATTTTCCGGGCGAAATACTTATGGCATTGTTTCAACTCGTGAAAGGAATGAAATGAATAAGAAACCATGTCGAGAGTTTTTCGAACAAGTTTGATTGTATAAGGTGATGAATTTCGGAAATTTTGCACGGTCTTTCTTATTCGTTGATTATTAAAACCAGAACTTGAATGAGAAAAATTGAAGAAGTCAAGTATAGTTGATTAAAGAATCACGCTAATTATTCTCGAAACTGTAGATTTTTCTCTGAAAATGTGGAGCGAATAATCACTCGTTGCTCTCTCATGTATTATATGAACTATTATATGAGAGCGAGGAGTGATTATTCGCTCCACATTTTCAAAGAAAAATCTACAGTTTCGAGAATAATTAGCGTGATTCTTTAATCAACTATACTTGACTTCTTCAATTTTTCTCATTCAAGTTCTGGTTTTAATAATCAACGAATAAGAAAGACCGTGCAACATTTCCGAAATCCATCACCTTATACAATCAAACTTGTTCGAAAAACTCTCGACATGGTTTCTTATTCATTTCATTCCTTTCACGAGTTGAAACAATGCCATAAGTATTTTGCCCGGAAAATGGTTGGTCTCTCAAACTTACAAAAATACTCGACATAGTTCCTTTGATTTCATTCCTTTCAAGAGTTGAAACTATGCAATACAGCTGAATTGAATCAATCATCATTTTTACTGTAGAAACCTGATGAAAATCAATAAATTTTGAGGAACAAACTCATACTCGCCAAGTTATACTTTTGAAAAAAGTTAATGGAGGGGGGAAGGATTTCATTAGTACAATAATTCCTTATCGACGGATCTCTACCAAGACAGATTGTTGATGCGTATGCTGTCGCTAACATACCGCAAGAATCAGAACTAATCTGTTTTTATACGTCGTATGATTGAGACGTCGGCGAAGCCAACAAAGCTATCGCAAAGAACAAAGATTTTTGGCACTCGATGCATAATATACTATTACACGTTCTTGAAAACTACGAAATCATCTTCCAGTACAGGAATTTTTTTCAATGTAACCCCTTTCTTTACATGAAAAATGACTAAAAAAATTGGACGAAGTACTACAAAAGGGACACAAGTAATAAGGAATATAAGGAATATTTGGGGAATGAATTATGTTTCCCGGAGATAAACAAATCAAAATGATCAGAATGTGCAGAAAGTTGGTTATGAAATTTTAAGAATAACAAAAAAATTTGTTATATATTTGATTTACTGACATATGAACCAGGCATGAGTATTCTGAGCTATAAATGATAATTTGAATTTAAAAGGAATCACTCGTCGTGACTATATTGGAAATGGGATGAGTCGGTTCTAAGAAAACCAAGTAAAATGAGTATTATTTTACAAATTTGTTATTTGAAAAATAAACCATGGAGTGTGGATTTCGATTCGCGCTCGGTACTGGGTAGAACAGAGTGAAAAGAACGTAAAGTTTGTTATTGATTTTTATCAACGTGACAAATCGATTGGTTGATACAGAATTTTGGTGAAGAGATGATGAGATTAGGAAAGAAAGCACTTTAGTGTCGGTGAACGTAAAAATTGGAATAACAATGTCTCATGCGGAACGCAAAATTTCTTGATCCACTTGACAAACTCTTTTGAGACTTTGTGGGTGTATTTTGAAGATTGTGATGATGATGCCAGTGAATTTTGAGCATGATCGCACGAGTATTTTTTGACTTGTGAATTTTTCAATGAGAAATTTCAAAATTTGCCGAAAGAAGCACATCTTATAAATGATTTGTACTTCATTCTACTGTATGAAAAAAATTCCAGGGAGGTGATTTAGATGTTTCTCGACGTGTTGAATCGATTGGTTGATACGGAATTTTGTTAAATTGTGATTATAAAGGTCTTCCGGCCCGATGAAACAGAGGTATGAAGAAGCTAGAATAAAATGAGCCTCAATCGGAATTCCGTATTAATCAATCGATCCAGCACGTCGAGAAACGTGTAAATTCACCGCCTCAGATTCTTGGAGGGGGGAGGAGACGATATTTCTAGTTTTTAAGAGAAAAAAAAATCACAGATGAATGAAAAAAAAATTCATAAGTATGAAAGTAATCATCGGGGGGCAGTGAAAATTTAGCATTCCCATCTAGAGACGCCCCCGAACATGGCATAAAAATTTCAGGACGATTTATCAGACCAGTGATGAGTTTTGCTGAGCAATAGGAATAGAGAACAACATACATACACACACACAGACACGGACAGAGGGCTCGAAAGATGGGGTTGTACTATTTTTGTGAGGGCTTATAAAGAAAAACTGTGACCTACATTAGATAGATCTTGGCGAAAGGAAGAGAATTATACAAATTTCATGTATTCAAGAGGTTCACTGAAGGAGAAAAACATTTTTTTGGAAAAAATTTGACGAAAATTCACCTGGCACCAAATGAATGCTTTCTCTTCCGAGAAAGCAAAAGTCACTCTCTTCCAAGCCGAGGTATCTGGTTTAGAACGACATGTACGGAATTTCACACTTAAAACATTCGTGAATCAACTTCAATCGAATAGATTCGATTCAAAACATTGTCTAGACGATCGATACGGATTATATTTTGCCTGACTTGACTTCAAGATGAATTTCATCATCGATTTCTTCGGAATTCGATGTAAATTTCCAAAATCGAGTCAAGAGCTATGAGTTTCATTTCAATTTCTAGAATACACTGTGGTGTTATTCTGTTCATATTTCAGCCGTATACTATGTAAAAATCAAGAAAATCGCGATACCATCACATTTAGAGGCTTATTCAGCTTACCATTCTAATTCAAATATTTCTCCTCAGCTTCTCACAGATATACCGATCGACAATTGCAACTCAAAACAGTGCGGTTATGTCCTTTTTGTGATGAAGAAAAAGAAGCACAACGTCCCAACCCTGTGCTTCGCGTCTCCTGAGTATGCCATCAAAGAATGACCATTTTCAAAGCCAGTGGCGCAGTAACTTTATGAGCTTTGAAGCTTTATATAATTTCTCCGGATCAACGCACACTCACAAACCAAACAGGATTCGATTCGTCTTCTTTTTAACTTCGAAAACTCATTGCTAAGTTCTCCGTTTCGCACAAGGTATTTCATCATTTTCGTAAACAATAGCCAGAGAAAGTTTTCCCGCAAAACTCGGTTACATCGATAAATGAGAGCTAATATCATAACCAAATTAGTGCTTACCTCTGAATCAAACATTCTCTCAAAATATAAGATTAGCAAATGGATATATTATTCCAGCAAAGTAGTTGAGGCATAGGTATTTTAGTTACAGCCTTATCAAGTCAAAAAATCGCGTTGGTACGTTTGTAAACTACCCAAAAATCATCTTTTGCGGTCTGCTATTGACAAATCAGGATGCGTTTCAATAAAAAAGAATGAGGTCCATATTGAATGATGCCAAATACTATAAAATGCCACTCCTGTGCACTCCGAATAGTTCAAAATACTCCTGGAACACTGCAGTAACACAAAAGTTGAAAGTTCCGGGGAAACCCTCTAATATCAATATGAATCTCATAAATCAGATATTCGTTGAAAAATTCTACATTCTCACAGTAACAATACCAATTCAAAATTATCAATATCATCGATCACTCGAAGAACTTTACATTAAAGCAAAATCTCATTCTAAAGAAATCTCCTTTGGATATTCTTCTATTACTCCTGATTTTATAATTTTCAGTAGATGACTTCTCATTACTTCTGAATCCCTGCAATATGATTCTTCCGAAAATTTGACATCTGTAGACATTGAATTAAATTTCGGTATCAACCATAGACATAGAAGTATAGACTGCCGGTCCCATACCTTCGCCGTTGACATCGAGGCTCCCCAATGAGAGTGAGAGAGAAGCAACATAGGAATCGCGTGCTAAAAGCGTGCACCTTGGAGCATGCCGTCTCTCTCACTCTCACGCAAAGGTCTATGCTTCGATGACTACGGCAAGTATACGGGACCAGCAGTCTATACTTCTATGTCTATGGTATCAACCAATCAATAAGGTTATGCAGAAAAAATCATAGTTTAGGTAATTAAAATTGAGATAAATGGGTCGCAATTGGAGGTAGACGGAAAAAAATGAATATTAAGAAAAATTTTCCATTATTTTTTGAGTTATCATTTAGAGGAAGCTTTTTAGAAGGATTTGAGCCATCTAGTCTGAGGTTTTTCCGATGATATCTATTATTTGGTTGAGACAGAATTTGGATGCAGTAGGTTTAAAAAGGCTCAAAAAGAAATTTTTGGTGAAAATTTTGATTTTTTTGAAAATTTGAGATCTGTGAAGATTTTATAAAATTTCGGTATTAACCAATCGATAGATCTCGCAGAAAAAATCATAGTTTAGGTGACTCAATTTGTTGTGAGAGTGTGTGAGAAAAAGATATTCATGTATTAAAAGTCGAAATTTGAGCACTTTTGATTGAAAAAGCCCATGGATAAAATTTGACTGGGAGCCGAAAGGTGCCAAATCACTGGGCTTTCAGAAATTGGATTCTGTACAACTTGTAGAAAGCCAAAAGTTGATAAGGTGAATAGTAAAAGAGAAAGCGTGTCCGGTATAAAACAAGGAATTTTATTGAAGAATATGTCGGTTTTAGTGGAAAATTTGATCAAATTTTCGTTGGGGTGAAAACAAAGCTTTCTCCTTAGAGAAAGCAAAACCCACAAGTTTTGTTGTTGGAGATAGATTGAAAGGATGAATTAAGATGTGTCCCATACGCCTGGAAAATCTTCATGGGGTCTCATGGGTGGTGAGAAGCTCATATCTCGTACCATATTATCGAATGGAGAAGCCAGGAAAACAATCTGAGACATGACCCTTCTTTCGTAGGTCTGTTTCGCGTGGAATTACTCATAATGGGAGATACTTGCAATGCAGTCTTAAACCCGAGTCGAATCTTAGAGTCAATAAGAGAAGGAAAGGAATCACCTAATGAGGAGTGATCCACAGTGTCTTTTTGGTAGAATGAATTAGCCTGATATTGCAATCTTTCAAACTTTGCTGATTTCATGGGCGGTAAAAATGATTCTATAATTAGCATACGCCTATAAACCTGAGATGATATCACCAGCTACAAATTTCCATGGACAACAAATTTCCTCCACCCAAACTAATTTTGGAGTCAAATTCACCTGGATATTCTCCATAGCATTCTTCCATTGAACATGAGAATGTCATCTCGTGGCTCTCTTGACGGCGGTACATTTGCACGTCTTTTTGGGACTTTTGTACGTAAAAAACCCCAAATTTTCCATAAAATGTCTCTGATAAGGCTGTCCAAGGAGAATGTTTCCTTTCCCTTTTTGACAAGGAATTCGTTTCAAACGGCTATTTTGTTGTGAATTCAGTCGAATATCGTAGCGTATAATCAAATAGTGTCATCAAAGAGCTCATCACAAACAATGTAAGTGATCTGGAATCATTAACTGCGAGTTTCATGATTCAGAGGACTATTTTGAAATTTCTTTTGATATACCGGGAACCTAATATTTGGGATATTTCTGCCCTATACAATGATGTAACAAATATATGGTAGATGCATTCTTATACACATCTTCAACAATTTTCTGTATAATTAATGTCCCTTTGATCTATCACCAATACTATTTTATCTTAATTCCACAATTCTACAACGCGTCATGTACCAGTATACCTATCCTTACGACATAAAGAAAAGTCTTCAAGTCTTTCCCTTCGTGTCGACTAGAGCAATCGAGGGAGCGCAAAGGGAATTCCTTGCCTCTTGGGAACAGAATCTCATATCGAGCTTGGCTCCAAGATGCAGTTGTGGCAAGACGACCTTTGATAGTTTGCGCAGTGTCACGTTAGGGTAGTAACCCCTAGCACACCCTGCACCCTCGCGAAGTCATACTCGGATCCAAAATATCCCTCTGCTGGTCGCTCTTCATTTATTTTTAAAAATGGAGAATATACGGGGTAGTTTGGAAACAAAATTGGCCACATGTTTGGAGATAATGTATGGCTGCCAATGCTTAGAAATTGTATTTTGTGACTACCGGCTTGCATATCTCATATACCTATAACTTTCGGAGAATGGACATCAAATTTAAATTTCTACAGCCTCCACTTAGAGTTGACCGATCGCCCTGATTCCCAATAATGTCGAATTTTTATTGAGTTGTAAAAACCAAACTACGATAATTCGTAATAATATGAATGTTGGCATTAACAGTTCGTTTATATATTTTAGTAACAACTAATTTAAGTGAACAACTAAAGTTTGTTGTTCAATGGTAGATCTACTTCTACCGTGTAACAATGATTGTCTTGTTTCAAGGAGAAAGAGAAAACCAATAAACTTTATTTTGGGAAAGTGAACTGAAATGGAACTATCCTTCATTCGCGTTTCCTCTGCTCCGTATGCAGAATGAACATCGATTTGGTTGATCATATACTTTTAAATTTATTGGTTACTTGATCGAGATCGATAGTTGAAAGATGATCCACATTCTGACGATCGGCTCATCTTCTTGACCAGATGTGACATAGCACTTTTGCGATCATTGTAATCTTCCAAGTACAGCTCGTGTTCATCCGGGAGATTTAGAGTAATTTCGTGCTTTGCCGCGCGGGGTCAATTGATTTGCGGGAAGAAAAATGAAGAGAAATGACGTGACGATCGGAAATGAACTAATATCCTCGATATTTAAAGGCTTACAATCGTTCACGTAAAGATAGCGGATCGAATCATTGATGATCATATTAATTAAATTGGAGCCAACACTCCATAATCAATGATTTATCTTGATATAAATGAGAATAATTATGTTCGTCTTCTATTATATGTCTATATTTTATATTCGAATACAGGATTTCACAATTTCCAGTCTCTTTATAATGATGACTTTACAATTGAATCGATTCATCACCTGTGCGACGTGGCACCTATACATCACACAAAAATAACTTCATTTTTCTGTAAGGTTGGGAAACATCAAAGTGCATGACAATTGCTTAAAACGTACAAATCATCAGATATCACAAAATTCCAAATTTTATTTTGAAGTAACACGTATGTCACAATAATCCTCAGCACAAGGTTCACTTCTGGAAATGTGTTTTATGTCCGTTGCCAATTTTTCAATGAACACTGCATGTTCATTCTTTATGTCTCATTAACAAAGATCTTGACTCAATTCAAATTGCACGAAGATTCAAATCACACACTGAAAAATCGTTTCAATACTGGTTCCCGGTATATCTCCTGTACGACCTGGCTCACGATTCGTGTTTCGCACGTGACTATCCGTAAGTCACGATGATGTCAGCCACTTTGATTCAGCTTTTCAAATTTCGCCCATAAACCTCCTTTGACATACGTAATGATTGAGCTAGGCTCTATTTCTAAAGGTTCTTTGGTCTTGTGAGAATGAGCTATAGAAAATTTATGGATTAAAGAGGCTGTAGCCAATTTCATAAGCATCATTGCAAAACGCATTCCAGGACATTGTCGAGGTCCCTCGCCGAAAGGCAAGAAAACAAATTTATTCCGATCAGTCTGGTTTTCTTGGCAGAATCGGTCAGGATCAAAATCTTGCGCATTAGGCCAGTGTTTTTCATCACCATGCAATGCAACTATTGGGACAAGAACTGGATTTCCTGGCTTCAAATGAATCTTCAATCCATCAGATCCCTGAAGTGTGATTTCTTCTGTACAGACTTTGAGATTGCTAGGAAATGGTGGCGTGATTCGTAGAGCTTCGTAAATAACCTGCTCCAAATAGTTCATCTCCTTCAACGATTCATACGTTATTTGATTACCATACTTTTTCATGACATTAGCAATGTGTTCTCTTAACTTTTCCTGTATATCTTGATGTTTTGACAGATGATAGAAGACAGATGACAAACTTGAACTAGATGTTTCATAGACATCACCATAAAATACTATAAGATCTGCTATGATGTTGTCCACGTCATCTTTTTCATTTGAATCGATACAAAATTGAAGAAAATCATGTGGAGGAGATTTCACTTCTTTCCTTTGCTTCAGTGTGGCTTTCAAATTTTCTCTGAAATATTGATCCGTACTCTTTTGCAAAAAACTCACTCCCAGAGAATGACCCACTTCTGGCAGATAGAATAACAAAGCCTGTTTCATGCCATTGAGAAGAGTGGGTTCGAATAACGTCTTGGCTACATTGTCAAAACACCATTTATCCGGATTATCATGGAAACTTTGACCTTCAATTGCAAAAGCAGCATTTGCAACAACCTCACCTGTGTACTTTGTGAAAAAATCTTTTGTCTCATATTCAAAGCTGCCATTGTTCTCATCAATCTTTCTTATCACGTAAGAATGCATTTTTACAACCACTTCGTTGACAATGATGAAAAGTTGACCAAGTTTTCTACCGGACAAGTGTTGCACCGTTCGAGTTCTGCTAGTTTTCCAAGTGTCTGGATCCGTTGCAAAAAATGGATTTTTTGCCATGACTGGATCAGATTTTTCATTAAGTTGTATTGAATTATTTCTAAAACTGTTAAAATTTGTCACTAATACACTTTTAACGAGCTCTGGATCACGCACTATGATGGCTGGTTTGCGCACAAAATAAAATCCAATAACACTGGCATCTGTTTGGCCATAAGCGTTGAGAACGAAATCTTGTAAACTTTGCTTCAGAGTTATTATAGGCATCATATGGCCCAATCCTGGTACAGGATTCGGTAAACATGGCACATTTTGGTTCTCCCAATGCTTGTATGTTTTGGTCAAGTACCAATACAAAATTGTGGAAATCACAATAAAAATAAGAATGAGTAACGTCAGATCCATCTTGATACTGCTTAACGACTGCGTTGAAATCGGCAAATAGATTTGCGTGACAACGCCTACGACTGAGATAATGACGTAATTTATGACGATTCCTCCACTTCAATCCAGTTTTTCCTTCAGTGCTCACGGATGCTATGGGTAGAATCATCTTGATCTTATTTGCTCATCAGGTGATGAGTAGATATCTGAAAATGCATTGTTTTGCTGTACCGTTAACCGGGGTGAATGTGTCCGCTTTCGCCAAAAAGATTATCAGCATCATATCTTCGCTTCTATAGCACCTACAGAAACCTGCCAAGGGTCATTTTGAAGCTTGGAATCTCTACTCTCCAAATGAATAACTTCAATTCCATGACAATGGACTCTAAAGTACTTTCTTTGCTGTTTAATGAAGTTTGAAAACTAATGTCCCCAAAAAACAGGTTTTCTGTGGCTAGCAGAGAATTTTGACGCGTTAGCTCGAAATAAACCACGTGATCGTTTTAGACGATAATTTTGCGTTGGGAACTTATGGTGAGGTACCCCGCGCAAGGGAAAATTCTTTTTCCTCGTGATCTCAACACAGCGAGTATTATTGCAAAAACAGGTTTTTAGAAACAGTTCTGGAATCAATCCAGTGCCTCGACGGCTAACGGAAAATTTTTTTCTGAAAAGTATAGAAAGAAAGAAATGCGACACTGAACGTTCAAATTGATCTATTCTAGCCCGTATTGTGATTTTTTGAAGATTTATTGCAAATTTTGATTTTTTTTCCAAATACCAGGTGGACTAATTAGCTCACATGACCACAAGGTTGCCTTGTATCGTTTTTAAACCACTGGGATCATATTAAGCGGGTCAAAATACGTAGGATAACGTATCTTGATATGCATTCAAAATCTTGAATTCACGAGCTGTGCGCTTCAGACGCAGGCGAGGCATAGGTGGACACATTCACCCCTGTCGACAGGGTGAATGTGTCCACCCTGTTTTTTGCAGTTTTTGAAAAACCGTGGGGTCAAAGTCAAAATCTGACAACGGGATCTTGTAGCTGAGCTCAAGACTCAAATTTTTACTACCCATACATTATCTTTTGGCATGAATAAGACCAAGAAAATCACAGTGGAAGGTCAAAAGTATACCACATTCACCCCGGTTTACGGTAACATACGAAAATTTTGAATTTTCTAGGAATTTGGAAAAATTTTGACGATAACAAGAATCGTTTGGAATAAGGTCTTCCAAAGTATGATTCACGATCGCTGGAGGAATAATTTTCTGACAAAATGCCAACATTTTGTTACTGTCTCATTTACAGGATTATAATCTACAAAGGACGGCCCTAGTGGAACTGCCATTTTAGTTAAAGGAAAGTCATCCATGAAATGGTCAAACTTTCGCTTGGAACCATTGAGATGTCAAAAATGTAACCAATCGGACAATTTATGACAGCAAATCAAAAACTGACCATTCCAACGTAAAATTATATCACAATAATAAGGGATTTCTACCAGGCGAGCCCCGGAAAGTTGAGAATCAAACAAAATATACTGATATAATTTTTGCCCATAGTATGAAGCATTTTTCATGCTAACGGCACACCATGGATAAAAATTCTCAAAGTCAGGTCTTTCAATATTTTTTTTTTTTTTTTCATTATATGATGAGTGTTGACTTCAGTTTTTGATTATCAATCACCAGCTACCGGACACTCATCATAATATTTTTCTACATCTCCCAAGAAAACAGGTGAAAGCGTTGCATCCTCCTGGAATAATACAATTGATGGGGATTAGCGTTCATTTCAATTCAATATGAAGACCATTTCAATCCATTCTAGACACTGAATTACAATAAATAAGACAATAAATAATGCTGCAGTTGTAGACGATGAATGAGATCAAAATCTAATCTGTCACCTACTGCATCGCACAAAAATGCCTCACAAATTTTAACCACATCTTAATCAGACTTCAAGGGTTGGTTGTACACTAGATGAACGAAGATTACAAACCGTATAAAGAGCTTTATCCACCAGCCTACTCGAAATCTCAAACTCGTCAGCCCAGTAAAATTACTCGTTCGCTCACTCTCGAGTTGGTACATACTATATACGTTCTCATTGCGAATCATTCTTGCAAGCCCCACTCTTGTTTGCATCAATGTGACACGGCTCTCATCCGAGCAACTCGTTCCATTAGACAGACACTCGATCAAAGTTTCGAGTTGACGCGACAACGAGCTTTGCCTGCACATATAGTTTCAAGTACAAGCACATCGCATACTCTCCATATCCTACCATCCCGCTTGCTGTTACCGATTTTGGCATCACGGTCTCTCTTTCGAACGCGTTATTGTACATGTATACTAGAACTAGAAGCCATTCTCATTTCAACCAAAGCTCATTGAAAACTCATTCTCTTATGTGTCCCCGGTCGCAGGCTTGAGGCTTGAACTCACTCGTTTGCAAATTTTGCTGTGTACCGAACAACAGCGCGATCATTAGTTCAAGAGTCGCGCGCTTCTCTAAAACGCTAAACTGGAGATGTTATAGATGCCTCTCTTAGAGGTTTACCTATGCTTATGTATATCTGAACATGCATGAATGCATGCAAATATGCAAATTCATGATAATGCAAAGCGGTAGCGCATGTATGAGGATTATCCATTGCGTAACACTAGCGATAGTTGCTATGTGCAACTGAGGCATTACATGCTGAGATAACACGATATTCTGTGGAGGGTCTCTATATTATCTGCATGCACTTGAATTTCAAGTATTGTAGTATAGCACTACGTTGGTATTGAGACAAAGAAAGATGAGAGGGAGAAAAATCCGTGACGAGGTGATAATAGATTATTGTTTCTTGGATTGTGAGGCTTGTAACGTGTGCAAAGAGAACTAAAACGTTCTGCAAACTAATTTTACGGTCTTGAAAGACTTGAGAAATCCATTAAATAGCTTGATGGTTAATGAAATTTTGTTCGACGTGAATTTTTCAGTCCGAATAAATTATTCACAAGTACTTCCACGGGTGGTTTCATCAAAAACTCAAAAATCTGAAAATAAGAAATAGTAGATTATGTACCCGAGTCGCGGAAACGCGGGATTTTCAAGAAACCGCGTTTTCACAACGAGGCACATACAAAATTATATGTCTCCGGCGCATAAACGAGTCGTAACGAGCCCCTACGCGTTAGCGTAAGTGACCACCTGTGCGATCCTGAAATCTCGATCACGAGATCCGCCCTGAGCTCTAGACCACGAGTACCACCGTGACCTGAGCTCTTCATCACAAATACCACCCTCAGTTTTCGACTTGGGGAATCATCTTGTTTTGGTGAAAAATGAGGGTACCTCCAAGGGTTAAGTCCAATAGGCCTCCTATCCCGAGTTACAGCTATGGAGGTTAGCATTGTTAGTATATCTATATATGTACGACTTCTCAACATGGGCCTGTATGGACGAAGGTAATCTCCAATGCTGTACCTCGGATTTGAAGGCCCATTCGATTTAACACTTGGAGATACCTTCATTTTTCACTAAAAGAAGATGATTCCCAGACTTTCATCAAGATCCGTGTTCCGCAGACCTAATGCTCTCCTTGTGTGTTCTCGATCACGAGTGCCACCCAGGGTTTTCAATCCCGAGATCCACCCTGAACTCTCGATCACTGGTGCGATCCTGAGTTTTCGATCACGAGAACCTCCCACAGTTCTCAATCATGAGTGCCACTAGTTGTCGAGCACGACTTTGACCCTGAGTTCTCGATCACGAATGCCACCCTGAGTTCTTAATAAGGAGATCTTCCCTGACATCTTGATCACGAGATTCGACCAAAGCCTTTGATCACGAGATCCACCACGAGCTTTCGACCACAAGTTCCACCTTGAGTTTTCGATTTCGAGTCTCACACTCACTCTCGATCACAAATCTCACCTTGAGCTCTTGATCACGCATACCACCCATGAAGGGTGGTCGAGGATGAACCCCGACTGAGTCCTCAATCACGGTGTCCACCTCAAGTTTTCAGCCACGAATGCCTCCCTGAGTTCTCGATCAGGAGTGCTACTTGCCGATGACGACTTCGACCCTGAGTTCTCGATCAACAATGCGATCCTGAGTTTTCGATCATGAATGACACCCCGAGTTCTCGATCACGAGATCTACCCTGAGTTTTTGACCACGAATGCCTCCCTGAGTTATCGATCAAGAGAGCTCCTAATAGTTGTCGAATACGAGTTTGACCATGAGTTCTCGATCATAAGATCTACCCGTAATTCTCGATGACGAGATCTACCCTGAATTTTCGATTACAATTGCTTCCCTAAGTTCTCGATCATGAATGTTACTAGTTGTCAATCACGACCTCGACCCTGAGTTCTCGGCTACGATACCCACCCTGAGCTCTCTATCACAAGATCCACCTGCAGCTCTCGACCACAAGAACCACTCTGAGTTTTCGATCACGAGTGCCACCATGAGTTCTCAATCACAAGATCCGCTCTGTGTTATCGATCACGGGTTCGACCCGGAGTTCTTCATCGAGAGATTCAACCTGAAGTCTCGACTGCGAGTACCACTCTGAGTTTTCGACCACGAGTGCCACCCTGATTTCTTGATCTTGAGATCCACCCTGATCTCTTTCTTGATCACGAAATCCACCCGGAGTTTTTGCCCAACCGTGCCTCCGGTTGAGTTCTCGATTACTAGTGCCATTTTGAGTTTTCTATCACGAGTCCGACCCTGAGTTCTCGATCACGAGATACATCCTGAGCTCTGGACGACGACTACCACTCTGAGTTTCTGATAACGAGTGCTACCCTGAGTTCTCGATCTCAAGATCCACTCTGAGTTCTCGAACACGAACGCGTCCCTGAATGCTGGTTATCTACCCAAGGAAAAATTCTAATAAGTCCGTATTGAGGTTAGGCCGTACGAGATTCCTTCTCTGCCTGGAACCAAGGTAAGGCATTGGATATCTAGCTAAGAAAAAAATGTCCTTCAATTCTTTCTAGAATTTGGGGATGTCCGGAGGAAACTGACGCCATTTTCGAATCCAGCGCACGATTTCACGTAGGAAAATATGGGTTTTGTCTTTAGCAAAGGATACACTCGTATATTATCCGGTGTTATGAAATACATGTATGCGCTTTACTGTAATTTACATGATTCCAGAAACCAACATACCTTGACCTGAGAGCGTCTGTAACTCAGTCGGTTAGAGGTTTCGAGTGGCCTCTAATCGGTTGAAACTCGGCGCTTGAAGGGACCTGGGTTCGAATCCCAGTCGGGTCAGCCATATTGTTCTTCCGTGTTGGCCAGTTCAGATTGAATCTTTCAGCGAAATCCCGAGTCATTTTCAGAGCTACAAAAGTCACTTTTGGACTTGGAAAAATTATGGTCAACTTTCTTCTAACGTTTAGAGTCTGACATGATGTCATCATGGAACCAAACCAAGAATTATTTGTGAAAATCACAACATCGTGAGCAATCAATTTTTCCATGTGAGATGCTCTCTTGTACAGCCGCGCCTACCGCCCTTGATTCAAAATCGAGTTCGTAGTCTCTTGACTCTCGCCAAAACTATGAAATCTATTCTATGATGATGCGTTGTCTGTAACCTGACTCAAATTCAAATTCCAAAATAACGGAGGTAAAACCCACCCCTGTCTCACTCTATGCAGGCGCCAAACTTTGAACTTCGGCTATACTTACGCATAGACTAATTAGCAAAAGCCCGTCTCGAGTTAATCCGCGATTCCTCCAACAAACTATGAAGAGATCGCGTGCGCAAAGAGCAAAGGAAGCTAGGAAAGTGAGCTTTTGGTATTCGCGTGCTGCAGATGCTTGACGCGTCAAAAGTTGAGCGAGCCCGGTGGTGGCGTGAACTGCAACGGCGAAAGAGCCCCGTGCAAAGTTTCTATATCCACGAATAGAAGATTGCAGATGCGCTACGATAGAGGGAGGTACGAGTTATTAGCGAGGGGGGTAATGCACGCGAGCCATCGGATATATAAGTTGCAAGTTTGGCGTCTGGAATCCTGTGCGCTGAATTCCGAAGTAGTGCTAAGTGAAGCGCGACGCTGGCTATAGATGCTACTTGACGCCCAAAACTGGGTGATATTTTACTTAGAGCTTCGTTCTTTGTTAGATTCACAAGGAGGCCTTCGAAAGTCTTTATTATATGAACATTGTTCAGTTCCATACTGAATTAATTGTCAGTCTATATTGTGGATCAGCGGAGATTCTTAACTGCATCTTCTGAGGTACGCTCGGGAAAATCGTCAAAATTATTTTGTCATAAAGAGAACAAAATGACAATGTGAGGAAGATTTTGGAAATAGATTGCTCAAAAGCAACTCTGAAGGCTGGGAAGACTAGTTTCAGAATAATTACGAGCTGAGTCCATCATGGAAATGATCAACTACCATGTCAGCAATACTGACGACGATCGATGACCGTTTAGAGTTCGGAGTATTTTGGTGTAAAGATTCGAGTGTTTGCTAGCCCAGATAGAAAATAGTGGTTGGGATCAAGAATAAATAATACAAAACGTTTTTCGGTATCAGAGATATTTTATTTCTCCAATTACAAGGCGGATGAGGTGAAATTCTAGAATTATTGGTGCTTCCATAAAAATCCTTCCAGGTCTGAGAAATGTACACTCGCCGGACGAAATATCTGCGCAAAGGACTTTGTCATTTTCACTTTTTGTGTTGGCACTGCCATGCGTTCGTTCCATTTTCCCTCGTTCCCTTAGCATGAAGTGGGATGGGCCGCGCCAACCTAAAAAACGAAAATACCTAAGTGGCTTGTGCAGATATTTTGTCCAGCGAGTGTACATACATGCATTGAAATGAAATTATTTCAGCGCGGGTACTCGGAAGAATGTACAAGTGTGAGCAAAAGGAGAGTTCATCCAAAACTGTGTGGGTGCTCTAGGCAAGGTATTCCATAGTTTCAATTGGTGACAAGGCTTTATTGACAGGTGTGCTTCTATTGCAAGCCTTCAAAATTTCAATAGCTCAGTACTCCATAGTTATTGGTAGGTCAAAAATGAAAGATATGATACAATGATCTTTCAACAAATTTCGTCTGCTATGAGCCACTCCAAATTAGAGAAAGATTGATCCTTCTTGAAATTTGATTTGATCTCAAGGCACGGTAAAATGTATTTCGCACGAAATAGTAACAAATGCTCAGAAACATCCATGTCTTGTATCCATCCGGAATTAACTTTGATTGTGAATATCTTGAGAAGAGATATAGGCATGTCATTAATGGATCCAAAAACAAACTTGACTCGAAGGAACAATTTGGATATCACACAGGATGATTATATATCATACTATAAATTGGGAATTTTTCAAGACAGAAGTAGTTTGACCGACAAAATCTGCACTATCTCGCTGCCATCCGGTATATGTTTTCTAATCCAACAACTCATCAGGCAATGTAACCGTCATAGTATTTGTGACTTATTAAAAGCTATAGTATCAGTTCAATGGAAATGAAGTTTGCTCTAGGTCTGGGTACTATTGCATTTCTCGATCAGGAACCGTAATCAAATATAAAATTTCATCAAGCTACTACAGTACTTCCCAACCTTCTTGTGATTTACAAATCAAAAGAGCAGTTATAATTGCCGACATAACGTACAAGTGACATGACTAAAAAATATAATAGGAGCGTATTCTGTAGATGTATTCATTTTCCTCTGATATATATTGACTTCCGATGTCTTTTCTGCTAGCTTGGAAATGGAAATGATTATTCATAACTGTACAACTGTATTGAAATTCGTATGCCTCGGTTGGGATAGTCTGAGGCAAAAATTGGTACGTAGTGATGTTTTTGTCTGGTCTTGAACGGCTCTAGTTTTCCACATTCAAGTGGGAATTTTGCGTTTTCATGCGGAAACCAATGATGGTTTGTCATATCTTGGTAACATCTGCGGTAGATTTGCTACATGTTTCTCTCGATATCAGTACCTTATCATGATGAATCCTAAAGGAGTTCAAACCAATAGATGGTTGATGGATCAGCCATTTTGATCTAGCCTCTTGAATTTCGCCCACAGCCCTCCTTCGATGAATGTCATGAATGAACTCGGTTCCATTTTTAAAGGTTCTCTAGTAACATTTGATGGCTCCACAGAATAATTTTGTATCAGTCTCACAGTAGCAAGTTTCATTAGCATAAGCCCAAGTCGAAGCCCAATACACTGTCTAGGTCCCTCTCCGAAAGGTAAAAAAACAAACTTTGTTTGATTCATTCGGTTTTCTGCACTGAATCTATCAGGATCGAACGTTTGTGACTGATGCCAATACTTTTCATCGTGATTTAGAGCTATCAATGGTATGAGTACCACATTCCCTTCAGTAAGATGGCACTCTAAACCATCGGAACCTTTAAGGGTAATCTCTTGGGTACATGTTTTGAATAGAGTTGGAAATGGTGGGGTTAATCTCATGGATTCGTAGATTATCTGCTCCAAATAGTTCATCTCTTTCAATGCTTCATATGTTATTTCACCCTCAAATTTCTCCATGACAGATGTAATGTGCTCTCGCAATTTTTCTTGTATATTTTGATTTTTTGACAAATGGTAAAACACTGTTGCTAACGCTGTGCTGGAAGTTTCGTAAACGTCAAAGTAAAATGTTATTATATCTGCAATAATTTTGTCCACGTCATTTTCTACATTGGTTTCGATACAGAATTGTAGAAAATCATTTGGGGCGATGTCCATCAGTTTCCTCTGTTTTAAAATATTTTTCAGGCTCTCACGAAGGTATTCATCTGTGCTCTCTTGGAGAAACCTTAGTCTCAATAAATTTGCCACTTCTGGTAGATAAAATATCAGCATTTGTCTCAAATTATTTGTAAGTTTGGGTTCAAAAATAGTCTTGGTAACACTCACGAAGGCCCATTTATCTGGGTTGTCTTCAAAGCTCTGACCCTCGATGCCAAAAGCAGCATTTGCAACAATTTCGCTGGTATACTTTGAAAACAAATCCTTTAATTCACACTCAACCATAAATTTTTCTTCGAATTTTTGAGATAGATGAAGATCCATTTTGGAACATACTTGGTTGATAATATTGAAGTGCTGGCCAAGTTTCCTATTAGATAAATGATTAACTGCTCTAGCCCTACTCACTTTCCATGTATCTGGATTTCCAGTAAAAAATGGGTGGTTTGCCATCACAGGATCCAATTCTTTGTTGAACTGGATCGCATTATTTCGAAAACTTGAAAAGTTTGTCACTAACACACTTTTAACCAGTTCTGGATCACGCACAAAAATAGCTGGCTTTCGAGTAAAGTAAAATCCAATAACACTAGCTTCGCTAGCATGATAAGCTTTCAAAGAAAAATCATGCAAACTTTGTCTCAAAGTGATTATTGGTAATATGTGACCAAAACCAGGAAACGGGCGAGACGGTAAACATGGTATCTTCTGTTTCGACCAGTGATTGTATGTTTTTGTAAGGTACCAGTAGAAGATGGTTATGATTGAGATTAGAATGGAGAAAATAACTAGAAGATCCATAGCTCTGCTGTCAAACGACTGTTGCAGACTCAGCAAATTATTGTCTGCATGCGACAACGTGTGCGAGAGATAAACATATCATCACAAGTAATTTTTCCATCCAAAAATATTCCAAGTCAAGTTATGCCAATAGTTCAGTAGTGTTGATGAAATCGTTATGCAGAGAGGAGTCGTGCAGATGCGGACGTCAATTGTTTTGAAATGCGATATCAGAGTGACAAGATGATCACAAATGGTGACGTTCTTCCAGATAAATCTAAAGTTTTTATATCGATAAGTCGATTATTTTTCGCAGCAGAAATATGATTCCAACTCTTCAGATCATCATACGGAAGGTTCTTTGTCATGTGTATGACTCTAGGAGATCAAGTTCAATATTTTAGGATTTTTTGGTAATCAGAATTTCTCCTTTTTATATATGGGAACCTAACACAGGCCCACTAAAAATAAAACTTTTTTCATATCAGACAAGTTGGAAAGCAATTTATTCTGGCGTATTTCGAGCTATGAATCTTACTTCAAAATAGGTCCGTTTCCGAGTTATGGCCATATTGATGGGTTACAAAAATACTTGGGTAGAAGTATTCGTGTTTTAGAAGCGAATTGCGAGCTTTTGCGACAAAACTAAGGGCAAGCGCGTATTTACCATCAAATTTGATATCGAGAATCATTTTCTGAAATTTTTTGCATCTTCTAGGAAAATAGAAAAAACCTATTGAATGCCATAAAATTCCCTAGGCGAGGTATTTTCGTCCTGGACCAAAATGATGACTAGGTTAAGACTATAGGCAAGATAGAATTCTACGTCAGATTTCATATCAAAAACACACTGAAAGAATCACTCCAATTTCAAAATCTGAATAGGCTGATACGGAGCTAGATAACTGTGATCTTTCGTTCGCGTTGCTTGTCAGCTTCTAAGCATTGCTGAAAATTTTCAAAGAATGCCTCACGAACGTCAAATTTGACGTATAATTCCCTCCCACCCTTAGCTTTGAGCTATCTAGTCACCACTTTGGTTCAGTACGGGAAAATCCCATCGTGGGGCTCTTTTTAGCTTCCTAGAGGTCACAAAAATTTCCAATAAATAGGTTTTCGACGTGAAAAAGGTCGGAATTCCTCCTTAAAAGGCAAAAACTCATTCCCAGATATTTTTGCAACCCATAAATATCGCCAGAAATCGAATACAGCGAGGGACATGTCCTGTTTTGAGTTCGGACTCGTGTTCAGCAGCTCAGTGTACTTCTGAGGTGACTTTCACCTTCATCTATCAGAATAGTATATTACGCACCTGCGTCCGCGGGGGGCCGAAAGTGACACATTGCGGCCCGGGTGAGTTGCCGCACGAGCCGCCAGGCGAGGGCGGCATACCCGTGGCCGCAATGGGTTGCTTTCGTCTCGAGGTGCGTATAGTTCTTTTCAGTACACTTTCATCGAAATTCTATGGTTTCCGACACGATTTCAGGGCAAAATCCCGGACCGCCGCACGACCGAGGGCGCAGCCCGAGGTCTGATGCGCATGCTCAGTCGTTTTCTTCCCTGGCCCAAGTGAAAAAAATCTATGAAGTTCATATACAAAATCTATATCCGATTCTGATATATGATTCATATATGTTTTTGGTAATATAGAAAGTCTATATGCCCTCAGTACAAAATTGTTTGACGTATAAAATCAAGGCCCGGAAAGGATTTTGGTGTTTTTGAACGACTCTGAGCACGATTTTTCAGTTGCTGTTCACGTGAGGGGCAGATTTGCGTGGTAGAAATATTTGAGCAAAACTACCGTTATCTGTAGAATTTTGGGGAAATTGCTCTCACCGCACTTGCTCATCGTTGACTCATCTCCTGATCCGCACGGCCGAAGTCGGACTGTTACCCGCATACATCGTCTGTTGGAGAGATCGTGGAGAAGAATTTTCGCAAATTTTTTTGCCCGTCGCGAAGCCGTTGTCTTCCCTTACACACGACCAATTGACGATTGCTTCATCCAAGAGCTCCACCAAGCTCAACATCGAGACTGCCTTGCAGAAATTCTGCACAGGAGCTGCAGCTCGGGCGGATAGATCAGCGGTTGAGAATAGGATGCAGCGCGACGTAGAGGCCGTCCACAGTAGCAAACGGCATGGTCAATGGGGCTCGTCGATCGATTGGAAGACCCATCATTGATACGCGTCCAATGGACTGCGATGGCCTGTGGGACAAAATTTTTCACAGAGAAACACAATGATTTTCAAAGGATTGATTCTACTGTACAGAATTTGAATCGTTCATGAAGCGCGTATGGGAGATTCAAATATCGAGGTCCCAAAGAGCAACAAACTTTGCAGGTTAAGCCGCCATCAAGGCATCATCTAATACATTCAAAGTTATTTTTCACGATGGAGAATACTCATCTGAAGTCTCGATTTTCACAAGCTGCCGTATTAGGTGGTCCACTCTCCAGCTGTCGCAGAGATTTTCTAGCGGAAAATAGGCGAAGATACGCGCAGTGAACTTGACAAATTTTTCCATTTGCGAGCATATCAAGCAGACTGAAGTTCGGTGTCAGCAAAACAATAACAGTCTCAGTCTGATTGATATGCTCGCAAACGGAAAAATTTGTCAAGTTCACTGCCCGCATCTTCGCCTATTTTCCGCTAGAAAATCTCTGCGACAGCTGGAGAGTGGACCACCTAATACGGCAGCTTGTGAAAATCGAGACTTCAGATGAGTATTCTCCATCGTGAAAAATAACTTTGAATGTATTAAATGATGCCTCGATGGCGGGTTAACCTGCAAAGTTTGTTGTTCTTTGGGACCCATTGGGACCTCGATATTTGAATCTCCCATACGCGCTTCATGAATGATTCAAGTTCTGTACAGTAGAATCAATCCTTTGAAAATCATTGTGTTTCTCTGTGAAAAATTTTGTCCCACAGGCCATCGCAATCCATTGGACGCGTGTCAATGATGGGTCTTCCAATCGATCGACGAGCCCCATTGACCATGCCGTTTGCTACTGTGGACGGCCTCTACGTCGCGCTGCATCCTATTCTCAACCGCTGATCTATCCGCCCGAGCTGCAGCTCCTGTGCAGAATTTCTGCAAGGCAGTCTCGATGTTTAGCTTGGTGGAGGTCTTGGATGAAGCAATCGTCAATTGGTCGTGTGTAAGGGAAGACAACGGCTTCGTGACGGGCAAAAAAATTTGCGAAAATTCTTCTCCACGATCTCTCCAACAGACGATGTATGCGGGTAACAGTCCGACTTCGGCCGTGCGGATCAGGTGATAAATCAACGATGAGCAAGTGCGGCGAGAGCAATTTCCCCAAAATTCTACAGATAACGGTAGTTTTGCTCAAATATTTCTACCACGCAAATCTGCCCCTCAGGTGAACAGCAACTAAAAAATCGTGCTCAGAGTCGTTCAAAAACGCCAAAATCCTTTCCGGGCCTTGATTTTATACGTCAAACAATTTTGTACTGAGGGCATATAGACTTTCTATATTACCAAAAACATACATGAATTATATATCAGAATCGGATATAGATTCTGTATATGATCTACATGGATTTTTTTTACTTGGGGGGCGGCAATGCGGGATTTTCTGCCCCGGTATCGGGGCGGAAACCACAGGCTTTCGATGCAAGTGTACTGAAAAATCTTTTTGTGGACCTGTGTAGTTATCAACACCAAAGCTAGACAAATTAAAAATCGCATTTGTTACGAGCTATTGGAATTGCCTTTGATCGTATTTAAATTACTTCTTCACTAATATGACTTATAAGTACCGTCTTCCCCATTCCTCGAGTATAGTACAATTCATCTTTCCTGAAAATACATTGGTCGATGTTCCTACTGTGCCAGATGGCCTTCAGTACGGCAACGAAATTTCGAGCGTCAAGCGTCATGCATAAGCAATGAGGGAAATTGAATTCCCTTCAAGGGTTCTTCTCCCTTTACCTCTCGCAGTTCATTGAAAATACGATATAGTAGGAGGTTGAATCTGCCTATAAGAGCTGTCTGAAAGTTTTTGAGGCGAATAATTATTCTTATTGTTGAAAAACCATCATGTAAAGCGAGCTACTATATCGGTAGTTCCGCGAAAACCTCGATATTTGGGAGTCGATAATGTGCCAGCGCTAAATCTCACTTCCGAAGGTTCTAAGATGCGTATTTTTTGACTTTCTCAAACATATAAAGTATGAATAAACTCGCGCCCGAATGTAAATTTTTCCACTCATCAGTACCACTCGGTACCATAAGGATAGCATGGAGAGACGCGGTAGCGTGGCACGGACATTTTGACACTAAAATTGATCTCACGGCCAAACGGTTCAAGCTACAGTCTTGAGGTTTGAACGAGGTTCATTTGGCCACCAAATACTTTGTAAAAAATTGACTAGGACCTCTGGAGTCTCGCGTTTAAGGGTCTCTCAGTGAAGGAACCGCCAACGAAATTGCGTTTAATAAAACCGGTGCCGAAATTTTTGGTCCAACCAATCTTCAAGTATTTTGCGCATTTAATTACTTCTTCCAAGATCTTTAGAATCCGGTTTTTGAAGTTGCAAAACTTGAATTCGGAGCGATTTTATAAGCAAAATACGGAGATACTTTGTGAAACAAGAAGGCCAGCACCGGAGTGTACCCAACATGCCCCCATATGGTTATCTCGAAAGGGCGTGTGTAGATACGACTTTTTTAAAACTCAGAAAGCGATCTTCACGTCAGAATAGGTGGAAATTAGTGGTTTGGACCGGTGAGAAACTCCAAACGTGGTTAGATGCCGATAAAAACGATTTTACGCACTTCATCGGCAATTTACATTTTTCTTTTGGGAAAATTAGTACAGCTCAACGACAGCTAATCAAAGTGAGACGTACTTTAGCTCATTTTGAAGGTCTTGAACAAGCTTCATGATGATTTGAAGCACATTGGAAAAGGTTGAGCAAGACTTAAGTTGTTGAGAAAATGGCTTTAAGTAGTACTAACGCTACTAATAGGTCCAAGTGCAGATTAGATTCTCGCTTGACTCGTTTCCGCACAGCAGACGATAACCTAATGCCGAAACTGTCGAAAGTAGTGACATATTGGCTCGAATCTTTCTTTGTAGGCGCCTAATCACTGATCTGTTTATTTTCATGCATATTTCATGCACTCTTACACCTGTGTGCTTACTCCCGTGGAAATCTGATCGTTAGAAATGAGTGTATTGATCATTTCCCATGAGAAGCCGTGTGAATCGGCTTCTACGAAATCGTCCAGAATTTTTTGCCCCGGCTCCTAAAGCCTTCGGGATTTTAGCTGTGTGCCTGTTCGACACACTGAATTCGAGACACTGATCTACCACTGTGTCGAATTTCGTAATTTTCTGATAGTTAATTCGAGTACCGCTATCAGTACTAGCTCAATGGGCGGGGGGGCATGTTGGGTACACCCTTCCGCGGACTCACAAAAAATAACTTTTCGGGAAAATTGTGGTACCTTGGTTCTCATTGGTTAACATTGAACTTACCCTGGCTCATTTCAAAGGTCTTGGGGCAAGCTTCAGAATGCGATCAGGTACGTTGAAAAATATTGAAATGGGCAAAAACTATTGGCAAGGGAGGGGAATGTTGGATGCACTCACCTTATTTTCTATTTTAATTGTAGGAATATTTTGATATGGACCACTCTTCGGACTCCATATAGCATCTCCTAGTAAATACATTATATGGAACATTTCAGTACTCATGAGCCCTTTTTGATGAAAAATAGTATTTCAAGCTCTTCCTCTGATAAAATTCATCATAATAAGTCAATTTCTATTCTCTTGGGGGATTCCAGATTTTGAAAATCTGTATATTTCCGTTATTCTTCCAGAATTTTCCCTTTCTCCAAACCATGCATGAATGCATATACGAGCAAGCGTGACTTGTGAATACCGAACCGACACACCAGTCTTGGGTGGTGGCACAAAGAGGAGATTTTCAAATTGCCCACTGACAAGCGGTGTCACAAGAGATTTCGTTTCCGCTTTGCAGTTTGCTCTACCTTTGCACCTCTCGAGGGAGCTTTTCAACTTCGAAAGCTCACAGCCTCGTGGGCTATTCACAGAACTCTAGGTTATGCACGCTTTTTCCTACTTTCCTTTCTCTGCTCCTCTCTTCATTCAAGTTGATATGTGTCAGTAGTGTTCTTTGACACACTGCTGAGAGTCGTGTAGAATTTTCAGACCGAGAGAGAGCTCTTCAATTTGCAGTGGCAAGTATCATTTGTAGACAGATGTGTAGGAGTCAGATTGTATCAATGATCTTACACAGTTTCTATAGTTTGTATTTTCAATGAAATTCTTTGAATGAAATATATTGGAGAATTCATTATGCGTTCTGGATATACGCGCATGAAGAGCATGGTATATGTTTGTAGATCCTGAGTCGTTGAAATATTCACTGCATCATTAAAATTATGAGGTACTGAAGCTTTCAAATGAAAACAGTGTACTTTGGAATTCATGGGCTTTAAGAATCTGGTTCATATACACATCTATTGTTTCTATTTCATTAAATATCCCTTAACCTCAAAACCATTCAGATCTGCATAGAATTTGAAAGATCTTTCAGAAGCTGATTCATGGATTTCGGGATGGCAAGCCTCGATCATTTTTAGAATATTATTCAAAAACCTTATTCATAACTTAGACTATCCGAGCCCCGATTGATCGAATGAGTTAGGAGTTCAAATGCCTGTTTTCATGCAGTGCATTTTCTTGCACCATGGTCCCAAGTTGGCGAGTCCATTCGATTTATCGCGATATTAGGTCAATTCAAGTTGTATAGGAGTGATGCCAACAACTTTTGGACAGTTTTCGCACCATAGCCTTGGACTAACAATGATTCAGATTCACGACTGCCATTTGTAGTTCAAAAATAGCTCTCAAGGCAAAACATTCTCATTCCTACGTGGAATCGAATTACCTTATCAGTTGCAGAATATTTTGTAAGACCATTGAATAAAAATCTCGATAAGGCGTAATTTGTTTTGTAAATTAGTATCGCCGTTAATTAATGAAATACATCACTCGAAATTCAAATCTTATTATTCTTCGACGTACAAGTGATTTGATTTAGAGGCATCCCTTTCATTGCAATGCGGCACAATATCATTTCTCATTTATACGTGCACAATCAGGCTCAATTAAATATATGTGAACTTTCTCGGATCGTATGTAATTTCTCAATCTCAATCTTGCATACCGAGCAATTACGTGGCGCAACCATAAATGAGGAATCAAATTACTAAAGCAAGAGTGTGACATTCATGTGCACGAGGCTCGCTAACTCAAACGAGAAACGGTTCAGTTAAAAGCCTACGAAGCTCGAGCTTGCACCAAAGCTTTACCACGAAAGCACAGGATAATTTATGACACATCAGGCAAAGCGTTTTAAATGCGCTTTTAAGCGCATCCGTTTATTCCTTAACCTTAACGAGCTTCACACGATTTACTACCAGCATGAACATATGATCATTCACAAGGGAGTGTTAAGGCGTTATGGTATATAAAGATGGTATACAAGCTTTCGCCAGTAGTAAAATTTAGCACGTCGTCAAGAGTGAGGTCAGCGGTGAACTTTTCTGAGTAATGACAGCGAGCTTCTGAAAGGCGTTCGAGTTGCATTGACCGAAAACACTAAATGCATTGAGGCATCCTTTGGAGATGATTCGAAAAAGTAGATACTTGGCTCATCTTATAGCAGAAACGTGCAGCACTTGTAAATCATATCTTACTCTCCGAAATGATTTCTTTCTATAACTTCGAATTGATAGAAAAGGAAGAACGTGACTTTTCCTTTGAAAAAGTCATGAATTATACGGGTGTGGGTGTGAACCAGAAAAGATCAGTTGTACTGACTTGGATGAAGATGTCAGTCTCAACAATGAAACCAACAACCTCTCATTGATACTATCAGTGGGCCAAGCCCATATCTATGCGAATATATTTATCCACCTACATCAACCTATCTCAAAATATTTTCATTGTGTCTAATTTGTGAACCGTCTTGGACTCGAGGGTGAGAGGATACTCCTGGAATAAATTCGAACTTCAATCCCACCAAATCAAAAATGTGCAATGATGTTAAAAGTTGTCGTTATTTTACAGATTTTGAAGTTGGTCACGGTTGAAATACCTGCTCATACACCCAGGTATGTATCAATCATGTTAGAAATCCATTAATGATTCAATACTAATTATTTGAGGAAATTGCATTGATCCTTTTTTTCTATATGTACACATTTTTCGATTATCCTCATCAACGTTCAAAAGTTTCATAAAGATCAAATCGTCGTCACCGGCGGCGGAGAAGAACTTTTTCATCATTCTAACCTAAAAAGACCACATTCAATTCAAATGCGGTTTTAGGGTTCTCATGATGAAAAATCATTATTGCTCTGTGCTCGCAGGCCCATTTCGGGCGCAGAGGACTTATTTCCCTCGCTTCGCTCGGGAAATGAACTGTCCTAGCGCCCGAACTGGGCGTACGCGCCCAGGGCAATAATGTACTATTTCCACTATTCTCCCAATGTATTTTTGAATTTATTCTTGAATATTTTTAGTGTGTTTTTCTCCTTCGAGCGTGACGAAATGATGAATAAGTAACAATAGCTCATGTCGTAATGTGGGGAGAGGGGGAATTCAACTTGTCAATCAAGTAAGTACTGTTATGGAATGAATGATCAAATGGCCTTGATCTGATGAATAACGCTCGTTGTTCAACATCCTCAATCATATATGGGTGATTCCGCCAAAAGTGGGACTTTTGGGGGTCAAAATGGTCGCAAAGAGTGATTTGGGTCGAAAAATTATTTCAGCCTCAGACGAGTTTCAATGTCTCGTAGAAGTTGATCTTCACTCGTTTGGGTATCATGAAACGGAAATATCTAGAGCTACGTACCTCAAGATTGCACTCAGAGAAAGATATGCCAAGTTTTAGGTGTCGTAGAACTCGTAGAGAAAGACGGAAAGGACTTTCGCCTCAAAAAAATACTCCCACGAGTCGGCAACTAACCGTAGACTATTTTCCGCAGATAGATTTTCTCTAATGCAACCAAATACAATAAGAAAATGTGTTGTACAAAGCAACATAGTGACGATTTGAAAACACGTTTATGTGGTGCGCCAGGGTGCAGATTCGTGTTTTCGGCTACTGTTGCACATGGATTACGTGTATTTGGGTTTCTGGAAATCAACCTCATTGGTTAGAAAGGCTCAATAGAAGATCGGATACTTTACTGAGCTGATTAGTGCTGTACGAGCAGTTTTGGTGCAAACCTGTCTTCTAAATGGCGTATAGTCGTGCTCGAGCTGAAGGCTCAATTCGAGGTTTTAATTTCGACTCGCAAAGTGGTGCATTATGTTATTTGAAGTATTGCGAATTGAAGTGCATAACCACATGTATAGGGTTTTTTGACTATGCATTAGCGTCGTAGTGAATCCAAAAGTCAGATTTGGGTTGCCGGGGCGGAAAGGACATTTCGACGAGCATTTCGACCTTCTTCCAAGCATTACAAAATACAGGGAAGTTGGGACCGTTTCCAAAGCTATTGACATCGTTGCGCAACGATAAAATACACCTCAGAAAATTGCTACGATGCACATCCCAACCCTTGAAACCTTCGAGGAATTTAGAACACAGAAAATCCCACTTTTGGAAGAACCACTATGATATCAGTCCAAGCCTATGGATAATGCCTTTCTGGGTACGTAATAGATCCTTACTTTTGCCAAAAGAGACGAAGATTGGTGAAACTGAGCCAAAAGCGTAGAGTCTATCAATGAGGGACGGAGGGGGGGGGGCAGGAAAAGTTGATCGTATCTCTCAACTCTACTCAGCGACTACAGGATAGTTTTGAAAAAGATATTCATCCTCGTTCTTGGGCTATCATGAATCCTCTAAGAGAAAAACTTTTACAAAATGAAGTGTTGACCGAAGAGAGTATCAAAATTACTGAAAATTATCCTTTACAATCTTATAGAATTAATCATAATGAATGAATATTTATTGCGTATTCTGGTCAGGCGAAATTTCTCGATCCCGAGCGTAAAGATAGTACTACCCTTTCTTCGCCCAGACGATTAAAAAAGAGTCTATCCTCAGATAAGTTGATACTCCTAAAATGAAATCCTCTCAAAACTCATAAATTCATCATCGCATTTGAACCGCTTACTCATCATTTCATATCTGTATTACCGTACCTATCCATCCATTTTACTCTACCAAATCTCATTCTGTTAACCAAAGCATCGCCTAGGATGTAGGTAGCTCAAGAGAGTATAGTCTCAATTCACCCGAGGCAAAATGCAAACACAATGCACTCGAGCATCTCGTCTCCTAATAAGCCTCATTCTCTGTGTTATATTCTCACGAACGAGAGCTGCTTTAGCTACGTATATATATGTATTACAGATAGTGATAGAAAAGCTTGCATTGTGTGCATCCGTCGTGTCGAATTCAAGCCTTTAGCGTCTGGCATCGTTACCCGGGTCCATATATACAGCTCATCTAGACAATCGGACCAGAGACCGATCCGAACTACTGCGAACAATGGAAGCTTTTGCAGTAGCGTAGTCCCAAGCGTATATCGGAAGTGCCAACAGCATCAGCAGCAGCAGTAGCAACCGGAATACGCCTATTATGGGTGCAAGCTCGAGTTTATTCGTACAACATTCGAGTAGCTATAATGATGACCTGAGAATGAGCTTGCAAAACTATAATTTGATTTTGTTACAGATGATTGATTGAGATTGAGAATGAGATGGATTTTATGAAAGATTTTGATGGTAAAACAAAAAAAAGAGGGATGATGAGGGGTTCTTTTCAGAATAGGTATATCGATGTAGTGATGGAGGAAAGAATGTTCTGGGGGAGAAATTCTGAAGAATTATAGAGACTCCGTCATGTTCAGCCAACTTTTTAAAAATTGAAACACTCGAAATTTGGTAGTTCTTCAAGAATATAATGTGTCAAAATTAAGAGTTGAGAATGAATTCAATACATATTCATGGACGAATTGATAGTTGCGAGGATCGTAATAAGAAAATATTGAGAGCTTTTGAGTTGTTTTTTTTTGTTTTTTATTTTGGGATTCAAATCGGATTTTTCATATGAAAATGAGTACATACTTAAGAATAGTGCATAAAGTGTATAAGGCATCATGTTTACAGTGTCGGCGAATTGCGTTCAGAGTGAAGATACATTTTTTATATACACTCAAAGTGAAGTTATATTCATTATATATACTCTATTCTGTATATGAAATGGAATTGATAAGAAGCTCCTGGCAATCCGGATACAAAAAGAAGTTTTCCAAAATTCAAATCCCTACTTAAAATAATTTCGTGGGACCCCATGGGACTTCGTAGGACCTTGCCCTGGGAAAACTGTTATTCTTGATGATTGTGGAATTTGTCATCGACGAGACGTGCAGCTTATCATTTCTACCGTTATTCCTCCGAAAATGGTAGAATTTAGTCCGTTATGGTCAAAATTTGTATGCTATACGTCTCCAATGCCAAATTTCATGTGAAACAAGAATGGAAATTTTCCCAGGGACAGGTCCCACGAAGTCCCGAGGGATCCCATGGGGCCCCGCGAAATTATTTTCAGCAGGGTTGTATGTTTGCAATTTGATCAGTATCTTGAAAGTAATCGTCAATGACTCTGCACGTGCATGAAAATGAAATCGAAGTCTACCGTAAGATATGGAAATCTTTACATGAGATCTCTTTGTTTATACAATTTGAATTTCTATGAAAATATGAATTTCAAAGTAGTATGTACTATCAAAAGTTTGTTGATTGGAACCAAATACTGAGATATTCATCGATTGAGATACCTGTTTTTTGCGATTTCTATCTCTACTGGGTGTTTGACAGTCTTAAAAGTCAATTCAGTCATACTAGAGTCTTATTCGTAATCAGATTCTGCAAATCTTCGTTTGAGAAGAATATATTCAACAAAGATTTGAACATTTTTACAGCATCCACAAGAGGCGAGCGTGTGTTTATCCTTTTTTCAATTGTAGCTTGAGAATAGAACCGTAGATCGGATACTTTCTTAGAAAATCGTCAGATTCCATCATTTGTTGTAATTCGCTGTTTTCACTTATCACCGACAATTTGTTGAGGTTTTTCAATAGAACATCATACAAAGACGAATAAGCATCTGCACGCACTTGCATCATGAGCTCAAGTTCTTTTCTGCACTGAACAGTGAAGTTGAACAAGACAAATTTAGTTTCAGCCGTAGTGCGTTGCAACATTTTCGAGTAGGCTTGCTCAATATCATCATTAACATAGTGTCCAATCTGTTTGAGTTTGACTACGTGTTTCAACAGAACCTCGATACCTGATGAATTTTATTCGAATGTATAATCACAGTTCCATATATCTAGTGATAAGACCGTTGCACCTAGTTCATCAACTGCATTTATGTCAGCACCGTGATCCAATAATGATGCAATCCTTTCGCTGAGTTGTTCAGGTGAGAGAGGAAATCTACTATTTTTACACAACGTTGTTAGAGGCGTCTGAAGAAACGCATTTCAAATCTTGGTCGTTTAGTAAAAAATCGCATTACTGGATGAGAAGAAAAGAGCAATAATCACCGTTTCTGCTTACTAATCAATCACTTTGATTGTTATCTAAAAATGACTCGATTCCATGTTCACATGATTCGTGGACCAAACTTTGAATTGTACAATCAAAAAGAGTGCTCGGGGTTTTGAAACGATGCACCATGAGGTACAGTAAAATGATATTTTCGTATATGATGGGAGTGACGAACTAGTTTGTTTACTTACTGTAGAATAGGCCGAAATGGAAATCGCTTGGGTTTTTCCGCCCTTGTCGCGGAAAAAACTCGTTATAATAAAGCCCCAGAGCGCTAAATTTCATCTATGGATTTTCCCACACTAAAAACGTCAGAATAGCGTTCTTGCTCGGATTTCTCAATCCTAGCAGCTTCGTTTTTTATTGAAACGGTATTGTTCTCGTCCTGGTGTGCTAAACATCCAGGATGTCACATTCTTGTCCCATGATCCAAAACTTCCGGACCATCGTGTGACCATCCTGATAGAGAAACAGTCAGTAACACGATATGACTAGAGGTTCTTCTGACCAGGAGAGGTCATCACATCCGGATCACGGATTTGGCTAAAACTTTGGGAATAGTCTTCTTTTAGTGCCAAAAGATGTAACCCAAAATTATAGACCCTAACGCTCAAGCGTTTCTGAGCTACAGGCAAGAACATTAGCATTGCAGGTATACCTATATGTATAATTTTTAACATGGGCCTATATGGGCAATGCTAATGTTCTCGGCTGTAGCTGGGGAACGCTTGAGCGTTAGGGTCTACAATTTTGGGATACATCTTTTGGCACTAAAAGAAGACTATTCCCAAAGTTTCAGCCAAATCCGTGATCCGGATGTGATGGCCTCTCCTGGTGAGTATGGATCTATCGATTGAGTGATGAAATTGAGAGTGTTCTGTGGGAAAAATTTAAAACCTCATGGGTGATCCATAAGAACTTCTGTGCTTCTTTCGATCTTCAAAAGTTCTGTAGCTCACTAACATGGCCAGATTTTCTCAAATCGATGCCTTCGAGGATTGGCAATTTTGTAATGAAAAAACGCAAAATTGAGAAGTGGAAATGAAATAATAACATACCCACACACGAGTTGATAATTGCGAGCATCGTGAAAAGAAAAAATTGAGAATTATTAATTCGGTGATGCTATTCCGGTTCTTCATTTCCGAAATTCTAAATTAATTTTCACGAGTACTCATAAATAATTCGTGAAGTGTTTTAGGCATCATATATACAGGCCCACTCAAATAAATTTAGAGTGAAGATATATTTATTAAGAACTTAGAGTATACATTGAGTCACATAAATCAGAAATCTCGTCAGAAATAATGAGCTCCTAGCAGTCTACATAGGTACAAACAGAAGTTTCTCAGCACTCAAAGATACTTTTGCAAATCGTAAGTATCTTAGAAGTATGCGGTCAATAATTTATGCGCATGCATCAAAATCAAATTAAAAACTACTGTAAGACTTATAATTATTATTAAAAACTACTGTAACATATACTAACAAGGAGAGGTCATGGTCTGTGGGTCGTGAATTCGGCTGAAACTCTCGGAATCGTCTCCTTTTGGCACCAAAAGATGATATCCAAAACCGCTAACTTGAATGCTAAAACGTCTCAGAGCTATGGTCAATCACATTAGCATTGTTAGTATACCTATATATATCAACTTTCAACATGGGCCTATATGGGCAACGCTAATGTCATAGGCTGTAGCTCCAAAACGTTTCAACATTCAAGTAAGCGGTTTCGGATATCATCTTTTGGTGCCAAAATGAGACAATTCCCAGAGTTTCAACCGAATCCACGACCCACAGACCATGACCTCTCCTAGTAAGATTGTCATCGGTTGGAATACTCCGTACTTGCGATATCCATCGTTATAAAGTGTTCGACGGCCTTGAAGGTCAATCGAGTCATACTACTCCATTACTTTTGATTAGGTTCTTCAGATCTTCGTTTGAGAGAAATTGTAAGACCTGTTCTAAACATTCTCGTGGTACAGAAATATTCATCAAAGATTTGAGACTTTTTACAGCATCCACAAGGAACGGGCGTCTTTCTTGTCCTCTTTTCAGTTGTAGCTTTAGCATAGTACCATATATCGGATACTTTTCTAGAAAATCATTAGAATCCATCATTTGTTGTAATTCTACGTTTTCACTCATCACAGACAAGTTGTTGAGATTTTTGAACAAAACGTCACGCAGCGTTGAGTAAGCATCCGCAGGCACTTGCATCATAAGCTCGAGTTCTTTTTCGCACTGAGCAGTAAAATCGAAAAGGACAGACACAAAGGCAACCGTGAGCCGCTGCAAGAATTTCGAGTATGCGTGCTCAATATCATCACTAATATAGTGTCCAATTGTTCTGAGTTTGATCACGTGTTTTAAAAGTACCTCGATGCCAGATAGATTTTTTTCCAATGTATAATCACTATCCCACATATCTAGTGATAAGACCGTTACGCCTAGTTCATCAACTGCATTTATATCAGCACCGTGATCTAATAATGATGCAATCCTTCCACTCAGCTGTCTATCTGTGACAAAAAATCTCGAGGAAAATCCACTAATTTTACACATTGTGGTAAGAGGCGTCTGAAGGAAGGCATTTCGTGAGTTCACATCAACACCACGACTCACGAATAGATCAATGACTTGGATTTCGACGCAGTCAATTATAAAATGCAGGATTGTATTCAAATGATGATCTTTCGCTTCAATTTTTGCGCCGTTTTCCAGTAGTAATTTTACGACCTCGAGTTTTGGCCCTCCGGGACTTCTTATTGCCACATGAAGCGGAGTTCTGTCAGGGAATTCTAAGCCTTGTACAACATTAGGTATGTTTGGATTAACACCGCAATTCAGAAAGTATTCTACCCACTGCTTGTTACCTGCAGCGCATGCTATATGAAAAATGGAATTCCCTTCACTCCCTACGGGATTGTGTTGAACATCATTCAAATCAAGGAAGCTATCGGGAATCCTGGATAAAATATTGTAGAAGGAACACAAGTGAATTGGGGTATCTCCGTTGGCAGCTTTGCTTAAAAGACTAGCACCCATTTTTATTAATAATATGGCATGTCTTGGATCATCATCTAGCATAGCGAAGTGAAGAGGAGTGTAACCGTCCCAACGTGTATGTAGTGTATCAGTCGCCTTGTTAATATCATTTGGATGCGCTAAGATGAAATTCTTCAAGTCCCTTCTGTAATCATCGTCATAATCATCATCATCATAGTGAGTTAGAAAATCTATGCCAGGATATAACACGTGCAATAGAGAGAACCCTCTGTCATTGAAAGATTCATTCCTAGTATTCTCATGTTTCCACAAAATCTCTCTCATTATATCGATTCGTTCAATCTCATTGAAATCCTTGAGTTCAAAAACAGCTACATCAAAAGCTGATTGGCCGTACTTGTTAATGGCAAAGTAAGAAGCGCCGTGTTTCAAAAGAAGATGAGCAACGTTCGGCGACGCAAATTTCGCAGTAAAATGAAGAGGAGTGAAACCTGGAAAGAATGGGGAATCGTTATTCACAGGTGCGTTTACGTCTGTTTCCAGTTCAATCAGACACTTCGTAGCTTCCTCATCATTTCTGATACAAGCGATATGAAGATGGGAGAATCCGTTGTTATCTGAAGGATTTTGGTCGATGCAATTTAAATCGTTCACCATGGACTCCACAATTTCTTTCATGTTACGCTCAAAAGCGAGATGAAGAGGAGTTTTTCCATCGGCGTTTCTAATATTATGATCTGCTCCTTGAGCTAGGAGATACTTAATGATAGCCTCGTCTTGACGCTCTACAGCGAGGTGTAATGGAGTGCTACCTTGCCAAATTGAAGTATTGATATCACGCGGTGCTTCCATTAGTGAATTCTTGACAGCTTCGATATCACTGTATATGCATGAGTAATGTAATGCAGGAAGTTCTCCAATCACTATTTTCCTGTCGCTCTTCAAATCATCTCTGTTCAATAATAAATTGATGAGTTGTACATTTCCTGAACAGTACGCATCCGTCACTCGGTCGAAGCTTCTATTTCGAGACGGAAATATTTTACGATCACTTTGCATTAGTAGAATTTTGACAACATCCACACAATCATAATGAATGGCAAAGTCGATTGCGGTGTAATTGGCCCAGTTCAACGAGTCTTCGTGGATAATTTCATCCAACTTCACTCCGTTTCTCAAAAAACACTCCACAACTTCTACATTGTTTCTGGAACATGCTATGTGAAAGTGAGACAATCCCTCAGAATTAACGGGGTTATGTGGAACTCTTCCATGTGCTAATAGAATCATGTCGATTATCTCTTCGTTCCTAATCATATCAGCTAAATGCAAAGCTGTGAGTTGATTAGAATTTTTTATAGTTATATCAGCTCCAATACTCAGCAAGAATGCAACTGTCTCAACACACTGATTTTGCACAGCGAAATGGAGAGGACTATACCCTGACCAACGAATAGATTTTGAACTCACCGAGGTATTGATACTGTATTCGTTTTCCATCAATTTCTTCACGACGTCAACACGATTCCGCATACAAGCGATATGTAAATGAGAGAGATTTTCTTTGTTAGCACAATTTTTCAGCCTCTTATCAGAGAGTATCAAATCTACGATGGCATATTTCTCTAACTTTGCAGCCAACATCAAAGCAGTTTCCTCATTCCTATCGAGTACGTTTACGCAGGCTCCTCTATCCAGAAGTTTTGTAACAACATCTGGATCTCCTAGATACACTGAAGAATGCAAGGGAGGGCGAAAATCCGTTCTGTGCACAGTATTGTCAACTGGAGTATCTTCCTGCAAGAGTTCTTCTACAATCTCTCTGTGTCCGTTGAAGATAGCCCACTTCAATCTTCCAAATTTTTTTCTGTTGCTATCTCCTTGTGACATTTTTATCAACAGCAAATATGAACCTAAGACTTGAGCTGATCTATCCAATCCTTGAAACAGAGGGGATTTGCTTTTCTCAACAAAATAGCTTATTGCGCGATAGCGAAAAACCTTGAAGAAAAATCTCACCTTGTACACTCTGTACACTGATGTACAGACCAAACAACAAGATGTATCCCTCTCTTGAATCTGATGTTCAATTGTAGATGGATGATGGTAATGATAGGAACCTGAAAATATGCAGTTTTACACTGACATTAGCAAATTAAATGGGGAAAAGGTAAGTCATACAATTGAACAAAAAAGTTGATTAGACTGTGTCGAGGCTGTAACCTTGTAATGACATGGTGAAGCGTGATATTGTTCCCCTTAACTACAATTGAGGGGGTGGGTGGAACAAGAGGTCCAAAATCGTCATCGTACAGAATAACAAAAACTACAATTAACTATTATCATCGTATTATAAAAAGAAAAAGCAAGAAAAAACAACGTCCGTTAGGCTCAGAAAACTGACTGGTGACTTTAGGGTCACTTTCCGTCTTTTTCTGCGGGTTACATTATGAGTGTACAGCTAGGTTTTAATCGGGTACGTTTTAAATAGAACTGTGTTTTCCACGCATATCGACAGTCGGGAGACGATGCTGATAATTTTGATACTTGAGGAAGCGTTGTGATCGAGACATTGACCAGTTGATGCAGTTTAATCGGAATGAGATAAGAGAACCAGATCTAGTTCCTTCCGAGGTTCTTTTAGCAGAATCCTCACCCTCAATTGGTGCTAGAGCCACACACTTATCGGTATCATTTTGAGATGGTCAGAATATGCGAAAAAACGAGTCAAATCAGTACTCGCCCGATTCGAACTTACCTGGACACTCTTCATGAATTTCAATTGTGTGTAAAAAGGCTGAAACGACCCTCTAGTCTCGCGTCAGTTTTTTGAGCCTACCAAATAATCCTGAAGGTTGGGGACTAAACTGACGTCGGATTTGGTTTCCACGTCAAAAAATACACGAAAAACCCATGTTCACGTCTTGGGAACGATCCGGCTCGATATTCGCATTCTTGTTGGCGTCCATCGGAGGAGCCGCGGGTTCACGGACTTGATACCTTGGAGTTTTTCATTCTTTGGACTGGCTAGATTTCGTGATCTAATGCGTCAAATCGACTTCTTCAAGTAGCCATTCTAAAAAGAATTACACCGGCTATCAATCGGTATTACTTTCAGAGACATGAGAGGACGCGCATGCACAGGAGATGCAAATACTCAATCAAAATTCGTTTTGAAGATAACTTCTTGCACTTTTGACCACTTTCCACCACCAACACTGGTAGTTTTTGGAACGATTTTCGCTGTGGAGTGACCCGGCAAACACGATGAAGTGATTAACCAACGCCTTGATTACAGGTAACATGATTAAAAATCGATTTTTATCTTTCATGCATTTTTTAGAGTCCTTAATCACAGGTTGTCGATATGAGAATACTTTTCTTCTATATTGCCAAAGTTTCGAAGATATGTCAAAGAAATCAGATTGATTCATTGAAATCCGTCAAAATGCGATTTCATCAATAGAACGCCGATCGTCAAGCCTTTTTGGAGGATTACTTAGAATGCCATTTGACACAGGGGTGACCTCGGGACCTAAGAAAGCTCTTTTCCCACTCAAACCTAATGAAATAGTGAGGTCCTGTTTTTCTCTTCAAAATGATTTGCGAACCATTCGTGTCCAATAGTGCAGATTCATAGTCAGGCGACTCATCTTACCCATCCGAACTATAGCTGTCCAAGGGGTCTAACTGCCGTCGAATAATAGACAAAGGACCTTACTTTTATCATACAAACCACAAAAGGGCCTGAGTGCACTCAAGCTCTTTTATTGAATACGTATAAAGGGCCTAAGTGCGCTCAGGCCGTGTCGTTGATTACGTAGATAGGGCCTCGGTGCATTTAGGCCCTTTTTCCGATATCTACGGGGTTTTTGAAGTTTATGAAAAACCAATTTTCATGGGGTGATAGATCATGTTTTAAGGAAGCGATAGACCGGAATAGACCCTAGTTCCACCCACCCCCTCAATTGTGACATATTCAGAATTCATTAGATCACTAACCTGGATAATCATTATTCACAGTAACGACCACAAACTTTTGAATGTCTTCATTTGGTCACTTCAATATTTACTTATACGCTAAGTTATTCGTTTTTGTGATTGGAAAATCATAAGAATAACGAATTATAATACTCAAACAATTGAAGGACATTCGCAGGGTTGAAGGAATAATTAATGTGTCTTGAATAGCAAATGAGAAACCTCGATGAGCCTGGTTCGCAGATTGCTTCTTAAATGCTTCTTAGATTTGCAGTCATGACGGTGAATCCTATAAGCTTTGATCTCATATAAACATGCTTATCTTGTTCAAATTGTTACAGGACTTCATAATTTGATAAACTCCACAGAAGTGCGTGACAGGTTCATGAGAAGTTTGACTTCTTTAAATCATTTTTTTAAGAACAATGATCTAGTCATCAATGAGGTATTAAACTCAGAGTGTAATGCAGGCAAGGCCCTGACGCTGCTGACAAGCACTCATTTCGAATTCAACATCTTAACACAGCAAAAAAAGCAGGACTATAGCTGTATGATTTAAGCAAATGTTCCACATGTCACCTTCTATTATTAGGAAGCTTGTAACACAAAGAAATTCTGATTACTCTTTCTTTTTTAGAATGATGATGGTCTGGTTATTCTAATTATCATCATATGACGCTTGGAGAAAGCTTTCTGATAATCACTTTTAGCAGCGTATCTTTTTTGTTATAATTAGTACAGAGTTGAAAGTGATATTAATACAGGTATCATCAGACGGTTCTAAGCTTGTACATGATGTATTACCCTTCATAGTTGCAACTAGGGAGGGTATATAACCTTCTATACCCTCCCTAGTTGCAACAAGCTTCCTGGATATGAGGTCTAGTTCATTTACAAGATATCTTTAGAAGCGTCAAGCAATGAGTAACCTTATAATATAGACATGCTTTACAAGATGAAAAAGATGGTATATGTGGTTGCACCACTAAGCAGAGTAAATGCATCAATGAATTTTCAACTCATATCCCTCCTGACAATTTTGGTTGGTATGTTTTGAACAATGGGATGGATCACTTTTGGAAATCGATCCATCTCAATAATACTTTTACTGTAGATGGGATGGGTCGAATGGGAAAATTGATTCATTTTAAAAGACTAATTCATTACCAGAATGAAAATCTCACCCATGCACTCAAAAATACTGTACACTGTTTCCATCTTATGAAGATACCAAATTGAAACTCCTTCCAAAAATGTTTGTCATACTTGTACCCGGGGTATTTTAGCAGTATAATCTAATCTGCCTTGTGTCATATTGCAATAAAATGATTTTTGGCAGAGTTAACACTTTCCGAGACAAACTTTAAGATATTATCTCAAATAAAACAGGGTATTCTTAACATGCAAGGAGTCATATAGACTCATCAGTGAGAAATAAAATGTATGCAGAAGATTTTTGAATCTCAGGAACTTTTGAAACTAGTCCATTTCCAATAACTATGTAAGAAGTTTTCATTGAAATGGGTGAGATTGAAAGTAAAATATATAGACATTCGTAAAATCGAGCCACCACGGTAGTCTCTAAAGTTGCTCCAGACAACATGCCTGGTTATACATAACAACCCTGTAAAAGAGGCTGGGGCATGGATACAGATCTACAGCTACACTTCAGGATTCAGAAGAAGTTAAACCCTACGATAATTTGAATATTAGAAGAATGGAAAGTTTAGATTACATCATAACCTTACCAATTTGGCCACCTGAACTTTTTAGCATCATGCCTCACCTAGCTTCAGAAATTTTCTGCATCAGCTTATTCATATGACACGTTTGATTGGGAGTGTATCCACGTGTGAAGTATGAAACTGATAAGATACGATACGAAATAAACAATGCTTACCAAGTATACCTTTGACTCCTACATGTGATCAAGTGATTGATGATGAAATGAGGTCTTCTTGTTCTGAAGCACAGCGAGCAATGCTCGGAAAGTCTACGAATGGTTGATGAACTATATGGCTTGAAAATTTTTCATTCTCCTGACATTTTATTTTTTGAAACTTCAACAGCATATAATATGCGCTACTCTTTTCCCGCTAAAAAGCAGACGACACCCACCCTATTTTGGCGCCAACCGTGTCGACTCATTCGAAATGACCATAGACATTACTAGTAGTTTAGTAGTCTATGACTCAGATGGGATTTGGGATACCAGAAACGATTCATTAGAGAAATTAGGTATACACGGTGATTTTAAAGTACTCGACCAGCCGGGAAATTCCGAAAGCCCGATGCGTTGAGAGTTTTGCAAATTTTTTTCGAAGTTATTCGAGTCGATTTGAAAATTTGCGGGGATGTTGAAAATTATCAGATTTTTGGCATCAGATGGATCAGAAAAGGGATCAGAGGGATCAGTCGCGCAAGGATCACATGGGATCAGCAGAGGGATCAGTTTGTTTTGCTGCAACACACGTGGTCTGGTTCCGAGGTTATGTGTCGGTGCGCCAGTCTCGAGGAGGTGGTTGTCGAATTTAGTGGCGGTGTAGACGGTGAATTGTGTGACTGCCGTGCGCTTTGTCGTGTTCCTGGGGCTCGGGGTATCATGGGCCCGTGGTGTTTGTGTTTGTCGCGTAGCCGCGCGAGTAATTTCTGAGATCTGCCGAGCCGACCCGGACTTTTGCCTGGTTGGCTAAGTCCGGCATTCTCCGTCTGGGGGATTATTTTAAACTCTGGTCGTGGCTGTCCGACCACTCGCACTGGCCGCACGGCCAGCGCGGCCAAGCGCGGCGCTTGGAGAGAGCTACGGCTAGCTACGGCGTTCATCCGGCAACGACTCGCGAGCTTCTGCTTCGCATTGTAAACATTAGATTGCATTAGATTCGGAAATTGTCACCTAGAAGTTAGTTCGCGGAGCTGCACAATGATTAAATTCATGCTATGACAGAGATTAGATGGGCTAAGACACAAAGTGACAGTTTTTCAGTCTAATGTGAGGTTACATTTGGTCCTCTTTCTCTCCCTCTCTGTAACCTCACAATGTATTTTCTGTCTGAATTTGTGCCAGAAATGCCAGAATGCAAATGTGATGAGTGGTGATGTGCCTAAATCCTCAATGAGAGTTGTGGCAAAATTTCTTCCACAGGTTCTCATCATCATTATGCTGCAGACTTCTCAACCGAAAGAAGAAAATTTTGTTGTGAGGCAGCTCAAGCAGGTTTCAAAGACTCTATGTAAAGAGATTTTGGCCTCAATGCTGGTCAACAAATCAATTTTACATTACCATCCTTTGAAACTTGAGCGCTGACTTGAAGTGACTTCAAAAAGTCATTGCTCTGCTACAACCTGAATAAAATCATCCTGGCGATTCAATAGGTTTATTCGTTCTTGGTGAAACCAATGTGCTCCAGTTTTGAGTGAATGTGGTGTCCTCCACATAGTTGTACCTTGAGATATGTACATTATTCTATGATCTTGGTATCATTCAACAATCAGATCTTGGTATGAGAAAAACGACAAAGTTATGTCAACATGATTGACATCTTTTGTCGAGTCAAGTTTCACTCACATGGACATCCAATGTAATCTCTTATATATAAAAAGGGTAAATAAAATTGTGTAGAGATTTCTCAACAACTGCAGAGTTGATCTGAATGCTTGATAGCGTGGTCTGGGCTTAGACCCAAATCCAGGCTATCTGTCCATCCTGATCTCAAGTTAGATAATTCAAAACTGATTGGGATTCAAATCCCACTTCCATCCATCAAAATCAGTATAAATATCAGAGATGTTTTTTCTGCTGATCTGAATTATTTACCGCAAAGTATATGATACAATCAACATCTAGCTCTTGATGTATGCGAGTGACTTATGCAAAGACAGAATTTTTGTATAGCATGAACTATAAGATGATGGGATATGTGCGCACCCACTCATGCATTTTATTCATATCATTTTCCATATCATTTTCCAACCAATATTTTAGGTATTGGACCAAGGACATAATCCCTGGAAACCTGAAATACAATTTTGTTGGCCAATTGTACAAGAGATTCCATTGAACGTTCATGTTTGATTGTGAGTGAAACTTGACTCGACAAAAGATGTCAATCATGTTGACATGACTTTGTCGTTTTTCTCATACCAAGATCTGATTGTTGAATGATACCAAGATCATAGAATAATGTACATATCTCAAGGTACAACTATGTGGAGGACACCACATTCACTCAGAACTGGAGCACATTGGTTTCACCAAGAACGAATAAACCTATTGAATCGCCAGGATGATTTTATTCAGGTTGTAGCAGAGCAATGACTTTTTGAAGTCACTTCAAGTCAGCGCTCAAGTTTCAAAGGATGGTAATATGAAATTGATTTGTTGACCAGCATTGAGGCCAAAATCTCTTTACATAGAGTCTTTGAAACCTGCTTGAGCTGCCTCACAACAAAATTTTCTTCTTTCGGTTGAGAAGTCTGCAGCATAATGATGATGAGAACCTGTGGAAGAAATTTTGCCACAACTCTCATTGAGGATTTAGGCACATCACCACTCATCACATTTGCATTCTGGCATTTCTGGCACAAATTCAGACAGAAAATACATTGTGAGGTTACAGAGAGGGAGAGAAAGAGGACCAAATGTAACCTCACATTAGACTGAAAAACTGTCACTTTGTGTCTTAGCCCATCTAATCTCTGTCTTAGCATGAATTTAATCATTGTGCAGCTCCGCGAACTAACTTCTAGGTGACAATTTCCGAATCTAATGCAATCTAATGTTTACAATGCGAAGCAGAAGCTCGCGAGTCGTTGCCGGATGAACGCCGTAGCTAGCCGTAGCTCTCTCCAAGCGCCGCGCTTGGCCGCGCTGGCCGTGCGGCCAGTGCGAGTGGTCGGACAGCCACGACCAGAGTTTAAAATAATCCCCCTGGGGGGTTATTTTAAACTCTGGTCGTGGCTGTCCGACCACTCGCACTGGCCGCACGGCCAGCGCGGCACTTGGAGAGAGCCACGGCTAGCTACGGCGTTCATCCGGCAACGACTCGCGTGCTTCTGCTTCGCATTGTAAACATTGAATTGCATTAGATTCGGGAATTGTTACCTAGAAGTATGTTCGAGCAGCTGTACAATAATTAAATTCATGCTGAGATAGAGATGAGAGGGGCTAAGACACAAAGTGACAGTTTTTCAGTCTAATGTGAGGTTACATTTGGTTCTCTTTCTCTCCCTCTCTGTAACCTCACAACGTATTTTCTGTCTGAATTTGTGCCAGAATGCAAATGTGATGAGTGGTGATGTGCCTAAATCCTCAATGAGAGTTGTGGCAAAATTTCTTCCACAGGTTCTTGTTGGAGTACGCGCCGGGTTCTTCTAATAACACTCACTTTTATATAAGAAAATACGCGAGTTTTATTATAAGTATCTACAAAGATCAAATCTAGGTACACAAGGTAAGCTTCTAGATGTAGTATGGTACACGATATCAAAGTGCAAGAATAGCGAGTCACAACGTGTGCTATAATACAATGTGCTCCGCGTCTGGCAAAGGCACGAAACGGACTGGACAGCAAGGAAAACGACGAGACGAGGAGAGACTGGTACGCGCAGGCGCCCTATGCGCCCGTATCAGCACAGCGCGACAATGTGTAGATGCAGGACTGATGAGTAGCCGCCGCAGAGAACTCAACACTCCCTCCCTCTGCAAAGGCTACGAATCCTTAGGCTACGGCTATCCGATCCCCCGTCGGTTTCACTGCTGCTGGTGGATGTTTCCCTCGAGAATTGCTGTTTTGGGATAAATTCTGCAACTCGAGTCGCGAAGTACTTCTAGTAACAAGCATTCGAGTACGTCTTAGTTTCTAGTATGGACTTTTGACATTCGTTCTAATACATCTATATCATTTCGTTAGTACTTCTAGTTCGTCTTCCCTCTAAGTGGTTCACGGTACACCGTTTCAGTTATCCTGCTGGATTCTGTTCTTGGTTCGAGTAGAATCATAACTTCTAATACACGCAATCCATGCAATCCTGCACGTTGAAGACATTGGTCTCTGTCATCACTGCGCTCTCTGCTTCTAAATCGATCAAATCGCCTCTCAACTTTCCTCTCAGATAGTCCTTCTATATGGTTTCTTCCAACTCAATTTCTTGGCACATATAAGCAACCATTTCTTCTAATCTTTTCGTCTACTTCTAGGATCTCGCTAAGGTCACTCTGACTTGGTGTCTGTTGAACTGGCTTTCTTAAAATCCAGGAACGTTGTCGATTTAACCAAGAGATTTATTCCGCCAGTAGAGCTCACGACTGATTTTGGCTTCTAATAATCTCTTTCCATCGCATCAAGGTTAGCAGCATCTCTTCAACGGCGTATCCTTGAAAATCTTGGAGGTTTCTGACAACCAACAGGCGCATACTTCGAAGTCTTTGAGATTCCTGAAAAACCAACGGGGTTGGTTGGCAGTATTCTATTTCATTTCATTGCTCTCTCTCTCTATTCCCGTCTACCATTCGGAAGCTTGCTTAAACATTCACAGTCTAGTCGTCTAATCAGGCAGTGATCGGTCTATTCCTGAATTCGTCTAATTTTATACTCCTTTTTCGAGCCCTTCGGAATTGTCTGTTTAAGTCGTGGCTTCTAGTTTGATTGAGGTCTCTCTTCTTCTATCAGTCTATCTATCTATCTATCTATCTAGCCGAAACACTAGATTGGCCTTCGAGTATGTAACTGGCAAAAGAGATTTTTGCGAGTGGATTCTCTATGAGGATGTGTTCACAAATTCTGAGAAAGATATTCGCATGCTCCTATTGTCTTCGGACTCTGTAGTTCTACAATTTATTCCTATTCTCCCTCCCAATCCCAGAAGGGCATCCTCTATGGGCAGCTCCGGTGTTTGGAAAATTTTGCTGTCTACCCATCTCTACCATGGTACATTTTGGATTTGCTGAAGGTGTTCGTATATAGCGTCTATGCGCATGATTTGAGTGTGGACTTCTGAACTATTCTCGTACTTTTTGCACAAATCTTTGATTCGGCAAAATTCCAAATCGAATCACCGATTCCGCTTGACATAATTTTACGTCAGACATCTGTGCCAGAGACTTGGTCACAGCAGATGTCCATTTGCCATTCACATCTATCCTTTGGCTAACATCAACGAGTCATTTGCGACACGTTAGTTCGATAACAAGGTCAATTCGACTGTACTTCTTGAGAGTTGACTGGTGTTGCTGCTCACGAGCACTGTCTAACTCATGTCGAGAGCTGCTCCTCGAATCTTCGAATAGCTTTGTCTGGACTTTAGGATCCCACGAATGAATGATACCAGAGATAATCGAATAAGTCCTGCACAGCAGTGACTATAATTCAATACATGGTGGTATTATTGATCTATTGGCCCGTTTGGGCAACTTATGTAAACCAGTCTTCTAGGTATAAGAAGTCAAATTTTGACTTTCTCGATACAGCTTCTAAGTCAATCTTCTAACTGAATTCGAGCTCATCTTCTATTTCAGACTTTATGTTCATTTGATGAACCAAATTCCGGCCTCCAATGGATTAGGGTTGATCTCCTCGCTGTGTGTGCTTCTCATTTTGACGTGTGGTTGAACATCACTCGCTCAAGATGCGACGGTAGATTTTTCTAAATTCGTCGTCTCTCATATGATGCACCTTATAGTGATTGGTGTCTAGAATACATCTACGTAGAATCATGTCTCTACACGACATCCAGGAAATCTGAAATCCAACTTGCACAAGGTTAGAATTTTCGAGTCATCCTCTCATCGAATTACGAACGATCAAGTATGGTTCTCTGAAAGAAGATCATTGTTTGGTAATCGTCATGAACTTCCAGGAGATCCCAAAACTAAGCTGGTTTTGATTTCTGAATCTTTCGGTTTGTACGCGAATTACTTCGCTCTTTTCACTCGACGGACAAATGAAGAACTTCTAGGTCCAAAATTCTGAAGTTTCTTCCAGGTTATGTTAGCCACAGAGTTATGTTCAAACTCTAAGTTTGTGGTGCCTTCTAACTCAGTTGACTCTAAGTCAGTGCGTTTCCTCCATCTTGGAGAGTTCGTGGTGAACTTCGTCTATTCCTCCCTCCCAATCTCAGCGAGGTTCCTTAGAACATACGCGTAGATTGTCACGAGAGTTCACCCAACGTATACATCTAAGCTTAGATCTTCTGGACAGCACACCAGTGATTTTTATTTCTTCTAGGAGTGCACATGAAGTCCTTGACCGGGGGGGGGGGCGGTCAATGATCTTCTGAATTCTAACAATACTCCGCTCTATCCGAGCGAGGACAGAGGTTTACTTATTCCTTCTAAATCTTGTTAGTCTTCGATCCTTCACATTTCTTTTCCGCTTGGATGTTCCTTTTTACTCCCAGGTGGGTTAGACGCATATCTTGTGTATCAGTTGATGCAGCGACGGAATTCTACGTTGACTGTTGGCATGTCTATCAGCACATACAGGTGCCACTCCTGAGATGCTTGAAATACAACAAGTGCTAGATGTAGGTCACATACTGAAACACTTTTAAAAAAAATTTAGTCAAATGAACTTCTAGCTCATCACCTGAAACATTTCGAAAAGAAATTTTTAATCGAGTAAACTTCTAGTTCATCAAACCTCTAATTTTGGCAATTCTGAAACGAGAGGCAAACCTCATTCACAAATTCTACCAAAACATCTAGTTCATCGAACCTCTGATTTTAGCATCCATGTAACGAGGCGCAAGCCCTCTTCAAAATGTGCGAGCAACTTCTAAATAATATCAATTTCTTGTTGAACATTGACTTCTACATCTACTCTCTAATCCATCCTCTGAGTTTAGCTTCTAACTCATCAATCTCAACTTCAAGTACTTAGAGGATGCCAGATCTGGATTTAATTCTAATTCAATGATCAATTGATATTGTACTTCTATAAATGACCAGTTACCTTGGAACGTACGTCCAGCCATGTATCCAGTGATACCCAATTGACTGTAAATTTCAATGACGATGGTCCAGTTACATACATATTGGATCATATGTATGTATATAGTTTAGACTCCACTCCGCTAGTACTACTAGCAGAGATCGTCATAACTAAATGCGTAATTCCCGAAAATGTACTCGCTGTATACGTGCTCCCTCCCACTCTGTCTAGCCGTACGACGGACAAGCCATTTTGCGTGGTAGGGGCGATCGCACACGCATACAGTTTGCACAATCCCGAAGAAAAACACACACGGATGAATAACCTAGTTGCACGAACATCAATGCAATTTCGGAAAATCACCCGGGTAACCGCCATTTTGTTCATAAGGCATTTCATTCGTCGTACTCTGATCAGTGGATCGATGAACTATATATACACCGGGTACGGGATATCACGATGTAGTTTCTACTTTCATCGAAATCTGCCACCCGATTCTAACTTTGGGAATTTTCAACTCTACTTTCGATGCCTCCATACTTCTATGCTTCTAAACTTCTATTCTTCTATACTTCTATGCCTCTAAATTTTTATGCTTCCAAACCCCTATGCTTCTAAACTTCTATGGTTTTCGTAAACTTCTAGGTGGAGTTGAAATCCCTTTTTGTGATTGACTTCTAGGTTATTAGGTGGTGTACCTGCCATAGCGTTTACCTGTGTGACACGTTAGCCACCTTACACAAGCTGCTAATTTGCCACCGCACCAATACCTGCACTGCAGTGTATCAGCTGCAAGCAATATCTCAGCTATGCACACGTGCAACTTCTAATACACATTATTATTCTCATCGAATAACCTTTGACACATCTAGTTTTATGCCGTTTGTTTGGATCATGCCACTGCACCGACACCTGCACCGCAGTGTATCAGACAGATAAGCATATCGTATCCGTGCGCATACCTCTATCACGCGTTTTCACATATTTCAAATTACATTTCGACGTGTCAACACAAGTGTCGATGCTCTGGTTGGAGCAAGCACCACCACGGCGAGTTGACGACGCACAGCGCTCATCAAACTCTGTTAGGCGGCTCTGGAAAATGTGAGCAGGCGTCAACCTGTAAGTCTAGAAATAAGCCTCTAACTTCTAGCTTATGTATGTCGGCAATGCGAACATTTTTGTCTTCAAAAGTAGAGAAAACCCACTTCAAACTCGTCACAACTCAGTATTGCGGATTACAATCTAACATCTCGCAACACTACCGAATCCGTTTTTTTTTTTTAATAACTGGACGGAGGAGAAAATTCACACACAACGAAATCATCGAGAGTTGAGTTGCCGTCGCCATGTTGGATGCGAATGTAGCACAAAGAGGAGACCGATAACTGCTTTGCGCGTGCCCACATGTCGCGCTGGCTCTCCCTCCGATTTCTTGGAAACACGTGTTTGCATTAGCGTTCTATGAATTTATGTTCGCGACACTCTACGGCGCCAATTTTCCGAGTGCGGCGAGCGCAACCTCTACGCCTGACTCCTGGTGAACACATAACACTAGCCGATTAACTCTTGACAAGCGCCATCTTCTAGATTTCCAGCTCTTGGTGAGCACTTTCTTCTAGACGCAAGACTCGTTTTTGGATGCAGCTTTACGTTGCGCGTCTTCTCCTGGATGTGCATCTTCTCGACCGCGCCGCTTTTCCACGTCTACCGGTGAGCGACGGCATCTAGGTGTGACGACGCGCGCGCTAACCTCTATATATGTGGTCGTGCCCGAGCTCCGAGAGCATTCTCTGAGTCGAGCGTCGCCGCGTCATCCTGGCACTTTTCGCACTCACTCCGAAGTCACCGAATGCACTTTCTCCATTTCCGTTGCCCCGGAGGAGCTCCTAACCCTGGGGTGGTCGCGCCGACCTGGAGCCATGTGCAGTCGCCCCGGTACGGGCTTCTGCACAGCGTGCTGGGTCCCATAACCTGTTGGAGTACGCGCCGGGTTCTTCTAATAACACTCACTTTTATATAAGAAAATACGCGAGTTTTATTATAAGTATCTACAAAGATCAAATCTAGGTACACAAGGTAAGCTTCTAGATGTAGTATGGTACACGATATCAAAGTGCAAGAATAGCGAGTCACAACGTGTGCTATAATACAATGTGCTCCGCGTCTGGCAAAGGCACGAAACGGACTGGACAGCAAGGAAAACGACGAGACGAGGAGAGACTGGTACGCGCAGGCGCCCTATGCGCCCGTATCAGCACAGCGCGACAATGTGTAGATGCAGGACTGATGAGTAGCCGCCGCAGAGAACTCAACAGTTCTCATCATCATCATTATGCTGCAGACTTCTCAACCGAAAGAAGAAAGTTTTGTTGTGAGACAGCTCAAGCAGGTTTCAAAGATTCTATGTAAAGAGTTTTTGGCCTCAATGTTGATCAACAAATCAATTTTACATGACCATCATTTGAAACTTGAGCGCTGACTTGAAGTGACTTCAAAAAGTCATTGCTCTGCTGTAACAACCTGAATAAAATCATCCTGGCGATTCAATAGGTTTATTCGTTCTTGGTGGAACCAATGTGCTCCAGTTTTGAGTGAATGTGCTGTCCTCCACATAGTTGTACCTTGAGATATGTACATTATTCTATGATCTTGGTATCATTCAACAATCAGATCTTGGTATGAGAAAAACGACAAAGTTATGTCAACATGATTGACATCTTTTGTCGAGTCAAGTTTCACTCACATGGACATCCAATGTAATCTCTTATATATAAAAAGGGCAAATAAAATTGTGTAGAGATTTCTTAACAACTGTAGAGTTGATCTGAATGTGATAGCGTAGTCTGGGCTTAGACCCGAATCCAGGCTATCTGTCCATCCTGATCTCAAGTTAGATAATTCAAAACTGATTGGGATTCAAATCTCACTTCCATCCATCAAAATCAGTATAAATATCAGAGATGTTTTTTCTGCTGATCTGAATTATTTACCGCAAAGTATATGATATAATCAACATCTAGCTCTTGATGTATGCGAGTGACTTATACAAAGACAGAAGTTTTGTATAGCATGAACTATAAGATGATGGGATATGTGCGCACCCACTCATGCATTTTATTTATATCATTTTCCATATCATTTTCCAACCAATATTTTAGGTATTGGACCAAGGACATAATCCCTGGAAACCTGAAATACAATTTTGTTGGCCAATTGTACAAGAGATTCCATTGAACGTTCATGTTTGATTGTGAGTGAAACTTGACTCGACAAAAGATGTAAATCATGTTGACATAACTTTGTCGTTTTTCTCATACCAAGATCTGATTGTTGAATGATACCAAGATCATAGAATAATGTACATATCTCAAGGTACAACTATGTGGAGGACACCACATTCACTCAAAACTGGAGCACATTGGTTTCACCAAGAACGAATAAACCTATTGAATCGCCAGGATGATTTTATTCAGGTTGTTACAGCAGAGCAATGACTTTTTGAAGTCACTTCAAGTCAGCGCTCAAGTTTCAAATGATGGTAATGTAAAATTGATTTGTTGATCAGCATTGAGGCCAAAAACTCTACATAGAGTCTTTGAAACCTGCTTGAGCTGCTTCACAGCAAAATTTTCTTCTTTCGGTTGAGAAGTCTGCAGCATAATGATGATGAGAACCTGTGGAAGAAATTTTGCCACAACTCTCATTGAGGATTTAGGCACATCACCACTCATCACATTTGCATTCTGGCACAAATTCAGACAGAAAATACATTGTGAGGTTACAGAGAGGGAGAGAAAGAGGACCAAATGTAACCTCACATTAGACTGAAAAACTGTCACTTTGTGTCTTAGCCCATCTAATCTCTGTCTTAGCATGAATTTAATCATTGTGCAGCTCCGCGAACTAACTTCTAGGTGACAATTTCCGAATCTAATGCAATCTAATGTTTACAATGCTAAGCAGAAGCTCGCGAGTCGTTGCCGGATGAACGCCGTAGCTACCCGTAGCTCTCTCCAAGCGCCGCGCTTGGCCGCGCTGGCCGTGCGGCCAGTGCGAGTGGTCGGACAGCCACGACCAGAGTTTAAAATAATCCCCCTGGTGCGCATACTGTGAGACGACGTCCACAGCACAGCCCGCGGTTTTGTTTACTTAAACAGCTTGTCCTGTTGTTTGTTGTTGAATGATGGAAACCTGACTCGGCGGCATGCAATGGAGGAAGTTTCCAATAAGTGTGATTTGTGAAAATAGTGTGAGCTGAATGATATGGCCCTTGTATTATTTTGCCATAGAAATCTTTTTCATACACCTGCTGCAGTTAGGTTAGGGTTCATTTTTGATCACTTTATCTGCCTGCTGGCAGTATTATGTGATAGATAATAAGATTCAACTGAGCATTTAAACATGTAATGGAAAAACACCTGAGTGTCACTTTGGTCCCGTATCGGTCCTCAGCGAGTGTCGATTGGGTCCCGTACTAGTCCTGTGCGAGTGTCGATGTGGTTCTCTACCGGTCCTCGACGAGTGTCGATCTGGTCCCTTACCGGTCCTCGGCGAGTGGCGATGGGGGACCATACAATCCCCGGCGAGTGGCGATCTGGTCCCGTACCCGTCCTCGGCGAGTGTCGATGTGGTTTTCTACCGGTCCTCAGCGAGTGTCGATCTAGTACCATACCGGTCCTCGGCGAGTGTCAATTTCGTCCCGTACCAGCCTTCTGCGAGTGTCGAACTGGTCCCGTACGGGTCCAGCGGCGACCGAAATTAATAATCAACCCCATCGCGCTCAGCACTCCTACACCAAGGAAACCACCCGCGCGGCTACGCGACAAACACAAAAAGCACGGACCCGTGCAACCTCGAGGCCCAGGAACACGACAAAGAGCACGGCAGTCGCGCAATTTACCATCACCACCGCCACTAAATTCGACAACCACCTCCTCGGGCTGCGAATACTGTGACTGGCGCACCGACACATAACCTCGGAACCAGACCACGTGTGTGGCAGCAAAACAAACTGATCCCTCTGCTGATCCCATGTGATCCTCGCGCGACTGATCCCGCTGATCCCTTTTCTGATCCATCTGATGCCAAAAATCTGATAATTTTCAACATCCCCGCAAATTTTCAAATCGACTCGAATAACTTCGAAAAAAATTTGCAAAACTCTCAACGCATCGGGCTTTCGGAATTTCCCGGCTGGTCGAGTACTTTAAAATCACCGTGTATAATAGATCGGATTGGTTCATTTATTATATCTGACTAGAGTAACTTGAAAATAGTTTCAAAATAAACGTATTATTTATAATTCTTTACATTTCAGGACGTGGAATATTATTTTATTCCGATTTTTCAAAAGACTCGTTTTCAATGAGTCTCTTGGAGTGAAAGTGAGTCATTTTTCGTATTCATAAATCCCTGAGCCATTTTTAGATAATTATCTTCGATAAAGAAGCATTCAGCAGTTTTGAAAAGCCAACATTGTTTCATAATACTACATGTTCGTGCGCTTGAATTTTGATTATTCAAATGAAGATGGCTCATAGATTACTGATTTTTGATGGGTTTTCCATTCGAATGAGTTACTTTGAGCTGCGGACATTGGTAGTGTTTTATTGTTTTCAAACTATTAGAGTTTGTAACCATGCGAGGGCCACTAGTCAGTGAATTGGTTAACAAACTGGTAATATCGATAACTACAACACCGCGAAGTAGCAAAGTTCAAATAAACACAATAAGTCAGATCGTCCATAATTGATTCGAAAAGAAAATCCTGCTCAAAAATCTTAAAACCACCACAACCTCCACAATGATCAAAGTAGAAGTTATTAGTTCACAGTTCAGACTTTTCGATGACAAATATAAGTAGAAAGAACTTCATCAGACGAACTAAAATAATGGAATTGCTAATGCTTAGCTTGGAAAAGAGATTGCTCAACTAACTCTCGCCCAAAAAATTGACGCAAGGAAAAAAATTATTTTCAAAGGTTTGCACAGTATCACTCTACAGAAATGCGAAGAGAAACCAGATACACACACACACACACACACACACCTTTTCAAACCGTCAGAGGTGAAATCTCATTCGGTCGAAGAGCACACGGGACACAATTACCTCGAGTTTACTAGCTTTACGATCCCGTTGCAGCTCTCGGAGACGAGCTCTTCTTCTCCGTCTATCTCACCCTCCCGATATCTATACGTCGAGTTTCGAGCTTGAGGCTAAGAAAGCGTTCCCGCACTAAATCACGTTTCCCGTCTCATACTGTGTGATCCCCGGACAACGATGAGATGGCGTTTCTCCTCGTCGTTGTATTCTCTGTTTTCTCTGTCTGATGCTGCTACCATCGCCGAAGCTTTGGACGGACAGGGTGAGATTCTTGATACCATCAGAGACAAAAGAAATTTCAACTGTGTAGCTTGAGATTGAAACTCGTCAAGGAATATTAGAGTTACGAGCTCAATAACGCTTTAGACGGTTGACACGTTAAATTATCTGATAGTCTCTTGTGGGATTCACGCGGGGCTTTTGGATAAGCTCGTGAATCAATTAGTAGGAGATCGAGTGTCGGGTTTCTGATGAGGTTTCTAGCTTTGAGCTGAATGTTTTCTGAGCTGGGGATAATGGAACGTTTTTTTATTATGTTTTTCAGCAAATCAGTTCAGAGCTTGCAAGTCGACCTTTTTTTGGATTTGCGAGACAATAGCCCATTTCATTCATCAGCGGCGAAAAGTCCTATCTTAAACTAATTTCAGGGGATAGACTTTAGAGGTGGTATTTCTAGAATTTTAAAAACGAAGTGTCATATCTCAAGATAATCTGATTAGTTGCTCAAGAAAAACTCCTTTTTGATGAATTATTGAAATGATAATTCTCAATTCAAATGTAGCCTAACAATTTTTGAAACGAAAACTTAACAAACCATGACCTCCTTGTGCGATCTCTGAACGGCATACTCTACCAACCCGTTCAATGCGAAACTCATTTTTCGCAGTTTTGTTTTGATTGTGAACTCTTTTACTCTGACGAACACATTTGTGTGAAACTAAAACTAATTATTTGTGTACTTTTTGATTGTGAGAAGAAATATTCTTTCAGAACACATGAGATGGTGAAGATTGAAGAATGAATGTCGTGGAACCTATTGGAATGAACGTGTCGTGAATAAGTCTTTACATATCTATTTATATCCCCTGAAATTCTTGTACCTCTCAAAAATATTCTGGAATGCAAAATCATTGAAAATAGTTTTCGTGAAAAATTACTTTCGCTAAACATCATGAAAAAATATCTTTGTACGGAGTGGCGCTGAGTTTCACTTCAGAATTGATAAAACTTTGCTCTGTCGTAAAAATCCGTGTTTTAGCTTCTGGTATCGCGACTCTATATCACCACGGCTGTTTTGAACTTATACTATTTTTGCTTTGATTTCTGATCCCATAATTTCCAGAAGCCAGTGCCCAATGAATCATCATGGTTTGCTTTTTAAGACCAAGCTTATTAATGAGATGTTTATACACAGTGATATCGAAAGAGATTATACCATTAGTATAATACTTCTATGGTGATATCAGGGTATAGCCAGCACTTGGGACATAATCACCTAAGTAAAAGCTTTCATTAATTTGATCCGTTGAGATAACCCGGTTGGTCCTTTCTCGACTTATTTGTCCCATTTTGAAGTTCTTGCGATGAAATTGAAATAATCAAAAGCCCAGCCATAATTTGTCCGTCAGCATCTCGCGTCTCGGGTTGCCTATCGGCAGGGGTGAAGGGTAATGGGTGGCCGTATGGGTCGTGGTTGGGTCATGGGTGGGTAGATGGGTGGGTGGGTTGGTCGATGGATGGATGTATTTGAACGTTAGTGTTCCCAGTGGAAATCAACAAAGTTTGATTTCCACTGAAATCAGGTGATATGTTTTGCTGAAATTGCAGTGAAAATCACTGAAGTGTCAGTGAAACTCATACTGAAATTTCAGTAAAATCACTAAAGTTTTAGTGAAACTTCCACTGAAATTCCAGTAAAAATCACAAATCGCTGAAGTTTCAGTAAAACTTTCACATCACTCAAGGTTCCACTGCCTATTAGATTCTAATAGTTGTCTATTTCAGTACAATTGCATCATTTGATGTAAATAACTATTCCGAAATTAGTGTATTGACTGAGTCAAACGAGATGGATAATAAGGGTATACATGTTATTCATTGCTGAATAGAGGAATATCCCTGGTGATTATTTTTATATCTAGGTACAGACCATAAGTGATGGGATAGGATTCATAGGTTAAATGATCGTAGATTTCGCAATATCCTTCCAACAAATTATTATAGGCCGAATCTATGTAAGATCAGGCAGCGAAAAAAGTTCAGGTCACGGATATTTTTGCCGATGAAGTATATCACTCTTGAGACAAAATGAGGTGATACGTATTTTTTTGTTTGGCTTAAATCGATTCCCTGTCAGAGCTACGCAAATTTGGAGATCATGAGCTGCTAAAAATCAATTTTAGAAAAACTGACACTTTGAAATCAGTAAAGATGCAATAATTCCAATGCGACTTTGATTATTCTGCTGAATCTTGTTGGATATAGTTACTAGGTAGATGTTGCATGCAAATTTACACTAATTAGGTTGGAATTGCCATTCGGATCCGAAAAAACTCGTTTTTTTACGAAAAATTAAAGAAAATCAATAACTCAAAAACACCATCGTGAATTCCTTTGGTGAATTTTTTGGGGGTATTTGATGACATGATGTTTCAGAGAGTACTCTCAGAGTCGGCGCTAAAAGCTCCAGATGACCAAAAAAAAATATTTTTTGGAAAAAAAATTGTGATTGTCTCAAATGGGTTCTGGCATTCTTCTCATAATGAATATTGGCTGAAAAGTAGTACAATAGCGCACAGCACCTGCAAATATCTACAGAGACTCATTTTCTCCAACTTATCTTGCACAGAAAGTAAGTACAGTGCCCAAGCTTGTTGAAAGTGCTCTATGAGCGAAAATATTTTCAGTCTAATTCTCTCTACGTCTATGATTTTCCAGTAAGTGTTATTCACCACTGGCAGTGATATGAGACTGAGAACATTTTTACTCATATATTAGGACTTTTAAGAAGCTTGGGCACTGTGCTTACTTTCTGTGCAAGATAAGTTGGAGGAAATGAGTCTCTGTTGATATTTGCAGGTGCTGTACTCTGCATGTACCTTTTTCCAGCCAATATTCATTATTTGAATGACGCCAGAACCTATTTGAGACAATCAAAAAATTTTTTTCCAAAAAATATTTTTTTTGGTCATCTGAAGCTTTTAGCGCCGACTCTGAGAGTACTCTCTGGAACATCATGTAATCAAATACCCCCAAAAAATTCACCAAAGAAATTCACGATGGTGTTTTTGAGTAATTAATTTTTTTTAATTTTTCGTAAAAAACGAGTTTTTTCGGATCCGAATGGCGATTCCAACCTAATTAGTGTGAATTTCCATGCAACATCTACCTAGTAACTATATCCAACAAGATTCAGCTGAATATTCAAAGTCGCATAGGAATTTCAAATTATGAAGATATAATTTTTTTCGGTCTTTGCGAGCTAAAGTCAGCAGATATTGCTGACGTTTTTGGCATCAATCGAGAATGGATTTTACTCCACTCTCGATCAATGCACCTTTAGAGCCCCGAGTGGTTCCGGGGATGCATCTAAAGGATTTTGATGGAAAGGAATGAAAAGTAAAGATGAGAAATGAGAAACTTTATGAAAAAATTTGGATTCTACGCTGATATTGTGCGTGTTTCGCCCTTCTCTCATTGCTCGGGCTTTTCAAAGTGGTGGAAGAGCAATGAAAGTTTACCACTGACACGCGGCTCAAGTGGCCAAATGTTCGATGGTTTGAACGCCCTTATCTACGAAAGTTCATCTTCGTTAAGCGCTTGCGAGAAAGGTCATTTTAACCCGCTATTTCCATTTGATTTCTCAACATTTTTACTTTGGCAGCTCTTCGGCCTTCTGCCGGAGATATATCTAATTAATTTTGACACTCGATCGATATGATCGGATATCGTATTTATCACTCGCGGGAATTTCAAATTATGAAGATATAATTTTTTTCGGTCTTTGCGAGCTAAAGTCAGCAGATATTGCTGACGTTTTTGGCATCAATCGAGGATGGATTTTACTCCACTATCTCCGGCAGAAGGCCGAAGAGCTGCCAAAGTAAAAATGTTGAGAAATCAAATGGAAATAGCGGGTTAAAATGACCTTTCTCGCAAGCGCTTAACGAAGATGAACTTTCGTATATAAGGGCGTTAAAACCATCGAACATTTGGCCACTTGAGCCGCGTGTCAGTGGTAAACTTTCATTGCTCTTCCACCACTTTGAAAAGCCCGAGCAATGAGAGAAGGGCAAAACACGCACAATATCAGCGTAGAATCCAAATTTTTTCATAAAGTTTCTCATTTCTCATCTTTACTTTTCATTCCTTTCCATCAAAATCCTTTAGATGCATCCTCGGGACCACACGAGGCTCTAAAGGTGCATTGATCGAGAGTGGAGTAAAATCCATTCTCGATTGATGCCAAAAACGTCAGCAATATCTGCTGACTTTAGCTCGCAAAGACCGAAAAAAATTATATCTTCATAATTTGAAATTCCCGCGAGTGATAAATACGATATCCGATCATATCGATCGAGTGTCAAAATTAATTAGATATATCGCATAGGAATTATTGCATCTTTACTGATCTCAAAGTGTCAGTTTTTCTAAAATTGATTTTGCAGCTCCTGATCTCCAAATTTGCTTAGCTCTGACAGGGAATCAATTTAGGCCAAACAAAAGAAGATGTGTATCCTCATTTTGTCTCAAGAATGATCTACTTCATCGGCAGTAATATCCGTGACCCCAACTTTTTTCGCTGCCTGATCTTACATGGATTCGGCCGATAATAATTGAGCGCCTGTCCTATTTTATCCGCCCGGATGCTTCTTATCGTAATGGCGTCGCTGGTGGTGTTGGTGGGTCGGTGGTGGGTCGATGGGCTTGCTGGTGTTGCCGATGTTGCTAGTATTGTCGGTGATGCCAGTGTTGCTGGTGATGGCTTTTGACTCTTCCGTACGGATTGAGCTACTTGGTTGATTTGGTGGGCCGATCAGTTGTTCTAAGATCCAATCAGCCACAACTTTCGTTTTGGATAGATGGGCTGGGCTTCAGGCTGGGCTGTGGCTGGGTTCGCGGCTGGGGCTGGGGCTGTGAATAGGCTGGAGCTGAGGCTCTGACTGGGGCTGGGGCTGGGGCTGAGTCTGGGTCTGTGGCTGAGCTGATGCTGGGGTTAATGCTGGGGTTGAGGCTGGGACTGTAGCTAGGGATGAGGATGGGGCTAAGACTGGGACTGAGCTGAGGCCGAAGCTGAGACTTAGGCTGGGTCCGGGGCCAATGTTGGGGCTGTGCCTGAGGCTGGGGCTAGAGATGGAGCTAAGGCTCGGGTTGAGACTGGGGGTAAGGCTGGGGCAGTGGCTAAGCCTGAGACTGACGCTGGGCCGAGGCTGGAGCTATGGCTGGGCTGGGCCTGGGCCGAGGCTCGGGCTGGGGCTGTTGCCAAGTCTGAGTCTGGGACTGGAACTGAAGCTTGGCTGTGGCTAGGACTGGCGCTATGGCTGGGGATGAGGCTGGGTCTGTGGCTTGGGATGATGCTGGGCTGCGGCTGGGGCTGTGGCTTGGGACGAGGCTGGGGCTGAGACTGGGCCCGTGGCTAGGGATGAAGCTGGGCCTGTGGCTTAGGGTGAGACTGGGCTGGGGCTGTGGCTGGGGCTGGAGCTGGGGCTAGGGTCAATGTTGGGCTGAGGCTAAGCTGGGGCGTGGACAAGGCTGATTGTGAGATTAGAGCTAACGCTGAGCTCGAGTTTGGGGGTCGCGGCTGTGACTGGGTATGGGTTTGCTCTGAAGCTGGAGCTAGGGCTAAGGCTGGGTCTGTTGCCAAGGCTGAGTCTGGGACTGGGGCTGAGGCTGGTCCTGTGGCTAGGGATGAGACTGGGCCTGTAGCTTGGGATGAGTCTGGGCTGGGGCTGAGGCTGGGCCTATGGCTAGGGATGAGGCCGGGCCTGTGGCTTGGGATGAGGCTGGGCTGGGGCTAAGACTGGGGCTGTAGCTAAGGCTGAGGCTCGACCGGGGCCGGGCCGAAGCTCAGGCTGGACTTAGGCTGAGGCTGGGGATGTGGTTGAGGCTGAGATTGTGACTGGGACTGAGGCTGGATCTGTGTCTGGGACTGGGGCTGGGACCGTGGAGGGGCGGTGGCCGAGGCAGGGGTTGAGATTGGGTCTGAGGCCGTCGCTGGGACTAGCTAACTGGGCGAAATTCCCAGATACTTACTGGAGATTCAGGACCCTCACTAAGCGCAACATTGCACCAACTCAATAGTTCTCAATCACAGTTACTAGGTTACATCAAGGAAATTATTTATTCCGTATCCACTGTATTATGAAATCTCAACGTTACATTGTTGAACTACAGAAGCATTTTAGGGGCTCATAGCATATTAGAGACACTTCCAAGCCAGACGAGTGTTAGCGAGGTAGGCAATAACGCTAGTTTCAAATGAAACCATGCATACGTTTATTTCTGATCAAATAAAAGAAGAGCGTCAGCGTGTCATTGAAAATATGGATATCGGGTTGGTAATTCAAGAGGTTGAACCATTATTTACAATTATAAAAAAAGTTTACAAATTACAATGACTACTTATCATTCCAGATTAAGATTTCATGAGGAAAAATTATATTATTTCTATCCGAATGGAATTCGATTCCAATAGTTGTACGAGTCTGTGCTCAGGGACATTTTTGCAGAATCTCTATCATCCATGATGATGGAATAGCCACATTTCTTATTATGACTCATCCATATTTCCACGTAAACGACGCCCAACGATGCAATCAAGCTCAAAATATCTCACCCATCTCATCGTCATTAAACCATAAAACCCACCCCGTACATACCGATCCCATTTGAACCTCGCCTAAGCTTCAAATCTCACGCTACCTTCGTAATTCCCTTCTTTCGCTCTGAACACGTTTATTGACCCCTACATCTTGCACTACACGCCAAGAAACTTACAGGTTTCGTTTGCTCCATCTTGGGGAGGTATAATTTTCTCAACGACATGTCGCTGGTGACCGTATAGTAGCCATACCACCACCAAAGTAATGCCGTCATGCACTTACATCTTAACGAATATTGCAGACTCACACAAAAGTATGTACAGTGTGCAATAGGGATGCGAATTGCCATGAGGTGAGTGTATCGTGTGTCGTCTGGTTTCTAAAATAAGAAAAAAAAAGCTCACAGGTATACGAGGCAATTTCGTAAACGAGCTCAGTGATAAGCCTTGCCAGCAACCCGAGGCTGTTGAGAATAAAAAATTGCCCAGTAGATGGTAGTGGTGGTGAGATCTGGTGTTTGGTAGAAGAGTTGTGTATAGGAAGGGTGAACGTGTTACGTTTCTAGCTTTAAATCAAGCAGATTGGTGAGAGATGTACGAGATATCGCGCAGAGGTATCTTTCTCTCTAGAGGAGATTGCTTTGCGAACGTGATGACGTTTTATCTGAACTCTTGCGTAGGAGCTTTTGATGCTGTTTGTTCTATGAAGGATGATTATGAGTTGTGTTTAGGGAAAAGCAAACAATGAGATTTTCTCAAGATGGCGATTGTGACCTGACCATGATGAGATGTCGTTTTGTAAAGCCGATGTGTCCATATGCCAACAGTTTATTCTATCACCCGAACCCGTATAGAGAAGCTTGATTTTGTGGGTGATAGCACATAGTGTATCAAGGAAAATTGAAAAACTTGTTGTATCATAAAGCTGAAGGATAATGAGTCCCTGGACGAGTTTGTTCAATAAACGAAAACAAAAAGAAAACATTCTTAGGATTTTATATCATCATTCCGTACCAACTTCACAAAATAATTTCATCCCTTGAGTAGAACATGAAAAATATTAGGCATTGTATTTGTTTTCAACTAAAGCACATGATTGAACATTGATTGAATATTAATTGAATGTATTGATTTTCCTGTATGTAAGCGAATTGCTTATCGTACGTATGATTCCAACCGATAACACGTATCCATGTAGAATAGCGGGTCAATCAGAGTTCGAACTATGTAGCGAGGTCACGAGATGCTTTATGTAATGAATTCAGTACACGTTTCAGCTGGGGAACAATCACGAGCATTCGTATTGTTGATTTTGAATTGGATAGTCAGCCGGGATCTATCATCATAGGTCTCCATGCATTCAGACTAAATACGTTATTTGGTTGTTAAAGATGGGATATTTGACTCCACAGTCTACAAAAGTTCATTGACAATATTCTGCACCTTTATTTCAATTCTTAATGCAAATTTGCTGAGATTTTTCGTATTTGAGGAAAAAATGAGCTACATTGTAACTAAAGCAAAAATTTACAATCCCGGTACACTTTTTTATTTACTAATCACGGATCCGAGATTCATTTTGGTCAGTCGTGATCAACAAGGTGTTACATAATCCTTGCATAGAGAGCGAGGATAAATTGTTGAGAAAAATAGAAAATCTCGGATCAGAACAAAATGATTCCGTTCCAGAATTCTCGAAAAAAGTCCTCTGTTGATTGAAGATTGTTCTCACTGGTGATTATGTATTGGGAGAATTGTTCTCGCGACATCCAAATATATCCTATCAAAGTTTTCCTTGAAAATGCCGGCAATAAAAATAGCCTTCAAAATACCCAAGCATATTTGAATACCTCTGATATGGACTCATACTGTTCTACTCTAAAGTTATCCAAATGTAAGACCATAGGCTACATCTGGTCAGCAATGGAATTGGGCTCTCAGTCACATAACCATAAAATGTTTATATTCAGATGACATGTGACGTTTGGTATACTACTAGAGACCACAGCGTGCCTTTTATTTCTTCTGCATTTCAGTAAAGCATATACAGTGATGAATTTTATCTGAAAGCTTCTGTGCACCGTTTGCGTAAATTTGAGAGCTTTGACTTCTCTTCATTGCGGATTCCAATTTATTCAGAAAATGGTGATGCTCCTTTCTCCAGAAGGAAGATTGCAGAAGCGAATGAAAGGAATCCTACCGAGAATCCTGCTCGAACAGAACGAATGGTTTTCTCGTACTCAAATGTTTTCTGGATGGCCTTTTTCACTATGCTTCTAAGAAATTATTGAAGGATTCAGTCCAAAACCTTTGTCCCGTTTCGGTCAAACTTCAAAAATGGTACATATGATCGTTGAGAATCTTACAACCATTGAAACTAGAATTGAAAGCTTTTGGAACTTTTTCAAGATATTGTATCAATGAATATTTTTGTTGTAGAATTATGGCCTCAATAAACTTGAGAACAAGATTTGGAATCGGCAATTTGCAGGCAAAATGTTGAACAGAATAAAAGGAAGCCCATAATTGCTCCAATCTATTGAACTTTCATAAGCTGAATCAGGATTGATGTGACGAAGACAGAAATTTATGTTTTATACCCTGGGTGCCCGGCTTCCGCCGTAACCCCGGATTGCCACCGTGGGTGAGGGACAGTGGTAAGTCTTGCCAGTGCGTCTATCGAGAAGGAGGCCATCTCGAAGCCACCAGCGATCGAAAGAAGACCCAATCCCTGATCCGACTACCGACTTTTGGGTCCGCTGCCAGCACAAAGCTGTGCCGCCCCTCGATGGGGTCTTGGGGACTTGCCTATGGATTCTTTGGAGTCGAGAGAGCCTTTCGGATCGCTAGATAAGTCGCCCGGGTACGCCAGACAATCACAATGCGTGCCTAGGCTCACTCGGCTCCAGGCAATATGGCTGCCGTGGCCACCGGACAAAGATGTGCGGTCTTTAGCTCTGGCGGGCGCTGTCTGAAACCGGGAGTTCGTTACACTTCAAGGCTGAGATAGCAGGTTGTTTCAAGCTCCCTGGTGGGTTTCCGGAAGGAACCAGGGCAAGACCGAGCATCAGTCTAAGGGCCAATCTCCTCTTTACCGGATTTGGACCGAGGCCTAGGTACGGTGTCCTGTTAACTAAGGTCCGGGAAGTCATATGGAATTCTCCTTGCGGTCCATTCCACTATTCCTAATCAAAAAATAATCCCAAAAAGCTCATGCCATAATTCTAGCTAAAACTAACCACGAAACATTTTTAACTTGTTTCAGCTGGTCAACCCACTATCAAAAATCTCAAGCTTACAGACACGTCAAGGACAATCCAAAATTTCATCTGCAATATAAGATAAAGGCAGTAAGTGTAGTGTCTAGATTAGGAGCCCTATGTTGTGCGGAGAGTTGCTAAACGGTGGCCTGGCTAGCGCGGGCTCATTTCCGCTGCTTGGTTTCACATCTTCGGGTCTACTTCCGGGCTGCCTGCGGGCCGGGTTAAGCCCAAGGTCACCCTCGGGCTCACCCTATCTGCCCATACTTGCTGAACTTCTCACTTCTGCAAGTCAAGTAGAGAGAGAGAAACTTCTTGACCTCATTGCTGCTGCCGCGGCTGCTTGTACCGTCGACGAATTTACGACGTCAGACTCTATTACAACTATGGATACTTCAAGTGACAATTGTTATACTGAGGTACTGGACAACAGGATGCAGCAGCAGCAGATTCGTGGTGATGAGCTATGTGTTTCCAGTGATGCTGCGGGAATCTTCCTCGGTGAGTTCAATTTATTTGATACGATAATGATCCCTGGTATGAAGATTTTACACAGCATAATCATTTCACTTGGCATACGGTTGTTTGCACAATGAAGAATTACGGAATGAAGAATATTGTTGCAAAAACTAGCATCCATCGTAGCAGAACCACCTTGGGGGACATCTGGGGATTTTCTTATGAGTTGATGCTTAAAATACATGTTTCCCCCAAAAGAGGTGATTATCAATTTCCTACGGAAAATAATATCCTGAGATTATTGTGGGTTGAAAACCAGAGTATGGATTATCATTTGAAGAGGTTAAAATAATTTCGAATCATGGTGCACGAGGAATGCAAGTTCGTGAATGCTCAATTCAAGCAGATTTTTTTGTTTCAAATGTTCTCTTGATCATTTATTGGCGTCCTAAATTTAATCACTTTGAATATATTAAAAGCATCAATGAAAATCATAATACGAACAGCTCATCTCTTCATTATAAATGAATACAAAGATGATAAAGAGATGAGCGGTGAAATAATAGCTTTGGCTAGCATCCATACGATTATGAAAGGCTCGGAATTTCGTTATCGTTATGAAAAGTCAACAAGGGTATAGAAGCGTGCATCCTCTCTTGATACACACAGCAAGTTTGCCAAACTAATTATTCGTTTGGAGATGAAATTGAAATAATTTTCTGCTATACCAGCGAAACTCGTTCCGACAGGACAGCATATACAGAGTACTCCGTGAAATAAATGAATTTTTGTGAGTCGACACGGCAGTTGCCATGAGCAAACTTTCCAAAACAATTTCCATTCATCCAGTTGTTTCGAGTTTCTCAACTCGTATGTGAGGGAACAGGCTTGGGCTCTTGACGGGTTTCATGTGGTGCAAAAAAGACTTCAAGTGTGATGAATTTAATTGGAACTCTTGTTCATCATTTTTCAAATCTGAAAATTCAGCGCAATTTGAATGAATCGGACGAGAGTGTAAGAATTGTGTGCATATTATATAGTATAAAAATTTGTATCAGCATATTTTCTTCCCGACAAACTTTTGAATGATCTGTTACTCGAGCTAGTCTACATACAAAACAGAAACTACTGCACAATGAGGGATGATAACATGATATACGAGTACAATGGACTATCAAACAGAGGGAAATGATGAATTAGCGTAGCGGAAAAGCGGGAAAACAAAGGTATTCATCAGACTCAGTCAGCGTCAGCAGTCAAGGCATTATTATCTACATCGAACAGAGCAAAACAGCGAGTAGAATGGGTTCGTTCATCTGTCTGCCACGTCACAGACAGCAATTCTACAATAAACCCTTCAAACCAACCCCTCTTCCAGCTTGTACCGTGTGTATAAATTCCATACCGATGAGTCGGCAATGTACGGATCAAGATTGAACAAAAGCAGGAATAATATCTCCGTAGTAGAAGCTGAAATGTAAAAATCCCATCCAAACGCAGAATACATAAACCAAACATAAAACAAACAAATACAGAAATGACTGATGCGTATACCAAAGTCCTCATAGTGTCCCTTCTTATTCCTTGCTATTTTACTGACGTACTCGTAAACATGCATCATTGCAGAAGAAGCCGTAGATACTCGATAAACCAAGTGCCCATATAGCTACTTCCAATTTTCTCAAAGCTTTCTGAACCCCAGACCTAAATATACGAGGAAAAGTTCAGCGACTGGAAAAACGTGGGCTGATGTAGACATGCAGCCAAGCCAACGAGTAAGAGTTGCACAGGTCCAAGTTTGGGAGTCCGGAAAAGCGAAAGACTGAGTATAGGCAAATATTTGCTCTGCTCGGAAACAGGAGGACAGAGTAGATTCGTCCTTCTGCTCCTTTTTTTCGCATATATCTATACTATAGCGATTCGATTTGATTATTTTTTGGCGAACAAAGTTAGAGGTAAACGGGACTCTGGAAATGTATGAGGCAAAGCGAGTTTTCGTACCCGATTGTCCGGGACAATGTGTTCTTTTCACATTCTGCATTCTACAATTTCTGTGCAGGACTGCGAGCTGAATTTGCGATGCTCCTCCATTGTTACGCTATAATTGCACAGAGCTGAGGTTATAAATCGAGATATAAATTCAACTTTTGAATTAGACGTTCATTGCTAATTCTTATAGGGTCGGCCTAGTTATGAGTTGATGTAGTTATAATAATCTATATTGGCTTAGATATTTTTATTTATTCATTTCATCTGAAAATGCTGGAAAATTAACAGTGGTAAAGAATGTGTATACTGTAAACCTGAAAACCTTGGCACGATTACTTCGAATTTCACTGTTCGGTTTTGAAATAATCTTCTGGCGCTATGAAAATCAATAAGTAGTAGCAAACTGACGAAGAATTAGGAAATTGGAATTTTTTTCCATTTCATCCCAAAATACGAGTACATAGAGATTTAATCCTTGTGCTCATATATTCGTGGATTTTCGGGAATCTATTTGATTTTTCTCAAATTTTTATCCTGCGCTTATAAAAATCATCACAACATTTGAATTTAGCCATGCCCACTGTGGTAGTAAAAACAACTCTAAAAACAAGGTTACACAAAATATAATACAGATGATGGATTCCACAGGAAAAAACGTATTCAACTACTGATCTTGTCTCTGGAAGATAATAATATATTCCAAAATGACGTAAAATGTTTGAAAGACGATGTACCTCAAGCTTCTACACAAACAATAAATACTCCATGACTTTTTAATGTGGCAAAAACTTGCGTTGCATACTTTGTATCAACGCTCTGCTCTGGTTTCCATGAAAGTCAATATTGTTGAGATTCTGCTTTGAGTTTCATTGCTCTTGCAGTTCATGTCACACGAGTGTGTATACAAAACCACGAGATCTGAGCGACTATTGTTACGACTGGCTAGGGGAATGGAAATACGTCGCGTAAATAGAGACGCGTTAGAGCGGCAACGTTGCAGAATGGAAAATGAATTGTCTGACTCGTGCACGACTCTCACTACTGAATTTTGTAACTGTTATAATGATGATGGGTGAATGTTTGCTCATCGTTCTTGTTCCTACTCGTTATGGTGGAAATTTTGGTTTCGAAATTGTTATGAATATTTATGATGGTTCTCACAAAATTTATGTAGCCGGTTTTATGAATAATTTTAGGTGATTTGAAAGTAATCTGTGTGAATTCTCCGTAACTGAGTATCTGACTCTGTATTCTTTCGAAAAATTTTTTCCTCGGGGATTACTTTTCAATCATGTTGTATTTATAAAATGAAAATTATTATCAAATCAAACCTATGAAGTCCATAACGAGATCAATAGAATTTCCACCATACGCTTCTGATAAAAAATGTAATGTCATAGAATCAAGAATCGGGTTTGTCACACACTCAGCAATTTATCACGGCATTTCTGGTTCCGTAATTCAGGCACATACGAGATGATTGTTAGAACAGATATGGAAAAAAAAAAGAAACGCGCAATTAAGTTTTCATGCTTCCATAAGATCACAGAATGAAAAGAAAACCAAACTCAATTACTGGATCTGATTCTAGGTGTTCGAACAAAATTTCATAGGATAAAAATTCATCAAGCAGTGCTGATTTCATTGGAGCTCGTGAAATTCGACCAGGTGTTTTCTACCTCGATAGATCCATATCGCTCTGTACCTCTACCAATGTATTCAACTTGACATCACCTATTATACAGACAATCGCTGTACGTTATGGCAAACAAAGTTGGACAATGTCCAGAACATTTTTATTTGTTATAAATTATTGTAATCCCACGCCAGAATCGTGCAATCATTCCGGACAATATCTGACTAAATCATTACCATCCCACGCATATTTCTCAAAATTTGCGTGGGCCAAAATCAGCTGGGATGGATATAACCTTACAATTGCTCTTACACAAGTACACGAGTGCGTCAGAATATCTCCGGTGCAGAGCATCGGATATGTATAACATGCCACCCTGTGCAACGAAGCACTTTATACTGATTCAGGCTCTTGTCATCTTGCCAAGAGACTTGAGAGCAGCCATCTCTTAATTCGAGATGCTTCAAGTAGTATTTTCATAATACCACTGGAGGATCGATATTTGCATCAGCTTTACTCTCCAGATTTCAAACGGAAATGGAATGTTCCAACTGCATAATCAACTACTTGCTTCTAGACTGCTTCTAGACTCGATGTTCTAAAACTTGCCGGAAAATTTTTCCGAGTTTATTTCGATCGTACTTTTTGCATTTTGCGCTGCATTCGATAGAAAAATTGTAATTTGAGGCAGCAAAGTTCTTAGTGAGAAGAAATTGTCAGTAAAAAAAAGTACTAGTAAATAGCGTACAACATTTTTGTATCCATCCTAAGGAATACCCAGTAGAAAAGTTTTGAGTTGGTCGACTCAGATGCATGAATATATGTTTAGGATTTTCTTTTAGTTCCGTCATGAGCCACAATCCTCATTATAATGCCTTGATAACTCATAACCCAGATGTTATTTCACCTTCTGTTGGAAGTTCGTTGAAATCAAGTTTAAAGTGCAGTTCTCTAGAAAATGCTTTAGATAAATATGACCCAACGATTTGAGATTAGGGAACTGGATTGAAAATATTGGAGCTTCGATTGGTTTTCTTTTTCCGAGAAAGACTGGAATAAATTCATATCCTCAGAAATAATCCCAAACATTTCAGTTTGGGATCCGATCAAGTACTTTGGCAATCAGTGCATTTGCTCACCGAATCAGATGAATAATGTTAATAAAATCGTCACAGATTTTGAGGCTCAAAAATATCTATACATATTCCAAAGAGAAGGTAAGGAAGAGCTCAGCTAGAATGAATTAGAAAGGCAAATTCAGGAAAGTGCCTGTCGTACACGAGTCACTTCTATCTGCGCACTGTGATGTACGAATCAGCACTTGGACTTTGAGCTCAGCCATCGCTACTGTAACGTAATAACGTTTCGATTCGAGAGCGGATATTGGCTCGAGTCGATGGGTGGAATCGCTCAGGGCATTGGGGTATTCTCTACGAATTTTCTTCATCAGGCGTGAAAGACTCCATCAAAGTCCAATTTCGCATCCGAGTTTGTCTGGATATATAGTTCGATAGCTTTTATCACTGGATCGTCATTTTGCGAATTGAGCTTCACCAAGTTAGCAAACTTGTACACCTGTATTTCAGCTTGTCACGAGTATTTTGATCTTCATCAATCAAGTTAATGGGATCGCAACTACTGACACAGAAGTAATTCCATTTGCAATAGTGCAAAGTTTCATTGGGTCGGAAAATATTACTGAATGAAGATACGCTGCTAAAATGGTTTAGCAGAAGGCTTTCTCTACGGGGTATCTGATTATAATCGGGGCCATTTTCATTCTAATGTGACATTATTGATTACAGATCAAATTCTTGCTGAATTTTATAATGAATTAACCATATCGTATTTTTTGTGCGTGTAAATGTGTATGCGTGTATGTTGTTTTTTCCCGATATGGTCCCTCTTCTGAAGTCCACTTGATGAATTCTGCCCTTTCTAGATATTGTAGTGGATTATCCAGTGAGGCCAGTGATTCCGCAAGTCTCCTCTCCCAGTTATATTTGATTCAAAGGTTTTTTAAACAAAAACTGCTAAATTCTCCTGGTTTCATTTTGAAATATCCTCTTTCACCACGGTTTTACGAGTTGAAGGGTCACCTGAACTATGATATTTCGGCATAATCTATCGGTTGTTAATACCAAAATTACATTTACTCAGCAGATATCACAGTTTTCGAAAAAAATTAAAATTTTTCCGAAAAGCACCAGATTAATCATCTTCAAACCAACTGCATCAGTATTCGTCTCAACCAAATGACAGGTATCGCCAAGAAAACTCCAATTCAAGTACTCCAAATTCCCTTAGAAGCTCATCCCTCAAAGGAAAATAATTCAAAATATAGGAAAATATTCTTTTCAATATTAGTTTTTCTCCGATAAGTTCCTCTACACGTAATGTGCCAAATTTTCAATGACCAACGTATATATTTTCTTAGCATTCTTCATCGATTGGTGGATACCGAATTCCAATTGAATTCGTATAGAATGATCAAAATGAAGTTTTGGTGAAAATTTTAATTTTCTGGAAAAAAAACTTAATTTCAATCATGCTTCACGAGTTGAACTGGAAATCGGTATCAACCAATTGATACAAAATGCTTAGAAAATATCATTCAGGTCATTGGAAAGTAGGTGATTTAATTCTTTAGAAAGATACGGGAGGAAAATTATAGTATTGAAAAAATATTTTCCTCTATTTTGACTCATTCTCTGGAAACTTATTGGGGAAATTGAGGGCATCTAAACTAAAGTTTCCTCAGAAATATCTGTCATTTGGTTGAGACAGAACTTTCATACAGTTGGTTTGAGGACGATTAAAATGAAATTTTTGGCGGAAATTTAGATTTATTTCAGAAAATTGAGGTTCGCAGAGATTAAATGAAATTTCGTCACTAACGAATTGATAGATCGAGTTGAAATAAAAATACTCTAGGTAACTCGAACCCTCGTAAGACCTTGCTGGAAAAAGGTATTTTACTATTAAAATACGAGATTCAAGAAATTTTTGCTGAAAAAGCCTCTATATTGGATGAGACTGGGAGCAAAGGGATACCAAATCACTGGCCTCATCTTTGAATGATTCTCTACAACTCTAGAAAGGTAAAAGTTGATCAGGCTAAAAGTAGAGAGAAATCGTGTGGGAAAAACAAAATATACACACGGACCAGTGGCCTCAAAGATGGTCATTTCTCAGGTTTGGAATGCTTCCTGGAGAAGAAGCGTTAACCACAATCGATAGATTTCGGTGAGAGAGACAAAGTGGTCAAAGCATTTTTTAGATGCAAGGACTTTTGTCGAAGAAAATATGCGAATGAATGGAAAAATTTATCAAAAATTTGCTGTCGCGGAAACAACTCTTTCTCTTTAGAGAAAGTAAAATGGATGTTATCTCATTTTTCAAATTTTTTCGATGAGAAATGAGGTTATATTCTCGGAGTCCTTGCTTTCAACGCAGAAAGCCTGGGTTCGAATGGCTGTTTTGTAGCTTTGGTGATTAGAAAGCCACGTAAAACTGCAAGTCCAGTATAACAACATCGAATATACTTTGAAAGTGCGTGGGTGAGAAAGATTATTCGTAGATTATTCATTCAAGATTCTTCAATCATCACCATTCTGATCCAAATAAATTTTATAGTCAGATGAAAACGAGGTAAAGCTTTTCTCTTATCTCAACAGGCAAAGACAGTCAATATGTCAAAATTTATAAGTCGGAAACACTTTGGTTCCAAATTCATTTGTGATCCCTGAAATTTTCAATTGGCCTTCCTCAATTGAATGGAAGGTTTGATGAAAATTCATAAAGTATTCCGCTGGAATGAAAACTTCATGAAAATTCATAGAGTATTCCGCTGAAAACTCAAAAGATTTCCATCTCCATCATCTTATTCCATCCAAGTTATTTTTTTCCACGATAATCATTATCATAAAATAGCAAGACTCGAACCAAAACTCCAGGATCAGTACATAGATTCCACGTAGTTCTCAGAAACAATCTATACAAGCGTATCTTAAAAGATCCCAATCTAACATCCTTGCGAATAACCGTTTTCAACGTGTACGTATTTTAAGTATGAGTCGATTCCATTTCGCGGAAGAAGGCGAACGCATTTTCGCGCAGCTGAGTTAACGAGATACCGTTCGCGCGAGCGACTTTACTATACCTATCCTCATAAGTAGACATATAAAATAAAGCCAGTATTTCTATATACCTAGAACTACATCGTCGTAGTCGTCGCTCAGAGAAAGAGAGCAGCCCTTATATATTTCTCACGCTTCATTCGACACGTGGCTCATTCGATCGGATATCCATTTTCTCGATTCGTTCCGACAGAATAAGAGAGGTGACTCTTTTCATTTCCCCCTCTTTCCTTACTTTATACTCATTCCCTCGTTCGTCTTTTTTTTTGCTCCACTCTGCAACTCTGCAGAGCAGTCTCGCTAAAGTGAGCTACCGCTGCATTCCCTTTGGACTGGGTCTTCCCAAGACGATGTAGGGTTGTGAAATTGAAGTAGCTTGAGTTCTTTGCTCACTTGCGTGGAGGATGTTGAATGTCGAGGTTCTCCTAACTCTTTCCTGTAAATTACGGAGATGACTTTTGCTTCTCTGGAATTTTTCTGCTGAAAAACGAGCGTCTTTGCAAGGAGCTGCATTTTAGAAAGATCACAAAAATTTATGAGAATATGCAGATTAAAAATTACTTGAAATGAATATCCATGATGTAATGGAATTCTACTCATAATATCGTGTTAAAACTGAATGAATTTGAATAAAAAATATATATCACGTCATTTTGGTCTTTGGATGCTAAAAAATACTCGGATGCCACGAGCTTTTTCTTCTGTGCAATCAAATGCAAAGAAATCCAAAGATCACAGAGAAGCTAGAAAAATCAACCATAAGAGTTCGACCTACTTCAAGTCCACTATTCGCAAGGTGTTGAAAAGTATTGGCACAAGAGATTGGAATCCGCAGTGGAAACTCTAAGACGAGTGCGACGTTTCTCAGCAGAGTTTTTTCAACGAATCGAAGGGGCTTGACAGAACACCGAAGTACGAGTGAGAGAATCTTCCATTCACACACCCAAAGCGCAGCGAGATCGGATCAGAAAGAAAAAAAAAACAGGAAGGAATACGGTGGAACATCCAGTTGAAAGAAGTCGACGAAAGAATAACCATCGCCACCCGATCGCCATCAACCACGTGAAATCGCTCAAAACTTTTCCACTTTCCAATAATGCTTGAATGTGGCTGCAGTTTCTCCGAACACGCGATATCGTGTGTATAGGAGGCATCCATCGGTCAATGTGGTTATTGTGTTATAGGTGTACTGCATCGAGGTGCATTCAAAATGCCACGAATGGGGATCATTACAGCCCACAGACGTAATTTTATGGATATGTGAGAGTCAACCTGAAAAATCGGTGCTGTGTATTCAATCTTCTCAGACGGAAGTAAAACTAAAAATTGCACATAAAATGAGTCAAAATTACAATCAGTGAACAACCAGTGAATTTCCCACTCTTATAATCATTGGACAGATTTTATTCTGTATGATGATTGCTCTCAACACCAAGTTTGTTCACATGCGTTACTCCTCAAAGTGGATGAAAGCAAACGAGACTTTGGGGACTTGAACAAATTTGAGTCGATGCTTACGACTGAAAGGGTTGAAGTTGCACGTATATAGAGAAACTACTGTTCTCAATCCGAACTTCATTCGTATTTTGGTTATCAAATATATGAGCAAAAGAAAGAGGGTGCGAGTTCAAACGGCAGGTCATGACCTACGTCAACCTGGCCCGCGACCAAAATGTGACAATTGTTTTTGGCAGGACTCTAACTGTTCTAATTGTATAGAAAATTTCAGAATTTGCCTATTTTGCCTTTTCGAGAAAATCGACTTTGAAGTCGCTAAAATATGCCCGTCTTCCAGAGGCCACAGCTCTTCGAATATTGAGCCTAGACCAACGTATCTGGGCTCAAATCGAAGCTCTGAACTTGCCAAAATTGTTTTCGGCGTCAAACAGACAAAATGAGTGGGAGAAATGAATTAATTACATATTCAAACGTTTTCGCGTGTTCTGGGTATACCTATATATATATATATATATATATATATATATATATATATATATACACGGCAAGACGGCGCGCGGAGGGGGCAACTAATCTCGAGCAGACGACAACACTGCTTTTGCGGGCTGGGATCGCCCGGATCGACGTTTGACGGGATGACTTGGGGGATATGTGCATTGGGACCTTCTACGAGGCCAGCAGAGCAGATCTAACCCCTTGCATACGTAAAGCGGGTACTAGAAACCTATGCATGCATCGAGATTATCGCGAGACTTGACTTCCCGCGCTGGCGCCACCCGTCCGCCATCTCACCATAGTGTCACCACGTGTAACTTATAATCGACGATATCATTCTTCGTGATAATTTTTCTAGCAATCTAATACCGAAAACAATTTCGGCAACGAGCTTTGATTTGAGCCCAGATACGAAGAGCTGTGGCCTCTGGAAGACGGAACTATTTTGACGATTTCAAAGTCGGTTTTCTCAAAAAGGCAAAATAGGCGAATGCTGAAATTTCCTATACAATTAGAACAGTTAGAGTCCTACCAGAAACAATGGTCATATTTTGGTCGCGGGCCAGGTTGACGTAGGTCGGGTCATGGATGGACAGAAACGGCCACTGGTATACGCGGACAAGATGAAGCTCGCAAGGGCAGGGAGGGGCACCATAAATTCACTCACATTTGCACGTTCACGCGAAATCTAACGAAACTAACTCCTCCTTACATAGGATCTCGGAACTTCTCACGGTCGAGGCCCAAAAGGAGTGCGAACTATTACTATGCTACGGTATGAAAATTTTCCCAGAATAATGTGTCCTGAGGACTTAGGACTTTGAAAATTTTGTATTCAAATTTTGATTCAAAGTGCGAAAGCATTTTCGTCTGCTTCAATTCTCATAACTGGCCTCTTTGTCCCGTTTGGATTTTGCTGTCGGTCGTTTTTCAGACAAACAAACTACACAGGGGTTGAATGCCCCTCTAGCAAGCTCGCCGTTTCCGAACCACGAGCTTAAGCGTACGTTATGATGACGTTTTACAACGTATAAGCGCTGGATTATGGACGGATTCAAAGCCCTCGGGATATTGCGAGTCGATTGTTGAAGTCACGAGAATGCGTGGTGGTCGTGATATACATACGCGTAGATATCCATGTTCGATAGCTAGTAAATTGATCTCCTTTATGAGATTCCTTTACTTTTCCCCTTTGAAATGCGATTTAAAGAATCTTTGATGGTATTCGATGTGAGAGCTCCAGGATGCTTTATCGGCAGAAAAGGATTGGCTTTGTAGGGTGCGGTATTCAGATTGAGTTGAATGTAACATTGTCCACAAGTATTATACTTGATCTAAATCAAGATACAGATACAAATATTTATTTCGATGAGACAGTAGAGAAGAAACTGGAATATTTTGGAATAAAATTTCAACCAACAGCCAGTCTGACCAAATTCAGACTTTACTACTGTAGTAGATAACCTAGAAGATAACCTAGAAGTCACCATTATAGCGTATCCAGATGATGAGATTTGAGGTTTTGTGATACGAAACGAAATTTTGATAGTTTAATCGGGATTCAAAGTTGTTAGAGGTAACATTGCTCTATGAATGGATTCCATTAATCCTTATCACATTTGCTCGTTGTCAGAGATTGGATTTACGGGTCCCAGTGTCAGTCTAATTTTGTATCCGAAAATAGTTCGCTAACAAACATGTTGGACAATTCTGATAGGTTCTTAGGGATAAAAAAAATTCGTGTGCGTTTAAGAAACGCGTTAGGAACGGAGTTCCAAAATTCGACTCAATAAGATGTGTGAAAATGTCAATAAAGTCTAAAACTTTGATCGACTTCAACCTGAGGTTCAAGCTTTTGAATGCTCATCATGTAACGATCCCGATAAAGATGCACACCAATAAGCCCCAGAGTGATTCAGATAGTTTGCATCATTTTCCAAGTATTAAGCACTATTATGTAAATAAATTGACGAGTCCCTCGCCATGAGTGAACTCTTTAGAAGGTTATGGCGGGGGGCATGAAAAGCTTCTAAATTTGAATCTGAATCCTCACTACTTAATCTAAGTTCATATGGAAGCAATATCTTATTCATTCAGGCTCTAAATTCTGCGCAGAGAAACACCATAGATAACACCTTCATCCATTGTATATGAGCAGTTCTGCGTAAACTTGCTCAAAACAGACTCAAAAATGGACGAGAGGCAAAACTGAACTTCTGGGCTCGTAAGGTGGATTTTTTCACCACTAATATCATCTAGATCGAGGATCAAAACTGAAAAGTATTGGAAGTTGAAAAAAATTTTAGCGTGTTAAATCCCATAAGAACTCAGCTCGATATCGTTATTTCGCTACGGAAATGATAGGTACGGAAATGACATTTCGTGTTTGATCGGTGAATACGGATCGGGGAGTCAACGAATCGCTTATTCCGCTTAGCACGGTCTTTTGCACACCAAATACTTGCAGAAAGTCGGACGAGTAGTTGGATTATCGATATTTTAACCTTGTTGCGAGATGCGTACGGAAATGACACTCTTATTTACCGCGGCATTTTTTCGAAGAAGAGCACGCCGCCACTCCTCGGAAGTGGAGCAATGGATGTTAATACCGCAGCAGTTTGATAGTTTGAAGCGAGAGGATCAAAATGTGCCCCTGACCCCCTGAGCGAACGCTTACAAGTTGATAGGCGCTCTCACGCACCACATATTGTCAAAACAGTAATTTTGGTGCGAACTCGGAGACATAATGTACACACAGCGTTGAGCGGATAAACAATCAGGTCGGGACTTCTAAACTATGAAAACATGTTCAAAATATACCCAAATTTGATGTCTTTTTGTGGAGGAATCGTTTAGAAGTCCTATATCTTCATACCGTGACCTTGAACGCCGAATTTTGGGGTGCGGACATGGTACGGAAATGACATTTGGACCCCTAATTCGCTATTTTCGACCCTTGAACCTCAAGATAGGTCTAATATGACTTTTTGCTAAAAAAGAGCACAAAAAAATACACAAGAAACGTGTTTTGCACAATCGATTGAGAACGCGTAGACGCCGCAATAAGCCGAGACACATTGGGAGCAAGTTTACGCAGAACTGCTCATATCTAGCAATACTATCAACAACAATCGAATAGTGCTGCATGCATTCAGACGGTAGACCATAGCAGACAGTTTTCGGCATTCGGCATCTGATGATGCGATGATGAGAATGAGTACGCGCGGTTGCTTAGCGCAAGCAGTATACCTATATCGCAAAAGTGTCGCTTTTTCGTTGCATCGTATGGCGGGTTGCATCGAATCTCGTTCCACGGGGCCGTGTCGGTCAGCTGATCGCGCGCGATTTTACTCTTCAGACGAGCGTAAAGGAACTCCGTTCCAAAAATCGATGATCGGATTACTAATTTTATTTCACCAATGATTAATTCATACTTTAATCAACTACCCTCTTTGATTAAAAGATTGGGCCATAGTTTTAAAAAAAACACGATATTCCGTAAACTTTTCACACCGAGGAGGAATTGTTACAGCATTAAAATTTCTCACAAATTCAGAACGCCTGGCCATGCTGTAATAATCTGTCCATTCTTTCATCTAATGATTATATAACTATGAGAGGATGACATACTCTGTGTCCATATTGACTCCTCTCCCCCCCCCCCCTCCCCAACAAGTATTATCGCGAATCACTTAATCGATAGCGTTTCATAATCCCACACTTCTCACACATTCGTAACACCGCAGCCAAGACTCCTCGATTCTGATCACGAGAATCTCAAACTCATCTCTTCAACACGTTCGGTGCGATGGGTCCCACCGGTGGGACCCATCGCACACAAGAAAAGAACTGCAATTTTCGTCGTCGCAGTGAAGGTGTTAATGCGTAAAAGGTGATAACATAACCGTGTCTCGTAAACCATCAATCCTCGCCACTCCTGTTTCCCTTTCATGAACACCTGGAACAACACGACGATCCCGACACTAGCACGCTCGACCCAGAACAAACCAAAAACAAAACCTCCTTTCGCACAAGCTCGTGACTCTCAACAGCTATGGAAGCTTCAAACGTCGAGTACACACTTCGCTCTACGGGACATGAATTATTATGCCCTACCAAAACTATCATCCATTATACCATTTACATACATCATACTATTCAGTAAATATGTGCAAGCATGTTCCACGTGATGGTTGTTATGGTGCAAAGCTAGCACGTCCAGTATATTCGCGGGCGTCTCTCGCCCGACAAACAAAATCGTCCCCACGCGGTAATTATCGCAGGGGCGGCAACCAGGTCCACCTGGATTTACGAGAGAGTCGTTGTGGTGACGAGTTGGTGCATAGGTTATACATATATATAGGTATATACTGAGATATAGAAGCTGAACGAACGCTCTTTTGCGGCTGGTTGAGCGTGTTTCTGAGGCTTCACCTCTGCGGTTTATCATGGCTGTGAACCGCTCTATATATAGAACATGGCTATGCGAATTTAATATTTTAATGGCGAGTAGCCGGCTGCTTCACAGATTTTACTGGCTATTCATTGGATGGGCCAGCTGTGTTTCGTGGTTATCGTGGTCGTATGGCTATCTGTAGACCTGTGAAGCTTGTTTGATATTTTTGAGCTACGTTTGATTTAATTTGGGAGTATGCATACAGGGAGACTTGATGTTTGAAAATAATAATCGTCAATGTATGACTGACAGCATTAGCATTGGTCCTGGGGGGAAAAAACCATGGATCTAATGCAATTGCATTGAATCTGTGGATTTCATTTGAATTTGACTAATACTTCACGAAATTTCCATAACACTCCACATCTCGACCGCGTTTGAACATGTTCATTCATGACACTGTTGATACCGACGTTTATTTTATATTACTTAGACCCATGTCCAACCCATGTCACTATGACCCATGCCACTCGTCTATTTTCATTTGTCGATGATGTAAATCAGATTTGAGTTCTTGAGAACGGATCGGAAACTTCATGGAATAGCTTACTCACATGAAGGCAGAACTTCTACAAAAATCAAGCAGGCAGAGAGTAAAAAAATATCTACGTAGATCTCATGAGGAATGAGTGAAATATTCACGAAGATAGAAGGAGCGATTAAAAACTTTGTCATGTTGATCAAAGTATCGAAAATCTTATTCCTCTAGAATACTCGATTGAACTACTCGAATCAAATCAAAAATAATAATCAGGCGAATTTCAATTAATGGCCCTAGTCTTATTCTATGTTTACGTGTCTTGGTGCTTATTTGAAGTAAAAATTTCGAAAATGCCAAAAATTATGTTATTGGCAATAATCATGGTTTGCCTAAAATGATCTGAAAGACTTGCCACTCAAGAATCCTTTTGCTCACGCAAACTACATGATGGAAATATTTTTCTGTAAGGATGAAAATAATAGGTGGAGGGCTTTCCGAGAATGATGATTTTCGAGGCAAATTCCAATTTTAAAGACTATTTTTGAAGGGCAAGCTGTGTAATGTTTATTCTAGTATCATCAGGAGCTTGATCATGTCAGTCCAAAACCATGTCTTGTCATCAGTAACTGAGCAATCTTCGAAAGTTCGATCGAAGTCATCCAAGAGACTAAATCTCATTGTACCGATTCAGTCCAATGAAATTATACCATCACTTAGTGTGGATTCTAAGGCCGTGACAAAGAGATATGTTTTATATGATACAATATCGGATCTCATCTTATCTATTTTTTCTTTCGTTCTTGAACTCATTTTTCACCTTGTTTTCCAACCGATTGATCGATATACGTCTATCTAGTGCACAAGGGAAATGCAATTAAAAGAGCTTTCGATTACTCCACCTTCATTACACAGCTGTCGGTTCGTCTCTTGTTTTTTCTTCGAAACTCGCTTTGGCCGACTTCTTGGGCTCTGTGAACACAGTCAAATGAGACTCGGACGTGATGCTGATGCTCGCAGAATACTTGAATCCAGAAAAAAGAAGGAGGCAATGCTAAATGCAATTCAATTACTGCGTCAACGATAACGACGACAAAGATGACAAAAGATTGAAAGCTTTTATCATTGGATTTTGTCAATGACACCTTTGACTCAGTTCTTTGATTATGAAGATTTGTGATTAAATGAGAGCAAGTATTCTTGAATTCGAATGATTGTTGACGTTACAGAGGAGAGTTAATTTAATTGGACGTCTTGCATTATGTAGTAGGATCTAATGAATTGGTGATTTTAAGATTGTGAGATTGAGTGCGAATACAAGATTTTGAAGAACAGCGTGTTCAATGACAATATGACAGAAATAAACTTTTAGTTCTCGGTACTCTCAGGAATACTCGAAGTCTAACAAAAATGTCATTGTGAAATTTTGAAAGTGAGAAATTGTCTGTGTATGAGAATTAAACACGTCATGTTCACTCTTAGAAGGATTTTTGCCTCGTTTATCCATTTATTTGTATGATTCTTTCATATGAGGGTGATTCCTTTCACAGATATGAAAGCTCATGCACTCCCAGGCTACCAACTTGATATGTAAATGAGGTATCCGTGCTTCCGCTATACGTATCGGACGATGATATGCATTAACTTTTCTACAAAGATCTAATTTTTAGATAAAAATCTCGAAAGTCGGGAGGATAAATGTTTGTCGTAACGTTCTTTCAGAACAGCGATACTTCTTGAATGGAATCAGTTTCATTAGTTTTTTTGTCAAATAATATTTCTGTCCAAAATAGGTATCATCTCGGGCATCATGCCACCAACGTCCCAAATTTCATAAAAAATTCGACGATTTTTAAATTGAGCTCTGTATTCTTTCGCGTCATTTGCTATACATCACGGTCTTCACACCACGTCACATCCAACAGAATTGTGAAACCTCAATTTGAACTTTCATAGTTTTTGCAACAGAAATCGAACGTAATTTACAAGACAAAACATATGTAAAATCTGTTGTATTGGTGAAAAAAAATTTCATGATTCTGCAGGTTACAACAGACAATCACAAGATGATCCAGAAAAGTTGACCGAGAATTTTGTTCAAGAGGTAATTTCGAAACTAAATTCATTCCGGCATCAAATTCATTTTGCACAGCTTCTCGCCTCCGTAACGAATTCTATAACAAACTCGATCATCTTGCCACTCGAGCGGAATAAGGTACGATTAAAGTTTGAATCTATATCGACCCAAGCAAAACAGTTCCAGATAGTAGTCTTCCTCTTCTCGTCTCGAAGCGACAATCTGCCCTATAAGGGAAGTACTCCTATCTTCCAGCTGTGACCTGATTCTTTGAAAATCCGCGTACTCGAGTCCGTTAACCCCGATATCGCGTTCATGCATATATCCTCAAGGGGTTATATTTTTCGACTTTTTCCATTCCCCTTCGTGGCACAGATTTATACGTCGTAGAGAATATTCAAGTCTGTGGCTATGTCGGCACTCTCCCTTGACTGTTCCGATATTTGCCTTTTCCGCAGACCCTCCAAGTAAAGGAATTTCATTTGGAAGCTTGTGTCTCGAAGTCTATAGAGTTTTGGTACATTCTAAATTCCCTCATCGGGGGTCTACGAAAATACCAAGCTTCGAGATTTGTGGGTAGGAATATCTCGTTGTAAAGTTGAGGCTGAGGTGGTTCAGTGTACGTGTACGGTTTTATGGTATATAGACGAAAGCGGATTCAGCTCAGAGAGTCAATTACGTGAGCAAGCTAAAGGGGATAAAGGTATGGTATATGTTTATGGGGGAGTTTGGTTGAGGTTGCGGATATTATTTGCTGTTGGGGCTTTGAGCTTCATGTTATAGAGACTTGTGACGGAGCAACGAGCAAAACTGATCGACGGCGTGTACATCGTGTAGAGTCTATTACGTAGATTGGAAAGGTAGCGTGTGGGTGCTGAGCTCAAACTGTGTTATCGATCAACTCGGACGTTTCAAAATGGATATTGAAGGGACTGACGAGTTGCAAAAGGAGGAAAGAAAACACCTTAAACCAGATAGGCCTTATCTGAGGAGTCTCAGCTCCGTATGGATTATCTTTGCGATGAGAATAAAATTGTCATTGAGCAGGATTCTTTGGACTGTTTACATTTTCAAGAGCTTGCTTAATTCGATTTGAAAATCTTATTGAAGTGGATATTTCGAGTTATTCACTTGAAATGAGTTATCTGATTGCAATCTTTCGCCCATAGCTTCAACTGTCTGTCAAACTGACAAACACGACGAGCTATGATGCGATCTTATGCATGCTAACAGAGTGTAAGCAAAGTTTTCAGACAGATTGACGTCAGATTGATGAAGGAAACACGTCAGTGAGTTGGTCCAAGAAAAAAAAAACGAATGCTCGATTTGCCTTATGATGAATTTCGTCTTCTGGCTCAAGATTTGTAAATAAGTTTGTTGTATCGTTATTCGGCCGCTTGGAAAAAAACTCACGTGCAAAGATATCAACAGTGTATCACGATCATTACAACCAATAAAGTATGTTGTATGTGATGCATTTTACGTTCTTTTTATCACATTTCAATATCACTCCTTGATATCACTCTGAAGTTATTGCCCCTCACGCTATCGCTCGTTCGACTTGTGAAAGTTCTTAATGAGTCAGAGGCCCCTGAAACGCTTTGGTTACTCAGGAATGATATTTTTAGAATGATCGGTAATGGTCAATTGATGGTCTTAAGAGGATACTTGTGGAGGTTTGTTATGATGTTCGTAAAGATAAAATTTTGTTGAATTGGTGCAGCTGAAAGTTATAAATACCCACACACCAAGCTATCCACCCACCCACCTGAGCATCAACTAACCACCTACCGAATCTCCCGCAACGTCACCCATAACTCACAAGGTCATATGCTATATTTTAGCCAGCCCTACCCATTCAATCTAGACCAGATTGTTACCCAACCGTTCCAGACGATTCCAAACGATCTGAGATCATCCCGCGATATCTCAGACTATCCCAGACCGTACCAGAGCGGCCCACATTATCCGAGACTGCCCCAGATTGTTCCAGAACATCCCTGAGTGTCACCGTTTTAGACCAATCCAGACCGTTCGACACAATCCCAGACTGTACCTAACCATCCTGATAATTCAAAAGGATTCCAGATCACTCAGACCATGCCAGATCATTCCAGAACGGCTTAGACTGTACCCGACAGTATCAAAACGTCCCAAACTATTTCAGACCGTACCAGACCATTCCAGACTGTACCGAAACATCCTAGACCATTCCGGGCCGTATTAGACTATTCCTGACCGTTCATACCGTCTCAGACTATCCCAGACCATGCCAGATCGCTCCACACCATCCTAGGCTGTTCCAGATCGTTCCAGACCGTACAAGCGAGTGTTCCGGCTCAGACTGTCCCAGAACGCAAGAGAACGGCCCAAATCGTACCTTACCGCTTTAGACTGTACTAGACCATTTAAAACCGTCCCAGACTGTACCAGAACATCCCAAATTGTACCACCACGCTATTTCAGACTGTTCCAAATCGTACCAGAACGTCCCAGGCCGTTTCAGATCGTCTCAGACCGGTTCAGACCATACCAGACCGCTCCAGACCATTGTATCAGAATGTCCTCAAACGTTCCAGACCATTTTAGACCACTTCAGATCTTACCAGACCGTTCCAGATCAGATTAGACCATCCATCCACCAGACTACCTACCCATCCATTCATCAATCCATCCATGACCCATATGACCACCAATTATACTTCAACCCTTATAGGCAACTCGATACTCGGGATCTGGACGGACAAATTTCGGCTAGGCGTTTGATTATCATAAAATTTTTCGCTAATAAATGATACAAGAATGTAACAAGTATGGATACATAATATATGTCTCACCCCCGCCCCCTTCGTATGTTGGATGGTATTTGCATATCGTTTATGAGCGAATACGAACCTTGCCATCGTTAAAATGGAATTTTGAAAATCATACGACAATAAAATTGAACTCTAAACATTGATGGGGTTGATAATTTCCTTGATAGAATTCCTAAGATTTGATAATTTCAAGTTCTCACATTTTGAAATATGATACTCAGATTAAGAATTGCGGATAATAGGTTTCTAGATACACTTGCGAGGGATCAGATATTGTCGAATCGATCCGAGTAAATTTTCACCTACGCTCCAAGATTCCCCTCATTGAATGCATGCATCATGAAATTTAGGTACGTGACCAGAGTAAACCTCTTGGATAAATGAATTGTATAATATTTTCAATATCCGGGCTAGATAGACCTCTCAACCAATCTAAAACTGATTTATTTTTTCATCCAAAGGAGAGAATAGTGTCTTCGGGATCATGCTTGAAATCAATAATCATCGCCAAGAATGTTATAACTCAACTCTAATTCCACACGAGCGAGTATTGAGAATTCACCGGCACAGCTCAACATACACATTTGTACTAATTTTGACAATGATCAAATACGCACTGTCAAAAGAATGCAATTCAACGCTCATACTATTAAAAGTAGAGCAAATAAAAGGAATTATTGCGGTCGAGCTGCATCAGTGGCATTCCAAACTACAAAGTCATCTGAGTCATAGAAACTCGCAGCTATACATGAACAACTGCATGATCCTCAAAAGTCTACGGCAAACTCTGTGTACTACATTCACTAGTCAAAAGAATGAACAAACGAGTAGAAAGAAGTTGATCAAGTTGTCGTACTGCTACCAAAATGGCTCAAGAGAGCATAAAATTGCTCAGTTCTCAGGATTCAAGAATTAAAAAGTGACGGTAAAATTGGCCCACACGTGCATCACCGATGAGTAACATTTTCAAATGAGAATGCAAGTATATGAAGAAAAGGAACACCTCTCCATAAACCTATACCTACCTACCTACCTACACCTATCTCAATCTATATATATTGTATATGTAGGTGAGAGAGGGTCGCATTGGGGGGTTGCGCGCAGTCTCAAAGCAAAAGTGGTAAGGGGTGGTATTGGTGAAAGCAGTAGAGTCGCTCACTCCAGTCACCTCGAGGCAGCGTCAGCGCCAAGCAGATATTTCTAACTATACCAAACGTTGCAAAAGTTTCTTATACCTGATACAAATACGTAAGAAAAAGATCGTCTTGGTCGTGACACGTGTCACGATCGGATGAAAAATAAAAAAAATGAGATCGTACTTTTGGGTGAAATTAAGTGTTTCGATTGGTGTGTAATTCAAGTACTCGATAAGTACTTGTTGAAAGAAAAAAGAAAAAAGTGCGCGTGGCAAGAGTGAGCTGTGTTTATATATCGAGCGACGGATAGAGGCTATACTACTGATCAGCTGCGCAGTTATATTATAAAGTGGTATCATGGTTCTGCACGGCAATAATCGTGAGTTTTCACAATTTTGATAATATAGTCATTTTAATAGAGGAATTTTGAATGGTCAAAAGAGTTAGAAAATGATACACATTATTATGAGCGTTCGCATAACCTGTTGTAATGGTCACATGTGGGTCATGCCAATATAGTTAGAGGTATCTACTGAAGTACCGATTGCAATTATGTACTTCACATAATATGATACTTTTTTGAATAATTATAAGTTAATTTTGACTAATTTCGACTATTTCAAGTCCGTGTACGATCTTGAAAACTTGATGGAAGAAAAATATGGTTATGCAAGTCCGAGCACACTTACTTGTGGCTCTCTAGCGGGCATGTGGTGTGTGCTACCGCCACAACATCCCCCGCTCGATTCTCGTTTTTACATCTAGATCTACTCACCTATATGAGTGATTCCGTTGAAAGTGGGATTTTCCATGTTACAAGCTCCGCCAAGTTTCTAAAAGGTTGGAATGTGCAATGAGTGAAGACGGGTTTGCACCAAAACTGCTCGCACAGCACTAACCACTTCCGTGAAGTCCCCGATCGTCTATTGAGCCTCTCTAACCGATGAAGTTGATCTCTGAAAATCCAAATACACCCAATTCATGTGCAACAGTAGCCGAAAACTCGAATCCGCACCCAGGCGCACCACAAAACGTGTTTTCAAAATGGAGTACAAAATTGTTTGTCCTTTCCGTCCCCATGTTGTGCTCATCGCTAAAGCGTTGTTTCGCTTTGTCGAACACATTTTCTTGAAGTATTTTTTTGCATTAAAGCAAATCTATGCAGAAAAGAGTCTGCGATTAGTTGTCGAGTCGTGGAACTATTTTTTGAGGCGAAATGTCCTTTCCGTCCACCTCTCCGACACATAAAACTTGGCATATCTTCTTCTGGATTAAATCTTACAAACATAGCTCTGGTGATTTCCTATTTGCACATAAAAAATATGAAATAAATTGCTATGAGTCAACGAAACTCGTTTGGGTCCAAAATAATTTTTTGACCCGAATCACACTTCGCGACGATTTTAGCCCCAAAAGTGGTCACTTTCGGCGGAATCACCCATATATCTATTTAGCTATACACCTACATGTGTGTACACATAACCACTTTGTAAAATATCGAAGAACGAGCATCAAGTAGGAAGTGTAGCAACTTTCGAATACTCCCCTTGGGAATAACTACCCAATCGTCAACTCTCCTTCATTCATAATTCATTACATTTCATCAATTTCATTCCAATCGTTCATCAAATTTGAATAATACAATATTTTAGATTAAAGGAATAACCTAGTCAACGCTTGCTTACCCAATGTTTGAATAAAACTCGTTCTTGATTGATTTCACTCAACACATGCATCGATATATCGTTGTAGTACTGAATTCTTGTTATTCATTGATAGATATTTGAGATATTCCCAATTGATTATTCGAGTATGAATCCGGTCCATGATTTTCAATTCAATCACGAAAGTGAGCCGAGATTCGAACCGAGCGCTCGATTAGATTGAAATTGAGCAGCGGTATTATGAACCACCGCACCGTGTGTAATCTCGGTAGGTGTATTATAACTTTGAGCTGCTCGTTCTGAGCTGAATCCAGTATAGCTTCGTTGTCGACGTATTAATAGTTCTATCGATTTTCACGATGGCTCATTGATTCATGAGAATGCGGCTAGCTTTCTCGCTATAATATATGTATGCGATAATGAAACTTCTGTATTATTTCTCGTAGCCAATTCGATCTCGTTGGTTTGGTAATCAAAGTAGAGTGAAATTCGTCGTGATTTTCATTTATTTGAGATATTATAGTGGGCAATGTTTTCACGAGTTGACATATGCATAACATCATCACCATTTTTAGGCTGAATATTAACGAGAGTATGTATTATATCTTCAATCAATCAACTTAGCCGTGATCGAAATGGCGTGAGCACATTTTTAGTACCTATAACAATCTCTTAAGCGTTACCCATTTGGTCTAACTCCATCACCACCCTAGAATGATGACAACAGTTATAGAGTTACAGTGACTTGACTTTTACCATTTTTCTCTTGATCCTTTTTCATTTTTTCCTTAATTTTCATCAAAACAATGTCCCGAAAGCACAAGTATTCTTGTGGTTTTCGCAGTAAATCAATATATTCGATGATTGACTTCAATTGGGTTAGAAATTCGGAATTTTAAACCAAAGAAATCGGTCTAAGAAAATTGTTGGGAGCCTTTAATGATTTTGAACAAGATGTCAAACCGATTCAGCGATCAGTTGAGGAGGTTGCAAAGAAAAAATTAAAAAAGGCCAGAAAATTATTTTAAAAAAAGTGACTAGACGACTGTTTTTGCATAAAAAAATCACGATAAAAAAATTTTCAACATCGTACAATTTTTCAGATCAGAATCCAAAATTACCTGCACTTCTCCCTCAAAATCAGATTCTGTCTATCATTTCATCGATCTTTGCATCACTTGGTGATCAACTTTAAAAAATGTAACATCTAAGAGCTTTCCGAGAGAACTATTTTCTCCACCAAAGTGAGCCGTGAAATTCTTCACCAAAAAAAAAAACGATCGGGAAGATTTTCTATTGCCGAGAAGCCTACAGCTTAGAATTCACTCAAAATCTGGAAAAGTCAATCAGTTCCCACCAAAATTCCTGAATGTAATCTAAGTAGTCCTGCTCACCCTTCAAACATCACCGTAACATCCCAAAGTCCTCGACAATCGTGCAACCCACCAAATTACCTATCTCAGAGTATAGAACCTAAAGAACACCAAAAAACCATTACCTTTATCTGGATCGGCGCCAAAAGTACGACCGTGTAGCCCGTCGCATCCAGACAAAATCTATGTATATAATAGACGTTAGGACGTAGTGAACCCGGGCGTCGAGAGTCTCGTCACCCAAGCTCTTTCATTTTGCACAAGCAATTAAGAACACCGTCCAAAGCAGATATATCCTGAAACTCCCTAAAGGACTCTGTAACCATCACCAATCTCTCTTACAACTACATTAGCTAATTGTTGCTGCGCATTTAGCTCAATTTCTGAAACGTCGTATCTATAAATATAGATATTAAAAAAATGACAACCAGAGCTCGATTTCCCCGTTGATTCACAGAGAATAGGAAAATGGACGTATACGAATTATATTTCTATATATATAGGAATTCGTCCTCCGGCAGCATTGCTGAGAGGGTTTTCCTGTTTCTCGCTCTTTGAAACTTTATACACGCTCGACACTCGCATTGATTCGATGAATCTTCTATACTACTATACTATTGAGTTTGCTCACTTTCTTCTTTAACGTACGTTACCTTTCGACATCACTGTCTGCCTCTGACTTACTTGTTTGGTACGATCTTCTTACTGACTCGCTTTTTTCACTTTTTGCAAAACGCTTTTGTGGCTTGGGCAAAAATCTTCCCTACGGAGCGGTACTTTGCTCTCGTAACTCTTGCAAAGTGATGGATCGTATTGAATTTCAAATTTAGAGTGAAACTTCATTCGAGGTAGAAGGAAAAGTTTTATATACATAAAAGTATACACTTTAGGAAGTTTTTCGTGATGAATGAAAGCTAGAGCGTAGCAGGGAGATGAAAGAAGATGATTCAAATAAATTTTGAGAATCATAAAACTCATTTGATGTGGTAGATTGCACTCACGAGAGAAAGACCTGAGATTGGATAAATTACTGGTAGAATTGAATGACTATTTCGTTCTTTTAACTATCAGAGTGCTTCGTGTTTGGATAAAAATTAGATATGAAGGATTGACACTAGTTTGAAAAATTATAACAATTAAGGAGCCAGGCAAAATTTGTCCGTCCACATGCCGCACATCGGGTCGCCTTTTCGGAAGGGGTGAAGTGTAATGGGTGGGTGGATGGTTGGGTAGGGTGGTGGGTGGGTGAGTCGATGGATGGATGGGTGGATAGATTGCTATGAGGTGTGAGGCACAAATTATGGAGGATGAGGTATAAACACCTGTGAAGAACGAGTCATGAGTTATGAGGAATTAAGTTATGAGAAACTCGAGACATGAGAAACTCGAGTCATGAGGAACTCGAGTCATGAGGAACTCGAGTTATGAGGAACTCGAGTCATGAGGAACTCGAGTTATGAGGAACTCGAGTCATGAGGAACTCGAGTCATGAGGAACTCGAGTCATGAGGAACTCGAGTCATGAGGAACTCGAGTCATGAGGAACTCGAGTCATGAGGAACTCGAGTTATGAGGAACTCGAGTTATGAGGAACTCGAGTCATGAGGAACTCGAGTTATGAGGAACTCGAGTTATGAGGAACTCGAGTCATGAGGAACTCGAGTCATGAGGAACTCGAGTTATGAGGAACTCGAGTCATGAGGAACTCGAGTTATGAGGAACGTGTTTTGCGGAGTCTGTGATGAGGAATGAATTATCAGAAATGAGGCATAGTCATGGGAATAGAAATGCTGGAATTAGGTCTAATTACGTGTACCTAGGCCTCATCCGGTGTAGTTTGCTCTAGTTTGGTCCGGTTGGGTTTCATTCGGTGCTTGGGTGGCCGTATGGGTCATGGGCAGGTTGGTGAATCCGTGGGTGATGGGTTGATGAGTGGGTCTGTGATCGGGTGGTCGTATGGGTCATGGGTAGGTGGAACAGTGGCCGTGTGGGACACGGTTTGGTGAATTGGTGGGAATGTGTTATGAGGAATTGAGTCGTGAGGAATTGAATTATGAGGAGTTACAGCAAATTGTTCGATTTGGAGTTACGTGAAAGATTGTTCGATTCATTCACTTGTCACGTCGTGTGTTATTTTGGATACTCCCCTAGGCATTGCAATGTAATTGCATCATCGAATTTTTTTTCCAATAATTAAGCGCCATCTAAATTTTGTTCGTCCGGATCCCTCGTATCTGGTTGCCTATGTGGAAGGACTGAAATATCATGGGTGGGTGGATGAGTGGGTAGATGGGTGGGTGGGTCCGTGGTCGGGTGGCCGTATGGGTCATGGGTAGGTTGGTGAGTGATGGGTTATGGATTATGGCAATGGTACAGAGAAGTAGCGTGGAGGCACAAAAATAACGTAAATTTTTTGCGAAACTTATATCGATTGGAGCTAACCAGGGGTGCACGAGATGTAGGTCTCTGGTTTTGGTGAACAGTCTCATCCAACCCCCAAAGACGATATCTGAAGGTGTACAGTTGGATGCTCAAGGGCTTTAGAGTTACAGACTTTGGTATTGCCCACAAGGGCTCATGCTAAGAAAACATAGTGGGAATAGGTCATTCATTGATGACATGTTTCGAGCTCTACAATATAAGTATTCTCAAAGTCAAATATCTTTAAATGCCAGATTCTATTGGGTTCGGATGGTTCGTGCGTTCTTTATTGATTGATATTACATGCAATGTGTGCGCATTCATTACTTTTGTAGAGTGTAGCTGTTTTATACAGGGGACTGACTGATTTCTGGCAACGCTGGTGATGGAATGAGACGAAAGAATAGGATGTTGGCATACTTGAAATTCTCATTTGGTAACTTCAAGAAGTAAGCACCCAGTTATTGCTTGCAACGCTTTGCAACAATTTCGTTAGGTTTACTATCAGAATATTTTACTTTAATGAATGTCAAAGAGAGATTACTACGTAGAATCACCAAACCACAACACTTATATTTAGAACAAAATTAAGTCAAAACTTGCAAAGTTATACTAGGCAGTCTAGATTTAATTTGTTCAATCCGGTATAACAAGTGGTTGTATAAGGGTGGTGGGTAGGGGGGTGCATGGATGAATGAATGGGTGGATCAATGAGTGGATGGATGGTTGGGGATGATAATGGGGACGGGGATGGGGGTGGGAAGTACCGGGCTGAAATGGTATAGTCCGGTCTGGTTTGGTCCAGATTAGCGTTATTGAGTCAAATTCGGTCTAACCTATTCTCATGTGGTCTATTCCTTTCTGATTAGGTTAGGTTTAGTCTAATTCGGTCGACTTCGGTCGAAGTGAGTCTAGCTCGGTCGAGCTCGGTCTGGTTCGGGGTAATTAGGTCGCGTTCGGTCTAGTTCTGTTAAATTAGGTCTAGTTCGAATTAAAGAAGTATATTTGATCGGTCTTTGCGAGTTAAAGTCAGCTGGTACTGCTGAAATTTTTGGCATCAATCGAGAATGGATTTTTCTCCACTCTCGATCAATTTCAGAAATACCAACTGACTTTAACTCGCAAAGACCGATCAAATATACTTCCATAATTTGAAATTCCCGCCAGTGATAAATACGATATCCGATCATATCGATCGAGTGTCATAATTAATTATATATATATCTCCGGCGGAAGGCCGAAGACCTGCCAAAAGTAAAAATGGTGAGAAATCAAATAGAAATAGCGGGTTAAAATCACCTTTCTCGCAAGCGCTTAACGAAGATGAACTTTCGTATATAAGGGCGTTCTAACCATCGAACATTCGGCCACTTGAGCCGCGTGTCAGTGATAAACTCTCATTGCTCTTCCACCACTTCGAAAATCTCGAGCAATGAGAGAAGGTGTAATTCGGTCTATTTCAGTCTAATATTGTCAAATACGGCGTAGTTCCGTCCAATTCGGTCTACTTTTATCTAGGTCGGTCTAATTTGGTCCTTTTCGATCTAGCTCGGTGTAGTTGGGTCTAGATCGGGCGTATGGTCTAATACGATCTAGTTAGGTCCAATTAGGTCTAGTACAATCTAGGTCGGTCTAATTCGGTTTGGTTTGGTCCAATCAGGTTGGTCTAGTTCGGTCTAGTTTGGCCTAATTTGTTCTAGTTTGTAGTTGCTCTTATATGCACCAAGTCCGGAGATCAACGGTCACCTTATGCACACTGCACAATGAATTGAATTGACATCGCTTTGATTAACCCTTTACATTCACGCCATGTAACGGAAGTTTTTCAGCCTAATCGATTGATCAAAGATATACCAGGTCAGCTAATTGAAAAGATACTATGCAATTCCGCAATATTCATTGTTGCTTACTTGAAGTTATATCTCCACAATTAGCCAGTATAATTTGATATAATACCAATTTTGCGAACTATTTTAAAACTTTTTTTAGACACCTTGAATTGATCAGCAATCATTATTTTACAACTATTCTTATTGAACTATAGAAGCATTTCTGGTGCCTATGACTTATCAAGAACATTTACAAGCCGAACGAGCGGTAGCGAGTAAGGCAAAAACGCTAGTCAGGAATATAACTTGGGACAAAATTTCATAGAAATGAATTTGCATGTCGCAGGACTTCAGAGTGATTCCCCGCATGGATAATTAGTTGGTGAATTTGAATTGACGTGTGATGGAATAGCGTGTGTTTTGTGATAAAAAACATCCTCCAGTTCTACAAAGTTTTTTCTATCAGGACACTTTATTGCAACTCATGGACTTGACTATATTTGATATCATGAATCATATTTTTGATATGAGCCAACATTGAGCCAAGATTATATCTTACCAACACTCCAAATTTCGGTTGCCTGATGTCAGGAGCCACTCTCACATGATCATGGACTTGAAATCAAAATTACAGAAAATCGAATTATACGTTCAAGAAGTAAATACATGTTGGGCTTGAACCAATAGATATCTCTTCATTTATGTACGTACTCTGGATTTGAGTATTTTATCAAAATTGTCAATTTCAACTATTACACAGAACTTGAGGCTTCAAATACAAGTTCATCCAACTTAGGAATGGTTCTGATAAATCGATGGCTATTCTCAAAATTCTCGTACGTCTCGTGTTTACCTCATCAATCATGCAATGTTCTTTCTCCAGTGCAACTATCGAGTAACAGAAAAAGGATCATCCCGAAATAAGATCCACAAGTTGTAAAGAAAAAGACTTCGAAGAAATGATATTCCAGAGGAAGCTTTGACTGGAACTGTTTCTAATTCATGTTAGATTGGAACCGAAACTAATAACTTAAACCAGATTGAGAAACTCTTCGCCAAAATCCTAGCGTAAGCAGTTCCAATCACATGCAAGAAATCATTAAAAATCAGAATTCATCACGATTGACTTTTAACCTTCTTAACAAATAATTTCATCTCATTCGCACCCCATTCTAAATCTCTTGGAGGGAAAAAAGCCTTCAACTAGAGTATATTTTTCCTCCAAGCTTACAGGTATTTCGCTTGAAGGTGAATTCTCCTCCCACTGGAGGAATATTTACCTCCAAGCTGAAGGGAAGTTCGGTTTCGCCTCCAAGGTAGAGAGGTAACCTCAAAACTACTTCAGACCAACGCGAGTTTTATCATTGACACAATTCGCGGAAAATTCTTTTATTCTACGGGATACTCAATAATGATCCTCTCTGACAAAATTCATAATTCAATCAATATCATAGTAGTTGAGCGCACGGCGACGCGAGGTATATGTAATATATCATATGCACGCGGCAAGCATGTTGAAACGCGTTGCACGACTTATATTATGCCCTTTATTCAATGCCTGCATCCTGATAAAGCTGGCTATTTCGGGGGCTTTTCAACTATATTCCTTGTTTTGACGGTAATTATGACGGGCCACGAGAACAATGCCCAAATCACAAGCTCCCTGAGGGAGCCGATGAACATGTGCGACTTTTAAGACTATGTTAACCGAGATTCGTAGTGGTCTAGTGGTAAACCTTTTGCTCGGCAACCCAAAGATCGAGAGATCGCATCCCGCTACGGCCAAATTTTTTTTTTTTTTTTTCGTTTAACCTAGTTTTACTTCATTATCACTATGGTATTTTTATGAATTCAACTTGATTTTATTCGATCACTTCTTGAAATGATTCGACTAAAATTATTCATCAAAATTTTTGCATTTGGCATCATATTCCCATAGTTAAAGTAAAATGATCTTTACGAGAAATTTGCGATTCTCAATCCAGACGTTTGAATTATTGGGCTTCAGTGATACCTATAAAGTTGTTACGAATTGTACAAACTGGATTTTTCTTTATTTTTATTAATCTGAAAAATTGCCTGAATGGGTTGGGTTTGGAACGCTTAAGTCTTGAAAAAGAAAAAAAATAAAGCTGGACGTAGTAATAATAAAGTAGTATTAGTTTAAACGAACGAAAAAAAAAAAAATTCGACCGAAGCGGGATGCGATCTCTCGATCTTTGGGTTGCCGAGCAAAAGGTTTACCACTAGACCACTACGAATCTCTGTTAACATAGTCTTAAAAGTCGCACATGTTCATCGGCTCCCTCAGGGAGCTTGTGATTTGGGCATTGTTCTCGTGGCCCGTCATAATTACCGTCAAAACAAGGAATATAGTTGAAAAGCCCCCGAAATAGCCAGCTCTATCAGGATGCAGGCATTGAATAAAGGGCATAATATAAGTCGTGCAACGCGTTTCAACAAGCTTGCCGCGTGCATATGATATATTACATATGTCTCGCGTCGCCGTGCGCTCAACTACTATGATATTGATTGAATTATGAATTTTGTCAGAGAGGATCATTATTGAGTATCCCGTAGAATAAAAGAATCTTCCGCGAATTGCGTCAATGATAAAACTCGCGTTGGTCTGAAGTAGTTTTGAGGTTACCTCTCTACCTTGGAGGCGAAACCGAACTTCCCTTCAGCTTGGAGGTAAATATTCCTCCAGTTGGAGGAGAATTTACCTTCAAGCGAAATACCTGTAAGCTTGGGGGAAAAATAACCTCTAGTTGAAGGCTTTTTTTCCTCCAAGAGATTTAGAGTGGCCCTGAAAAACCAAACCACAGAAATATCCATCGAATAAAGGATACGGAAATCGAATCCGCAAAAGGCGCAAATTTCAAATCGTCCATCACGTCCGCTGTTTCGATCCGTTTACGCTCGGGGCTCGGATATAGAGCGCAAATATTCGAATTTCCGCATTCGTGTCGCTGTTTTTCACGCTTTCACGCCTATCTCACCACGCAACAGAATGTTCAAAACAAAAGAAATATATGAACAAGATATAGATATACAATAGTGAGTACAATACGAAGTAAGAGCGTCAAAAAACGTCAGTCTGAATGTAGCACTGAAAAATTTCCCGAGAGGATTTCGATACGCTCCGTCGGATGTGCATCCAAACGTGAGATCCCTGTACTCTATAGCGGCGATTCGATGCGTTCGTATGAAGCTCAAGTTGCAGCTTGCAATAGTATAGTGATGGGAATATAGTTAGGTGTATCGATATTTGAGATGACCGGATACATATCGGGAGCGTTGTGTTTGCACGGTGAGATGCGATTCGATGATCGACTACAGGGATAAATTGAGTCGTATGACATTTGAGTCGTCTCTTTGTTGAGGTGTGCTTCTCGTAGCGTGTCTGAAGGGTGAGTCCAGTGATTGACGGTTGTTGTATCGATTTTTATGGATTATATTCTATCATGTGTCGAGAGTTAAAAATGAACTTCGAAGCTCGAATATGAATGCAACTCGGATTCAACGAAAAACATTTTCAACTTCTGGACCATGTCCATATGAGTAAGCCGAAAATGTAAAAACTTTTTGGCCATTTCTTGGTCGAAAACTATGAACTATGAAAAATGAAGTTTGAGTGGGTTGTATAAGAAGAAAAAAAAAAAAAAAAAAAACTTGAGCATCGTAAGGGACCATTTTGTCCGAGATGGGTACTCATTTTACATGAGATTGTCTAACTATTAATACATGTATTATCCGAAGTACCGAATCCGATTTTGCACGGACCCGCCTAAAGCTAGTGGTATTTCATTAAACAATCAGAAATACAAGATGTATGTCTTTGATCTTCGGTGCAATGAACATAAGAATATTCTACCAAACATCGAAAATAATTCACCTAACAATTCGAATACAACATCCTGATACCTCAAAATGAAGATGAATGATTATGAGACGAATGTCATCCTCGCGAAAAATATCGCAATTCTTGCAAAATACCTCGGTCATATGCAGAAAATATTCTTGCAAATGTTAATGTTCCTCTAAAAGAAATTTTCGCTACATAACCAGTCTCCTGAGTTTGAACGCATAAATGAAAGATTCAGCGGAGCGTGTCCGCACCGGATCACGTCTTAGCGAATACTTTGAGCGCCCACTCTGGGAGACATCAAAGCTCGTGATGAAATGCGCCCGCGGGCCCAGAATATTAATATTTCAGCTTGGCAAAAGCGACCACCATCCAATGTGCATACATACCTATAACACAGCCACGTTCCTGTGCCTGCACACGATCTGACGAAATTCTCTTCCGGCCGTATCTGATAAGTAACGACTTGCAGTTTTCAATTTTCTGTCACTTTGAGACTTGAGTATTTTTAATGACGTAGTCGATACACAGATAATAAATTGAAAAACGAAATTTTGTTCATATTCCTAGTTGATGGGTAATTCTACGGTACCGCAGATGCATTTTATGCTAAAAGCTTTTCATATTTGGATATGTGTCGAAAACGTTGAAAAATGATGATAGACACTCTCAAATTTAAGCTGACATTTCAGGTAAAAAATGTCTATCGTAAAAGGGAAGAATATTCGATTGAAGAGACATGGTGAACGGAGAATTTCATTTTGTCAAGAAAATCTCTTCTATGAACGGGAAAGGCTACAAAGCTTTGATGATTGATCAAGTAATCCTCTATGACATACGCGAAAATATTTCATATTGCTGGTTTCAATCGAATAATGCGTCTCTGATTGAATTCTCTCATTCGAATGAGTTTCATTATCCCGGTATCATGGTAAATGGAAACTGAGTGGAATTCATTTTGGTTATTGGATATCATATAATCTGATTCTGTTTTCGAATATCACAGTTTCAATACTTTAAAAAGGCCAAAAGAAAAACGAGCGATTGTAAATCATAACACCCCCAGTTTATTTAACTAATACTTTGCCTGTCTTCCATTCCATGATAAATATTATTACATTTCTACTTCACTACCCATTCCATCGAAAAATTCAAGGTATAAACAAGAGCTTGAAAATTTCATTCGTAATTTTGTACTCATGGAACACTTTTATTTCGTAGCATCAGGTGTGTGCAACACTACAAACTTGACCAAGTGTTTGTCGTAACTTTTTTCACTTCTCCAACAAGTCATGAAAGTGAAGAGTGAAGACAAAGGAAGCCACTGCGCTTGTTGTCCATTTTTTTTATTCCGGTAGTTTGAAGTTGAGTCTTTTCACAAAATCGATAAAATCCTCAAAGCATCAGTGAATGCAGGGTACTTAGAACGAGGCTGGATAAAGAGTTTAAAAATTAACTGCAAAAGTCAGGCCATGATTCTCATTGCATTGTAAAATAAATTATAAAACAGTAATTATCCCAATCAACGAAATTTTTTTAAAAAATGTTGTATGTGGATTCCTTACACAAATTTTCAGTCCCTCAAAATCGATTCAGAGAAATTGGAAGATTTTTGAGATACGTCTAGAATTTACGATTGAGTATTGCCGTATGAATTCCTCTAAATCGTTCGGAGCCTTGCCAAATTCAGAAAAATCGGTTTCCGAATGAAATTTCACAGAATAAATGGTCAATGTAGTCGGAAAATATAGCGTGTTTCCGTAACAGCGCGAGAGGGTCGACGACATACATATTGCTTCGCTCATCATATGCATTATGCATAGGAAGAGGAGTGCAGAAGTAGGACGCTTTGCAAACTGCATTGCATTTAGAGAGCGACTTGTACTGCTATTACTTATTATGATGAGTCGGAAATATCATACAATATAGTCTCGAAATGTAATGGACTATTTTATACTGTCTTCATATCCCCATTCGTACAAAAATTAGTGACGAGAATGTGAATTATTCACGATCCATACTATACCCCTTTTTTATGTCATTCAGAATTCTTTTATTACGGGATAGCTGTGCTGAGGACTTTTCAGTTGGACCATTCCCCATACATAAGCAAAAATGGCAGTTATTGAGCTTTTCTCCATTTTAGTAGTATTATAGATATTGTGGAGATTATCCTTGTTCATTGCAGTGTTGGAAAATCTTGTGTTCGCATCATTGATTTTTGTCTTCCTTCGATTTAGATTTCACGATTTTTGACATCATTGTTTGTATTGCGTCCCAGGAAAAATTTTTCCTTCTTGACCCGCCTGTACTTCTAGGAACTGGCCAAAGTTTTTCAGTTCAAAGTTGTCGGAATTCTGTACTTGAATTTATATGAAAAACGAGTATTACGTCGATTCGAAAATTTATAATATGAAATGCGAATGCAAGATTATGTCAGCCTCGTAATATCATTCCAATATACTTTCAAAAGGTTAGAGGAGAGCTAGAAATCTCAATTACTCGTGAACTCAATTGTATAGGTTTGTTGGTTTCAACATTCACTTATTTTGAAATGGGTTTTAATCGTTCATTCAGTAACTCAATTTTGATACTGATAAATTGAAAATGAGCTTGTAACAAGTCATTTCAACTCGGATGGATTGAGAAAGTTTGCAGCAGAATCGTCAAAATTATTTTAGATGTCACTCCACGCGAGCGTCAAGACTTGACAAAAGAATGACCATTAGAAGAGACAGAGATAAAAAATATTCTAATCACCGAGTATTTCATCCGATTAAGTGAACTTCCATCTTACCGAAGTATCTTCTTTTGAGACCACGTACCATGTTTCAGATCTACAAAAATTTACTTTTACGCAACACGAACCCAGCTTGGCGTTGTAATACGTCTAATCCCCACGATGCAATCACGGTTGAGCAAAACTTGATCGAAAGTCGAAGATTGCTTCCGTCTTCCATCAAATCTAGACCCAAAACCATCCTTTCACACAATCCCGCAACTACAGAAGTCAAATGTGCACTTGTTAACTCCTTATGAAGTACATGCATTTTCTGGCAAATTATACTACATATCCCTGAAGATTTTACTATACAGCTCGAAAAATTCCGACTCTGCAGTTGCTCCATAGGGCATCGTCGGAATTGGGTATCTCGCACTATAGAGCAAAAAAGAGAGAGAGGGTTAGAATAAGGCGTCGGGGGTAGTAAGCACGCGAGGAAGCGTGAAAACGGGGTTGAAAGTGGCACAAGGAGAGAGGCATAGTGCATGAGATGAGCTACTACTTACTACGGCCCAAGCTCACACACTAATACAATACCTTTACTTTCAGCGCTGCAAAAATTGTAAAAACCGGGCCAAGCCGTATCTTAACCTCCAATTTAAGGAATATAAACTTCTCGCTTACCTACTCCGTACCTATAACACCTTCAAGGCATAAAAATTTTTTTGTCCAGTTATCGCACTGCAGTAGCATTATACCTACATTAATCCCAGTAGAAAAAGCTCTCACGCGTTCTTAAAAGCACCCCAAAAGTAAGAAGATTCTACCCGAGATGCATCTCAAGTAGAAGGCTTGGGCTAGAATAACGGTTGCGGCTCTTCTGCGGTATCCGAAATCTCTGTATATATAGTCTCATTTTGAGAAAGAGGCGCAAGTTACACGGCACTATAACGTATTCGTGAGTGGCTTGTGGAGGTAAAACAGACACACAATATTCAACTTGGATAAAGGTTACATATCTATACATGTAAAACGGACACTTGGACGGTCTGTTATTGTGAAATGGGCTTCTAAAGTTGGCTAGGGAAACTGTGCAGTAGTAAAGCCATAGCTATGGTCAGACGTGTGCATAGAGAAATCTCAGTCAAGCGAATGAGCAGTTTGGAGAATCTTTGCGGCTGATCGATGCGGTTGGATGAGGAATTGAAGTAGGGGAATGAAGTGAGGTTGGGGTGAATTGAGATATTTTGCAGTTTGGTGTGGTGGTTCTCGATTTTATAATGTTTGAGGGAAGTGAAGGGACGGCTAGTGGACATGTATGAGATGAGAGAGAGATTCCTCAATCTGATTCATTACTCATGATATCTGAGGAATAATAAGGCTCAAAATTGAATTTCTTCAATAAGGAGGTGTAAAGTTGACAGAAGATATGAATTTTTGAGGACCAAAAATGAACCACCTGAAATGCCATATCCTGACTAATACATTTGGATTCTTGGATAAAATATTCTAATAATTTCATAAGCTTCCTGGTTATGCATGTGAGCAACTACTCCATTTCCTTTCTAATCTTGAAATAAATTGGATTCTGAATACGTGGTTACATTAAAAAATATAGTTTGTCATTATCACGAGCAAGTGATCAACGAATTGCTGGAAATAGATATTTTACTAGATTTTTCTGAATCAATTATTAGAATGATCTCTTCTACCAGCTCATTATTTCGTGCAAATCATCCCATATCTTAATCTCCATCAGTCTCATGTATCGAATCGAAATCGAACGCGATCAGCTGTTGTCTCGAATCGTACTTGTGGCCGTCTTCGCATCGGTCGTCAAGGACGTTTTTAGGGTTCGTTCTCGAGATCGTTTCGGTATTGTAGAAAAAATGATAAATCTCAAATTTTACAATCAAGGTCACTGTGATACATCATTGAAATTCTGTGAATGGCAAATAAAAGCCATTTCTGTTGCGTTAGGACGTCATGAAAGGTCCAAGTGTAGGCTAAAAATCGTGGACGTAATAGATGGATCACCCCTGCCGAAAGGGTTAATCGACGCGCAAAGAAGCGATCAGCGTGCGCGATCGTCTAGGCCACGCCCACTGCAACTCCGTTTTGGGCGCGCACATTTAAAACTCTTCTAGAGAGACCTCAAATCCACTACTGACTTGTATCGGTAATTGTCACACTGATTTCAGGGTGCAATCGTCACAACGATCAATATTTTAGAACAGTTTTTCTGGGCTCTGATTGTTCTTATGCTGAGCAATAGGACGTTTTTTTTACCCATTGTGACTATAGAAGTATGTGTCGTATTGCGGTACTGTGCCATTTTGACGGACATATCCAGTTTTCAGTACGAAAAGTTGACTTGGGGAAAGACGCGCTCCCTTAAGAATATGCATGGAATATTTCATTCGTTGTGCCACGAACAATTGGATACGATTTTTATCTTGAATAAAATGAAGGTTGATGGTTGCCGTTAAAATTGTAACCATTGTACACCAAATCAGATAATCATCATCTCGATATCGGTTTGATGATAATTTCGTTAATCAAGAAGGAAACATGATGTCCCGCGCGCGGAGAATACGTCCTAGTAAATTCCTGATCATACTATTCGTGATCTCAAAAAACATCTCAAAACCCATCTCAAAATGTCCAAGTAGAACAAATCGAGTTTGGTCAGACAGTACATATCTCACTCTCCACACCACATACCATTCTCACTCTCACACACATAGAACAAATCCCATCCCCAAACCACTGATAGACACGAAACATTCTCCAAATCTCTCAAAATCAAGCTCTCACCTGAAATTCTAGCTAACGCATTTACAGCCATCACATATACGAACTACCACTTCTCTCAAGCTTCTAACTCGCGTTTAACCTCGCGTTTAACGCACCAAATCATTCCCACACACAGAGTACCTCCAACAAAGCGTGAAAGGTCCGTTTGAGGTTAGAATCCTCGTCAAGCCGTAACTAAATTCCAAGAGAAACGAGCCTCGACTTCAAATTCCGTGAGCCCTTCAAACCCATGAGTATACCCACAAACATATATGTAGCATACACATAGATGTTGAGATAGGCACATCAAGAATAGACATACGCGGGAGCATAGTGTGGTTTTGGCGATAAAATAGTATAGTGTATCCACGCACGCACATATCATCCACGATGGTGCACTTGGAGCATTGCACTCTCTCATGGGCTTCCGCGCATTTTGGTAGAAATTTCATTTCGCTTGACGCGCTCGGCTGCGCGTAACGCGCTTACGCTGCCACTCCACATACGCAAACACACAAACACACACATACAGTATGAATGCAGATTCTATGCATTGTGTGGTGTGGTGTTAGACTGGAATTCCCACGAGCCAGGAGAGTCGAAATATCGGATGAGTGTGGGCCATATAAATATAGCTTTGCCCGTTTCTCGCGGAAATACGGTAATCCAATGGATGAAGGTTTTACGATATCATCTCGCGTTATTTTGTTTTTCTCCGTTTTTGGCAGAATTTTTTATCTGCAGGATGAACCGGGATGAATCCTGCTTGATTCGTTTTCTGCTGGATGGACGATGATGAAGAACGAATCGGCTTTTTAATTACATTTTGTAGTTGACAGGGAATTGGGTCAGAGTATATGATTGCTCATTGAAATGAATGTTCAAGAGACTGTGCGATAAAAAATGGAACACGGAAGTCAACGATGTGGATCAAGTCCGTTTAGATATATGAAGATGTGAACTACCGTCAAATTGGGTAACTTTGGTACAGTGGAGGCAGCTTTGCTACACCCCTGGAAAATGACTTTCAGAGCTGCGTTTGGCAAGGTAGATGATTCTATCGCTCTGAAACCTATCCTTCCTTCTTGGCACGTACATGAGCAGTGTCTTTAGCCACCGTAGATCCCGCGTGGATGATTGTACTCGTTTATTGAAGCTTTTTCCGAAAAGACTGATTTAGCAGCGATGCGCGAGTGGTCCAGTTGGTGTACCTGGCAAGAAGTGTTCCGGAACGAACTATACGGGTGAATAAAGGTCTATTTCAACCATATATCACCATATTGAAGAAACCATCGTTACATTGGGGTAGTTACATCATTTGGAATTTTTATGAATGAAAAACTGGAAAAAACTATGAAAAAGTGTACCAAAATTACCCCACTCCGGCGAAGACGCATTACGGTCAGGTAGCTTCAGTACACCACGGTATGACAGTTTCTTTTCAACTCATCTTGATTCGATCGATGGTCTTTGAAATTTTAAAATGTTTGAAACAGCTTAGAACAAGACTTTTGAACGATTAAAATTGATTCACTCGCATGGTGGTGGATAGAATTGAGATATTCTGTGTATAGTGTACCAAAGTTGCCCCATCGAGGTCTAACTTTGGTACACGCCTTTAACTGCTAATAACTCCAGCTCAGACACACCAAATTGAACTTTGTAGCCCATCAATCGAAAGCTGAGACTGTGAGCTTTAGATTGACTCCTTATAGCAGTGGGTTTTGTGAATGTATGTTGGAATGCCGAGTCAAACAAAATAAAAAGTACCGAAATCGTACCAAAATTACCCAATTTGACGGTATATTTAGTTTAAATGGTAGGATTCACGACAAATGGCACTTGACGTTTCAATCCATTCGTCTCCAACATTGATGTAGCACTGGTTTTGATGTTCATATTTGCCAACGTCCAGATCTTTTAGATCAGCCTGTGAGTCGAGTCGAGTACATTACTTATTGGAATGAGAAGCAGCTCCATTCATTTTCCTGATTTTCATATTTTCTTTTAAGTCGAGCGAATTTTGAAAGGAAAATTTGAAAAAGAGAACGGCAGTTTTTGTTCAAATTTTGAGAAAAAAGACAAAATCCAAAGAATACGATAGCTCCTAACCTCCCTGTAACTAGAATACACTACTTTGCTTCAAATATTCAACAATACATGGCTAAATTTAAGCAACCAATCGTTCGGACACTCAATGAGATGCAGTTATATTATCAATGGTCTGAATCGTTAGAAAAAGTGTGATGAATTGAATAATCATCCAGCAGAGTCTATCAAACAAGGACGGAAGTATTTCTGAAATTTAATCTTCCAATTGTCTTCAACCCGTTTTATTGATATCATGAATACCTCAAAGAACAACTGTAAGTCTGACTGCTCACCTGAGTCATTGAAAAATTAAAATTCAACAGCAACAAGATACATATATTCCACAGTGTCACCTGACGCTCGTTTTCAGGACCAAGAATTTACCCAAAACAGCCTTTCTCACCCATCCACATAAACTAAAACTACGTGTCGAGCTCTGTACCCTAATATCGTTGAGAGTAAGACGATCTCACCTGTACCCCGTCAGCGCATCGTGCACAGCTAATATTACAAGAAATACTGTTATTGCCTGTAATATTTTGCCAAGCGTGCAAACTTTGGTCCTAAGCCCTTTGCATCGCTTTGATGATGCCACACCAAGCTAAACACACTCTAGCTTCTGGTACACATTGCGGAAGGCTCGAAACGATAGCCGAGATCGTATTTTACAGGTGCATGCACCAACTACTAAAAACTACTTTAAAAGCTCCTATATAATATTCAACATTGTCAAAGATTTTCGACTCGTCTACGATAATAAAGTCAGCACACTCATGCATATGAGAGAATCTTTGATTTTGCTTATTACATGACAAGGGTTGTTGGTCATAAATATAGACTCGAAGAGTACGTAGACTGATTGATGAGCGTATGCTTTAGGCTATGGGTCGCTTTGCAAGTTTGCGAAACTCAAACTTCGCTTGAGGTGTCTTGTGATATTTGTGTGTGTGTGTGTGCGCGCTTGTGTAACGTAGAGACGTCTGATTTATGCGTATCGTTAAGTGCGATCTGTCTCTAATGAGGTGCCTGAGTTATGGAGTAAGATATCGTGTTATATAATACGGATGCGGTGGTGTGGTGTGTGTATCTATTCAGTTTCACAGGCAAATGGCAGTAGTGGGAGATTGAACGACGCGTAGCCTCTCATTTACTGCGTGATGTTGCCCCCATGGTTCTGAGATGCTCACACTGAACTTTGCTCGTGAATTTATAGCTAAGATGTGGGAACGTTCAATGAATTATATATATGTTTGCTAAACTTGGATAGTTTCTAGAAAATTAGTTCCCATAACGAGTGAAAGAAATTCTTATCTGAACATTGTAGAAAAGTGCATGCCTGATTGTATCTTTTGCGGTTGAATCTGAAACGATCTTTTTGTTTCCTGTTTTTGATACACCATCGTGGGAGAGTACCTATCGAAAATAACTGCATCTCCCAGTAGAAGAACAACTGGTATCACTGAATTGATAAAGAGATATATTTTTCTGAAATTGCTAAAAAAGAAAAAAACGGAAACCCGTTTGTCATGCATTGAGAAGTCGATCAAACTGATTTGCACAAGAGTTTGTGGTAGAGTTTTTGGACAAAACAGTTTTGAGATTCCATCGTTACCTAACTCTAGAAACTTACAAGTTTGATCATTTTCAACCCATTCACTCACAATGTTCAATATAATGGACAAAATTTTTTTGGTCGATTTTTAATAACCGGTGATTGTTATTTTTTGACACATCAGAAAGATTTGAAAAAGTCACACACATCCCCACCAATACAAGGAATCAATCAACCTCCAGGATGAGGCCAAATATCTGATTATATGGAAGAACAAGAGTAAAAACCAAATAATTTTGGAAATTCGAATTTTCCCATATTTTGTCCTATTTCCGTCCTAACATAATTTTAACGCCAGAACTACGTTCCCAAGTGTCTAGAGCTCCGTATAGTGAATGGGTTTGAGAGTGTATAGATGGCGCCTAACTTTACGATTCAAGTAATTAATATTCTGCCATCTGAAATACTCTCTAAATGGCTTTGAAATTCTATTGAGTCGTAATCATGTTACAGAAAAATCGGATTTTTTGTATTCCGTGGAATTGCCTGCAATTCAATATTTCCATTATATACCTGCTTCGTGAATCGATCAATTCACATTGAAAAATAAAAATTAAAAAGATAGACAAAGAAATAGAACACTCTCCTTCGATTTGTTGCTTAGAAATCATTCAATTATGTATGATCATCAAAAGGATAATATCAAAATCTCATGAAAACAACGTGGTAAGGATACCTATCTTACTCAAAAAAGTCATCATGTCTGAAATTAGATCAAAGAAAACTCTCTCCACTATTCTACTCCATTTTTCTCAAATCCGTATTCTTACTAACTCTTGCATCTTCTCAAACTCAATCATTCCAATTCGTTTCCCAACTCCAACTTCCCTTTCGATTAACCTCAATTGCAGTATCTCTCCAATCATCAGGAATTTCTTGAACTTACTCCACGATTGATTCGCTCATTCTTCATTGGAACAAATATCTCCTGCTCCGACCTTTTCCAGCTCGAGTAGATTGGATTTCGGAACATGAAAGATTGAGAGAGAGAGAGAGAGAGAGAGAGAGAGAGAGAGAGAGAGAGAGAGAGAGAGGGAGTAATATTTGAATCTGCAAAGCTTACTTACTTGCAAACTACGTAAATTAAACTTTGTTGAGTCAGTTAGCTTCGAGATGGAATATCGCAAGCGAGAAGAAACTTTCGAAATATTGAGTCGATTTGCAAATGGGTTGGATATTATGTTATTCGTGTACAGAAGCTAGCAAGTTGGAATTGAGTTCCTATGCAGTACAAATAGCTGAAAAGCATATTAATCTCAGCAGGTTTACATTTTCAATTTATCGAAAAGACAAACGGGATGAGAACAAGACGTGGATTTTGCTTTGCACAGTACCAGTGCAAGCACAAGTTGATTTGCCAGATCATTTTCATGTAACCAAGATTGTCATCATTGCATGATTTACGATAAAATATATCATCAAGTAATTCCAGATCACTGGACCAAGACAGCACTGAGTATTCCGAATATCTCTCCAAAAATTTACTCAATGCAAGGCTCTAAATGGCAGATAATGCTAATAAATTCAAATAAAAGTCGGCCATGTAGAAAATGAAGATGAAACTATTGTAATACACACTCTACATTCATTTTTATTTTGATAACCCGAAACTCATTGCCCCTTTACCAGATTCAACATATTATACAAATTGATGCAAAGCTCATCAACCTAATTCTACGAGTAAGTAAGTAATTAAACACGCCAGAGCAATAAATACCACCAAGTCTCGGGAATTTTTTGCCCCGGCTCGTCGAGAATTTCTACTTCCTATCCTTCCTGGCCATTTATTTTTTCGACACGCTCTCAAGGTCATTATTTTTTCACCCTCCACAAAAGTAGAACTTGTAAAAGTCAAAATATATTTCGTGCCAAATACGAAGGTAAACAATTTATTTGGACGAATGATCAGCGAATTCGGAAGTTTAGAAACTATCTAGTCATTGTAGTAGTGCGAATACGTCTTTTGTTTTAGATTTTACCATCGATGATCACCATATCTTTTCTTCTGATGAAGACAAAAACTCGTCCGGGAAGGAATTCTCATTCGAACGTAATTAATGCTACACTATGAAAAGAAGAGAGTAGTACAAAATTTTGTTTCTTTACCATATTTTCTTCACTGCCTAGAAAGATATGGGTATTATCGCGAGAACTCACCCGGAACGTGTTATGGCCTTGCATTTCGACGCACAAGCTCGGAATCACTCTATTCAAATTTTCCTACATGTATTATGTTGAAATACATACGGGAATAAATTTCCAGATCAATCCGTTCACTCCTCTTTTTTGTTTGTAAAGATTAAGGGTCGAAATGTCAGGTCTATGTACTGTTATATTCGCAGTTACACGTATATTCTTAGTTTCAGCGTCGAAATACTCAAGGCAGTGGGTATCACCAAATTTTTCCCCTCGAAATTCAATATTCAAGCAAATATCTTCCATAGATTTCATGTCCAGAATGCTCACTTTAGTCCCCGAGCCATGTACCTCATTCTTGTTATAGGATGTTCACTAAAAATGAGACATATCTTATAGTCACAAACAGCGCATCCCAAATTCACTCTGAAGAACTTTGGCACAGACAAAATTTCAAGGGAAGATGTCGAACAATCGAATCATATTGCGAGAAAACGCACAAAATTCGAATTTTGAGTATTGCATGTACATTTATAGCCAAAAATTAGGCGTTAAATTAACTTATGTCAGGTTCATGTATATCACATTACCCTACTTAAAGTCAATTTATTTGGGCGGGAGCAATTTTTTCACTAAGATAGAATGGGATTAGGTGAAATCTACGTGGAGAAATTCCTATGGTGACTCCTCGATTTTTGTGATCGATTTTTATGGCGAAATGTCAGGTCCATGTACTCAAAACCCGTTCCCTGGGATACTCAATAGCAAGAAAAGGACGAAGGAATGGAGTTCTGTGGTCCGGAGCATGAATTCCCGACTTAAATGAATCATCCAAACACAAATTAGAAGGTCACTTGGCCCCATCGCGTCAGGATTTCTTGCTAGACGATTAAACGTTAGAAAACGGAAATGTCAGGTCCATGTAGTACTTTTTCTATGTCTTATACATGTGAAAATCGCATAATTCGTTCCAAAAAAATGTTTGTATATGTTTTATAACATATTATCATTCAATATGCGGGAAGGAATGGGAAAAATGGGATAGACATGCGGGGCATCAATTTTCAACTTCTGAATTTTTGGGTCCAAAATGTGTAAATTTCGCGATAATGCCCTTATACATAGGTAAATACTGAACTCTTATTCCTAAACCCCCTTTCTATTCTATTTTGAACGTTTTCAAATAATTCAACCTCGATTACGCTCCTGATATTGTTGTTCATTAGAACAGTATATGAAAAATCCAATAGAATTATTTTCGAGTAGAAAAAACTAGCTTTAGTCAGACAAAAGCGGACGTGTGAACAGGGACTACATTCTTGTTAGTAGCTTATTTTGTGTTTTTATCACTCTTAATCTAGCATCGTGATGACCATGGCTCACCGTGGTGCACGAATCGATATAAAAAATGTTGGTTCAAAATCTTCAAAAATGCGCGCTTCCTAAGAAACAGCTAGTCCGCCCGCTATAATCCCAATCCTATGATAAATCAAAATTAATTCAGGTAAAGACTTTTGAGGGATGGATCTTATGTAAAATTTTGCGCTCAATCCGAATCTAAATCGACCCGGGACGAGAAATGTCCCTGAAGAAAATGGCGACGGGTCAAAGTTCAAAAAACCATGTTTTTAGCAATTTAATTCGAAAACTACGAGTCGGGCGTGAAAAAAGTTAGATTCAAAATTGAAGATCTTCCCAAAACAAACATTTTGAGATATTGCGGAAGTAAATGTGATCAAAATTGGATGAGCTAGAGCGAGTGGAAGTTTTACCATTAGGGCACCCTACTAGGGCCAACGCACGCCTATATATAGATATAGTGGCGGTGATACAGGCTCGCGCGGGCACGTTTCCACGCCAAAACTTTCTCTCGCTCTAGCTCATCCAATTTTGATCACATCTACTTCCGCAAAATCTCAAAATGTTTGTTTTGAAAAGATCTTCAATTTTGAATCGAACTTTCTTCACGTCTGACTCGTAGTTCTTGAAATAATCGCTAAAAACATGGTTTTTTGAACTTTGACCCGCCACCATTTTTTTCAGGGACATTTCTCGTCCAGGGTCGATTTTTAGATTTGGATTCAGCGCAAAATTTTACATAAGATCCATCCCTCAAAAGTCTTTACCCGAATTAATTTTGAATCTCCATTATAGCGAGCGGACTATTAGGCCATAAAGTTTACCCAGCCATACTCAGAAATAATTTTCACTTCGACCTCTAAAAACCTGCCACCGAACTAGAGTTAGAAAAAAAAAACGTGGTACCGGGCAAGATTGATCCCTCCGGACTCGAGAAAAACTCTAATATCCATGCTCGGCGGAACAATTTTTCGCGCTCTCTCGAGTACCATTTTGCTGTAAATTCTGCCACACCGCGAGAGACTCGTACATCTGCCTCCATATATACATAAAAAACTAATGTGAGTGTTCAGTGTTTTCACCTACTACAGAGAGCTTACATAATATTCTTCTGACAAGATGTAGGGCATGCAATACGATTTATACCGGCACATCCAGTTCGCAAATGTACGAAATCAAATTAATAACAAACTGTACGTGGATTGTTCATGCGTAAACTACTTTCTCATACATTTTAGTTTCATCTATACACACTTATTACGATTAACGATACGAAGTAAAGAGCTAAAAGAGGTCAAAGCTGCAAATCGATAAATGCTCCTTTTTCAGGGAATTTTATGCATATTGAGGGAGGATTTCCAAAAGTGGAAAGATTTCGAAAGGAGCACTCTGCTTTGGATTCAAGTTTTATGATGTGTGAACGACGATAAAATGCAGCCGAGCTACGCTGTATTCTGTTTGAAAAATAAAGTGAAGAGCAGAGATCGGCAGAAATGGTGCTTTGTCATACTTTGCTCTTTTATGGCTGGCTGGGGAAATTCTTTGTATTTCTCACGAAGAAATTTTATTGCTACGCGTGAGGAGTTTTTAACGACGTTATCTTGGATTTTAAGGTACGGCCGATTAAATTTTGTGTCAATATTGCTCGTCACTCGTGAAACGATTTCTCTCTTTTTTGACAATTACTTTGCTCTATGTGAAACTTAATTGAGTATCTGGAACGCGATGACACGAATTTTATCAAAATGATCTGATTATGTCATGAAACAGAATGATTCGCGTTGAAAGAAATTACGATTTTTCCTTCCTCTCTAACGCCACGTCTGTTGAAACTTCAAAGACTTGTAAAATTTGAGTGAGTTATTAGTTTTTGAAGCAACATTTTGTCAAATGTAAAATATTTTAGAATAATTTGGATACAGCCATCGAAAGATGACGAAAATTGAATTCAAAACATTTCACTGATGGCAAACGGATCACCGATTCATTACTTTCATCCATGAATTAGAGAAACGTTATTCATTCTTTGGATCAAGAATCACCATATATGATGCATACCGTCAACTTGGGTAACTTTGTAACACTTTTGATCATTTTTTATTGAAATTGTTTGGAAGTTCTTAGTCTTACAGCATGAGTGCAATGTATCTGTGATCCAATCGGAAGTTTAAAGTTCCAGATTTCGATTGTCGGAGGATAAATTACACTTGGATTTTCCTGATTGGAGCTATGAGCATTCAAAGTATAGACCCCCATTGAGGTAACTTTGGAACAGTAGGAGTGTATGTGAGTTTTCGACATCGTTTTGCTGTACGGATCTATATTCATTCTTGGACATCGAATTCCGATTGACTGATTCTCCAGTGTCATCGAGACTCCCATGAGTCGTGGTAGATCTCGTGGAAAAGATTTTTGAACCTCATTGTGCTCAATCATCAAGTGTTCCAGAGTTACCCCGGCCACCATCTGAAAAAAGCTTGATTTTCTTCGGTTTTCTGAGGTGCTCTTCAGTTACTCCATACCTCAAAAAAGCGAAATTTACCCCGATTTCCGAGAAAGAATGAACCTTTCAGTTTATACCATAAAAAATTGAAATGCACCATTTTGACGATGAAATCGTCAAGGTATTAGTATGATTTGATGAATACTAGCGCCATTGTCCTGAATTCGGCCTGAAAGTGCTCGAAAGATACTGATTGTTTGAAGCAGTTTTTCTCGCTCCAAAATCATACTTTCGACAAAGTTCGTTATAAACAACCACAGCTATGATCGGGGCTTCCACGCTGGTCCAAAGCATTACCTACATAGACCACTATAATAAGCACAAAGAATACTATAACCGGAGACAAATCTAGTCTTCAGGTAACGGAGGTACACGAAGGTTTACTCGAAAGTTCCAAAATTGTCGCTGCTATTTAAAGTTGCCCCGATTCACGATAATCAAGATTGCAATTATCACTTCGAGAGAATAATTTAATATGATCATGGATCACCAAGTAGCCAAATCTTTCATCTCAAAAAAGCTAGGTAATCATCTATAGACATCACTGGATGAATTTCTCTCCCCTCAAACCCACTCGATCCTTGAAAATTCTCAATGCATGAATATCCTGTGCCTTCCAATCAAAGGAGATAGTGCAAAGAGAGAGAGAAAGAGAGATAGAAAAATAGGATGGGCAGCCAGGGGCGAGGGTGAAAGTCCATTACGATTCATGATTGAGCAGAGCAACGACAAGGTCAAGCTGAGCGAACATCTAGGACAGTCTAGTTTAGCGATCATCCGGAAATGAAGTATTAGCGAGGGCCATGAGGATACCCTGATGGGAAAAGTCAACATTGCTGCAAGAATGAATGTTCCGAAAGAGTAGGAGATGCAAGAGTATAGGTAGAGGAAAGCGCTCGACCAAAATGGAAGAATTGGATTGAGATAATCGAGTAGGTTTGACTACTTGTTACAAGAGTAATTGTCAGCTGAGGCAAGAGTTTGTCCAATGTGATACTTGTATGACATTTTCATTGATAACTATGGAATCGTAAATTATGTTTGATTAGAGATGAAAGTGGGTTGAGGGATGATGAGATTATTTTTGAGAAAATCTAGTGTAGGAGAAATAGTACTCGGTATAATACGATTTTCATGAATGATTGGGACTTATAAAAGGTTTATTGAAGTTTCCTCTTATTCCTTCAGATGAAAGGAATTTTGTAACATCATGAGTCAATTCTGAGAATCGATTGGCTAAGTTCTGTCTATACAATAAAGTCAATCCAGAGATAGATAATAATTCTTACTTACTTTTCTAGATCAGGAGTATTGTAATTCGTTTGTGCAAAATTACAATATTTCAATAAGATACCTTCGAAGTTATTTCCATGTATTTTTCAAGGTATTTCAGATGAAAAGTTGAGTGAATTCGGTTGGTAACCTTCCATGAAGTAATTTTTTCCTAGACAGACAAGTGAGTAACGTATGAAGATCAGAAACTCGAACAGCAAAAAGTAAAAGAATTGCAGTAGGAGAAAGAGTAACCCGGATAGAAGCCATGTAGATGTGAGGCCACGCAACACCTTATTTCGCAATTTTTCTTGTCATTGCTCCATTCCATTCGTTGTATATTTTTTTTTGTTATCATCTCAACGATTACCTACGGCTTCTTTTGTTTGTTTGACCGTGCACTTTCTTTCGTCGAGTTATTTACGAGGCTGAGTTACTTTATATACATATCTTATTTCTTCGTTCTCTCTTTCCATTTCTTCTTTTTCATTTCATCAACCTGTCTATCCAGCCGATGTTTTTTCTTATACCGTACATATATTTGGCTTCCGATTCGTTCATTCTTTTCACCCTGTTTTCTTCTTTTATATCACCGATGCCTAGTGATTCTCTCGGAGTGTGTTGAAACATTTCACAAGTATAAATATTCCTTCTCTGTACAATTCTACTCCTTATTGTGTTATGTACTTTGTACTCTACTTCTTGAATTCGCATCCAGGTGAAACAACATGACCATTGTTCTACGTGTATGTTATTGTAGAGAAAAAGTTATGCCCTTCAATTGTTCAAAAATGGTAAACCGTAAACCAATACCATCTTGAAAGAAAATTCTAAAAAATAGTTAAATACAAAAGTCTGAGTTTCTACGGCCACCTAAAACAGAAAGATATGAGATGGTCAGTATTCGCTCACCCAGGTGAGGAAAATACTAGAAGATAGAGATTATTAGAAACTATTGATTATCCCCAATATCTCGAGTCCAATCGTTCCGGGGATTTTATTTCCTTGTGCTCGACATATTTACTCAATACTCTGGATGACATTAATCAGATCGGTCTATCTAAAAAAAAATTTTAATGATTAAAGGCAAATCGTTTCATTTGACATTTGACTACAATTCGATTGAACTAGTTGTCCCACTACTCTGGCGATTAGATGGAACGAGAGATCCATCCTGGAATAGGGGGAATGTTCTAGTTTCAGAGTCAGTATATGCGTACTTGTTATACATGCATGCATGAATTTTTTCGAAACTCGAAGGTAAAGCAATTGCTCCGCACACGCAAAGCCGCGCAAGTGACCCCCTTGAGCACTGAGAGCGTTAACCTGGGACCGTTTGCGGATAAACGTACTAACCTGCACAATCGCTGTTCCCTGTGCTTCCTCATCCTCTTCCTATACTCTTTCTGCTTCTCTTTCCATTTTTTTTTTCGGAATTATAGGCGTGTCGAGATGACTTTATAATTACTAATTGGTCTTTGATCAGATCAAAAATATAAGAGAGAGCTTTGATTAAATGCCTTATCCGAGTTACCATGACTGACCCGCAAATGGGTGATATTCCACGTGAAATATTAGAACCACGGAAAAAGGGTCATGTCCCGGATTTTTTTCTCAGCTTTTTCATTTGCTTCTATGGTACAAAATATAAACTTCTCACCATCTATGGGATCCCATAAAAACTCTTCAGATATTCTCCGGATACCTGGAAAATTTTTATGGAGCCTCATAGGTGGCGAGAAGGCCTTATTTTGTATCATAGAATCAGAGTGAAGCTCTGAGAAAAAAATCTGAGGTATGGCCCTTTTCCATAGTTCTGTTTCGCATGGAATTACTCATGTGATAACATGTATGTATTTGTAATTGTGAATTTTTTCACTCGCTATGATATGTACCATAACCAAATACTTTAGTCAACAATCCACAGAATTTGCACTTGATTATAGAAAGAGATGAATAATAAATTATGAAAGTTGAGCTTTTCATTCAAATCAAAAGACGATCTCAGCCCATTGACTAAACTATACATAGAGCATGTGCAATATGGAAAATGTTGGGAAAAAACTTCAAAGTTTCCGTGGAATTTTGATGTAATTCAAGTTGAATATCGACCAGATGGTTGAAGACTAAAGAACTGAACGAGTCAATAACAACCTGGTGTTTGGGAAGTTATTCAATATCCCCACAATCAGTCAAAACAGCCAAAAATTGACTTGATAGATGACTCATGCCTGAATCCTTCAATTTTCAAAACAGTCACTCACTTAATACAACAAAAATCTTGACAGCAGAAATCTGATGCAATAAAATCCTGTAAAACAAGCACATACATTTTCACTCCCAAAACATCCTCCAATTTTCTCCACCTGCATCGTCTACGATAAAAATAAAAACGAGCTTGGACCAAGCTGCTCGTCGACATCATACATCAGCAATATGTGAAATTGTACAAAATCCAGAGCAGTATCGCAAGCCTTGAGAGTCACGTTCAGAGCTTCCATCGAGCATCTTCAACCACCATATTTACCCTCTATATCACTATAGTACCATAACGCTCGGTCAATGGCTCGAAATATACAGGCATCTTAACCCACACATAGACGACCTCAACATTTTACTCAAGATAGATATAAAGACAGATCTGGAAAAAAGGAAGCCAAAAGTGAACAATGAACGCAGGCAGATCGGTATATACCTCTAGAGGTGATAATGTTCACTCTTTTCTCGTTGGGCCAGCCGCACAATGATGAATAGCCATCCCATCATCTGCAATAAAAGGTACTCGAAAGAGTGCGACTCTTGAAAATTGCCTTATGCGGCTCTATCACAAGCAATTTTCACAGAAGACTTACCATCTCTGTTATACCTATAGTTTCTTCATCATCAATACGAATTAGAGGGAAGCTGCACGAGGCTTGAAATTTTTCCTCGTTTCATCGTACAGCAAAAATTCGCTTCTTTTGTTCTTTTCAAAGCTTGGCTTGGTTTTATTTTTCATTGCCCGTCTGCGTGGATGAATAGAAGTGCAGTTTGTTCTTGTATGGCTATATGAAATAGTTGGACCTTTGGTATTTAGAGAGAGGGCATAAATAACGATTGCACTCGGCCTCAATGAGTCTCCGATGCCGGAGGTATTGATTCATAGATAGTGTCTGTAGGTATGAATTGCCTGAGAGTGAGGTAAATTATCGGTTGAGGATATAGCATAGTTCGTATAGTGCAACCGACGTGGATTATTACCGAGGATTAATTATTACCCAAGAACGATGAAATACTGTCTCGATCCTCCGATTTTTAGACGAATATTTGTCGAAAGTCGGATGAGCTAGGTATGCAAACGTGGAGTTAGGTTCAAATTTTATACATATTTGAATATCTCCCAATTCTAAAAGAATTTTCCGATTTCGGGATGGTGATTCAATTAAAAAAAACGTTCTCGCTACATGTAAAAAATTCGTTGACTTTCCACCGAATCGGCAAGCACAGGGTTGAAAAGCCAACAAGTTGTTTGTCTATTCAATCCCTCGTTGGTTTTCGAATTCAATCACTGGCTGTCACTGGCTGACTTTTTCCCACAGTGAACTTGGAGACGGATACACTATCAATGGTAGATGGTGATGGTTCCCGGGTGACACTTTTAGGACAGAAAAACAAGTTGCTCCATATTTTTTCATGAACAAACGGAATGAATGGTCAAAATATATTCGAGGAAATGATTGAGAAATTTTTGATTGTCTATGAATTCTGATATTCAAAGTTGCTCAATCAAATTCGCGTAGGTGTTATGAATGATATAAGGAAATGTCTCAATGTGAATACGTCAGAATAAACTCTGAGCTTTTGAACACTATAATACAGCTTCAAAATTACCTTGAAGTCTATTAGTCCGGGAGCTGGATAGGCTCCCGTATGCACTGAAAGCGCCGATCATGAACCAAACGTTTTCTAACGTGATTTTTCTCGTAGAATCCGAATCCGTCGGTATTTTTACGATAGGAGGTGGAGATCACCTTTAAAAATGCAATTTTTAACCTAAAAACTGTTTTTTTGCGCGGGCAAGGGGATCAATCTTTCAAACTACTTGGATGACATCCGGAACATAAGAGTGTAAGTAAAAACACGCCCTAACATCATATTCAAATATTTTGCACCCGATATACAGGGTGTCGAAGCCCTTACGGGGTTGTGTAGTGCAATCAATGGTCCGGAAACGGATAAATCGCTGAATAATTTAGCTATTGGGTATTTATTAAATCAGGTCATTGATGCAACTTACTTTTCCCACTTCTGGGCCCTACGGACCCAATATACAGGGTGTCGAAGAGTTGCAATGCCCATCTCGATCGTATTGAAATCAGTCCAACTTGCGTAATAAAGTATTGAACATTAAAATTGATAACTCTCAACTCAATTTGATTCTCTGACTAGACATTCAAAGATCCTTCCTCGATTTAGAGCATGGAAATTCCGTAAAAGTCTATATTTTCCTTTACCAAATTGTATAGATTTACAATGCGATCACGTTGAAAAACTGAAATGTACAATCTGCATGGGTAAATATTGTAAATTCACAAAATAATTATGCGATGCGCGGTCTCTGATTCATTACTCTTCAGAATACGGATAAACGTTTAGTGCTTGTATTTTCGAAGCTCAAAAAAGTGCATGTGCATTATGAATGCACTATATAATGACCGTTAAAAAATGAGCCGTTCAAGACTTTCAAATTTCGAAACAAAGACAAAACTCTTAAACCAAAATCTATAGATCAAAGTATTCATTCAGTTTCTCAGAATGATTCAAAATCAATAACCCTGCAATTTACCTTGGACATAGCGTGTTATCAAAAAATCGTCGGCTAGTAGGGGTCAAATTTGTTCTCACATATGTGGTTAAACGTTTTGAGAAGGTGTGAGTTCTAACGACCCAACGATTACGGCTAGATGATATGAAGAGTTCCAGGTTTGAAGGCACATCAGTGATGTTCATAAACTATACAGTTTTCAGAGCTACCAAAGTACAGGTGCAATGCATACCTGATACCTGATGATTAATTAACTAGAGATGGCATACCACATGCAGATTGTACATTTCAGTTTTTCAACGTGATCGCATTGTAAATCTTTACATTTTGGTGTGGAAAAAAGTGACTTCTAAGAAATTTTCATACTCCAAATCGAGGAAGGATCTTTGAATGTTTGGTCAGAGAATCAAATTGAGTTGAGAGTTATCAATTTTAATGTTCAATACTTTATTACGCAAGTTGGACTGATTTCAATACGATCGAGATGGGCATTGCAACTCTTCGACACCCTGTATATTGGGTCCGTAGGGCCCAGAAGTGGGAAAAGTAAGTTGCATCAATGACCTGATTTAATAAATACCCAATAGCTAAATTATTCAGCGATTTATCCGTTTCCGGACCATTGATTGCACTACACAACCCCGTAAGGGCTTCGACACCCTGTATATCGGGTGCAAAATATTTGAATATGATGTTAGGGCGTGTTTTTACTTACACTCTTATGTTCCGGATGTCATCCAAGTAGTTTGGAAGATTGATCCCCTTGCCCGCGCAAAAAAACAGTTTTTAGGTTAAAAATTGCATTTTTAAAGGTGATCTCCACCTCCTATCGTAAAAATACCGACGGATTCGGATTCTATGAGAAAAATCACGTTAGAAAACGTTTGGTTCATGATCGGCGCTTTCAGTGCATACGGGAGCCTATCCAGCTCCCGGACTATATTTGATTTCTCCATCTGCATTGTTCAAATGGCTTTGTGCCCAACAAAGTAATACAACTCTGAGTTAAGATCCTGAAGACTGAAGATGAGTGGGCTTTTTTGAAAACGAGATTTTTCTATTTTATCCACACGAGTGAGAAATTTGAAAAAATTCACGAAGAATAATTACTCGATTGCTCGATTCAAAGAGAATTTTCAAAAATACGCTCACCTTATAGTAAACAGCTATTAGAGAATCCACCCGAACTCTCAAAGATAAAAAAAATAATCAATACCGTTGCGCTCTCTAAACGTTCAATCCCAGCTAATCAATGAGATCACAAATATCCACATTCGCGCCAACCCTCAAATTTCGTCCTCCTATCTAAATACACATGATATTTCGTTTACAAACATCATAGAACCATAATCACGAGCGTCGATGAAAGCGTGGCGTCAAATTTACATGGAACATTTCTCCCTAGAACACGACTAATCCCGGTATAACGAGAGCTGAGTGACACCGTATACACCAGTTCAACACAGTAAATTACACATCAGCACTACTTGATTACCATGGCTATTACTAGCAGTCAAAGCATCCAATAGGTATATTATTACCTTTGACGTTGAAAACAGGCAAATCCATTTTCAGAAGCTAACTATTTCGCGGGTACAAAATCGATCGATTTTTAGATTCTCTTGCTCGGTCTTTCGTGGAATTTTTTCATTTGTCAAGAAGAAGAGCTCTGAATAGAATGGTGCTTCAGAAGCTGGAAAAGATTGAAGCTGTGTAAGAGTGCATTGGAATGGAGAAAAAGTGATGGAGTACGAAGTCGCAAGAGTTAAAGGAATTGACTCGAATAGATGCGTTTCGAAATGTCTTGAAACTTCTTCTGTAACGGAAAAGCGATGAGGTAGATGAGATGAGATAGAATGAATGAATGATAACCTTTATTCGCCCAAGGGCAAAAACACAAAAATACAGTAGCATATGAAACATATGTCACTTATACATATAATAATTACATTAAATTTGTAAAAATTTGTCGTTTTGGTTAAGGCTATTCGAATTATCACAGAAAGTGACTAGTCATCTCAAGGCATCGTAAGATGCTAAGAGTCATGGAAAGAAAAGGAAGAAAAAGTCACGTTTTCATATACATATATCAGTCTTAACAAAAAAGGTTGAGGAAAAGAAAACATTTTCCCGTTTGGGAAGACATAAAAAAAAGACATGGGCCCACAGTCATATCACAGGAATCTCAGTTCGGAAACGAAAAAGTCACGCATAGAAGTAGAAGACATCAATTGAAACGGGCTCATGCCTATCACAGTTTACAAATAGAGAGAGAGAGAGAGAGAGAGAGAGAGAGAGAGAGAGAGAGAGAGAGAGAGAGAGAGAGAGAGAGAGAGAGAGAGAGAGAGAGAGAGAGAGAGAGAGAGAGAGAGAGAGAGAGAGAGAGAGATTGGGAGATTGGTAGATTGGTTTTATTTTTGGTACCTTGGGGTATAACCCTATCTGGTACAAATGGCAAAGTTCAGATTACATAATAATATAATATAAAATATCTTGAATGAGAATAGAAATTAGATCTCATTATCAAATTGTTGCGCAGTTGATATTGCTAATGTCCTAGTTTGGTCGAGAGATATAATATCATGGTTAGAATGTACATAGAAAGTTTACAAACAAACAAATATTGAAAAATGCAGAATTACACATTAAGGAAGAATAAAACGAACAACTAGTATGAGAATATGAATAAGCCTTCGCTATTTTCAAGTTACTGCAGAAATCTGGAATCATTATTAGATAGAAAAATATTAGATAGAAAAAAACCAAGTGAAGAGCATATGAACATGAGATTATACTCAGGAAACAATTTTGTGTCGAGATTGAAAATTGGCGAGATCGACTTCTGAGAAAATCGGGATAAGTGGCCCATTTCTCGAGGGTCTCATGCATACAATGAGATTCTTTATTACTGGTTTTAGCATTTTCAAGCGAACACTAGCTAAGTGTGCTTTTTTAAAAAGATTATGTACTTCTTTGGGCCACAATGGGCTACAAGCAATTTTCGAATCATTTTCGAGACCAAAAATATCTCGCACAGATTTCTTTTCTAATCGAGTTGAGTTTGAGATGATTTTATCTCGAATGGTCGTTGATGACAGTTGTATGACAATGGATTGAGAATCTATATCGTTCATTCGATCAGAATTCGTGTTTGAAGTGGAGGTTGGTGGATATTTATTGTGAAACCGAGGACCTTTCCATTCTCTAATATTTATCACAGAATTTCGAAGTTCTGGTTGATCCATAGCATCAAAAACTTTTCCGACAATCTCAGTTTTCAGAAGATTTAAATCACGAGGAATGTCTGAAAGGATCATTTCAGCTGAATCTACTATTGTTGATTGATGAGACAATTGAGAGAAATTTTGACGAATCTCAGAGATATCATTTTCAACTGCAGTAATCCGTTTGGCCATTCTGTTTTCAATTTCGTTCAATTTGAAGAGGATTTTTTCTTGAGAAGCATTGAAATGAGAAATAAAGAGTTTGAAATAAATGGGCATGTCACCTGCATGATCAGTAATCTCTGAGCTCTTCTTAGTACTACTTAAATCACTTGAGTTACACGAAGTCAGTTGATCTTGTTGAGGGGAACTTGCTGCAGTGAGATTTGATGCCATGATTTGTAGTATAATGATGGTTGCAACACAAGATGGAATCAGCTGTCAGGCTCGTGTTTGGAAAGAGCGTTCTGCGTGGATCACGTGTGAATCGGGCTTCAGAATCGGTAAGGCAGAGGTCTAGTTGAGACTGCTGACATCTAGCGGCTGATGATAGAAGCTCGAAGATTCGTCAGATCGGCAGATCAAGCACTGGGTAGCATAACCTCCGAATGCAAAACGTGCCAGTGGAATATCAGGTGAATTTCTCGCAAGATGCACAGATCTACAGGAATTTATAGATCATGTGGAAGCTTGCAAGATTTGGCGTGCAAGAATCTGTAAAATAAAAGCCCGGAGGCAACTTGCGGCAGAGAAAGATGACGAAATACGGAGAGACAGTGGGAAGAACGTGTGATGAGACTCACCGAGAGAGAGAGAGAGAGAGAGAGAGAGAGAGAGAGAGAGAGAGAGAGAGAGAAAACAGAAGAGGCCCAAATGATTCCAAAACAGAAGAGGCCCAAATGATTCCAGGAGGAATCTGATGCACTGAAGAGGGAAGAAAGAAGAAAGAAGAGAGAAGAAAGAAGAAAGAGAGGGAACAATGAAGAGTGAAGATAGAAGATGCCGACAAGTGCCGAAGAGAGAAGATGGAGAAGAGGAACGCTCGCAATCGAGCGCGAGACATGCCGCTCATCCTGAAGTAATGCTCACGCGGTTCCGGGATGAGATGGTAGATTGCAGGTGGATCTCCTTCTTGATTGCCCGATGCCCTAGGTATCGGACATCGAGGGGAGAGGGATATTACACGGCCGGGCCCACCTCTCGGTGGGCCCCACCCAAACCCGTGTCCCGCCTGGTATGGCCTGCGTGGGTTATGCGTAGTCCGCGTAAGCTGAACCAGTCCGGTGTCTGGGGACGGATCCGAGGGATCCTGAGGCAGATTTTGCCCTCTAACCACCTTAAAAAAAAAAAAAAAAAAAAAAAAAAGAGAGAGAGAGAGAGAGAGAGAGAGAGAGAGAGAGAGAAAACAGAAGAGGCCCAAATGATTCCAAAACAGAAGAGGCCCAAATGATTCCAGGAGGAATCTGATGCACTGAAGAGGGAAGAAAGAAGAAAGAAGAGAGAAGAAAGAAGAAAGAGAGGGAACAATGAAGAGTGAAGATAGAAGATGCCGACAAGTGGCCGAAGAGAGAAGATGGAGAAGAGGAACGCTCGCAATCGAGCGCGAGACATGCCGCTCATCCTGAAGTAATGCTCACGCGGTTCCGGGATGAGATGGTAGATGCAGGTGGATCTCCTTCTTGATTGCCCGATGCCCTAGGTATCGGACATCGAGGGGAGAGGGATATTACACGGCCGGGCCCACCTCTCGGTGGGCCCCACCCAAACCCGTGTCCCGCCTGGTATGGCCTGCGTGAGTTATGCGTAGTCCGCGTAAGCTGAACCAGTCCGGTGTCTGGGGACGGATCCGAGGGATCCTGAGACAGATTTTGCCCTCTAACCACCTTAAAAAAAAAAAAAAAAAAAAAAAAAAAGAGAGAGAGAGAGAGAGAGAGAGAGAGAGGAGAGAGAGAGAGAGAGAGAGAGAGATAGATAGATAACCTTTATTCGCCCGAGGGCAAAATTGAAAAATACAGTGGCATATGTCACATATGTTACACCTACATAATAAATATATAAAAAGTATAAATAATTGTCTTTTTGGTCAAGGAATATTAGGATTATCACAGAAAGTGACTAGTCATTTTAAGGCATCGAGAGATGCATAAAAGTCAGGAAGAGAATGATAAAATACGTTTCCATATATATATATATATATCAGTGTTCACAAGAACGGTCGAGGAGAGAGGACATTCTCACGTAGAAAGGCATATAGAGAGAGAGAGAGAGAGAGAGAGATTCATTTTTCTGCTATCATGCTCTACGGTGCACCCGTGTGGGGAAAGAGAGTAGAGAAGACCATCATCGAGAAGAAGATGGGGCCTGTCCACCGGAGAGCGGCCCTGAGAAGTATCCGTGCCTACCGCACCGTGTCAGGAGATGCGGCTTACGTATTGGCGAGTACACCGCCCATCCACTTGCTCGTCGCGGAGCGAGTGAGGGGTCTGGGACCGCCAGAAAGTGATCGGAGCCGAACGAGTACTCACCCCGACGATGAAGGAGATTATCCGCGACAACGAGAAGGAAACCACCCTTGAGCATTGGCAAACTGAGTGGGATTCGCATTTGCGAACGGCAGATGGACGCACCGGCTGATCCGTGACGTAGCCAAGTGGGCGGAACGCACCCACGGAGAGATGGACTACTGGACGACGCAGGCACTGAGCGATCATGGTTGCTTCGGTTCCTATCTAACCAGGTTCAAGAAGAGGAGGACCCCAGCATGTCAGTCATGCGGAAATGAATGGGATGACGCCGAACATGCCCTGTTCAAGTGCAGCGACACCCGGAGAGAGCGCGCCGAGCTGGATGAATGGCTGGGTGCTCAACTAACACCCGAGAATCTCGTCCCGTACTTGCTCCGCAACCAGGAGACATGGGATAGACTCACCGGATACATCAAGCTGGTGATGACCCGCAAAGAGGAGAAAGAGAGGGAAGTAAGGCGCCTCGAAGTAGGCGAAGCACAGTGACCCTGACGATTGAAACAGAAGAGGCCCAAATGATTCCAGGAGGAATCTGATGCACTGAAGAGGGAAGAAAGAAGAAAGAAGAGAGAAGAAAGAAGAAAGAGAGGGAACAATGAAGAATGAAGACAGAAGATGCCGACAAGTGGCCGAAGAGAGAAGATGGAGAAGAGGAACGCTCGCAACCGAGCGCGAGACATGCCGCTCATCCTGAAGTAATGCTCACGCGGTTCCGGGATGAGATGGTAGATGCAGGTGGATCTCCTTCTTGATTGCCCGATGCCCTAGGTATCGGACATCGAGGGGAGAGGGATATTACACGGCCGGGCCCACCTCTCGGTGGGCCCCACCCAAACCCGTGTCCCGCCTGGTATGGCCTGCGTGGGCTATGCGTAGTCCGCGTCAGCTGAACCAGTCCGGTGTCTGGGGACGGATCCGAGGGATCCTGAGGCAGATTTTGCCCTCTAACCACCTTAAAAAAAAAAAAAAAAAAAAAAAAAGAGAGAGAGAGAGAGAGAGAGAGAGAGAGAGAGAGAGAGAGAGAGAGAGAGAGAGAGAGATAGATAGATAGATAGATAGATGACCTTTATTCGCCCGAGGGCAAAATTGAAAAATACAGTGGCATATGTCACATATGTTACACCTACATAATAAATATATAAAAAGTATAAATAATTGTCTTTTTGGTCAAGGAATATTAGGATTATCACAGAAAGTGACTAGTCATTTTAAGGCATCGAGAGATGCATAAAAGTCAGGAAGAGAATGATAAAATACATTTCCATATATATATATATATATATATATCAGTGTTCACAAGAACGATCGAGGAGAGAGGACATTCTCACGTAGAAAGGCATATAAAGGCTTGGGCCAGCAGAAATATCACAGAAATTACAATTCAGTGGCGAAGTAGCCACGTATAACTCTTTTAAAAAAAGGAAACGCCGGTTGAAAAGACCCAAGCCTATCACAGTTTAGAGATTAAAATAATGCCTCCTCTCCACATCAATCCTCTGGGAAGACTGAGTCAGAAGGAAATCTTTTAAGGCCTCTTTGAATACTGATATTTTCCTCAGCTGCCGAAAGCCCGGAGGGAGAAAGTTCCACAGATGAGCACATTGAGCCTGGAATGATCTTCTTCCGTACTCAAGTCTCATATTGGGAACCTTGAGTACCCGCTCTTCTGCGTCACCACGTGCGGGGCGTTCAGATTGGTACCTGGTAAACATCGCAGCTAGGTAGCCAGGTTCTCCAAGATGCATGATCTTATGCATTAAAAGTGCTGCGAAGTACATTCTCCGCGAATCAGTACGTAACCAACCAAACGCTCCCTAAACGGGGTGATGTGCTCGTCTCTCCTAAGATCAAAAATGTACCTCACACATGAATTGCTCAGTCGCTGTATCCGTTGCCGCTGTTCGTCCGTGGCGTCGAGGTACACGACTGTGCAATAATCTAAATGCGGTTGAACTAATGACTCGACTAGGCGAATTCGGAGAGGTCTGGTGATACACGCCCTAAAAAACCGCAATCCGTATAGGGCTCTATTCACTTTCTTAGTTACTTGGTCGATGTGCGGTTTCCACGTCAGTTCACTGTCAAGTGTAACACCAAGACTCACGACCGTGTCGCTGAACGGAATGAACTTTCCTTCCTGTATCTCAACTCCTGGCAAGTCCATTCTCTTCAGGTCTTTGATATTCCTCTCAGAGCTGAAGAAGATTGCCTTGGTCTTGCCAGCGTTGAGACGCAGGCCGAACTTCTGGCCCATTCGGCAATTAGTCGTCCTACTTCCCCTAGCCGAGTGATGCCTTCCTTGATCTTAGTTTTCTTGACTTGGAGATAAATTTGAAGATCATCCGCATAGAATAGATGATATACCGACTTTCCATCTAGCAAACCAGGTAGGTCATTAACATATAAGCTGAAGAGTAAAGGCCCGAGAACGGATCCCTGTGGAACACCCAGATTGGTTTCGAGCCAATCAGAACTACCGGATTTTGAAGTGACTATTTGGGTGCGGCCTTGTAAGTAAGTATTGATTTTATCCACAGGAGTGCCGACCTTGAGAAACCAAGGTTTCGGAGCTTCCTCAACAGCTTTGACGGTGTTATTGTGTCGAAGGCTTTGCTAAAGTCGTATAGTAGGAGTAAGGTGATCTTCTTCCTATCAATGCCTACTCTGATGTCATCCGTCAACTTTAGCAAAGCTGTCTGGGTGCTGTGGTGTTGCCTAAAACCAGTCTGGAAGCGATCAAGAGTTTCTCTACTTTCAAATACTCCGTGATTTGGTCATGTGCAATTTTTTCCAGAACCTTGGAAAGGAAGCACAGCATCGCTATGGCACGGAAGTCCGAGACCGTTGATGGAGCTACAGTCTTTTTCAATGCAATCAGCTGCGCTTGCTTCCAAGTCTCAGGAAAAACGCTATGAGCGAAAGAGGAATTGAAAATATGTACAATAAGATCACCAACTGCCGGAAGAGCCTTCGCGATCACGCTCTTGGGGGATCCCATCCACCCCACGGGCCTGCGAGGAGAAATGTTTAATAGCAAGGACTACATTGTTGAGATTTTGTGGGCTTAAATTTAAACCCCTCCTCCGGTGCAGAGTTATATCGTCCATTGCTTCATTGATATTTTCGTGAGGCGAAACGAAACCCCCGCAAAGTGAGCGTCAGCTCATCCGGTGTGAAACCGTGGAGTTCTTCCTCTTTGCTCTTGGGCAAGAGGCCGAGATTGCGCATCTCCTTCCAGATGTTCTTGTTCTGATCAAGAGCGTCTGAAAGATGGTTTTGAAGGAAGGAATTACGCTCTTGCTCAATGCGCAGATCGACCTCTTCGCTAAGCCGAAAGTATTCATTTTGAAGCTCAGGACACTTGCGCTGGTTGCGTTGCATGCGCTCCCAGCGCCTGCGCGTCGCGTTTCGCTTATTCATGAGCACCCTCAACTCAGGACCAATCCAAGGAGCATCATTTTTACGCGGGTTATAGTTTTTTCCGGTGCTAGTTCATCTAAAACAATTTTTAAATTTTCATTCAAGCAGTGAATTGCGTCTTCCAAACTGGTTTCGGCATTTTCAAGAGCTGTCCAGTCACAGCGAAGCAGACGGTCATTCAATATCTCCGGGGTGATGTTACGAAAATCCCTATACTTGAAGAAATTTTTTGGCGGAGTAGGGTAAAGACGTTGATGGTGACGTCAATGACCGAGTGCCCCCCGAAACTGGCAGGTGTCTGTTCTGAAAGTCAGTTATGGTGTCGTTGTCATCTACATAAATGTGATCAATCCATGTATGAGATACATTGGGGTTGTGCTGATGAGTCGGGCCATGCTGCACTATCTGTAAGGCGAGTTCTTCTGTCAGTGCAGTCAATGTCTTAGTGTCGGGATGAGCAGTATCCAACAAGTCAGCGTTCAGATCACCATAATGATTTTGTGACTGTAATCTCCACACAGCCGGCGTAACGAGCCAAACAGCCCATCATCCTTCTGCATGGCGAATTTTGGGGGTCTATAGATTACCGCGACTAGTATTGGGTGGTGAGCCGCCTTGTTGTACGCTACAGAAAAGAAATTCAGGCACGCCAGGTTTCCCCGGCCCAAAAGTATTTGACGAAACTAACTTCTCAATTTTGAAGTCATTGCGCACATACAAGGCAACTCCTCCACCCTCTCTGTTGCGATCTTGTCCGCAACAACGAAAAACCTGAATCTGACGAGACTGTCATCCACATACTCATCTAGCTTCGACTCGGCCACCCCAAATAGATGATAGGAGGGATCGTTAGCGACGAGCAAGCGTAGATGCTCAATCTTATCTGTCAGGGAGTTAAGGTTGATAAATCCCGCTTTTAAGAAACCTCCACCCCCTCGTCGCTCCTCAGCAGCCGTATTTAGTCAAGGAGCCTCCGCTGATTCTGCTGCCGGAACTCGGCTCTGCTCCGGAACGGCTGTGCAGCTCTGGGTGTTGTTAGAGGACGCACAAGCACGTTTTGGAACACTTCGACAGGCCGTCTTGAATGACCTGCAGATCGGCGAGGGATTCGAACGTATGTGCTCGCTCACCATTTTTCCGCCTGACCCAGAAACGTCACCGCATGTGCCAGACGTATCTTAGACCCCAAACCGCGTGCAACCGATCTCAAACGTGTGTATTCTTGTACTTCTCACGGGGGAGCATTTCATTTATAAAGATTTTACGGTTTGGCACATGAGCTTTCGCATCTGAGTCAAGTAGATCAGGCTGGATGTTACTAGCCGTGAAATAATTATTGGCGATTGAGCGCTTAGCTCGAATCACTTTCCGACTAAATGGCTACTGGAGAGTTGGACTACGCATGATGGTAGAGTGCGTGTGACGGCAGCTGAGGCTGAGAGAGAGAGAGAGAGAGAGAGAGAGAGAGAGAGAGTGAGAGAGAGAGAGAGAGAGAGAGAGACGACAATATCGGGAAAATGTACGAGAGGATGTGCTCAACAGGGTGGAAAAAGCCTACGAAGAAGGCGGTGGGCTATCACCAATGCAGTTCGGGTTCCGGAAGGGACGGAGCACTGTGCACGCGATCGAGGCGGTCCAAGAACGGGTTCAAGCGTCGGTAGGGGAACCCATACCAAGGAAGAGGAGGATTCTGTGCAATCATTGCGGTTGGACATAAAGAACGCATTCAACTGCGCGAGCTGGGAGCGAGTCTATCAATCCCAAGCAGGTAAAGTGCCCCTCTATCTACTAGCCGTCACGAGTGACTACCTGCGGAACAGGACCCTCGTGTACGACACCGACGAGGGACAAGGAGATTCGGGTACTGTCCGCCGGAATCGGACAGGGATCGGTCTCCGGGCCGTTCAACTGGAACACCCAGTATGACAGCTTACTGTCTATCGAACTGCCAGAAGGAGTGATAATAGTGGCTTTCGCGGACGACGCGAGGACTCATAGTATGGGCTGACAACGAGGAACTCTTGGGTAGACGCGCGAACGAAGCGCTGGCCCGAGTCTACGAGTGGATGATTAGCAGGCTTCTGGAGCTCACTGTCAAGAAGTGCGAAGCAATCGTGGTCACAAAGCGTAGGAAGTTTGACCTACCCCGGTTTCTATCAACGGGCAAGAGATTCCACGGAAGACAGAGCTGAAATACCTCGGTGTATGGCTCGATGACAAGATGGTCGTTCAAGAAGCACATCCAGAAGCCGCCCAGAAGGCGAGCAGGGTCGGTGCGGCGCTCCAGCGGCTTATGCCGAATATCGGAGGACCCAAGGGAAAGAGGGCGCGCACTTTTCAACACCGTCACTACCTCCATCATGCTGTACGGTGCACCGTGTGGGGGAGAGAGTAGAGAAGACCATCATCGAGAAGAGAATGGGGCCTGTCACCGAAGAGCGGCCCTGAGGAGTATCCGTGCCTACCGCACTGTGTCAGGAGATGCGGCTTACGTATTGGCGAGTACTCCGCCCATCCACTTGCTCGTCGCGGAGCGAGTGAGGATCTGGGACCGCCAAAAAGTGATCGGAGCCGAACGAGTACTCACTCCGACGGTGAAGGAGATCATCCGCGACAACGAGAAGGAAACCACCCTTGAGCATTGGCAAACTGAGTGGGATTCGCCATTTGCAAACGGCAGATGGACGCACCGGCTTGATCCGTGACGTAGCCAAGTGGGCGGAACGCACCCACGGAGAGATGGACTACTGGACGACGCAGGCACTGAGCGATCATGGTTGCTTCGGTTCCTATCTAACCAGTTCAAGAAGAGGACGACCCCAGCATGTCAGTCATGCGGGGACGAATGGGATGACGCTGAACATGCCCCTGTTCAAGTGCAGCAACACCCGGAGAGAGCGCGCCGAGCTGGATGAATGGCTGGGTGCTCAACTAACACCTGAGAATCTCGTCCCGTACTTGCTCCGCAACAGGAGACATGGGATAGACTCACCGGATACATCAAGCTGGTGATGACCCGCAAGGAGAGAAGAGAGGGAAGTAAGGCGCCTCGAAGCAGGCGAATACAGTGACTCTGCCGATTGAAACAGAAGAGGCCCAAATGATTCAGGAGGAATCTGATGCACTGAAGAGGGAAGAAGAAGAAAGAAGAAGGGAAGGAAGAAAGAAGAAAGAGAGGGAACAATGAAGAATGAAGATAGAAGATGCCGACAAGTGGCCGAGAAGAGAGAAGATGGAGAAGAGGAACGCTCGCAATCGAGCGCGAGACATGCCGCTCATCCTGAAGTAATGCTCACGCGGTTCCGGGATGAGATGGTAGATGCAGGTGGATCTCCTTCTTGATTGCCCGATGCCCTAGGTATCGGACATCGAGGGGAGAGGGATATTACACGGCCGGGCCCACCTCTCGGTGGGCCCCACCCAAACCCGTGTCCCGCCTGGTATGGCCTGCATGGGCTATGCGTAGTCCGCGTAAGCTGAACCAGTCCGGTGTCTGGGGACGGATCCGAGGGATCCTGAGGCAGATTTTGCCCTCTAACCACCTAAAAAAAAAAAAAAAAAAAAAAAAAGAGAGAGAGAGATTGATTGATTGATTGATGTCCTTTATTCGTCATAAGACAAAATATAACCCACATATTTTTACATATGTTGCATAATTCTAGAAAAAAAAATTCAAAAATAAAAAGAAAAGGTGTAAAATATATATAATACAAGCGATTTGGTCAAGGACAGGTACATATCACAAATTGTGACTAGTCATTACAATTGCGAATTCGCGTATGTCTAAAATCTGAGAGCATGGGTTCACAAAAGAGAAAATATCACAGTTTGCTTCAGTCAGGTGACAGAAGGTCACGTAAAACTAATCGTAAGCTAAAAATAAGAACCCAAGCCTATCATAGATTAAAATAATGCTTCTTCTCCACATCAATCTTCTGAGGAGTCTGTGTCATCAAGAGATCTTTTAAGGCCTCTTTAAACAACGATATCTTCCCAAGCTGCCGAAAGCCCGGAGGGAGAAAGTTCCACAGATGAGCACATTGAACCTGGAAAGATCTTCTTCCATACTCAAGTCTCATATTGGGAACTTTGAGTACCCGCTCTTCTGTATCACCGCGTGCGGGGCGTTCGGATTGGTACCTGGTAAACATCGCAGCAAGGTAGCCAGGTTCTCCCAAATGCATGATCTTATGCATTATAAGTGCTGCGAAGTACATTCTCCGCGAATCAGAGAGAGAGAGAGAGAGAGAGAGAGAGAGAGAGAGAGAGAGAGAGAGAGAGAGAGAGAGAGAGAGAGAGAGAGAGAGAGAGAGAGAGAGAGAGAGAGAGAGAGAGAGAGAGAGAGAGAGAGAGAGAGAGAGAGAGAGAGAGAGAGAGAGAGAGAGAGAGAGAGAGAGAGAGAGAGAGAGAGAGAGAGAGAGAGAGAGAGAGAGAGAGAGAGAGAGAGAGCTCCTGAAGTAATGCTCACGCGGTTCCGGGATGAGATGGTAGATGCAGGTGGATCTCCTTCTTGATTGCCCGATGCCCTAGGTATCGGACATCGAGGGGAGAGGGATATTACACGGCCGGGCCCACCTCTCGGTGGGCCCCACCCAAACCCGTGTCCCGCCTGGTATGGCCTGCGTGGGCTATGCGTAGTCCGCGTAAGCTGAACCAGTCCGGTGTCTGGGGACGGATCCGAGGGATCCTGAGGCAGATTTTGCCCTCTAACCACCTTAAAAAAAAAAAAAAAAAAAAAAAAAAGAGAGAGAGAGAGAGAGAGAGAGAGAGAGAGAGAGAGAGAGAAGAGAGTAGGAAGATTGGCGGGGATGAGATGCATTGAATTCATCAGTTTCATCTGTAGAATGGATGTCGAATGTACCGATCTTTCTTTGATATTTTGAAGTCCAATTTTCCTTATTTTATATTTTGAAATCCAGTATCAATTTTATGAAAAAAAAATTTATCGAATGGCATCTTATGGATGTGATAACCCTGGAGTGTTGCTCATGAAAACTAGACCGTAAAGATAAGAATACGAATACACCTTGCTCCAAGGTCTGATAAGTATCACAGAATTGTCACTAAAATCCGATCATGGGGTGTTTTTAGGGAGCTCTTACATTCTACTAATCCGTTTCAACCTGAATTGTATCAGTTCTGTCCTCAAAGTGGGTAATTCGAAAAGTTAACTTAGCGATTTCTCTTTGATCATTTAGGAATCAATGTAGTGTAAATGGGACAGTTACGTTATTCCATCAATAACGATTTGAATGTTTTGGGTAATAGTCTCCACATATCTTTTAATCAGTTGAAGATGGGTCAGCATGTCTGAACATTATTGACGTTGAGTTGAAACCTATAATTCAATTCATCAGGATTGTTAGCTGATCGGTGAACTATGCTGATTTAAGTACCAACTTATTCATGTAGCTGTTATTCATAAAAATGAGTATCGGTTAACATCATCGATCGGACATCGGAGTTTGTGTTTATTTCCCCAATCTGGTTTTAGAAATATTTTTTCAAAGAATCAACGATGAGAAATGACCGGTTCGTAAACACAGTTCAGAAATACGCAATTTTTGGACAAATTGAGACAGTGTATCTACTGAAGAAATTAAAAGAATTTATCAAAGTTTTTAAGATTGACAGGTCGATACCTATTCATGGAAAAACTCATCAAATTACGCGGATTCTCTATACGATATGAAAGAATGACGATTTTGTTTCACGAAAAATTCAAATTCTTTTTACGAGCCTGATTTTCAACAACCAGATATTGTCTAGAAAGTACTTGATTCCCATTACACCCGAAACTAGATAACACCAGGAGATAATTTACCCACAATCTCTCATTGCACATGGCATTTTGCATTCTTGCCACGACACTTTGCGCACTTTGTTTCTCTCTGCTATCTCACCATACAATATACAATGCACACTTTACAGCTACAATTATATACATAGATATATTACACGTACCTAACACACACGCGCACACACACACACACACACACACATGCGAACAAGTTACATATTCGCGAGGAAAGCACGGCAAACGCGCAGCTTGATTTATAGTTTCAGGTGAAGTTATCGAACGTTCGCAGAGGAGCTCGCCTCGCAAGTTGGCCCATTATAAGTATACCTACACAACTGTATATACACTGTATACATATAGTATATCAAGTACTTACAGTATAGTTCGCTTTCGACCAATCTAAATGCGAATCTAACGAGGCCAGAGTCTCAAATATATAAGCTCAAACTCGATATATTCGCCACCTACACGTAAACTCAGAACATGCATACGGAAATGCGGTGAAACCCTATTGCAACGTACAATCTCTATAATCTTCATGCGATAGCAAGCTGATGAACATGTGGCGGGAATATTTGAATTCAAATGGATCTGAGCTTTCATCGACTCACAAGCTCAAGCGAGTATTTCTGGAATATCCCGAAAAGATCGTGAGGTTGATAATATTAGTAGTATTGCATAATATAGAATGTAGGTTTTCTGGTTACGAATGTCAATCCATATAAGTACTGTTCACAAACCTGTGATTGAAATTTTTGCTCACAGGAGGATGAGATAGAACGAGTTATGAAATTCAAGTTTGTATAGCTACTACTGTACATTCACCGGACAAAATATCTGAACAATTCCGAAGAAGCTCCTCTATCTCTGAGCCGCTGTTCCGAACCTTGAAATCGGGTTTCGAATCTAGCGGGCTGGGGGTACAATTGTGATCATCAAAACACCACAAACGGTCTGATTTCGATTGAAATAGTAGCTCAGGGACAAAAAGCTTTTTTAAATTTGTTCAAATATTTTGTCCGGCGAGTGTACGCACATTTTTTGTACAGCGAGGTGTACAGTATATGCACATTATGGAATTCAATAATTTTTCTGAGGCTCTCATTTCTGGTACATTCTTCAATTCGTGATAAAAATGAGTAACTTATTGCCTTCAAATTAATAATGGGACGATTTTTTACCGACTGAGAATTCCAGCCGACCTCTACTTTCACGTTTGCAAATATTCTCTACGACGAGCAAAGCATATCCATACAGACAATCATCATACAGATCAATTGAAAGAATAAAATTTGACGATGAACCGTTTGCATTTTTTCAAATCATACTATGGAAACGCATTGCACATGAACCAAATATAAAATTTGTGAAAAAATAAAGACTATATCAAATGCAGTCCCAAAAAAAATTCTTGACATAATTTCTCGACCGTTTTTTGACAAGAATGCATTTTTGTTCCTAAAACCGTGAATTTTTGGGGTGAAGTAAATGCAGGGTTCTAGGTACGAAAGGAGATTCGAATTGATTTTCATGACTATTCTGGGGTTCAACATCTAGCCATTTTTGTATTAATGTTTATCACGCATGGATTCGAAAATAAATCAGAGCGAATCTCTTTTCCATACCTAGACACATGCATTCTTTTCAGACCAAGAATTCACGAATTCAGATAAAAAAATGGAATTTTTCGAAAAGCGGTCGGAAAATTTCAATAAAACTTTTTTAAGAAACTGCATTTTGTATAATCTCCAAAATTGCATTGAAATTTTTGAGTTTAATTCTGGTCGCATTAAAATTTGGTCAAGTTCCACCTCGAGTTCCACCGTAAAATTTAAATATATATCAGCATCTTCAAATAAAGGAACAATACAGCGTGATTTCTTCCTGAATCTCTGCAAGCACAAATGTAACATCTTTGTGCATTTTTGGCGACATTTCAATCCACACATAAGAACATTTACTACCTTTACAAGATCAAAACTTCTCATAAAATCACCTTATCCTTGTACACACGATCACCAACGTCACGAACGCATCACACTATACTCTGGGCAGGAATTCAAGTCGAATAACGTAAAAAAACCGAGAGATGTAATATGATGACGCAGTTTTACGAGAGTTCACAAATGGAATGGGACACATTCCGGTAATCCAAAGTTCCAAAAGAGGGGCGGGGGATAAAAACTCGTTTCATAACTGTAACGTTGGCGGGTGCAATAACGCGACTTTTCCGAACACGCTATAACAAGTTTGAGCTCTCTCACGGGTAAACTCGCGTCCATACTGTGAACTGTGACTATGGTTTGACATACACAGAACTAAAAGTGGAGAGAGGGGAAAGCTGGTATTTTATTTGGTGCGTTTACGTGACCTCACGACTAGCCACGTATCTCATTACGTCAACCACTTTCAATAGGAAATTGACAGGATTCCGAGAAGAACTATATCTTGGAAGTTCGTAACAGAATTATCAGGTGAAGAGAAATTTAGAATTTTTTGGGATTTTTCTATGATTGCTCAATATTAATCAGTCAAGGTTCGGCCATTTGAGTGAGCATTCTTCGATGCAGTGATGTCAACACATTAGTCACGTGGTTCAGTAACCATTTTTTAATGATTCCTCATCGAAAATTCTCATCTCAACAACACATGGAAACTTATTTCATGCAAATAAGAGGCATTGGGAATGTTACAACCGCAGGTTTGTCTAACAGATGTCATTGCAAAAAAGTCTTGTATCACGTGTTTCGTGTGCAGCTTTCGCTTGTATTCAGGTGATGAATTGTTACAATTTCGCTCAATAAATTTTCCAAGTAAAATACAACTCTGAGACTTCCTGAAAACATCCTTGAACTTCGAGCTGGATAGAAAGATCACTGTATGATATTAATATGAGAATATCGACAATTACTTCATTGCTTTACTGAAACTTATTGATCATATTATTCAAAGAGGACAAAATTGTGTGAGGGTAGAAACCACCATTCGTCAATGAGTGTAATTAGTGTCAAAAGCAAGCGTCCTCTGTCGAATTCACTCGGGCTGGTTTCGTCCGAAAATTGATAAATGGTGCAGGACCGACGCGCTAAGTGAGTTAGCTCAGGATATATTGATGATGACCAAAGCCACTACGAAGCACAAGTTACGAGCGACGCGATGCTCGAAACGACTCGCTAACTCGCATATGCGCACACAAATATAGCCATTGGGGATGAAGTATGTAGATCGAAATCTAATTTGAGTTTAGGTATGTGTGAACTTGTCAAGCTGTAAAATATGAAAGACTGGGAATAAATTTTGCTATGGATTCAAAGGCTGGGTTATTGAAAATAATACTTATGTGATCATGAGAGCAGCAATTTCTCCACTTCTAGAAATTACCGCGTAAGAATAGTACTTTTGAGCTGATCAGCAGAGTGCTAGTGCTAATTTTTTTACAAGAAGAAATTGGATCATGTTTCTGCAAGTGATGAGGCAAGTGTACCCAATTTGCCCCCATATGCCGATCTCATGGCATGAGCACTCGTTGACTTTTTCTCACATTTTTTTGACGCTTGTTATGTCAAAATATGAGAAAATAAGCGGTTCAGATCAGTCCTGGATAATTTCTGCATTTTCCAGAAAATTCACAGTGACTTTCTCATTTTTCGTGTTTGCAAAGTTAAGAAATCACCAAGGAAATTGCGGTTAGTAAAATCGGTGCCAAATTTTTTCAGTTCCACCATGATTTCTTTTTGCAAGACCTTCAAAATTCGTTATCTACAGAATTGCAAAACTCGGATCTGGAGCGATTTATGTGCAAAACACGGAGTCGATTTGTAAAACAAGGATGCCAACATCGGAGTGTACCTAACATGCCTTCGTATGGTTATGTCGAAAGGGTTTGCAGGATGACCTTTTACAACTCAGCACGTGTTCATCGCGTCAAAATAGATCGGAAATAGTGTTTTGGGCCGGCGTAAAGCTCGAAATGTGGTTGCACGGCGATAAAAACGTATTGGGCACACACTTTTGTAAACTCTCAAAGATCACATTTTGGGAGAATTCAAACAGTTTGGCTCCAATCAGTCCGAATTGAATGTACTTTGACTAATTTTGAGGGTCTTCAAACAAGCTCTAAAATGAGCTGAAATACGTAGAGAAATGTTGATGTAGGCCGAAGTTGTTGAAAAAATGGGTTAATGGGAACCAGTTGGGCACACTTACCTTAGTTTCAATATGTCTCCATTCCTCGACTCGACAATTTATTGCATAATTTGTTTTTCAAATCTACCTGACCAACTAATTGATCTGAATTCAAAGGCAGAACGGTAATATTGAAATCCAAGAAAAGGCTCAAATATTTATTTTCAATTCTTCCTGCAAAATACTGCCCAGTAGGATACTGGAAGCATAATACATTTTATATATTTTCGGGTTCCAGCTACAAAATACGCGAATAAACAGATTTGCCCGCATCGAGCTCTGCATTCATCAAATTTTCCACGCCTCTGAAATAACACATTGGATCCGATTGAGAGCTAATTACGTTGGTGCAAGGGTAATTTCATTTATCCAAACCAACGAAATAATTGAAACCCGCTGAAATATTTAATCATTCTAAATGAAGATTGTGAGCAACCCTGTAATTATTGGAATCCTTCCATCAAAGCTCTCACCAATACATATTTGATTCCTACGTGCAATGCTTCTAGACAAATTCTAACACAACTCTTTCTTCGTGGTTCTATGAAAGGAAATGAAGAAACCTTGTATTATTTCAGCTGCAGGCAATCAGTGATGGGAAATCTTTTGCTTATTTCTGTGATTTCTTGCTGCTTTCAAAGAGTTTAATGAGTTGCAGTTCTTTGCGTATTCGCGTTTTCTCGTGGTGATAAACTCTTACGTATAGCCGTTCATAATGAAAGTCTTGGTTGGGACAGCCCTCTGAGCTCAATCAGATATCCCACCCAAAATTCTCATTGAATAAGATTCAATAGAGTTTTATCAGCTTTGATGCCCGTAGCTCTCATTTAAAATTATCAAATCAGCATCCCGATTGCGCTGATGAATTATTTTGGAATAATTGGCTTGGGTCCTGCTTGATACAGGATTCCACATGATTTTCACACATGGAATTCTTTTCTACTCATTCTATGATAATTTCATCGAGACCACAATAAATATTATCCCTCACACTTCCTCAGTTTGTATTGCCTTCAAAAAATAGACCACCTATGATTCAGAAAAGTAACCACCCACTCTTCTTGATGAAACGTAATTCCTACATGAATTACCCAGTTCAAATTTCACCAACTCGGCAAGAGACTGAAACTGCGCAAGTTCAATAATACCATGTACCATTTCATAGATGATAAAATACACAACCACCAGTATACATATAACTCTAATCAACTGACTAATAAACACAGACATACAACTCGAGTCTCTGTCTTGAGGCTTTTAATGAGCCGTCGCTGGATCAGGTGGCATTTAATGAGTGCAATTTTCATGCCAAACTCTCTGCGCGCTACCACCGGCTACACAAAAGATCCTCGAGATATTGGGCGTTTCCAGCTACCTCTAATATTACATTCTGGCCCCCTTTTGACACAGTCACGAAGTACTCGATTTGAAATGACTCTAGGTGGCCTATACTCACTCGAAGCATCGATCGATACATCTCGCCGAAGAAAAATCTCATACAACCTTATTGAAAAATATAGGCATGAGTAAAGAAAGGGTAAAATAGGGGATAAGAAGTGAAGGGGCGGGGAGGAGAGGGGGGAAGAGATAAGCTGGTCGTTGTGGATGAAAAGATAAATGGCTCGCGAAAAGGGCTGACCTGTAAAAGTGTAAGCCAGATTGAGGTTCGAGGCCGAAGCGGATCAGCTGTTGTAAAGCTGCGAGTGACCATCGCAAAAATTTTCAAGCTCTTTGAAAAGCTCCGTGTGCTACTTGATGTGGATTCTTGTGAAGATTGAAGCTATTGAGATTGTGAAGTGTAGAGTATTTACGAATTAATTCGTCTGTTGATGACGCTGGCAATTATTTTGGCTGAGCTTGGATTGAAGCTGGGTTGTGATTTTGAAAAATTTTAATCACTCTATGATGATTGGGGTTACTGAAATTTTTATACTAATATGAGAAAGTCGAATTCTCGATATTTTTTTGACGAAAAGCTTATGATATCTGACTGTGATGATAAGATTTGTAATTGGCCTCTTGCATTGTTTTGACCACCTCAAATAAAGGTTTGGGCAAATTCGAGCAAATTGAGATAAGCATTGTGCAATTGGAAATAAAATCCCAAAAAACTTTCTTCATCGTACGCAAACTGTTTGAAAGTCAGGCGACTTGTGCCGTGTGACGTCACAGGGTTACAGTCGTCGACTGCTGCTATCGTGTGGCACCTTGCATTTTCCTCGGCCTGCCGAAGAGAAAGTTTGGCAAATTCGAGCAAATCGAGATAAGTATTGTGCAATTGCAAGAAAAATTTTCAAAACTTTATTTCATCTTGTGCAAATTGTGTTAAAAGTGACGACTGTATCCCTGTGACGTCACACGGTGCAAGTCATTCGACTTTCAGACCATTTGCGCAAAATTTAAAAGAAAATTTTGGAATTTTTTTCCCAATTGCTCAATACTCATCTCGATTTGCTCGAATTTGCCAAACTTTTCCTTGATGAGGCTAAAAAAATGCAGAAGGCCAATTGGATCTTCGATATGAATTGGAATACTGAGTGAATCATTCTGGAACAGGTCTTGAACTGATAGTTTTCTTTGATGCTCAGCACAATATAATTTGAGTAACTACTATAAAGTAATAGTGTGTAGAAAATGAAGGCAATGACACTGTTGCTCGTATTCCGACAGGAATTTTCTCTCGTCGCACTATTCCTCAAAACTTTCGTATCTCATCGTGCAGACCGAACGTGAGCATAAACGGATTAATGTACCCAACACTGAGAGAAGAAGCCACAGTGTCGAGCTTAAGGAGATTTCTCTCGTATACGAGCTCTTCCACTCTTACCTCTCTTATTTTGCACGCTGCAAACTTTGTTAGACGAAAAGAAGCATTAGGAAACGTCTAGAAAATTCTCGTTGAATGTGGTAGAACTTCATTGGCAGTCTATTCTAAATGTTTGAACTCAGTGTTTGTCTTGAGAAATAACAATTTATAGTTCTCGTGAAAATTTATTTCCTCTATTATCAACAAAGCAAGATTTTAGAACCATATGCAACACAAGAATTTCAAAATCTTACAAAAATAATTTAGAACTTCATTTGTCTTTCTCCTACATCCAAGATTGGCGCTGTTCTGAGATGGCTATCACTGTATAAAACTTTCATTTGTTCGTTTCTCAAGACTCGAGACTGTTGAGCTGGGAAGTTCTTATCTCTGCAATTAAACTTGGCTCGTTATTTCAACTTCCTCCTATTTTCCGCTAGGCACCAACGAGTCTTTCAATCATGATTTCAATATAACCTGGTACCATGCGCCAAATGAATTATTTCGAAAGTCAAGTAAAGTTCCATCTGTACTCCCAATGATTTGTCAGTTGCAAGTAGTAGTAGTCAAGTTTGGTCAGACGAAAGGGTGGATTTTTACAGAAAATTCGGAGCATGGAAAATAAATTTCTTATCAACCTGGAACTTTAGATTTTTATTACTCATGTCTTTGGCTATTGACTCAGCGATGTCTGCAATATTTTATTGATATTCTGCACAAAAAGTTGAGTGTATGAAAAATGCTCAAAAAGTTTCAATAATATTCATGCATTTTTCTGGTAATCCTACGTCCTTAGCCAAATTATTTAGACATATCTGAGCTCGAAATTTGTTCTCCTGTGACAATTTAGGCAAAAATCTGCAAGAATTGTCATCTGGGGGTTATTAAAAAAAACTAATCAGTTATCTGTCTAGAGCTTCAAACAAAATAAATCTCAAATCCATCTCGTTCAAACCTAATCAAAACTGTGATCTCATGCAAAATACTGTAAAATAAAACTGCTATAACCACCTGAAACATAATTCAGATTGCTATCTTACACCTACGCCCCATAAATCAAACCACCACTCTTATCATAATTTTAATAGCCTTCCCTCCTGGAATTCTCAACGTAATCACGAATCCACCCAATAAACACGCAGAGCATTCTCCTTCCGTAGCAACGAAAATTAAAAGCTTCCACAAAACTGGCTACACTTCGTGTCTGCCCAAAAGTTAAGCAGACTAGGAGGCGTCATTCTGACGGCCTTCTTACTCCTGGTACCGTTCAGAATGGGAGTTAGTCTGGGCACACTGCATTATGGCACGCGATTGCACGCGAATACAGCCCCCCTGCGTTGCGTGTGGCGCCGGCTAGTCTGGGCAACTCTTACCCCTCGTCTGCGGCCACGAACGCAATTCACCGGTTGCAAGCTCACCGATCATTTGTGAGGGAATATTTTTGCGAAAATGAGATTCTATAGGCTCTATCATGCAGAAGTTTGCTGCAGGGTGATTTGAACTTTCTTTTGCTTTCTGTTTCTGTTCTTGGTATATCACTTGGAAAATCTTCACCATGACAATAATTTTTTGTGTGTAAACTACTTTTAGATTATTTTACTCGGATCGTAAGGTATGTTTCTCTGAAGAACAGTTCGGATTAGGGATCTCGGATCTCTTTTGAAGATAAAAATTATGGTCATTGAAGAGTAAAAAACTCGTGAATTCCCAAAAAATTCACAGTAGGATCAAACATCAGTAGAATAGATAGGCTAATTTTATGGAAATTGGAAATTATCAATATCTCATGCCTCTACGAATACTTCAAGAGATTTTCGGAGAAGTAATTACACTACGTCTGCAACGTAGTGATTACACTACGTCTGAAAATTAATAGAAATCATCACAACAAGTACACTCACCCAAGAGATGAATCATTCAAATTTGTTGTTCTGGTTGAAGCTGATCACAAGTGTTTTTCAAAAGGTAACACAAAGCACATGAAATATTATCCATCAAGATTCCACTCAATGGTGTTTGCAATGAATCAGTGACCACGATCCTAAAATTTCTGACGCACAAAAAAGGTTTTTCCTCCTGAACACTATGTTCCAAATTTTTTTTTATACCCTTGCGATTGGCTTGTTACATTCGATCCTGCTCTCAAGGCGTTTATTCGAGGTGTTCCGATAATGTTACCACCCATGACAATTGATCGGGTGGAACAACGACGGACGATCGCCAATTGGCATCTGTAATGGCAGATGTTTTCACCCGCAGGACCCCGCTACTATCGGTGTGTTATATCTTAGTGAAGAGGGTGTGTTGTAGGGCACAATGTCTCAGAGAGTAATGGGTTGAAAACGGGAAACGGAACACTGTTATTATAGACTGCCAGTCTCGGAATCGAACGCTCGAGGCACTTTGCAATTGAATGTATAGCAGTTACGTATTGATCGTTATTATTACTGGCTTTTCCGTACTTCGATATCGCGATTGTGGGAGATGGAGATCCCAACCACTTTTTATTTGCAGGTTAATTTTAATGATCGGAGTGCTAGAATGAGATACATAGCTACTTATAAAACTAAATTCATCGGTCGTATCGATTAGTTCCAAGAAATGTAGTCTCATGTCTAATAATAACTATATTAATTTCTAAGGAAATATTCATGAATTGATTCGTCATAAATATTCCCATGTGAGCGATATTATCAAAGGAAATTATTCAATTGAAATTAAAGGATATCATTGATAGAGGCTCTTGGATTTCAATTATTCGACCAAAAACCATAAGTTTGAGGAATTTATTCTTTGTCATTGCCTAAGCTTTCCTTCACGATCTTCGTAATCATTTTATGTATTTTATTGGCGAAATGCTTTGAACATGCAGCAGTGACCTAAGGTAGATGTTGAAAGCTGAGAGATTTTTCCTTTTAGTGACCACACCTCAATGAAGCTAATCAATACCGATGACTCATCGAAGGCAGTGACAAAACTTTTACTTTGTCTTATTGATTTCTTTTGATGTCATAATTCCATAATTTTTCGACTACCCGTGAATATACCTTCCTATTTCAGAGCTCAATTTCTATTGTAAACGATGCCAATAATTGACAATCAACTGATGGTTTCTAATATGTATGACTAACACAATTTTGTATTCGATGACAGCTTTGTAGAGGAGTTATGCAGTATTGAAGAAATTTTTGGTGAAAAATATGGCCGTTCCAATCCAAATGAACGTGTAAAGCTGAATTTTCCTCCCAACATGTGAAATTGTGTAGATGTTGCAGACTGCGTGTCGTATTTTTCCGTCTTGTTACTCCATACTACATCCTTTTCTTTATTTCCCTCTCTCCACTACCTACAACTGTACCCAAAAGTTCCAACTCTTTCATTCTCGTCTGTTCTTATTCTTAGGCTGCCTTGCTGCCACCATTTTTTTTCTTCTCAAGCTTTTTCAGTGGAGGACTGGGGCTTGTTTTAACACGAAAAGCGTGTCCAAACTTTTAAACTTCTCTCGAGGCCTCTCGAGAAGATGCGCCAGTTTTACTGCTTCTCTCTCTCTCTTATTTCCTTTTCTTTTACACCAGTTGTACCTATATTTCTCATACTCCATCTCATTTTGCAGTTCTGCAGATTGCTATGAAACTCTGAGAGCTTTGAGCTTGGAATTCTTACCAAGAAGAACACAAAGTTTTCCAAAACCTTGCGGTGTGAAATGGAGAACAAAGTGTGCAAGAGACTCGCTTTGGATCTCTTTTTTCCTATTGCAAGTTGTTAAAATGAGGTGGTTTTCTGGGTTTATCATGAGAATTATAATTGGGCTAATTATAATTGAAGATGGTTCTGGATTCTACCGACTCTAAATTCTTTGAAAACGAACTGGAGCAGTACCATCAATGCCTCATTTTTTGAAGGAAAATCCTTCATCTACAAGTTTACGGTTCCATCAAACTCGTTGGTAATTCTTCGAATCAGTCAAAGTACAATTTTGATACAAGATTATTACATCAACATCATGATGTTAACGAAAATAAGCAGTCACGTAGGATTACTTGTTAATTTTACGTTGCTTCCGAAAAGGTTTCAATTTAAACATTGCCAGAGTCAGAGTCCCTCGGAACAGTTACTAGAAGCGAGATTTGGTGACCAGAAATAGTATCCAAATAAAATAGTCGGGAACGAAATCAAGTGTCAATACTTCATACGAGTAATCCTCAGATTTTGTGAGAATTATTCAAAAGACACATCAACCAATCTCAAATAAGAGAACTAAAATAGAATTTGGGGATTGGTAATTCTCAGGTCTTAACCAATCTGAGATTTATCCATAGTCATCGGTTAATATTTTCAACAGGTAGAGCTCACTCCGAATTGAAATAAGAATTATTTAAGAATTGCCTGGCATTTCCACACTATGGCATTTCCACACTAGGTTTTCAGTGAACGGTACCTGAGCGCAAACTATTCCAACTTTGGATAACGAATTGAAATAAAATCTAAAGACTATTCCTGAGGAGTGCATCTACAGGCATCAGTCCATGAAATTGATCGAAACCCCCTTAGCAACGAGATAATCGATTGTACCACTTTCACTAATTGGTAATTATTTTTGACTGCTTTCAGAAAACGGGCTGCTGTCCTTCGAGAACCCAAACTATCATTTGGACTCGGCTCGTCTAGATGATGCTCTAAATAGCAATGAGAATGGTAATTCGCTGATCGAGGAACTATTTCAAGAATATGTCAATAGCGGAGTGGGCCGTGGTGCCGACGTTATAGGCACAAGAGTCCAGGGTAGACGAGCCTATGCCAACCTCGATATTGGCAGTATGGGAGTCGATGTAAGCCAGGGACCTCATACTCTAAATCCTGATAATCTCGAGACTCCTGACAACAGCGAGAATCACAATCTTGGGTAAGTTTTGGAACATTATTATTTGTGATTAAGGTGAAAATCAGAAATCTTGGGATTTCGGCACGGGTAATTCTTTGATACCCGAGCCATTTTAGGAATCGAGTACAGGTGGCTCTAGGAATTGAAAAGGGAAAGTTCATAATATTTATTTGATCTGACCAAGTCGACTGAGGCAAGCTGTTGTACGGCTCATTTTTAATTGGTAATTTTGACAGTGAGAGATAGCTACTGAAATTTGTCTAGAATTATTATGACCCTTCGCACATTTTTCGCGGGCTCAGGGGACTCTGGTCTCAAAGTATTACATGGATTTCATTAGATATTAGGGTATCGAAGGAAAAGAGCCACCACGAAAACGAATACTTAGTGGGTTGACGATCAACAGCCACCAGAAACAATTTAAAATGATTAGTATATCACCATTATGCATAAAACTTCTAAAACTGCTCTTAGTACTAGGTTAAAATACCCTGTAATGTAATATTTTGCCTGTAATCAACACTTTTGTTGCACCAGCCGAAAATTTGAGAATCTCCAAGCGAGAAAAAATGGCATATTTCGTTCAAAGCATTCCAAACAAAGAATCCGCGGATTGGAAAAAAACGTCCCCAATTCTATATTGACATCATATTGGCAGACTTATCGTTATTTTACTCCCCCAAGCATAAAATTCGAAGGTAACATTTACCAGAAGCTAGACCAGTTTTCCCACAATGTCGTCTATGAGGAAACCATAAACAGCTCACACTTCCTTGTTCTGTGGCTTAGTTTGGTTTGAAATTTAGCAGTCGTTACTTTCCGGTCTCTGTACCAATTCTCAGAAAGTTGTCCAGGAAAATGGTCGGTTCGCGCATACGAGAAAGCAATCGCTTATCCACAATTGCGGTGTGAATCGAATTTTCATAGGGATCCATTGTGGTCGGAGCGAAACCGTTAACAGCTTTCGGTCTCACACGTGCGACTCCATTCGTATGCAAAGTTGAGAATATTAAACAGAGTTACGTGAAATCGAGTATTCGGTAATACCCATTGTACGTTCTCTCTCTTTACAGATAAAATGCTAATCATTTTCACTTTGAGTTCTATCCAGAATCTATTATCGTACTTCCTGTTCGATCTTGATGCTTACGTAGATTCACTATTTTTCAAAATCTATTATTTTTCAACCTTTTTTTGTTATACACTGTAGTTATTAAGGTAAGTGTACCCAACCTGCCCGCACGAAAACAAGTTTTCAACGACTCTGGTCTACTCCTCTACTCTATTCCATCTCAATATTTTTCAACCTATCTTAGTTCATTTCAAAGCTTGATTCAAATCCTATAAAATGAGCTGAGGTACGTTCGAAAATATTGAGATGAAATAGAGTAGAGGAGTGAACCAGGGTTGTTCAGAAAATGGCTCTATACGAGGGGGACATGTTGAGTACACTCAACTCATTTTTTGAGAATCGAATGACCTCCCAATTCAATCAATTTGATGTGAAACAAAAGTGCCAGCAGTGTATGAAATTTTAATTTATTTTTTAATCTAAGGAAAAACTTCGTGCTCGTAAACCAGTTGGTAATGATTATCACGAGTACTCATAAAATAATAGTTTACACGTAAAACTAACTTCTGCGTTAAAAAAAATCTCAACGGGGTCACTCACTTGAGAAAAAGAATGATGCATCTCAAAAAACCTTAGAAAAGATACCGTAGAATGCAGGAAAATGAAAAAAAAGAAACTAAGGGTCGTAGCCTCGGGCATTCACACTTTATGCGGCAAAGTCCAGTCTATAATGCCGCAGTGACAATGGGAACAGCAAGTCGACGGCCCCGATGGTGATGGAACTGTTTTGCCTGCTTTCAACGATCGATATGATTGTGCTCATACTTTATGCTTCCGCGGCCTCTAGATTCCAGTTTCTGCTGAACATTTTATGAGCTTCGGCAACGCCGTTAATCAGAACGTCTGGAATTTTGGACGAAGATGTATCTTATGCTTTGTCGGAAGACTTGAATAAACTGGTGGATGGGATGGATCAAGGATCGAGTAGGGAATGAGATGAGTTATAGCATGGAAGGTGGAAGGGAGAGAGAGAATTATCCTCGCTTATAGGTAGGTAGTATTAGCATTTTGATTCATCGTGCAATTATCGGTTCGCTATAGAGTAATAAGTTTCCTTCTGATGGGTTTGAACGATTTTAGCTCATCCTTCTTATCGAAGCTTTCCGATATGAGGCTCTCGTTCGATTATCGAGAAAGCTTACTCTCGATGAACTTATAATAGATGCAAGGATTTGGTTCGAACTTTTTGTAAGTAACTCATTTCCTTAATGCTTAAGTGAGTGGGCTCAATTTTGCCATCCCATTTGTGATCCTCAAGATGCGAGTGGCTCAGTTTACCATCAGTGGTGAAATTTTTTCGTACTTTTTGTAGCGATGATAGCCGATGAAAAACCATTCATGCATTCGACAGAAAAAAGTTCTGGGGTCCATCATGATCATCATGCAAATTCTGAATTTATGAAAAATTATTTTGTGTATCTACATTGAACACTTTCTGAACAAGCATTAGAGTGGGTTACTTTGCATTTTGAATTATTGCGACCGGATGGGGTTATGAAACAATTTGCTGGAGCCGGTCAAATGAAGCACATCTTTCTCTGAAATTCTCAAAATGTCATTCCTCTCGCCATTCGGGCATAACTTAAACAAAATATTGAACAAGTCCACGTTCGAGCACATTATCTGTCATGGGGGTGTAAATAGTGTTAATTAAGTGATTCACTACAGAAAACTACATGTTACGGATTATATGGTTTTTGAACATGATTCGATCATCAATATACATCTAAATAAGTATCGTTTGTGAATCATGCAAATGTATGTTGATTTGAAATTTCTAAACAATTAGAATAAGTTTTCGAATTCAAAACGTTACCAAGGCAACAAATGGCTGAAAAAGGAAGATCGAAGAAAATATTGTATCGATCGTCACTTTAACATCACTCATTGAAAGACACAACGTTATATATTTTTTCTCACTGTTCAATATTGTAGATTGTTCGAATTTTCAATAAATAGCTCTTTTTCTCAAAGTGCGAATCCTTGACTCTCTGCAAATCTACGTTTTTATCATCGTCAATCGGTAAACACTACACGTAGAATCAAAGTTTACTGCCAATGTCGCTAAAGCATACCAAAATTGGGCACACTTACTTCATCCCAACAGAATTCTCCAATACTGTATCAAGACGTTGATTTAATTCAAGGGATTTTATGAATATTCTCCGCAAATATTCTTCAAATGCAGGTATAAGCTAAGATAATGATCAAAAAATGTCTTTGCTCAAGACTTCGTTACAAGGTAAACAGGTGAAAGTTTCTGAAAAATTTAAGACTTCATTACGAAGTTTTCTGAGTCGAATAGCCAGGAAACATAATAAAAAAATTTGCAAAGTGCAAGCCACCGTACCTTGAAACTTCGCACCTGAATTTTCAAGGAAGTATATATTGAAGTAATACCTGCTTCTCTTTACCACAAAATTTTTTAAAAAGCTACCGAGGTTACAAGATAAAATTCATCATCCCATAATTTGTGCCAGTAATAATTATACCCAGTTCACAGCTATTCATCACACCGCGACCTCTGAAGCAAAACTCGTGACGGAAATATCACGTTCATCCCTGTAATCCAGTCACCACTCCTTGAAATTTCTCACTCCCAGACACTCAAAAGTCCAACGCAAAGCAGAGCACTAATATACCTACATAACCCTCTGCTCATTCAATGGCCGGCGTCTTTTTGGTCTTACCATAGAGCTCTTTTCACTCGTGTTCGTGCACTTGTTTACACTCGAGAAAAGTTGCCGGTCGAGAAAACACCCCCCCCCCAATCCCCATCTCTACTCACTACATTTTCCCAACCAAACTAGCCTTGAAGGTCTCCACTCTGGGAAGCTTGTAAAACTCGTTGATTAACCCCGCAGAGTTGAATTTTGCAGACTTGCCTTCTGGTAAACATCTCTTCGCAAGCTTTACATGCACAAACTAGAGAGTTGAGAATTTTTTTCAATATCTACCTAGGAAAGGGTAATTTCACGCCTTTCATCTACCCCCTTATACAATATACAGTCGACTTGTCATCAGACTCCTACTATAATATTCAGGCCTGAAAAATGAAATAGTTTCCGGTGACAGAATATTCTGTACCCATGAAAATTGGATTAGTTGATAAATTCATGCATGTGCAATTGATTCATTAATCCATATCTCAGTATAAGTCCGTTTCGCTCGTTAAAATTCATAATTTCCGGCAGAAAAAATACCGCGCAAGGTTTTTAAGCAGCAGTCCTTTACATATCTACGATCACGTGCAAACAGAAAGGAGGAAACAAGTTACGTATGGCCGTTGTAAAACTCAATTTTCCTGCAGGTATAAAAAAAAGGGGTCGGCAGGCTCCGGGGCAAACATTAAAGTCAACCTGTTTGCGGACGCCACGATGCGACAAAATGTGTATGAGAAAGGAAGGAAATTGAGTAAAAGAGAGGGAGAGAGAGAGAAGCAGATATCCGACTACACCCGGAATGAGCTAGTCGAGCGTATTGGGATATATATGATTGCAAAAGTGTGTTTGTGTTGGTTGGTAAGCTTGAAGCTTTTACTATACAAAAAGCTCTGTTCGCGCGCGCGCGCAATTGTGCAAACGACAACCTTTGAGTTTGTATAGATAAATCGGTGTATGTATGTATGAGAAATGGTATAGGTATAGGGTGGTGATATTATGTGAGGTCTGGGGTTGGACAGTTGAATCACTTGTGCTTCGATTTTACGAGCCACTGACGAAGCTATATTCTTGTTATGTATAGTATATATATATACATATCTGTGGGTATGTTGAGGGTTCATTGCGGCTGACGTCGTCGTCGACTGGGGAGATGCTTCGGTGCATATTTTCATATCGGTGAGGGTATCTCGTCTGCGATGCATACGCGAGTGATACTCGATGTATGTGTGTATATCTGTATGTGTGAAAGCCTTCTCGAGTTTCGTGTGTGGCAAGTAGTATGGACTTAAAATGGTCAGACTTGAGAATCGGGCGGACGATGAGAGTGGAAGATTGCATTTTCATATTTTGGCTTGACCGCAAAGTGGCTTCAGTGAATGTTACTTTTCTTGAATTCGACAAAATCAATGAGTGGCTTGAGACTGGCTGAATATTGTCTATGGTGGTCATTTTCATAATGTACTAGAACTCTAAGACGCGCGCGTTGCGCGCGGATGGTTACGATGGCTTGAAGTTCTGGAATATACGGTAAAAGCTATTGTGCTTGAAAAAAAAAATTATGCAGGTATATATGGTACCAGAGAGGAGCAAATATGATATAGTATAAAAATATGGAATAGAAATGTCATCCATCTATATGTTCATCTATCTAACATGCCTCGAAATCTAAATTTATGGATTGCTGGTTCAAAAATTCACGACTGTCTGAGGGATTTTTCGAATAATCTCAAAAAACTATCCGATCTACGAAGTGCGCGCGCTGCGCGCGCATGGTTCGACCACCCGTATGGTGTGGGGTCAAAAAACTATCCAGTTTTTATAAAACATCATCGAGGGTGGCCATCAAGGAACGAAGATCATTTTGAGAACTGGAGAATTGAGCTCAACTCCAAAACCAATGATTTGAATTCATGCAACGCTTGCGCATGAAAATCTCAATTTTCACGTGAAATGTGTGGGTTTCCAACTCGATTGAGATTTTCAAAGATTTTTACTCATTTTCAGATGGAGACATGTTTCTCTCCTTCTCCTTCTTCTCCTCTAAGTCGGCTATAGAAGAGAAGGACGAAAAATTTTTCAAGGATATGCACAAATATCAGCCAATCAGCCTTTGTGAAGCGAAAATTTCTAGAATGCTTCTGTAAAAATTTTTTTTGTAGTCCACAAATGAAAAATTTTTGACCGATCATTTGAAATTCAACTGATCATCATCCAGAAATGAGAAAGTTATTGAACCTCCTACAACTTGAAAGAATACATTATTCACAAATAAAAAATTCCTCAATCCACTCGGTCCAATTCAGTGTCATCCACCAACTGAAGAGATATTTTACGCATTAGAACTTGAAGAATTATATTCACAAATTGAAAACTTTTTTCAAAATTATGTAAGGATATTCAACATTCACAAAGAGAATTTTAGTTGATCTACCTCAATCACAAAATTTTTTACATGTAATTTAAGAATTATGTTGAAACATTCATAAAAAACGAAAAAAATTCTAGTTAATCTATCCCATCAAAAAACAGTATGGATGCAACTATTAAGTTTGTATGGATCATTTTGAGAATTTAAATAAGCGTTCCTGAGATCTTCCCGATCGTTGAAGGAAGATGAAATCAGAAAACAAATCTTCAAATGTTACCATTAACCTCATTATTACACGGGATATCCGATATTCCTGTTGTCGGTCAAGCAGCAACCTACTTTCCTATCACTTATTTAGCGAGCGAATCGCGATCCGATTAATTCAAGCAGGTGTAATAAGACCCGATATGATGCGCAGGCGCGACCGATCACCTGCTCAATGTTGACAACGAAGCAGACAGAACTGGACAGAACGCTACAGTGCATGAGTTCAGATGCCTGAAACTCATCGTTACTTTTCTTTCGATAAATTGGGAAAAATCAACAGATATAATACTTGGGCTATGTAGATCGCATAATTAGATACTTTGAACTATATTGATCCACGTTATAGATACATTCAAATAGTCCAATGTCATTAATCCACAGCAACACACTGAGACAACTCGTAAGTGGCGCGCGAAATCTCGATCGGAGCGCCTCGAATCTCGAATATCGAAGTTATCCATTAATAATATAAGATTTGAATTTGATGAATGTAGAAATAAATCACAGAATATTATTTGATTTGATGATGAAGAATTCGACAGAAAACCTGTCCGCTGTGAAACCGAAAAGTTTAATTCCGTCCCTGTGAGCAGTGGGACCCGCCAGTGGGCCTTCGGCTATGTATCACATGAGACTAAAATCTTCAGCGCATAGAGAAGGGCAAGACGCGAGCCACCAGTGGGTTTCGTCGCGTCGCTCCGAAATTGCTAGTTTTTTTAGAAAAATGTTCACAGTTCTATACATTTTTTCAATAAGCGTCTGATTAATGTCATCATGAGGTCATAACTCATAGAAACGGAATCATGTTTTCATAAAAAATTGCTCAATGTGAAGAACTAAATATTCTACTGATAAAGAAATTTCCTTAATCTCATTCAGTTGATTCCTTTTAGCTAAAGATGAATTGAAAATCTATTCGAATAATAGAAGAGTCCATCGATACTTAGATATCCTACAGATGAAAAATATGACCGAACACATTGATTATGATTTAGAAATCCTCGGTACTCATTCATGTTTTTCCACTTCGCCGAAATAGTTAAAAGATTCATGAAAATTTTTAGGGTATGTTTAATGTATTTACAAGAAGTGATTCTGGTATTACACTTCTTCCCCGATGAATTGAAGATCCATCATTTTCTTGAATCCCCAGCTTTCGGATTTGAATTTCAATTTTGATTTTGTTCTGTAAAAACGAAAGATTATTCTATTGCCATATTCGATTATATATATCAATGTTTCATCACCATGTCATTTGAAACAATATATTTAAACTGATAATGAGTCTGAAATTTTTCTGCTGCTAGCAGAATAAAATGAAGCCTTTTACATTTAATTTTACGAAGATTTGCTGAGGGATTTGCACCCATTTCGATGAAATTCGCGCACTCTCGACTCATAAGCTGAAGATTCTTGATTGAGTGTAGACTGTGTGGACTAATTAATCCAAGATATCTGAACCACAGTCTAACTTTGCTGAGGATGCCCGAGGCGACTCACATTTCAACTGAGAAGCGAATATACAGTTTCAAACTTGAATTTGCACGATGTATAGGTCGCCTCAACAGCATTCATCTTTTGATGATTAACTAGTTCGAGCAAAACATGTTGTGCAGAAAGGGAAAAAATCCCACGTTCACCACCAGCTTTGTCCAATATGTATTTTTTTTTCTTTCGCTAAAGCTTATTTGCAATATGAAAAGCTGGATCGCAATTTTCTGATTGAAAGAGCTCATTTTCAGCATCAAACCCTCTTTACAAGTTTTCATATCCAGTTGAAAAGGAACAAAGGAGAGAATTTCAAGTTGCCATTGATTTTCATCGTCGAGCAATACACAGAGCGACCCTCGGAACCTCTTTGCTTTGAGCCTCGTCGACTTCCACTTCGATGCTTTTACCTCGTTTCCCCTGTATATACCAGCATCTCTGTCCTTCGCATTTGCAGTTTTTTCATGTATCTACCGTCCTATATATACCTCTAATCGACAGTTTAGCTTTTTGCGTCGTTACTAGTCTTGTAAGATGATTTTCCTCATTGCTTTCTCAAAAGAGAAACCTTTCATTTGATGGTAGTAGATTTTCCTCGAATTTCTTTGTAAAAAATTTTTTTCTCCTCCCAGAAAGCTCTTGGATATATGAAAATTGAACTATCCTCTTCGTTTTCCCGAGATCTATCGATTGTAGGTAACAGTTTTCCTTGAAAACGCCTTGGAAAATTACAATCACCCTATCTTCCGAGCCCTCTGACCGTGTCTGTGTGTGTTTGTACATGTATTTCCCTTTCTATGTCGCAGCAAAACTCCTCACTGTTTTTACCAATCCCCTCCAAATTTTGCACACATGTTCGTTGTCATCTGTAGATGGGAACGCTACAATTTGAGCATCCCCCGACCATTATCCCCCAAATTAGAAAATATTTTCTGAAAAATTTTTTCCCCCCATATCTTGAAAACTATCTATAAATTTTCCTCCTCCTTTGAAAAATATGAGTCCTTCAAGATAAAGATTTTTTGAGGTGCTGAATCGATTGGTTAATACACAATTCTGATTTCTTCCAATTTTTATCTAGCTTCTGTGTACTCCTTTCTACATTTGTCTCTAAGACCATGATAATGACATTTTAACAAAATTCCGTATCAACCAAGCGATTTAGCACCTCAAAAAACATCAAAAATTACTTCTCTAAAAATTTTTCAAGTAGGACTCAGAATTACAAATCATTTTCAAGATATGCTTTTTTAATAAAAATCGAAAATTTGTCATCAAAAAATCTATAAGTTTTTTTTGAATATGAAAATTATATTGATTTCATTAGTAGTGCCTTGAGGGAAATGTCTTTAATTCACGTACGACCATATTATTTTATTCTTCTGTAAAAATAAGACTGATATCCCGATACACCATTGTGGAATTATTTTATAAATTTGAATTACATTTTTTTGGAGTCTACAGCTTTTTTGCAAAAAGTGAGCAACGTTGATCGACTGAGCTTTGATTTTATGGTTTAGATATATTTCGAGGTTATCAGAATATTTGTGCGAGTATCCAAGATCTCAAGTCAGATGACACATGAAGCGTATCTCAGTGGTTAGTTCAAGGATACATGAGTGGCTTAGATCAAGATGACGAATTGAACGGGTATCGAAAGTCAGAAGCGTCAACAAAGAAACATCTACCTAGAAGTTGTTTTAGAATTTCCATTCAGAAACAAGTTTTAATGGTTACAATTTACCATCAAATACTTTTGTCAGGAACTAGACCCACTCAAATATTTAAATTGATTTTCATTATTTACATCTCAAAGATGGGATACAAAAGTAAACAGAATCATTTCATCTCAACACGTTCGCTGCGATCCCACCGGTGGGACCCGCGCGTCCTTTTCTGTGTGCGGCGATAATAGAAATCCCATTCGATGGGTCCCACCGGTGGGATCCGTCGCCTACAGGAAAGGAATTGCGATTTTCGGCATCGCAGTGAACGTGTTATATGAACGTATTCACGCTGCACCAGACCATCATCCCGTTGTTCGTTTAGCAACCACGACATCAATCTAAAAGCAGTCGTTCATTCGACACTAGTTTCCAGCCAGACCTTCCTGACTGACACCTTCCCATTTATCCTCATACCTTTCTTTCTCTCAACCCTCGTCTCCTCAAAGGTCCCTGCCCTTATACCACTATATACCAAACACCACTGTCTTACACAAGAATGGCTCTAGATTCGATTCTGGCAGCCCCTTGGCTCTTTTCGATTGCTCTCAACTCTCGACCTCCCTTTCGTTCCATCTCCATTTTTTCAGCATCTTTGTATCTAGCTTTACCGTGTCTGGATGCTTCTTTCATCGCTTTTTGGCTCGACTTGAGTAAAATAAAGGGACCCCCGAAGAGATTTATCTTTGACACGAGACTTTGGAGTAATCTGCCGTTCTGCCACTCTGCGGGGTCTCTATACTCTCACTCTTTTGGTGTTTTTCGATGTATAGCTTAGACGATTTGTTCACTGGACGTGCTTTTGTTATTTATCACGTAGGCAGAGGATGAATTTTGTAAACGATATTACGTATCGTGTGCCTAGAAACTATACTGCACGAGCAATTTTTTAGGTTGAGTCTTGATAACTGCGGTCGCATAAGATATTTTTTCATGATTGTGTCAGAAAAATGTGATTTTTCCACGTTTGAAAGAAATATCATGGAACTAAATAATGGCTTGTGGATTTTACTGATAGTGTGATCTTGAATTTCGTCATGATATTAGTAGCGATTACAATAGCTAGATAGAATAAATCGTTCAGATAAATGAGTTATCTCAGATAACTTGAAGTTTTAGTCTATCAAATGCAAATCCGTCGCTGAAGGCTGAAAACTTTTGATCGTAAAAGTGGACAAAATGTGAACGTGAAATCGTCTCAAGAACATAATTGAACGGATTCCTGATTTTCAGACTATATAAACAGTTAGCAGAAAATGAAAATTCAATTCTGAGTATCAGAAATTTAATATACCAAAGGAATCGATTACAATCGATTTTCGATCTACTGGGCGTAAGGTACCGCTTTACGCCCGGCAACTTTCGATCACTTTGACCTAATCAATTGAAAAACGTGTCTCGACTTCTCGAGTAGGTTGTTTTCTGCTTCATTATTTGTGATAATTCTGACCCCAGCGAGGGGTGAGGCTGAAAAAAGTCACTCAATAAGCAAAACTAAATTTCCAACTTTCGAATCGAAATAGTATTTTTCGATTCGAGGTTGGGAAGTTTGGTTTTGCTTTTCGAGTGATTGTTTTCGGCCCGAGCCCTGGCGAGGGTCGAAATTAGCACGAGTGAAGCAAAAAAACTTCACGCCCGAGTATCGAAATACGTTTTTCGATCGACTGGGCGTAAAGTAAACGAAAACTACCGTGCGTAAAGCAGTGCTTTACGCACAGTCGATCGAAAAATACGGTTTCATTAAATGAATTGTAATGTAATTTCTAATAGAAATTTCAGCAACCACAAGCTACCTATATCCAATAATGCAGATCCGATGAATTATTTTTGAAAAATATCAAAAAACTTGAATGTCTGACGATACGTTAACTCGTAATACTTGAAAAATGAGATATTTTTCAAAACAGCTGTCAAAGTGTACCAAAAACTTCTAAGATAGTAGTACAATGGCCTATAAACGTCCAGAAAACACACTCGACTTTTTCAACTCATACACCAGCAAAATTGCGGTAGAGAAGCATTCTGCTTCCAAAAATGTGTCAAGCCAGCAATTCTCTCGCTACCTAGACATAACTCGACCCTCGAGAAAAGCGTCGCGCAAACTCATCTCTGGGATTCATCTCGCGAGAGCGAACAACATACAAAACCATAAATAAAACGAAAAAAAAGAATAGTGGAAGGAAAGGGGAAAGAGAGTGGTACTGTGGCCAAGAATAGCCTCGTGATAGCGGTCGAGAGGGCAAAAGGGCTAAAGGGTGAATACCGAGATGAGCGAAGATAGAGCAATGTCCCAAGATATGCATCCTATACAAAACACAGTACCTTGGAAAATGCATCCGCTTGTGCATGAATTAATGCCAGTAGTAGGCTATGTATTTTAGGTATTTTTGCTTCTATGTATCTATGGGTCACACGACCACAACTGAATAGCAGAAACTGCTCGGAATTGCTACTGGCATCTACATCGATTGGTCTGCGGCAATCGCAATGCTCATCAAATACCGCGTCCTTTCATGCACACGTGCACAATACTGATGTCAATCAAAGTACTTTGGTAAGGGTATCTGTCCACGTGTCAATACCAATTGGACCAATCAGGTATGCGAGGTCAACCCTGTAGTGTTCAGTCGATGCTCAATTTTACGATTATCGTATGTATATCTATACTGCATAGTGTGTCCTTTGATTCTGGTTTCATCTGAATTTTGGAGTATGATACAATATAGTTGAATGATCTGAAATGGGATGGCTCTGTGTGTGTTTTAAGTGTAGTATGGGATACCATCGTCGTGGTGATATCCGGTTTTGGTCAGGAAAATATAAAGTTAATCGATCGCATTCGAGTGCATCCAATTTTAAAGCGTCGTCGGTGGTGTAAAACTTGGGCAAATAACAACTGCGGTTAACACTGGCCAGTGGTTTAAATGTTCATTCGTATTGGATTTTCACAGTCTGTGGGCATTTGCCTGAGGGCTATACGGAAAAAAATAGACCTGGACATGAATAGAGAGACAGACGTCATGAGCTTATAGGCTTTTCTGTCTCTTTGAGCATCGAGTTGGCTCAATGTCACGAATCTTCTTGTTGAGACAAATAAATAATGGACTTTCTTATTTTGGATGAGATGCAAGTTATTTTAGTGGAATCTGACTTGGCAATTTTTTTTTTAATTCTATTAGTTTTGGTTGGCAATATTGACTTGCAAATTTGCTCCGTGGTATTATGTTCTACAAGTTTATTGGCATGAGAAAGATTAATCTATCAAAGAGGTCAAAATATGATATAATGATGATAAGTTTCGTTCGGGTTGACATAATGCACGACATTATGATCGTCTCGAACTTGATTTCTTATTAATGTCAACAATTAACGATTTTTATTCGACTATTCCATGGTGTGTTGTGTCAGCTTTGATATTATTAATGTAGCGTTGAGATCATGAATCACACACGAAAAATGATGCCGGAATGTCCTTACTCCCGCAAAGAAATAAATTTTGATGAAACTCCTTACCAAGATTCCTTGTATAAGAACAAAACAATAACATGATTTTACTTTGTCTAACAAGACATCTCTTTGAAACATGCAGCAAAGCAAAAAAAAATACTGAAGAAATACAAAATTCTGTAACTTCAAATGAGTTGTAGAATCTAATTCAAAACGTCAGGTGATGAAGTAACTGTTGAATCAGCTCACTGTTTGCAGCAAACCAGACTAAAGTCTGTCTTGAGGATCGTTGAACTCATGGAATTTTCAAACAGCATTGGATTTATTGACTAGTTCCAAGACTACTTATGAATTAGTTTCGATACTACAATCTTCAGGACTTGCCTCGACTACGAAGTAAAGGCCATCACGTCGCGCACGGTTACAAATGGTCAAATTATTTGATTCAATTAATTACCACACAATTTTTTATACGTATTTCTCTGAAGTTCATTAATTTTCATCCATGCCAAATGCGAATTTGAACACTTCTCATTTTTCTGCGATGACTCTCTTGTCTGAAGAATTTTTCATCGGAATCCTGTCTTGATATTTACTTCTTTTTGTAACTCCCAACCATCCGTTCTGCAATTATCTGACAGCTGTTCTTGAGCCCAGCTGTCGAATCTTTTCCACCAACAAAAATCAAAACTTGTGTTTTATCCATAAATCTACATTTCTGTACGGATTGCTTGCCGGAGAATTGAAAAATAGAAATCCATCTCAATTTTTACTCAAATTATGATCAATGTTAAAAAGGATTTCCCGAAAAGATTCATGAAAAATTGTACTTCAAAATGAAGAAGATTCTCCTAGCATCTTTGATATTGCGAAAATACCCCAAAAAACAACGACGAAAAAAAAATGAATAAAAGAGTAAGAGGGCGCTGACAAAGCTGGTGAGTAAAAACATCTAGAAGCCGCAGCTCTCGAGATGCATCGCGATGTATTTCGAGCTCCTGAAATTACACTGCGGTACGCCTGCGGCACTATACGCGACATGGAAAAATCCAATCTGCACATTGCTGTCGTTCACCTACGAGAGCACTTTTTTTTCAATGAAATTCTCGTTCACCGAGGTAGCACACAAGAGATGCTCTCGGAGATTTTCGTTCGACACGACAATGTCAGATGATATTTATCATAAGTCTCGATATTTTGAATGGAAATTGCACTCAACCAACGTGTCACTTCGGATGAAGAGCTTCTTGATTGAACAATAGAATTGAATCATAGCACGAGCTTCAGATAGATTTTGAAAAATAATGGAATACGTATGAGGGAGCTCTTTCATGTAACAAGAGTACTCCAACAGATAATGGATTTTCAAAACAATTATTGAAATCTTTTAACGTTAAGATTGAGAATTGGAAATTTTCAACGCTATTTTATCATGAAAATGTGCAATATTGAATGATGAAGTACTCTACTGATCCATCAAAAAAGAATTCAATCTCAAACCGATCTTACGTTCAAAAATTCCTGTTTCATATCTTCGTAACCAATTCAATCACACAAATTACAAAAATAGCCTCGACACCTACCAAAAAATTTCCCCATGCCGTACATCAACTGCATCGAGGCATTATACCGTCCGTATAAAGGAAATCGAAGGGAACATCGAAGAGCTCTTCTATGGCGCATACTCGCAAAAAAGTCGAGTTCATTGCCTCGAACTGCAGAAAGCTTATATATGGCACGGGTATTTGCTCCATGTAAAAAGTCTGACTATATCGATCTTTCTGGCTTCGTTGCATGCTTTTGTCGACAATATATAGATGATAGTGTACCCGCATGCAGTACAATGTAAGTGTACGTTGGCGCGTGAACGATTCATTTGAGACTCAATGGGAGTAGCCCACAAAGCTGCCATATAGAATACGAACAAATACTTGGACCCTCTGATGTGCTTCGTGGTTTTGCATTGGCTCCGTTTTACTTAATTGTGAGGGTGTCTGCGGTTTATTATAGTACGTACAACCCTCCGAGTGTCTTCTGTCGCTTCACTTTCCTATACTAGTCTTGGATTTCCACAGATTCTTCCATTGGTTTTGGAGGCTTCCAAGATTTTTAAAGTTTATTTCGGAATTGTGAATTAACACGTTCACTGCAACGATGAAAATCGCGTTCGGGTCCTGCGATGGGCCCCACCGGTGGGGCCCATTTAATGGGATTTTGATCACCGCCGCACACAGAGTTGGACGCGTGGGCCCCACCGGTGGGGCCCATCGCAGTGAAAGTATCAAATGCGTTCGAGAAAAATGAGAAAATCAAATAATTTGCATACATTGCCGAAATGACGATTTCATTTTAGCTTGAATCTAGGATTCATGCATAAATGATTGGTTCAAATTTTATGTTGGGCAAGGAATCATGGTCTATTTTCCCAGCTTGAACTTTAGTAGAACGAATGAGAAAATACGCCATAGAGGATTTTGATAAGATCACGTAATTGCTAACTTTGGTGCGGTCTGATTACTATAAATAATTGTAAGGTTCCGGTATATGCCACGTGAAAGTCTATATTACATATGACGTGAAAAATGTCATAATCTTCTTCCACTGAAGCATGTCTACTTTGCTGGCAATACAATTGGTTGTCAAAAGTAATAAAACACGTTCGCTGCAAAACCAAAAATCGCAATTTTATCCCTATGTGCGGAGAGGTCCACCGACTAATCCATCAGTACAATATATGATAAACTAATAGGACAACAATCCTCAGCTCTCAAAAATGGACGGCGCGTGGCGGCATTCTATGGTGGGTCCGGTCGTACCACACGTGTTGAATAAATAATACCTCAATGAAAGATGACATCAATGAAATCGTATCGGGTGCTGATTCAGTCGTACTCTGTGAAAAATTGAGATGTTAAAATTCTTGAGAGTTTTACGGGGTATTGATGGGGCGTTATGACGCAAAATATCTAATAATGGTGTCGTCATACGCGCGCATAAGTCTCAAGTCCTTCATTTAGATCACCATAATAATCATAAGATCCAAAATTGGACCCTGTGTCATTTCACACGATTGTTAATTAATCATACTACCAAAACTAAAATCGTGATTTTCGAGTAGTTGCATCTGCAATAGACGCCTTTTCAACACTCTCTTTAGCAAATAAACTTGAAGGTCAAATATCTGATTTTGAATGCTGAATACTCATAAACTTCACAAAATTTCTTCTCACAGTCCCAGACTACAAACTTCCGAATTCACAGATAGGTATTTCCAAATCACCAAAGCCCTTGAAATTTCAGTTCCCAGTATCACTAATAACCAGCCAAAACAAGGCCAGTTTCTCCACTCGCAGCATCCAAAGCACGCTCGCAAGCTCCCCTACACACATCTACATTCACACACACACACACACACACACACACACACACACACACACACACACACCCACACAGAGGGTCATACCTTAAATGCATTGCAGTCCCTCAGCCACCCACACAAGAGCACATCCAAACGCGGGTAGTGCCGCTCACTCTCCAAAACCCCCCGGCTGCTATAGCAACCACTCCATAGTATGCCTTTCATACACACTCTCAATGAATCCACACAAAGAACCTCATCTGTATATGTATCAAACCGTGACGCAAGCAAAATCTCGAAGGTATCCGAGCAAGCCCGGATTTAACCGAGCCCTACCCAAGGGGTGGCTTTGAACATACCAAACCCCTCTCTACCTTGTCAGTATCTCGTTGCGAGTTGAAAGCTCTGCGCGTGAAATTTCCGTAATGCTAGTCGTTCTCGACTGTGTCAAATCTTTCGTAGTATTCCAGTCTTTTGTTTATTGAGATAAAAGTGTCTGCATGATCAAGTGAGTGCATAAAAAAGTACGACAGGAGGAGATCAGTATAAATGAATAACAACGCTTCGAGATTGGTGCAAGTAGAGGTGGAGATGGTTTCACAGCCGACAGCCAATTCTGCCAGCTGACTGTGAGTGTCTTGAATTCTTTGAGGTTCGAGCTTTTTTCTCTTTTTTTACAAGAATAGCGTGCAGAAATAGCGTGACTTCTACCAGGATTTAAAGATGTCACGAGACATAAAAGTATCTAAACTTTTCAGTAGTATGATCTGGGTTTAGTCAGACGAGGAGCTTTTTCTAAAATACGCGTCGATTCAAATTCAAAAAATTCCAAGTCGGAAGCTTGCGAATCATTGATCAGAGTTTTTCTTTGGAAATGTTGAGTGAAATCTTGCATTTGAAAAAATTCGGCACTAAAGCTATGCGCGAATTTCATACATTCATCATGAATTGCAGAAAAAGCTCTGAAAAATCTATTCAAGTACAGTTTTCATTCAATGACCAGTCCAGATCTCATTCACGTTAAAAAAAATTCATCCGTCGAGTGCTCATGAAAAAGTTGTTTCAAATTTTCGAATTGTATAGGTTAGGTGAGCCACGCCGCGCGGCGCTCTCGATCATCGGCGCATCCGAGAAGAAAGCTTTGCGCGAGATTGCGATTTTGAGGTATAGGGTGAGAGATCGTCGAGGCCGGCGGGTGTTATGCAAATCGATATTGGCGGCGCCTCGTGCCTCCTCGACAGTCAGTCATGCACATTTACTCATACATTTATATACATAGGTGAGCTTTTGCGCGCGCGTGGAAGTCTATGTGAGCGCGATCGATGAAGACGTTGGCCAAGTCGCTGTGTGTTTCGTGCGAAAAAAGTCATCCACGATATATGTTACAACTATTTCGACATGTTGAAGCGTACGTGTAGGAAATTTCACCCTAAGTTCAAAAATTGTGTTCCTTCAGTTGAGACTGAAGTTTGGGATAAGTTCTTCATAGTGAATGTTTTTGATAGAGATACAGGAGAATCTGTAAAGTTGGACACTCCCTATGCTGGACACCTCATTAAGTTGTACGCCTTTCATCGGAACCGAAAAAAATTACATTGGCTCAAATGGGAATTTTCCTCTGTATGTTGGACACTCTATATGTTGAACACCTCGCTAAGTTTTACCCCTCACTAGGAATCCAGAAATAGTATTCCAATGTATGAAAACCCTCAAAGTTGGACACATGAAATTATAAGACACATACTAGGACGTTCACCAGCTCACGTTATCAGAATAAGTCTGTATTGCCTACTGACCATCTCATAATATGATGTACGCACATGCATGGTGTAAAAAATGTGAAAACCCACGCTTGTAGTTAACTGTCTCTGAAACGACAATTTCGAAATGCTTCAAGGAAGCAGGCTTGCAGAATTTTCAAATAACATGTATCAAGAAGATTCTATAGGGGAATGGTGAAACGAAACGACATGTTCATTTTTCTTGACAGATGTTCGAATATGATATCTAGAATCCTCAAGTATTATACGCAGCTATCTATTGATTTCTCAATGAATTAGTGTACATATTACGGATATTTTGATTCATTTATTGAATATTTGAAAATACGATCGGTTAACTGACGACATGATTGGGAATTGCATTGTTCAATTTTTTCAAACAGATATTCAAAGAATATAACTCTGATCCTCAAGTATGAGTCATCTATTAATTTGTCAGTGAATGAGTGTTGATAATATGGATGTTTAGATTCATTCACTGAGTGACTTGACGTTACGATGAGTCGATTTTTGGCATGTCCGTGTATGTTGGACACCTCGCTATATTGGACACTTTTCTTCGGAACAAAACTGTCCAACTTAGACAGGTTCTACTGTACAATGGAAAATGAATGAGGGATTCTAAGTTTGCTGGGAAAATATTCTTCATTGATGGTCACTAAAAACTATGATGATAGCAGTAACTTTTTGTTTCAAAAAGTGGGGGACCAAACTGGAATCAAATGAAACACCGGTGATGTCTTCGTAATGAGATTCATTATCGATTTTTTTTTGGATTCCTCGTTGGATTCTATTTGTTTTCCAAGTTTGTACAGGAATCTCAACTTTATTGATCATAATCGTCATGATTATAAATAAAGAAGGCGTCTTCATGGGTTTTCGGGAAATTGAATCGGAAATTGATCCAAGTGAAAGGTTATGAATCGCTGAAATCCAACGAAATGAAAAATGAATTTTATTACAAACTCTGATAGAATAGAAATCCAATCAGTTCCACCATCTTCGACTATGATTATTCCTCATCTCGAAAATGATGTCTATCGAAACCTTATCAAATCATGTGATCCAATTCCAAAATAATAATCATCCAAAAATGAAACGAGTTTTCAATCGTTTCTCACATTTCACATCCCAATAAAATGTAAGCAGTTCGATCGAGAAGCCTCACAAGACAATCACAAAGCGCATTTAAATCTATCCGTATAATCCACATTACCCCAAATCCACTTCGTTACCCCAGAAAAACTAAGGAAAGTTCTGAGTACGTAAGCTACCTGCTACTTTACTGCATAGGCTCTATCTACATTCCCAACAACTAATAAGAGAAAATCAAGTAAGAGGCTAAAAGATAGAAGTTAAGATGCAAACCTCGCAGCAGAAAGCAAACATCTCGAACTCGCGAAAGCTCAAGTTTTGTACATAAAGTCTGTGAAAGTATGTATTAGATGCTCGGTGAAATGTAACTGCGGCGTGAGGGATTAGTCCCATTTTCGGAGCGCGCGGAAATTACAAAAATTGGCACTACCCTGTACATATAATAATACGTGATGTTTCAAGACTTTCTCTCATTCTCATTTTCTACTTCGCACTATTACTTTGAAGCATCAGGCCTACAAGATCTGACTAGTGCTACTGACTGCCCCTTTACCTTTTTTTTTTCTTGCGTGAGACGTGATGGTAGTCAGTTTCTTTCGAAAGAATGTTTGAGCTTGCAGCTGTTTTTTTATTTGCTGTAGAGACTACGTGAGTTTTGCAAGTTGGGTAGTTGCGTGCACAAGAATTTTAATGATGCAGACAGTATTTTGTATGAGAGAGTGTGAAATTCTCATTCCTTCAAGCTCTGACATCATTAGAATATCTAAAAGAAGAAAGCTCTGTAGGTCGAGCTTGCACGAGAAATCATGAATAGGTTACGTATGTGGACCATAATTGTTTCAGATTGCTTTGTACGTGAGTGAATTTGAAGTTGTTCCCTCTGCTCTTTGTTGATCTGAGACGAGTATCGGAAAATTGATTGACGAAGCTTGTGTAGTACTTTATGAACATTCTTCACTTATGGTAGCAAGAGAGAGCTTTAAAATTCAATTTTACGGGGATGGAATGCTTTAGAAGCTAGAGATTGCTCCAATTTTCGTCAAAATTGATGAAAATACTTTCCAAAAACCACTTTTGAACCGAACATTTTCAAAATTCACCACAAGCATTACTACTTACTGTTACAACTGAGCAAAATCTAATAGAAACTAATGATGAGAATTTGGAGATTATAAATCGATTCAAGTATCATCGTAGAGTCGAATATATATACAAAGTCTCAAGATATTGGAAAACTGGATGAACAAATTCAATAACTGTGAATGGGTAATTCTCCATATAGTTCGATGTATACTCAGTGTATTCACAAGGGTTTGACACCAATGTAAACTATAGTTCCGTATCGGAGGGTTAATATTTTAGAAATAATTTTGAAGATGCATCAGACCGTTCGACATTTTGCATTCAAGGTGAATGAGAATCAATTCCAAAACTGTCACAGAAGTTTGACCCTCCGATACGAACTGAAATGAAATTCAGAATCAATTCCGTGTAAACCCCTGGTATTCAAAAGGAAAAATCATGCAAGTTTTGCGTACGAATAAAATGATTGATGATCTTCATCGTACATGAGGAGAATTAATTTCAGCAAAATGTACCAAAAAGAAGACCTCAGGGGAGCGAAATTCCATTGGACCGTGATGACGTTATTAAAAAAAAGCGGAAATTAAATGTGAGCCATAAAGTACACACCTCGTGAAAAATTCATGAATATGCCCGGGCACGTGCATATGGGATACGTACAGATATTCGTAATGAAAAGAGATGTTTGACCATATGAATGTCAACATTTAGATCATTCAATTTGTATAATTTGCAAAATATGTGCGTCGGGATAGACAAGCTCCTCGACAATCGTAATTTGGGAAAAAATCAAATGGGCTTTGTGAGAAATATGAATCATTTTTGAAATGCTGATCATGAGTATGTATAATACCAATACTTCTCCTAATGAGACTCAAAATTATACCGAAAGCTATAATGATACGTAAAGTCAGTGAGCTCTCTTTTATTTACTCTATTTGATGAATATTCTGAATAGAAACAGAATGATTCCACCAATGTTTTAAAAATGAGTGAAACAATGTAGGATAGGAATGTCATGAAGAAATAGCTTTTGAAGTGGTTAATATATTAAAAATCAAATCCAAAAATAAAATTTTCATATTGGAGGGATCTTTTTCATCGCGCAATATTTTACAATATTGATTAAAAACTTACCAATATATTTTCTCAGTGATTCTTTGAAATACCGGACACCTTGGCACCCCAATTTAACTGTCGGCTATGCATTGCCATTTGTATCATAGAAATAGAACAAAAGAGTTGACTGAAGCATCTTAAAGTATCCGCTATAAAGAAGAGTCTGCTTCTCTACGGTGCTCACTAAACAAGGTTTTACTGGACAGTTAATTATCTTTTGCTATCATTGTCATCAATCCCACAATTTCGATTCACTTACGCCAACAAAGGCCATTCTCATCCCGAGGTCAGTGTACTATCTTCGTATCTTCCCAAATAATCTTCAATTCTTCCATCCATCAATGGATTTTTATCTTTCGCTAGCGATAGGATACGAAAATTGAGCTTTTACTGAAACGAACGTCGGCTTTGAAAACGTAACGATTCATCTTATTCAGCTGGGATAGCGAGAGTCAGGAAGCAATATCTTACAATGAGGTGTAGAATTGGCAGATCGAGACATAGATTTGAATCAAAGCAACACTATCGCATCAAACAAGAGACTAAATGATCGAAATGTATTGCTCGAAAAGCAGAAGTAGATCCAAGTATATGGATTCAGAGGTATCTGATAATCTGGTCATCCACGTGAATTTTGTTTTTTTTTTTAGTCCATAGTACAGCATTTTACGTATGGTGAATATCTCATGATGCAGAACATCAGCTATTCTCTATGCCTGGTTCGATTCAAGAGGAAATTGAAGTGAGAAATGTAAAAGTTGAATAAATCTATCATTCAGTAAAATATCAACCGGCCAATATGTCACAGTGATCAATTTACGCAAGACTTGCTCATGCCCGACAAGACTGGTCGATCTTAATAGAATCTCATATATCGACTCGGAAAAATCCAGCATACCACGAAAAATTCGAGAAAAATGCGAAAAAAGACGACACGTTTCGAGAGAATAAAATCGGGACAGCTATGCGGTTTTACAGATGCCTTCCCCGGTAAGACTCCCAGGGGAAAAAAGAAGATAAGCCTCAGATTTACGAGATAATGTGTATCATATTCGAGATATAGAAAGACGAAATTCACATCTGTGCTGACACGAAGATCGAGATGTGCGGCTTCTTTTTGCAAATGATTCCGCTTATACCGCCACGTACTTGTGAGGATTCAAAATTCCAAGTCAGGTTTGAATACGGAATTTGAAGATATATCTTTTGAGAATTGGGAAACAAAAAAGAGAGAAAAATGCAGTGTATATAGGTGAGGAGAAGAATGCATGGCGCGAGAGGTTTATGAGACTCGTAAAATCCCCGCGACTTCATTCAGAACGCATGACTATGCTCTTTCATTTTATAGCCAAAGTTTATCCTTCGAACTTTTTGGCAAACTTGCGCATCAGCCGAGTTGTCCCATGCAAACGAATTTTGAAACTACGTTGGTGGTCGAGATCGAATTTTACAACTTTGAACTCATCCTGGTTAACGGTTGTCCTTGCACATTTCGAGAATTTTGATTTTTAGCTTTGCTTCTGTCATTGCATTGGTGTTCAATCAACGTGAGAAATAACGACGAGTGAAAGCAATCGGTATGTGATATGATACATCTTTCAAAATAATGACGAGATGAAAAGAGATCTTGTTTGAAATGGAAATTGAATTTTCAAGTTTGGAATTTTCAATATTAGACGTTTTTGATGCGCACAAAATCTAGGAGTTTATTATTTTATCCGTAATCAGGATAATTTTTTCCGAACTTATATTCCTATCAAAACATCGTGGACCCCCATTCATCAAAGGTTAAACATTTGAATACTTTCGAGGGATTTTTTCAATTTTTCCACGGAATGTCGTTTTGGAGGAAGTACGTTAACAATAAAAGTGAAATGTCAACAATATCGACGAAATGATGCACTTTTGAATAAGAAACCCTGTTATAGCATTTCAACTTTGGAATAATTGCGACTTCCCACATGATTTTTGGATTCTCGTGCTATGAAATATCGTATGAGACTGCGTGCAGATGGGTAGTTGCTCAAACTTTTGCAAACATTCTCTGTTATTGTTATTTCAAGTATTAGTTGTAATCGTCAATAATCCGGGAATGAGATTTTTCTCAACTAAAGCTTAAAATTTTTAAATCATCGTTTTATAATACTGTGGAAAAAAATTCTGGGTTCGGAATGTCTCATTTTTCTTGAGTATTTTTCGACTGAGAAACCGAATTCAGAGTCCGCTTTGCGCATGGATCTCATTTTCAAGAAATTTTTTCGACCTGGATCAAAAAAAGATTCTCGCAAAAATTGATGCTGTTTTCGCAAAGATCCTTGCCGCTCAAGAATCACGGGAAAAAATTCTCGCTTACGCTGGGTATCCAAATATACTTCTCCGACACAAAGAGTATGTCTATACACGATGCCGCGCTCCGTTTTATTCTTCAATGTCAAGATTTTTGTCCAGGTCAAGAAAACCTCTTAAAAATCGACGCGCAAGTGCAAAATGGGATGCGCATTCGATTTCTGTCAAAAAGTACATAAAAAATCGTGGACTAGCCAATGAAACATTCTGATTCCAAAATTTTGTTCCTCAGTGAATTATGTCATGCATAGAATCTTACGAGAGTGTCGCAAAATTTCCTCAACAAGCATCATGCAGTGGTACAAAGAAATTATTGAAATAAATTAATGGTGAATCAACAGATTGGTATCAGTTTTTGAAATATTTTTTGAGCGTCACACGAATTTGCCCGAAAAAGTAGGTACCTGAATTACTATCAATAATCGCAAAAATTCAAAAATACAATCAATCAAACTCGCAATCGCGCCTCAAACGCAACGTAATCATTGTAAGATTATTATTCCGTCTGTCTTAAATTACACCATCAACTTTGCCTTCTTCCCTCAGATCAAAAGAAACATAACAATCGTGCAGTTCCCATGTAATTATCACACTCTCGCACTTCATAGAGCAATAGAATGGCGATGCAGCAAAAAAAGTGCTGCAAGTATCAACAAAAGGGCCACCGAAGTATCCTATATATACAGTTCAGCATCTATACGAAGCACAGAGTAAAAGAGAGAGAGAGAAAGAAAGAGGGTGCAAGTTGTGATGGGACTGGCGCTGGTTGTGTATTGATCAGAGCACAGAAAGTGCGCGCTCGCTATGTACAGAGTGAGAGAGAACTAACTGCTTCTCTGGCAGCCTCGATCTGTCCGCCACCCTCTTTCTTATGCTCTATGTATATATATTTTGATGCCTGCCCGTACCAATACTACTACTACTACTACTGCTACTCATAGTACAGTGAATTGCTTTGGCGCCGGCGCGCTTCAGCGAACTTGGTCTCACTCTAGTATCTCATACATCGGTGATTCCGCGAAAGGTGGGGTTTTTGGGGGTCAAAATGGTCGCAAAAAGTGATTTGGGTCGAAAAATTATTTCAGTCCCAGACGAGTTTCGGTGACTCGTGGCAATGATTCACACTATTTTGGGCATGTAATTGAAAAAATCTAGAGTTGCGTGCCTCAAGATTGAACCCAGACGAAGATTTGACAAGTTTAAGAGGTTGCGGAGGGGATTGGAATGGACATTTCGACTCAAAAAATATTCCCAAATTAAAATTTCATATATTCTGAAAACACATTTATATGGTCAACTTGAATGAGGCATCGGATTTCCAGCTAATGTCGCGCATAAATTAGCTGTATTTGGATTTTTAGATGAAGGACTCGTTGATTTTGAAGGCTTCATAGACCACTGGAGACTCTACCGAACTAATTAGTGCTGTGCAAGCAGTTTCGGTGCAAACCCGTCTTCAAAATGTCGAGTATCCGTGCGCGAGCTAAAGGTTCGATTTTGAATCTCAAAGTGATGGATTATGTCATTTGGAGTTGGAAAATTCGAGATGCACGCTTACGCACAGACGTGCTTACACATAGGGGTTTTTTTTACTCTGTACATGCATCGCAGTGGATCCGGAAGTCGGAGTTTGTTTTACTACAGGGGACGGAATTGACATTTCGACCTATCATTTTTCTATTATTATTCGAATATCAAGCACTACAAAATATGGGGGCGTTAACAGCATCTCCAAAACTATTAATATAGTTGCAGACCAATAGAATGCAATCCAAGAAATTGCTGTAAAATGCATTCCAAGTCGTAGAAACTTGGGAGAGCTCGGAACACGAAAAATCTCATTTTCGTCGAAATCACTCATATATCTACGTATACCTCCATGTACAGAGGGGTAGACTGTTTCTCCCTCACAGAGTTCGCGAAGCATCAGAAATGTTTTCGCGAATTTGGAACGGTCGGCCGCGTGGCTTGCCGGATGTGAGCTACGAGCGAACGATATGAGAGAGCCAACGTTTATATATTGGTGGTCGTGGTGGTGGCGGCGGATGGCTATTAGACCTCGTTTTCAAACGGTAATTTTCCTCGATTTCCGACCCACATTAATATACTCAGACAATTGGCTCGCGTTTTAGCGTTTTGAGTGTGAACTGGTGATGCTGAATTGGCAATTTTATTGATCGTAATTTGGGAACATTTGCCACGATAATTTGATGAAATTGGTATGATATTTTAAGTAAAATGTTGGAATGCTTAGAGTGATTTGTGAAAAATATTGTGTTGCTAATTAATACGTTCACTGTCGAGGCTAAAATCGATGATCTTTCTCCAAGTGCAGCGGGACCCACTGGTGGGCCCCGCCGCAGCAAACGTGTTAAATCGTATACTTTGAGTCGACGTGCAGTCAGGGTGTGACCATTCGACAATGATAAAAGTTTAGGATTACAATAAACAACTACCGGTTTATTGATATTAAAAATGACTAGAAGACGAAGAAATAGACTTATCGATGTTTCCATTTTTCCTTACCCCACAGATAATCCATTGACGCTATTTCTGTTTTAATATGACGGACTGATATCGATGAGTTGTCTTCAGAGAGAATCTTCCATCAAACTTTTTTCGATCATCTACATCAACATGATGAATTCAGATTTATTCTTAGACTAAATAATCACCCATTTGGCAAACTCCTCATCCAAATGGAAAATTTTCAGCTTGGAAGAACTCAACATAAGATTTTCCCAATATTTTGTTTTGATCTGAATTAGAATATTTCTCAGACTCTGGTCAAATATTGACGGTTGCTCTGGATCTAAGAAAACTGTCAAATGACGCTGTAACCTTCAACAAATTTTCAAGTATAAGTTAGATCATCAGTGTTCTGGAAAAAATGACTCCGTTAGGCCTCGGAATCTGCAAAAGCTTCTAAAAATTCCGATACTTTTGTAAATATGATTGAGAATTTTTTTTTCTAGGCGTATGATGAAAACTCGCATGTGACTATGTGAGATGCAGCCAGGTAAAATTCTAACCTCTGCACTGCGCAACTAACGTGGAGTAGAATCTAGGACTCGTGCACGAAGATCGTTCAAAGACGAGGTCAATGGCGTTTTAGCGCGGCAAGGGGTACGCATTCAGATTGCATTTCGGGCTCTTTGAATTTTCAATCGCAAAGAGTTTCTTCTCATTACATTGTTGGCTATTGCCTTTAAATAGAGTTGACCTGTCGATAAGACGTTAATAATGGGTCGATTGTTGCAACTCTTTTGATTCATCAGCTCTACGATTTTTCTAATCTTCAATCCCGAAAAGCAAAAAAAACTAATAGCTTACGCTTCTGGATAAGATGAATGATTCACCTCGAGCACAGGGGCCTGACAACCAAGTATTTGATTCTTTTTTGAGACCAATGAGATGTTCAGATCGATGAATTTATCAATTTTGAACTTATCAGACGTCTGTGGACGCTTATATCACTGAGAGATTTTCGATCGCATAGGTCGGATTTTCTGGCGTAATGACCAGTTTGCAATCTATCGGATGATTTATATGGATATTAATGTTGGACAAAGGGGTGATGCAGGTTCCTTTCATTATTAAATGAACGTTAAAAAAATTGAGACGGATATCACAACAATCGTTACTACATTGAAAACATTGCTCTGAGAAGGCAGAGCATGAGTTTCCGAAGATTTCCTCGATTTCCTTTAAATTCTCGTTGATAAAAATCCATTCTCCAAACTGTACTTTTCCAAGTGAGGCGAGAAATCGATTGAAGTCATCTGATAATAAAATAATATATTTCTGTCGTATTTTGTCTTGCTAAAAAATCATGAAACTCAATAATTTTGTAATGTTCATTCATGCTTTTCATCACCATCAAAATCTCTTCATCTCAAAAAAGTGATGTCTCCAGAATGACCAAAAATTTTCCTTTAGAGAACCATTTGCTCGCTTGTTCACTCGTACATATCGACGAGTTGTTTGAAGGGGCAATATTGAAGACCTCCATAATAATAGCAGTCTGTACTAATCTTTCGACGGTCGTCGAGGGAATAATTCCGTCCACCCAGGAATCGTGACGGAAAAAACAAATAGACAAAAGGAAAAGTGAGAAAGTAGTAGGTAGAGGATAGTCAGGAGGACTTGAAATTCGTGACAAGAATTTAGACGAACGAGGATATATAGATACACTGTTAGAGTTCCTCGAGTAAAGTCGTGACCGATCGCAACATCGTAATTAGAGCAGTGCAATACTAGCTACAATTTTGCAGTTATAGGGTAGGTCATTGTTTTCGGATGAGGCATCAGGTGCGGATAGATGCAGCGACAGCATTTTTCAGCCTGACATACACAGTAGAACTGGACGAATTTTTAGGCACATTGGGATAAACGTGTATTAGACTATAGAGACTGATGCGCCAGGTGCACATATGCATTCATGCGGGATTCATGATACGTTTGCAAAGTTGGAAAAATGTGTTCCTTCACTCGTAACATTCGTTTGGATCGATTTTTATCAAGCTGGTGAGACAGACTTTTGTGTCATTCGAGTGGAAAATGATACAGTTTTATTTGTATTGAGACTTCATGATTGTTGAGATTCTTCAATTCCATTGTAATTTACATTACTATTCGACAATCTTGAAAATTGTTCATTTCACAAATCGGCAGAATAAACAAAAAATGTTTCATTGTTTTCATTCAAAGATTTCCGGATCCATCAGTTTTTTTCTGAATTGCTGTGTTGAACATGAGTCGTCCAACGCTAAGCCTGCTCCAACCGATGTGGCCACATGTATCCGAATGATTGTGTAGATAACACAAACTGAATTGATGTTATGTCATCGCCAGCTAAAATTATATTTAATCTACTATTATAGAAAAAAATATGTACGAATACGTAGTACAAAACTCAGTAATAGTTTTCATTTCCATTCAATCACAAAAATTACTATTCAGGAGAAATAGCTCGCAGAGAATAATATGAGCTTCCACCAAGTACCCTGTAAAAATAATACAATAGATTCTCAACCAGAAGTCCATATTTCAACCATGTTAGGTTGAAATGTTTATCCAACAAGTGGTTGGATTAGTATTTCAAGCAGATGATTGAAATCCAGCCCCCGCTTGATTGTCCGAAAGAACGGCAATTGACGTTTTGTGCGTTCTCTGCTTGCGCGAACGGTGATTCTGTGCACTTATCTATTGTGGATATGCTCATCCATACGGCACCCATGAGATTTATAAGCGACGAGTCACAAAAAAGTCATTATTTGATAACTACTTATAAAAATTTTCATCACAGATTCTCGTAAGCAAATGAAAATAGCTTTGGTCAGCGTCGCTAAAAAACTTTTCAGGTTGAGTCTTTTGAGGTCGAAAATTCAGATTGAGCAAGCTTTCGGAGGGGGACACATTCGGACTTGTTCCCGTCAGTCTGGGCCCTCCAAGCCTAGCTTCCGTACCAAATTCACCCATACTTTTTCCATGATGGGAATGAATACGAGACTCATGAGATTGATAGGTGGTGGATTTTGAGGGTACATGATTGTGTCAAAAATACAAGTTTCTTCGTGTTTTTTTCATAAACAAATGGGAATAAACAACGGTGGCGCCCGTGCGAGTCTTTCCAAAAAAATTTCGTTCAACTAACTTTTTGCGGTGATCGTAATTGAATTCGTGACATTGATTGATTTTAAATCGTGTTGGTTGAATTTTAACCAACATGATTAACTCCTAGATTAACCACTAGTTAACTGTTCAACCACTAAAGTTGAAAATTTTGGTTGAAATTCATAAAATTTTCCAGATCACGCTGAATGTGATCACGTATATCTCATCGAATTTTCAGAAAATTTCGCTCCAACTACAATCTAAATCTCTGACAGCTTCTCATTTGTGTACCAAATTTATCTCACATCCAAGTCGTCACGTTCAGCTGAATCATTATCCTCTCCCTCCAAAAAAACACACACACACCTACCACATACCACCACACCATCATCTCAACCGTAAAAGTACCAACTCAGCGCGTTCTAAATTGAGCATCACCCAAACTCGGCACGAATCTCGAATCTAACGCTTCGTTGGCAATCAGTGCACTGTAATTAAACGGAAAAGACAGCGACTGCCTTTGGAATGTCCTCATTCTTCCTTCGTAGAGCTGACATTACCAACGGTTATTAGTCATCAAAAACAGCGTCGTCGCGAGTCTTTGAAACCTTTACCCTGAACCTATTTTATCTTCATCACTGAACTCATTAAATTTACATCGACGCGTGTCCAAAATGACGACCATTGGACATTTCTCTGAGAGTGAGATATTAGGTTAATCGTCATTAGAGCAAATCCGTCGAGCGTGTTACCTGTGCAATATACAAACGGGTGAAACCATCCGCGTCGCATATAGTCGTGAATTCCCTTGAGAGACATATTCTGGATGCATTATGCACTGCCATTGGGTGCTGCACGCGATCTGCACTCTCAAAATAATTATGAATGGGGAAAAGGGGAGTGTGAAGGGGAGAGGCTATTTGGTATGTGGAGCTTGTGACATTTGTGAGATGTCCTGGTTTTGGAGGATATTTATGGGGTATTGGCATGATGAAATTGAGATCAATGAGAAAATTTGATTGTGGTTGCGGATTGTGGATCCGATTTTAGTTGAAACTTTGGGTATTTTATGGAGTGAAACATTGAGGATTGTGAATGTAGTATCACTTTGGTTATTCTTATAGGGATATTTTTCAAGGATTCAAGTATATAACACTTCTTATGAAGCTCGACATCATTCTGGAACTTCAAAATTGGATATGATTCCAATTTTGTGATTACCGCATCGATCAATTAGTAGATGAATTCCTTTCAACCATGGGAGAATGTTAATGATTCAATTATCATAAAAAAAACTGTCCGAGAATTATTAGTGGAATTATTTGAAATCATCCTAGAATTCAAGTAGAAAAGGGCGAGTTTGGTCAGACACGGGTAGAAAAAATTTTGAGCACTGAAATATTCCAACAGATACGTATGCTATGATTTTATGACAATAAAATCTTGTAACCCACAATCTCAGTATAAATATCCGAAATGGTGTCAGTTAAATCAGAAGAATATTCGAAATCTGAAAACTGATGAGCTAACATCTTGCCATATCAAAATTCTCATTCAAATCATGATAATCCATTACATTCCAGAAAATGAGTAGAGTATATTGATCGATAATTGGTTCTCAATTTTCTAATACGATGTTTGCGCTATAAGCATCAGATAAATACTTCAAGATTGACTCGTATGGAAGAAAGTATTGATCGATCTAAGTTAAAAAAAAAATTGAATCGGATTTAAATAGGGCAGAGTTAATCACTTGATATGGCTGTTGATGATTGAGAATTATTTTAACTCTGGCTGTTACAGACTGACGAGGTAAATCTTAGCTATTGGAGGATACTCGAAACTCAGAATCTAGAACAAAAATACATTGGACAAAATTTATTGGGTTTCCTAGCGGAAATCATTTTGTGTTACGAGCGCTGATGCGAAAATATTGAAGTTCGAAAGCTCTCCAACTAATGGCCCTCAGAGTGAAAACTGAAGTTACTTTGATAAATTGTGACCCGTGCTCGTTATCTACAGTGCTTTCAATCGGATTTCCCGTCAAACGTCAAATGCGGTCTCATTACCACCAAATGAGAAACTTCGGGAAACCAAAATCGATTTCTACTTCTGTGAATGAAGCAAAATCTAATTCCGATTTCTGTCGGGCATTTCTCTTAATTTTTTTACTACTCAAACAATTGTATCGGCATTGTTTGAATAATGAGGTTAGAATGGCAAAATCTTTCTTTTAAATGATGACTAAGAAATGGCTTTATAACAATATTGATAGAAAATTCTAAATTAGCCATAATCTCAGAACGAGTGTGAATCATTAATATATTCAGGAGTAGCAGTGGCGGAGATGCGAGCTTCGCCGAGACGTGTCTAATAGATGATAATCTCAATGGAAATCCTAGAACGGGTAGTTCAAGGCTCGAAGATCGAACAGCACCGAGACGCTCTGATGACATCAGCAATGTATCCATTGAAAAGTATGTTTCGTTGAAATGTATGGTACATGCTCGATATTATTGTATAACTGCGTACTTCGTGTCATTATTACTACTAAGCTTGTATGTAATGTTGCGAACAGTATATACATATATATACAGGGTGTTTCAAAAAAAGTATAATTTGTCGCATGGGGTGAAAGTACTTCGAATTTCAAATCAGATTTTTTTTCTCCTCCTCTCTTCAATGGTGAATGGGTTTCATTGATATCAGAATTTTTTGAAGAGGGGCATTACCTGCAAAATCCGATTGAGAATTACCAACCTAGTACGAATGCAGTACCAATCGAAGGCTCATGCGCCAGTTCCGCGAACAGTTCTACAGAATTTAAGTGGTACCGGGACAGCACTAGCGTGGTCGTACCATTTCAAGACAGATACTGGAGCCTCATGACACTTTTCTGGAACTTGGATCGTACCAAAATATAGAGTTATTTTGCATGGCAATATCAGTTTGAGACTGATACGGAACTGATACTTCGCGAAACTTTTCTGTAACTTGGGTGATACCGCAACAGTACTAGCGCAGCAGGATGAATTCAAGATTGATAAGGCAGCTCTGCTACACCTCTCCGGGACTCGAATGGTACTAAACTAGCGCAGCGGTCCCAGTTCGAAATTGATACGGAACCTTCACGACACTTTTTCGGAACTTGGATGGTGCCAAAATAGCTCTAGCATATAGCAGTATCATTTCGAGACTGATACGGGCGCTTCGCGGAACTTTTCCGGGACTTGGATGGTACCGCAACAGTACTAGAACAGCAGTACTAGTTCAAGACTGGCATGACTGGTTCGTAAGACTAATGTGACTGTACTAGTACTGTTGCGGTACCATCCAAGTCCCGGAGAGGAGTCGCGGAGCTGTCAAATCAGTGTTGAATTCATACTTCTGCACAGGTATTTTTGGGGCACCATCTAAGGAGGGGAAAAGTGTTGTGAAGCTTCCGTGTCAATCTCAAACTGGTACTACCGTGCTAGTACTGTCGCGGTACTACCCAGGTCCCGGAAATGTGTCGAAAACGTTCCGTATCTGTCTCGAACTTATACCAGTGCACTAGTACTATTGTGATACAATCCAACTTCCGAAAACGTGTCGTGTACTACCGCGCTAGTCCTGCCGCGGTACTACCCAAGTTCCGAAAACGTGTCGTGAAGCTTCCGTGTCAGTCTCAAACTGGTACTACTGCGCTAGTACTGTCGCGGTACTATCCAAGTTCCGAAAACGTGTCGTGAAGCTTCCGTGTCAGTCTCAAACTGGTACTACTGCGCTAGTACTGTCGCGGTACTATCCAAGTTCCGAAAACGTGTCGTGAAGCTTCCGTGTCAGTCTCAAACTGGTACTACCGTGCTAGTACTGTCGCGGTACTATCCAAGTTCCGAAAACATGTCGTGAAGCTTCCGTGTCAGTCTCAAACTGGTACTACTGCGCTAGTACTGTCGCGGTACTATCCAAGTTCCGAAAACGTGTCGTGAAGCTTCCGTGTCAGTCTCAAACTGGTACTACCGTGCTAGTACTGTCGCGGTACTATCCAAGTTCCGAAAACGTGTCGTGAAGCTTCCGTGTCAGTCTCAAACTGGTACTACCGCGCTAGTACTGTCGCGGTACTATCCAAGTTCCGAAACCGTGTCGTGAAGCTTCCGTGTCAGTCTCAAACTGGTACTACCGCGCTAGTCCTGCCGCAGTACTACCCAAGTTCCGAAAACGTGTCGTGAAGCTTCCGTGTCAGTCTCAAACTGGTACTACCGCGCTAGTACTGTCGCGGTACTACCCAGGTCCTGGAAATGTGTCGCAAACGTTCCGTATCTGTCTCGAACTTATACCAGTGCACTAGTACTATTTTGATACAATCCAACTTCCGAAAACGTGTCGTGTACTACCGCGCTAGTCCTGCCGCGGTACTAGCCAAGTCCCAAAAACGTGTCGTGAAGCTTCCGTGTCAGTCTCAAACTGGTACTACCACGCTAGTCCTGCCGCAGTACTACCCAAGTTCCGCAAACGTGTCGTGAAGCTTCCGTGTCAGTCTCAAACTGGTACTACCGCGCTAGTACTGTCGCGGTACTATCCAAGTTCCGAAAACGTGTCGTGAAGCTTCCGTGTCAGTCTCAAACTGGTACTACCGTGCTAGTACTGTCGCGGTACTATCCAAGTTCCGAAACCGTGACGTGAAGTTTCCGTGTCAGTCTCAAACTGGTACTACCGTGCTAGTACTGTCGCGGTACTACCCAGGTCCTGGAAATGTGTCGCAAACGTTCCGTATCTGTCTCGAACTTATACCACTGCACTAGTACTATTGTGATACAATCCAACTTCCGAAAAAGTGTCGTGAAGCTTTCGTATCAGTCTCGGACTGGTACTACCGCGCAAGTACTGTGGAAGTACCACCCAGAATCGAAAAAGTGCGGCGAAGGTTCCGTATCAGTCTCGAATTGGTAGTACCACGCTAATACTGTCGCGGTACCGCTCAAATCCTGTGAAACTGTTCGCGGAACTGGCGCATGAGCCTTGGACTGGTACTGCATTCGTACTGGATTGGTGGTTCTCAATCGGCTTTTGGGGGAAATGCCCTCCTTCGAAGAGTTCTTATCTCAACAAAATTCATTCGCCATTGAGGAGAGGGGAAGAGAAAAAAAAGAAAAAAAAATCATCCGATCTGAAATTTGAACTACTTCCACCTCATGAGAATACACTATTTTCGGAACACCCTGTACATGGGCTTCATCATATCATTTTCCTCATTTTTCTTTCTCGTATCTGTATGATTGATGTGCTGAACTATTCTTGTGATAAGAAAAAGTTTGATTCTCGTTATCATGATTGAGTTCATGTGTCTTTTTGCTGACAAGTAATCTGAATTGAAAGACGTAGGAATGCCGTCGGAAATCTTGTAACAGAGTTTATATTTTGCTACGAATGTAATTTTTGTGATGCTGTGTAAAATGTATGAGTATCGTATGGTTGTATTGTAATCTCGTTCATACAAAAAGAGGAATATAATTGAAGGGATGGTTATGATTCTAATGAACAGTCAAATTGAACTGAAAAATATTCTTACCACTAGAGTTGAACCAAATTATCCCACATGACCATCATCTATTCGAATTTTCGGTTTCTGATAATCTGGCGTATTTTGGTGAGTGATAAATGTAAGAAAGAATTTCCAAGATTCTTATTCGGTCAACCTGAAAAGTTGAGATCGAATCGACATAATTACTGTTGGAAAGAAAAACGAGCAAAAAGAGGAAAAAATTTTCAAATCTCAAATGTGTCATTATTCATTCTTTCCAGGCTCAAAAACTCGTTCTGGCCGCGAAAAATCCATTCCCGAATGAAAAGCTTTCAATTGTGAATGAGTCAAACGTTGATTCTTATCTGGGAAGAATTGCACGGATGTCGAATTTTCCCCTCAAATATCGGGAGGAAACGGTAAAAAAATGAGTCGGTATTCCGATCTTTAGTACGATTTACTCCACGCAATTTTCGAAGCAGCTCAACATTTTCATCGCACAAAATAAACCTGAGAAAATAAAATTGCATCGAACGAGCGAAAGCAATGCACCGAAAAGTCGTATACCACATTTCCTCGCTCCTTATTTTCACATTCGACCCAATCCTATTTTCCATACGGTCTCATTTTCCCATATCTCGCATATCGAATTTTCACTTCTCGCAAGTATTGCAAAATATTTCCACCTACTTGCAGTACAAAATAAGGGAAGGTTGGCTTTCAGTATGTACATGGGCACGGGATCTCGTAGGTACTCATATAAGCGGGAGGCACATCGACCCCTTAATTGGAAGCCTTTCATCACGCGAACGAGCTCGTACACGCAAACCCCTTCCTTTCTATATATATATTGCAAAAGTGAGATAAATACGTATAGAAAAAAGGAGAGAAAGCGAGAAGTAGATATCTTGAAAAGTAAAGTTAGAGAAAGATAGAAGCTGGTGTTGCCTGAATTTACGGGCAAACGAGCTATGGAACCAAGCATGCTATGGAGAGAGTTCTGTGGCTTCCTTGAGCTTCTCTTGAGGTGTGAGGAGCTGACGACGGGTATAGCGTTGCCTTTGCACATCAGTAGACTCATATCGCCCTTTGGAGGCGAAATTCCTTAATTGCGGGTTTTGCGAGTGTTGTAGGTAGTAGATAATATGCGTTATATATTATATATGACCGTCAGACATGCACGAGAGTCTTTTTAGGGTGAGCAGAGATCGTTTGATTTGGTATGACCAATTTTTTTTTATTATGCTGTGCGCGATGTTAGGATAAGGTAAGAAAAATTTATCGAAAATAAATGAAAATTGTGCAAAAGATTACCAGGGAATCATTTTTTATTACAACGGTCGCATAAATTATATTCATAAAAATATTGAACGGATGCCATAGTATATTTCTACGTACTTTCGAACATCTACGACGATGGGTCAATAATTCTAAGACATTGAAGAATTTAGAGATAAAAAAGCCAAACTTGCAGGGTTTAATAACAGAATAATTAGTCGAATATTTGATATTAAAAATAAAAATCTTGCTTCATAAATAGTGACTAGGGTAAAGCACGTGATCTGAGTTGACCTCAAGTGGTAACAGGTGGTCACTCTGACTCTTCACTGATTTCCAAAATACTGGAGTAAAACATGATAGAAATGTAGACCAAATACTGCGTCTGCAGACGATTTTCAAATTTGATTTCAAGTTTGATTTAGAGATATTTTCCACTCAAAGTCGTTCACCATCTTCTAAATTGTATGAGCAGAACGTTGTCAAAAAATGTATGACGATAACAGGTCACTTTTCTGGATACTTTCCAATCGTAGGACTATCATCAATTCAACATTCAATATTTAATGTGATTAATGATGAAGACTCGTGTGCGTCGTCAAAATTTTATTTAGTTAATCTATAATTTTTGACAGCTTTCTAATACACTGCGTTCAATCACCGCATACACTTTATCTTTAACTAGCAACTAACTGGAAATTTCTACTTATACCCTTCGACAAAATACATTTGCCAAAACTACTGACTCACTAAGAGCAACAATCGATCGCCCAAATGCAATCCATCGCCCAAATGAATAGTAGTCCATCTCTCTTACTCAGCCTCGCGAAGCTCGCGCGTGCAATTTGTCTCGCAGAACACGAGAAGGTAAATAACGTACAAAGAGAGTGAAGAACTAGGATATGTATCTTGCTACCTTCGTTTAATGAAAGTTTCAGCAACTGTGTAGCTGGTAAAATAGCAACATACTGCACTATTCTACCACCACTACCACCACCAGGGGAAAAAGTAGTCGACTCGACAAGTAAAAAGTATCCAACCCTTCCAATACCTTCTAATATACTCTCGCAGACCAAGCCGGGCAATAAAAGTCTCTCGCGTCCCATTGAATCAGACACTTAATTTGGCTTTCCGTAGCGTTGACTAGACTATACTATATATCACTCGTATATTACTCAAAAGTTTAAAAACATGTGGACGATAAATGTCAAAAGTTAAAAATTTTTTCTGCCTCTTTTTATGTTCTGGGTAATTCAGCTACTGCGAGAAGCCAGAGCACGTGACGACAGACATGGGCGGTGTGCCCCACGTCGAGGCAGTCAACAACGAGCTCTACGCCCCGGTTAAAAGACGACAGATTAAGGAGACGAGGCAACAGCAATTGCAATTGCAAAACAACGGTGACAATTTGCAAAAACCACACGACGAGGATAGTGTTGACTCGGAAGACAAGGACGAAAATTTGCCACCTGGTTGGGAGAAACACGAGGGTAAGTTTCTGGATAGTGCTAGAAATTCATAATTCAGTGGCTCGATTTCGATTGGGACGGATCCCCCCACTAAATCAGAATACAATAATCCCTTGCGGCCAAGTAATGTCTTAAAAATTTTCTATGAGCAAAGGGATCTGCTTTTCAGAGGCAGATCCATCGGGGGCCGATAGGGGCCGTCGCCCCCCCCCCCCTCCTCCCCAAGGAAAAAATCTACACGGGCAACATAGAAGGACGCGCGCGCGTCCAGAAAATCTCACAAATTGTCCCCCTCCCCCAAGACCCAAATGCCCCCCCCCCCAGATCGGTCCTTGGATCCGCCACTGCTGCTTTTTACGGATGAGATGAATACGTTTTTGGTCGACTCAGACCATACTTAGACGACGCACAGAGGGGTGAAACATAGATTTTGGGCCACTAATCGTATCTGCGCGAATTCTTGGCCGATTGACTTTATTAAAAAACGACTAGCGAAATTGCTGCGCTCGCTTCCGCTCGCTCCGCTTACGACTTTTTGAAAAGAGTTTCAAAAATCTCATGGAATTAATAAATACGAATACGAAAAATGAAAAAATACAAATTACTGTGGGTACTCTAACAATCAAATTTATCATTTTTGGTCATCATAATTTTTTGATTAAAAATACTCGACGGTTATGAGAAAATTGAAAAAAGAATGACCATATGAGGGAGCCAATAATTTATTTTGTGAATCTAAAGACAACTTTATGTAGCATTATCGCGTGTTACGTCAAGTACAAATCTCAAAGTGTTTCTCAAACAAAACAATATACATGATACCAGGAAAAAGAAATAAAAAAGGATTTTTACTCCCATTCTGTACTAAAAACGTGGTATACCAAAAGGTATTTGATGATTAAATTTTAAACTTTTACATGCATGTTCGTATGATTTCCTTCTAATTTCACCAGCGACTCATTTTCGCTTATGATTTATCAATCTCACTAAATCTATAACTGAATCAGCTAATGTTCATTATCAAACATCATAATGCATGCGTTCTTTCAATGCTTCGTTGTCATTGATGAGATAGACAGTCTCAACCCTGTAAACGCAGAGAGTGACTTTCTAAACCAATTTGAGGGAGAATTGATAACTTCGAGAGTGCAAAACGATTTGCGGGATCTGGAGAACACTCCAAGCACCATCTCTGCCAAACCCAGGTCTGGTGCACAGGGAAGTAACGTGCTCCCGTCTCGAATACCAAGCAACACTCGATGCCCTCCCGAGACTCCAGGATGGTTTTGATCAAAATTGTTGCAGTATCACGTGAGGGAGGAAAGAAAAACTAAGACAATTATCTTTTTTTTTTTCATTCATACGAAGACAATCTCTTGAATCAAGTTAATTAGTCAAGAATTCGTGAGGATACGATTTGTGGTCCAAAATCAATGTTTCACCCCACTGTGCGGCGATTCCAGTACGTTACTAGTACGTTGACCCTAGTACGGTACTAGTACAGTACTAGCACGGTACTGGTGCGGTCTTAGCAGTCTCAATGGTCCTAGCGCGGTCCTAGTGGTACTGGTGTCACCCCAGTGAGGTCCCAGTCGTCCTAGCGGTACTAGTGCGGTCCTAGCGATACTAGTGTCCTAGTCGTCCCAATGGCACCGATGAGGTCATAGCGGCATACTTGTACCGTATTAGAATCATAGTAATACCGTACTAGATCAAACTAGACCAAACTAGAAAGTATTAGATTAAACTAGACGAGGCCAGACCAGACCAACCATCCATCCCCCTATTCAGCCGACCATCCAATCCATCTCGGCAGTCGATGATATCTTTGAGGGGATTGGAAGTCTTACCTTAATTTTAGTGCAGCTCTAGTGCAGTCCTAGCGGTCCTGGCGGTACTAGTACCGTACTGGAACCGTACTAGAACCGTAATAGTGCGCCACTAGACGAAATTAGACCGTGTGAATTAGATTAAACAAGACCGGGCCAGACCAGACCATCGGATTCATCTTGACAATCTATTATATTTTTGAGGAAATTAGAGATCTTACCTCAATCTTAGGTAGAAGGCCCGATTATTGAAGTATACGAGAAAAGAAGCTCTATTTGGTAATTCCTAGAGAAAGAATACTTGTTCAAAAAATGTTGTTCAATAGGGACACATTTCAATCATCTTTTATGGAAAGTTCTATCTAAACGGTTGGATGTAACAAAGCCGTTCCTAGAATTACCCGTGAAAAAATGTTTGGTGCATGATCATGCATGACGGCATACCGCTACTAGTGCACGATCATGCATGACCGCGTACAGAAAATGGTGGTATGTAGTCATGCATGTATCATGCATGAATTATGCATGACCATGCACCATACAATGTTGCACTTTATTTGGGATTAGGTACTAATTTCGGTGTATGGAAAAAGCTGACGATTTGGAAATTTGGAGTGTGACGGAGAAAAATCTACCATTTTGCGTTTTCATCGCTATTTGGTTCCAATACCACGAATCACTCAAAAACTCTGATGATTAACATGGCTTCGCCATTTGAAGGCTCAAATGATGTCAAAAAATTGACCGGTATTCCAGAAAGATAATTCATCTCCCTCACGGTGGTCTTGAACCACGTTCATATTCGGTCGACATACCAAGACCTAAAATTCCTGTGCAATGTGTTTCTGTGTACTTAGATGATCATTTCTTGACTGGGTCGTGACGAAAAAATTGAAAGAAGGGTAGTTTTTTGGTGTTTTCCTGTAGCAATTCCTCTATAATTCGAAAGGAACACATGTTATCGAAAAATATGTGGGGTATAAATTTGTAGATTTTCAAAATATCTACAAAAAATGTTCCCATAGTTTTCCTCGTAAAACGTATCCTGTTCGAGATATTTGAGGAGTTATGGGATCGAAACCGTGAAAAATATGGATCTCGGACGGAAAATTCTTGGTTGCGGAAACAGGAAGACTCATATAAGAAAATGTGTTGAGACCTTTTTGTTCATCTTTCAAAAATCTATGACTCGTTGCTCCACACATTTTCGGATAAATTGTATCCTCCTCCATGAGTTGTGGGGTCGAAACCGTGAAAATCATGGGTCTTGGGCGGGAATCCCCAAATTACAAAAACAGGTGGCCGTAACCGAGAAAATGTGTAGAGACCTTTTCTGTTCATCTTTCAAAAATCCACCTAAAGTTGCTCTACGCATTTTTCGATGAAACGTAGTTCTTATGAATTATGGGGTCAAAACCGTGAAAAATATCGATTTTGGACGGAAACGTCTTGGTTGCGGAAACAGGAAGCCTCATATGAGTACATAATGTGTAGAGACCTTTTCTGTTTATCTTCCAGAAATCCACCAAAAGTTGCTGATACACATTTTCTGATCAAACGAAGTTCTCATGAGTTATGGGATCGAAACCGTGAAAAATATGGACCTTGGACGGAAATATCTTGGTTGCGGAAACAGAAAGCCTCATATGAGTAAATGTGTGGAGACCTTTTTTGTTCATCTTTCCAAGATCTAGAAAAGTTCTTCAACACGTGCCAACAAACGTGTATCTTGACAACTATATACCCACATTATTTCTGGATACATGATAGCTCCTAACCACTGGTTGACTTTTTTCCCGCAACGAATATATAAGGATGAATGCGGCCCCCACGATATTGGTCTATGGTGGTCTACAGGTGACACTTTTGAGTCGGAAAAACAAGTTTCATGTTTTTTCACAAACAAGGAGGAATAAACATCAGCGCCGGTCGAATACACGTCGTGAGGCTGGAGGGATGAATAGATGGAAGGATGGGGTGGGAGGGTAGATGGGATGTATGGATGGAATGGAACGGAATGGGGTTGAATGAAATGGAATGGAATAGGATGGAACGGACTGGAATGGAATGGACCGGAATGGAAGGGAATGGAATAGAATGAAACGGAATGGACCGGAATGGAAGGGAATTGAATAGAATGGAACGGAATGGATGGGAATGGAACGGTGTGGAATGGAACGAAGCGGAATGGAAGGGAATAGAACGACGTGGAATCGAATGGAACGGAGTGGAATGGAACGGAAGGGAATGGAACGGAATGGAAGGGAACGGAACGGCATGGAATTGAATTGTATGTTCCAATTGCTGTAGGTCCGCTCAATTCCATTCCGTTCCGTTTCATTACACTCCATTCCATTGCTCTCCGTTCCATTCCTTTCCGTTCCATTCCATTCCATGCCGTTCCATTCCCTTCCAGTCCATTCCATTTCAGTCCATTCCATTCCACACCGTTTAATTCTGGGTGGTTCCATTCCGGCCCATTCCATCCTATTTCATTCCGTTCTGTTCAATTCCGTTCCATTCCATCCATCCATCCATCCATTCATCCCATCTATCCTCCGACCCCATCCGTCCATCTATTCATCCCTCCAGCCTTACGACGTGTATTCGACTCCTGCATGACAGGCAACCCGCTTTGTCGTCCATACGCGACCGGGGCTAATGTTTATCCCTCTTTGTTTGTGAAAAAAAATGACGAAACTTGTTTTTCCGAATCAAAAGTGTCACCCGGAGACCACCATCGACCAATATACTGGGCGCCGCATTCATCCTTATATATTCGCTGTGGGGAAAAAGTCAACCAGTGGTGAGATTTTTAACCGGTGGTTGAATTCCAACCACCTGGTTGATTTCGACAACCAACCACTGCTTGCTGATTTTGGTGGAAAGTCAACCGATTTTTTACAGTGTGTGAAGCAATTTTTTGTAGGTCTTTGAAAAGAACAAAAGAAGTTCACTGCCTTTTTCTCGTACAACGTATCCTGTTTGTAATAATTGTTGATTTTTCGTCTAGACTCATACTCCCTTCACCAATATTAGAGTTGTAAGTATGGATGTCGACAAAGAATCCTCAAATAACGCAAAGAAGATGCGTTTTACGAGAAAAAGTCACTGAATCTTTTTTGTTATAGTATTTGGGAAACCTACAAAAATTACCGTGCATATTTTTTGTAAAACATGTGTGATTCATGTGGGAGTTATGGAGCTAAAATAATTTTAGAGAAAAATTTCCGAGGATCATCCTCAAATATCTCCAACAGGATACGTTGTACGAGAAAAATTATGGAAAAAATTTTTGTAGATATTTTGAAAATCTACAAATTTATACTCCACATATTTTTCGATAACATGTGTTCCTTTCGAATTATAGAGGAATTGCTACAGGAAAACACCAAAAAACTACCCTTCTTTCAATTTTTTCGTCACGACCCAGTCAAGAAATGATCATCTAAGTACACAGAAACACATTGCACAGGAATTTTAGGTCTTGGTATGTCGACCGAATATGAACGTGGTTCAAGACCACCGTGAGGGAGATGAATTGTCTTTCTGGAATACCGGTCAATTTTTTGACATCGTTTGAGCCTTCAAATGGCGAAGCCATGTTTATCATCAGAGTTTTTGAGTGATTCATAGTATTGGAACCAAATAGCGATGAAAACGCAAAATGGTAGATTTTTCTCCGTCACACTCCAAATTTCCAAATCGTCAGCTTTTTCCATACACCGAAATTAGTACCTAATCCCAAATAAAGTGCAACATTGTATGGTGCATGGTCATGCACAATTCATGCATGATACATGCATGACTACATACCACCATTTTCTGTACGCGGTCATGCATGATCGTGCACTACTAGCGGTACGCCGTCATGCATGATCATGCACTAAACATTTTTTCACGGGTACTTGTAAATGAAGGTCCTTTTGCTAGAAATTTGACCTGTGTGTTCATTCGAAAAGACTCTGGCTACTAAACTTCTGAAGCTGAACCCTTGGAGTCTTCAGATATTTTTAGATGAATCTTTTACATACAAAATTTGCAACATCAAGTTTTTTGTCATAAGAATAACGAGACTGATCTTTCGAAATATTTCGGGAAATAGCAACTGATATTTCCAAAAATATGAAGCAAGGCTTCTGTTTTCCTTAGCACTCAGATAAATCTTCCTACTTCATTAAAAACAGGTAGAACTTTCCAGTTCTCAAGCATAAGTCTGTATTTCATTTCAATCTTATGATTGAGACTGACTGAATAGAACGATTGGTCATTTCAAAAAAATTTTGTTTCACAAACTTTTATCCGAGCTAATAGCTCCAGAATCCACGGCAAAAGTATTCAGCAAGAATATATGTTTCCTGATAAATCGAAAAGGGATCCCGTAGTATGGGAAATCGGAAAACTGAAAAATGCAATTTAATAGTTCAAAGTCTGAATCTCATCTTACTAAACTCGAGTTATAACCTACTAGTATATTACCCCATGAAAAATTTGTCCGAATCAGGTCCTTGGACTGAATTGTTCATTTTAACAACTCACTGTTCAATTTTTCACACCAAATACTAATCTCAAGAATTTGCAGTATATATGTTCAACAGAATCTAATTGGGTTTACCCCATATATTCATTTCAGACAAAGATGGCCCTTACTATTGGCACATAAAAAGTGGCACAATTCAGCGCGAACCTCCAGAGGCTCGTTTCTCAAAAATCGAGGCCCGAAGAAGTTTCGTCAAGGATGACAATAGTGTAAGTACTACGAAAGTCCCTGTTAAACTTTGGATCGGGAATCGTATGGTTATAATTTTAATCGGATCAAGATACCCCGAATCTTGCTCAATAAAGAGTGGCCATCAGATCAATCACTGTTCTATTCTCTATAAGCCTTCTATAAGCCTTCATTCTCATTTAAAATTAGCCAGACAGAATTTATATTTCGTTATCCTGTATACGCTCTTTTTCGTGTGAATTTCAAGAAAATCAGAAATGTTTGCTGTTAAGTCGAAGCGATTGCATAAGAAAAATGCGGAAAAATTTTCAATTCTAAAGCTATCTATAAACCACTTCACCATTTAATATTTCAAAACTTCTGCAGATAAACAATTTGAATTCGTTGGGTGGTCTGGTAAGTTCGGTAACTCGAAGCAACACAAGCTCGGCGTTAGATCAAGAGCTCGAGAACAAGAGGAAGGAGGAGCTAGCTCTAAAGTGAGTATATACACATAGGGCAAGTCCCATCAAAGTGACCAACGTGTACGCCAATTTAGTGGTACCGAGCACGAAATTAGCATTTACTATACGTGTATAGAGTGTAGGCTATCTGACGTTACTGATGCTTTCAGGCGACGAAGCTATCCTGTACGAGCCGAGTCTGAGGACAGAAACAAGCCGATAAGGTTCGCAGTGCGTTCACTGGGATGGACTGAGATAGCAGAAGAGGATCTGACACCCGAACGCAGTAGCAAAGCGGTCAACAAGTGCATCGTCGATTTATCACTTGGCAGAAATGACTTGCTTGATGTAGTTGGACGTTGGGGCGATGTGAGTTTATTACGTCATTTGATCTGCATCGTTAATTTTGGTCTAACTTTTTGAGAAAAATTTTGAAGCTCATTCGTATTAAATTGAAAGTAGACCTAGTATTTTTTACTTCAAAAGCGCTTCTCGTTTACTGTCTTATATCATTCAAATCACTTTTTGAAATACTAAGACTACCGAATAGATACTAAGATTCTTGATAAGAAAAAATATACTTCTTTAGAGTAGTATCGTTCAGACCCGAGATAAAATTTGCATCAAATTATTTGATTACAGGGGAAGGATCTTTTTATGGATCTCGATGAGGGGGCACTAAAGTTGATCGACCCGGAAAATCTGACAGTACTCAACACTCAACCAATTCACACACTCAGAGTCTGGGGTGTAGGCAGAGATCACGGACGGTAAGACAACCTAATACCGCATATCCTTCTTATAATTTTGATAGAAATTGTGTTCACTTTTCTGATCATAAAACAAATAGTGAGATTTTTTTGGGCTCCAAACGATGCGACCGTAATAGTATATTTTGCAACGAGTTCATGAGGTTGTCGCTCGCTTCTGAGCGACTTGTTTTCGGCCCGAGCTGCTACCGAGGGTTGAAATAATTGCTCGGAACCAAGGAGCCTCATGAACGAGGCACGAATACTTTTTTATGCAATTTTTTAAGAGACCCAACATTGGAAAATTACATGAAATATTTTTTTTTTTTCGATTCTTCGTCAACATTTACACAAAAAAAAAAAATAAACAGCTATTGTCAGTTTTGTCACAATAGTCAAAAATGTAAATTCGTCAATCATGACTTATAACTTATCAATTTCTTTTCCATGTCTCTACCATCGGACCAACAACAACTACAGTGAAAGGTAACTATGACGAAATCAATTACTATACAGAATCACATAAAGTCTTGCGAAGTATTATAAATTACTTAAGGCAAACAATAATGTGAAATATTTAGCTAATTTAGCGGCAGTACGCGGGTTTTGGTTTTGGGTACGCAGAATAATTTAAAATTCATGTGATTACAATCGTAAACATTCTATCATTCAATCGCATAGCTTTCTTGAATCTCACTCGATACAATTAACTGAAACTCCAAGAACTAAGCAACCTGATGGAATAAGTATTTCGCAATTCATTCCATATTGAAAAGCAAGTTTTTCGAAATGATTTTTTGAGTAATTAAGATCAAGTCCCCCAAATTTAACAAAAAGAGCTTCTAGCTCATCAAAGAGAAAATGTTATCAATCTCAGTCAATGTAAACCAAGTCCTCATATATCTAACCCCCCAACTTATTCCCGGAAAGAAATATGGAAATATTCTCCACCACTAGATCTATACTTAATGCATCAATATCGATTCACTCAAATGCGGTGTTACCTTTGACCACAGGGATTTTGCATACGTCGCAAGGGACCGCTCGACGCGGAAGCACATGTGCCACGTATTCCGTTGTGACATTCCAGCTCGAACTATAGCCAACACATTGCGTGATATCTGCAAAAAAATCATGATTGAACGATCGCTTCATCAGAATCTGGCAAAGCCCGTGGACGTGAATGGGCGTGCGAGCCTTGCAGCAAGACCAACCAATTTGCCCACAGAGCACAGACGCTTGCACAGAAACGGACAACCTCTCGTCAGTGAGTATCCATGGAAATCGTCACTTTTACTCAATTGCTCGGTTCTCTCATTCCTGGAACTGTTTTGAGCTCCAAGTTCTAGAATCATGGTGTCAAATCCTAATTTTCAACTGCCTTATTTGAGAAAATGAAAAAGCCAGTTCTTTAGGGTATTCGGCAACTTTGAAAGAGCTGATTTCTTAAAAATGATATCCTGATGAGCAAAAGATATTCAAAAATTCGACCTACAATTGCAAGGTATACATTTTCTTGATCTGGGCAATGAAACTGCAGTAATACAGTAGAAGTAATCAGCATTTTCTCCTGGTCCCTTGGAGCTCGGTATAACCGACTTCTATTGTAATTAAAATGATGAGACAGTATTCTGATCTATGATATCATAAAAACTCAAGTCCAAAAAATCAAAATGATTTAGGCGTGAAAATGTAAGCTAAACGGAAAGGAGAGCAAGTCCACTAGCCATCGTAAAAATGTAGCGACTGTACTGGTAGACACGACTGTAATGCTGTCTTGAATTTTTCAGCACAATCGTTTCCGACACCAATGGAAGAGCCGAAAAAGATACTCCGCGCTCAGTATCTCGGATCGATGCAAGTCTCCCAAGCGACCGGCATGGAAATCCTCAATGACGCCATAGAACAGCTTGTTCAGAATACTCCGATAAACCAGTGGAGAAATGTCAATGTTGCCATAGCTCCAAGCATGATCTCTATACTTACGCCAAATGTAATTATCACTTTAATATTATATGCTATATCCCAGCCGTTTGAATAATAATTCACCAAGTTTGGTAAAATCTATTCTAAACCTCCTCCAAATGATGCTGAATTTCAGGAAGACAAGCTGATCACCGAGTGTCGGGTTCGCTATCTATCATTTTTGGGAATAGGCACAAATGTAAAACAATGCGCATTCATAATGCACACAGCTCAGGACCTCTTTATCGCACACGTTTTCAACTGTGAGCCCAGCAGTGGCGCCCTCTGCAAGACCATCGAAGCTGCTTGCAAGGTATTAGAAAAATCCTCTATTCATGATTTTAACATACCTTCAATCTTGTTCGATACCCTTATTCAACTCAGATATCTGGTTGATCAAAATCATAGGTCCAGACTTTCTCCATTTTGAATATCACCCAATGCTAAAAAGCACTTGCTCGTGCGTTTTTTTGTCTAAGATCATAGTGTACAACCATGCTAAACTGTTTTTTAAAAATGCAAAATTCATTTCAACTGTTGATACTATTTACAGCTGAGGTACCAAAAGTGTTTGGATGCTCATCCGCCAGGTTTCAGAAATGCCAGTTCGGCTAACACACCAAGTGGCAAAGGAATAGGTGCCACTCTCAAATCGTTTGTTGGATCTATCACTGGACGCAAGAATAAGCAAAATGAATCCTGAGACGAGGCTCTCTCGCTCCAGGTGTGTACTAAGACTGCTATGAATGAAGGGCCTAGTGCTAAGCATAGGTCAAGCCTCGTAGGACGTTACATCGCAGCAGCTCGATTCAAGTCCTCACGACCGGATAGACGCTAGGTTAGCTTCATCATAACAAGTCGTTCATATGATAATAAGAAAAAATATCCTAAAAAAAGTTCACTCACACGTCCACGTAATGGACGCACTCTCACTATGGTTTTTCAGTTGGAAATTCTCACTCACGAGTAGATGACTTCAGTGCATGAAGGGGGTTCAGATCCATTTCGACTTCTTGGAAAAATTGAAGTTGGTCTCGTGAAGACTGTTAGCACTGGTGACCATTTTTTTTGAGAAATTTCGAAGTCCAATGGACTTGAGTACATGGACCATTCGCAAAATCTAAAGTGGATTATTCTAGAAGATGATCACCAGTTCTAGCATCATTTGAAAAACTGATTTGATTTCTTGTTACGGGCCGTTTTCAAAAAGTTGGAATGGATTTATTCGGTTCTGGTTCGAGTCTGTCAAAATAAGGTCCAACGAAGGTAGTTCAATACTAGACTCCTTACTGATATTTCTACCAAAACCAAATAAAATTGTTTCCATTTCATCAAATTTTTATTGATACCTCGTAAATTCGCTGGAAATCAGCGAGATCCAGAGAGTTGTAATTGATTTTGAGTGGTTCTGTTTTGCAAGGTAGGGTTCGTCATTGATTTTCGATATCCGGAAGATTGCATTCAATGATCAGTGAATTTTGTAATTAGAACAGACTCATTTGACGCAAAAATAGCGGATTCTGGTTTTATGTTGACTCATTCACTTTTTTATCACACAAAATGGTGGGTTTTAGGTTGTCAATAGCGTGAATTTTCTGACAGACGTAGAAATTTCAATTATTCACTTCGTCCAATTTCCTCTCGATTACTTGTTGAAAAGTAAAAAACTCATGAGTTCAATAAAATGCTTGTTAGGAGATTTCTAACGCTTCTCAGCTTGATGTTCGACAAAACTTTTTAATTCAGTCATTCGTTCATGCTCACTCCATTCACGTCTGATGTATTTAAGTTTCGATCAATGCACGATGTCAGACGAAATGGCTTCAAATGATTAACTTTGATCTTCTCTTCATTCATAAAAATTACCAGCCCATCTGCGCCTCAAATAAGCGTTAATTAATCCCACTCTAAAGATTGGCACTCTCGTACCATGAACCATTTTTGCACACCTCACCCATTAAAAAAAAGCACACCGTCCAAGCATCCAACTCACATCATACACCAGAGTGATTTGTAAATACTCAACAGCCCATCATTTTTAAGGATCATTTCATCAGAACTCCATAATCTCATCCAAAATATTGGCGAAAAAAAAATCATTAAAAAATGATTTTTATCTAATTTGATCCACTAGGAACTATGGCCACTGCCTGCCGAGCGAGAGGTCATCAGGCATAGACACTTGCAGTCACCAATGACACTCAAGTACTTTGGGGGTTGTTCATCACCGCCAAGTGCCTCGCTCAAATCGCTGCTATCACCCTCGCTCGATTCAAGGCGTATTATGTTAGCCCGTTGGGAGAGTAGTAGCACTTGAAATCTCATTGATGATGGCATCGAGATTGGTGACCTCATTATTGAATTGGCTACTGGATAAAAAAGACGTTCCCGTCAGAAATTTTACTAAAGATCTGCGTCGTTCTGCAAAAAAGGCTCTGGAAGCCTTGATATCGAGATGTGCATGTATTTTTTAGCCGACCATGATATGTACACGGATTACGATATATGAACTCTATCTTGTGCTTTAGTATTTGAAAAATGTAGACGAGTTTGCGAAGATTTCGTAGATCATTTGGTTCTGATTCATGTGAGAATTGAATGTACGATTTTGTGAGTGGAGTGTGTCATTTTGGATGTGTGTAGTAGATGAGTTACTATATAGGGAATTTCGCTTTGGTTATGCATCAACATTGATGAATATACTCTATTCTGAAGATGAGCTTTATAACTTTAGAAAACTTGTCGTTGAAGCTTGAATTTTGAGAAAAAGAAGAAGCCAAACGCGGTTCCAAACTCTTGGGATACCATCATAAATGAACCCTAGTTCCATCTGGGCCTTTTTATGTTGGTATAAATGCCAATATCTTTTTATAGAGGTCTTGCCGTCGATTCGAGTGAAATTATCCTCGTAAATGGAAAAATTGTGAGAAGCGTGAAAGGAAATTAATTGTTAGCAGATAAAAATGAGTCTAAATATCTATGCTTTAATTATTAACTACCTAGTCGAATATCATTTTGTACATCAAAATAAATGTTACAATATATATCATAGTTCACGCACCGTGAAACTGAGTGTGAAAACTTCATTCTGCTCATAATGTAAGACAATTTTTTGTAATGATCGATATTGATCAATGAAATAGATAAGCAAGGCTTCTAAAAAAATTATCAACAAGCAGTAAACACGAGAGATGCAGGTAATAGATGTGGTTCAAATCGATGTTATTGGCCTTGAGTCAATAATATAAAAATATATAATCCTGTAAATATTATTTGATGCTTGATCGCAAACAGCTTCAGCAATTCAATGTAAATACGTGTGTCCTGAAATAAACTTACTAATATCATAGCAAGGATTGTTAAAATCCTCGCAAAAGATAAAATATAAGGAGTCTATGGTGGTACGAGTTACCTGCGTCGTAATTGATGTGAATTATTCATTTTAGATAATAATATTCAAAGACATGAGAAATTTCGAGAGAATCCTCTGAATTTCCATCGCAGAATCATGAAAATCTTAATTCTGTACCCCCTATTCGCGCACGTGGCTTAAATTATTCATCATTTTCTATCAGTTCACTTAGGAATGAATGTATGAATGAGATGGCAATACTGATACAAGTGAATATCACGTGTAAAATGCTTTCTCGTAGAATTTCTTTCGGTATGGATTATTGATAGTGTTTTAATAAGGACTTTGAATGCACCATGTAATTGATCTGTAGGTTCATTCAGCCCTTGACTCTGATTTCTGAGGACTTTTCTCAGTTTTATCTTCTCCACAGAAGTAATATTTGTAAAAAATTGATCAAGGATTCACGATTCTGAGGATAAAAGAGAACCTTCCAAAGTATTGCAATTCGGCTATCATGAAATTTGCACTGATTTACTGCAAATTATACTGAACAATTGCACAATTGCAGACGTGGAAAATAAACAAGGGAAAATACTTTGAGAGGGATTGTCTCCATCAATTCGATGCTCAGACTTTAAATGATAACAAGACCTACTTATACGTTGTCTCAAGTAAGAAACCAATCACTGTTGATGCAGTTGTTAGAATTACGAAGAATGATAATCCAACGCTTTGAAATAATCAAGAGTTTCTGTAACGGGATCTGCGTTGTGAAACGGAGCAACCAATTATGGAATGAAAATTGGAAAAATGAACATTTTATATGATATTGAGATTGAGAATAGAGGATTTGCGAGAGGATCACTTGGTCGTGCTGAAATTCACGTAAACCCCGGAGTTTATTGTCTATAAGATGGAAACATTATCTAACAATAGATGCCTTGGATTATCAAGAGTGGAATTTTCCTCTTTTGCTGTAACATGTTGTTCTTGTCATGCTCAATCACATCAAGTCAACTCCACGAAAGTATAGCTGCATATTTTCATCTCAATTTCCAGTGATGGAAAAATCTACTGAATTGTTGCCTTCACCAGTCCCAGTCATATGTGCTTATCATCACCATGTAGATTTATGTAAGAAAACCTATTCGATGCTCTTCTGTAAAATATCCGCTTAAGTGTTCCCTTTACCTAGAGGGAATCATCTCTGACATGTCTTTGATAACAAAATGGGAAAATGAATCCATTGCCGGTTTTTTGATCTGCAGGATTGCATTTGCATATAACGTCATGAATTATCTCTCAAGAAGTTCTGTAGTTTGGTGGCAAAGCTTCAACATACTCATTTGTATATGCACAGTTGTAAACGTCGTTTGATTGCCATATGAAAATACGTAAGCTGAAAACAGTTTATAATTGTATGGAGCAATCGAATGATATCGAGACAATGTTACTATTATACCTGCCTCTTGTGAATAAACAACTATTCGTTTCTTTTCATCGGCGATGGAAACTTATTCACACCCAACTTTTAGATCATCAATAGTTATTGCCCTTGATCTTGATACTACAATAGACAGATCCATTGTTTTTTTGAGAGAATCTTGTTAACTACCCGCCCACTTTCCGATTTATATCACCCACGCCTCAAAATTACTTACAACAGCTTATGAGTAGGTATTCTATTCGACTAGTGAAAAATTAGTCATTTATAACCCTCGATTCAACTTTCGAATCTAAATTCATCAACATTTTCTTGTTTATAAGAGCTTATTCGTCACTTTCAAGTAAAAAATTAGTTTGAAGGGAGTAAGATGGTGTATCGATTAACCAGATGGATTTTGATGAGATCACATAACTAAGGTAAGTTGACCCCCTCAAGCCATTTTTCCAATATTTCTAGTCTACCTCAATATTTTTCGACGTATTTCAGCTCATTTTGGAGCTTCTTTCAAGACCTTCAGAATGAGCTGAGATATGTCTGATTTTGATCAACTGCAGCCAAGCTGTCTTAATTTTCCGAAGGAGTAATTTTTTACCATTCACAAAAGGTTGTACCCAACTAGCCGCTATTAAGCCATTTTCTCAACTACTCTGGTCTACCTCAACATTTTCTAACTCACTCAAAGTCATTCTGAAGCTTGTTTCGAGACCTTTGAAATGAGCTAAAGTACGTTCGATTCTGATCAACTGGAGCCAAGCTGTCTTACTTTCCCAACAAAAAAAACGATGTAAATCGACGATAAGCTGGAAAAAATTATTTTCATCGCCGTGCCAGCACATTTAAAGCTTTTCGCCGGCCCAAAATACAATTTTCCACATATATATCGGCGTGATGAACACGTTCTGAGTGGTAAAGAATTGAGATAACCATATGGGGGCATGTTAAGTACATACATACACGCCCCATGTTTGACAACCGGTCTCCGTATTCAACTCATAAAACCATTCCAGAATAAGAGTTGTGCAGTTTTGAAAAAAGGGCTTCGGAGATGTAGAAAAAGGAGTCGTATGCGTTGAAGTACGTCAATATTGCTTGAGCCAAAACATTTTGGCGGTAATTTTACCTACTAGAAGCGATTTCTATTGGCTGTGTAAACACGAAAAATGGAGAAGTTATTTTAAACGTTCTGGGAAACGGAGAAATGATCCTGGGCCGATCAAAATCGTCTACTTTTTCATATTCTAACACGACAAACGTAAAAAAAAATGGTGAGAAGGTCATCGAGTTCCCATTACTGAGATCGGCATATGGGGGCAACAGAGGCAAGTTGGGTACACTTACCTTAGTAGCTTGGGGTACGGATAACTCAAATAAAATTTCAAAGGCGTAGGTTGCGCGTGATAAAAGTTCTGAGATCCCAAATTCTTGTGATTCTACTATAGTCTTATAGAAAAACGCGTTTTTGTTCCATTCATCACGTTTGACCGGAAGGATTATTAAGAAATTCCATTTCTTGATTTGTAATGACTGGAAATATACGTAGGAGTTTTTTTTCACAGATCCTGGTTGTCTTGTGGCTTGGGCTTAGTCGTGAGCTAATATCCACCTAAATTCGTCGCGAAGTCACGAATATGTCACTAATAAGACAAAAATGTCCATGTTTGTATGGCTTGCTCTCTCCAGTTGTATAGATCGTAGGCTTCTGAAATTTTGAATATACTTAGGGGCAGGCTGATACACGCCTCTGACGAAATTTGAGCTGAATTGTTAAACCTTTAAAAACTTATCGGTGGAAATAATGTATTTTCTTTATAGATTACGACTAAAGGGCTGTCCACATGGGGTTGCGTATTAAGACGTTGAAAATCCAATGCACTGCAACAATATGATGTAGAACTTTCGATCAATTTGCTATGGAATCTTGGAAAGGAGTTCGTCCAATAGAGTGGCTACTTTGGTATCGGGTCTATTTTTGGTACTCTGCTTCAAATCGCTTGTCCTTTGCACCAGGCTTATCAAACTGAATTTCACGACACACCAATCGAAAGCTTCATATCAGTTATGAGTTTTCGACTGACTACCAACTGATAATAGTCACTTACATCGCATCATTATCACATAAACGGAACAGTGAAAAAGAAACATGAGATTGACATTTTTTGAATTTTTTTCTCCAATTTTGCCCATAACTGATGTGTAGATCTCTGTCAATGACTTTTACTAGGAGTCAATCAGAAGCTCATCCCAACAAACACAGATTTAATGTATTTATTTGTGCTCTTTTTGTTGCAATAATTAGTTCTCTGGTCCAGGGCGACCCAAAAAAACTACCATCGAAAAAAGAGTCAAAATGTTAAGTCCGTGTCATGTTTACTTAAAATTTTACTCTCTGTTTTCCTCGTTAAAGGTGAATTTGCCTCGTTCCAGGCTTTTTCGCACCAATTTATTCTTAAAGTAAATCATCAGGGGTAACTTTTTCATGACCCAGCATTTCGAAAGAAATTGATTTTCACACTTTGCGGAGCAGTTTTTGCACCAAAATCTAGTTTTGCTATATTTTTATGTCAGGTCCGTGCGCTACTGCGAGACCCTTAAACGCGAGACTCCAGAGGTCCTAGTCAATTTTTTACAAAGTATTTGGTGGCCAAATAAACTTCCTTTAAACCTCAAGACTGTAGCTTGAACCGTTTGGCCATGAGATCAATTTTAATGTCAAAATGTTAGGTCCGTGTGACGCTACCGCGTCTCTCCACGTTATCCGTATGGTCCTGATAAGTGGGAAAATTTACATTCGGGCGCGAATTTATTCATACTTTATATGTTTCAAAAAGTCGAAAAATACATCTTGGAATCTTCAGAAGTGAGATTAAGCGCTGGCACATTATGGACCCCCAAATATCGAAGTTTCCGCAGAACGACTCATATATCAACACACAGGCAAAAGAATTAGTTCTAGAAAATAAATTTTTCTTCAAGAGGATGATTGGTTTATTGATAGGATTTGTAGAAAAAAAGATCAAAGATTGTATTTTGATAAATAAAGTACTTTACTAACATTAGACTGTGTAATAATTTCCATTCAGAATTCTTGATTCACATATCATTTCTTTCATTTAAAGTTCATCAGAGTATTGAAAATTGGAGAAACTATCGCGAGCGGTTGACGATTGACGAATAAAGTACTTTATCCCTATATTTCAATTGTAATTTTATATTTTTAATATATATATATTTTTTCCATATATCAACTATTACATACAATGATGAATTGCAAGAATCATATCGCTCAATAATGCAATCATTGTCGTTATGCATGATAGTATATCATAGCGGTTACAATCATCTCTTCTGTGTTATGTGTACATATGATAAGTTGTGTCGCTTTTGTCTTTGTGAACACTCATCGCACATATATCATTCAATTTTCAATTTCTCGCAATTTATATAATAGCTTGAATAATTTATGTGCAAATGTGCAACGATTAAAGACACGACTTTCAAGCGTCCTTCACTTTAGCATCTACGATAAAAATCTCTCCCTCTGAGTGATGGATCGAAATGAGTCGTCGGAATGATTTCGTCGTATAAAAAAAATGCTCCAACGACCATCTCTAAAAATTTAAATTCATATAATTCATTACAACGCAGTGACATTACACTGAGAGGCAAACTTTTTTTTTACAAATAATTATCTCTACAAATCATGATTAAGCGAAGAAAAAATCACGGCAAAACTTTTCTGATCAGTCGATTGACCACGAACGAAAGGCACTCGTAGCAAATGAATTTTTTCAAAAGAAGAAAGAGTGTAATTGCACTCACACACTTATCCATATAATAATTAATTTTTCTTTGTACAAAGCAATTTCATGACGTTTACATCGTACATTCGCACTTCGTCCGCCTCTAAGCTATCAATTTCATACGAGTTACATCAATAAAAGCTAGACCACAGAACAATGGAAAATAGAACATATCATGAGAAAACGAAAACGTGAACTTACACGAGCTTTTGTAAGCTTGATAGATTCCACCCTATCATCACGCATTGCATTTACTTTCTAGTTGATCGCTGTATAATTTGACTGGCTTTTCATTATATCGTAACCACTGGATTCTCATCCGCATTTATGTTTCGTGCACCGGGAAGTCAACAGCGATTAAGACTCAAAAGGACTGTTAGACGTAGACTGAAGACAAAAATGCATCAAAAGCATTCTCACAGTTATGGTCAGCAAGCAGACATTCAAAAGCCGGATTGATTAATTCATACAAAAATTACGTAAGCCTTCACATTTCCCTTCGACAGCGAGTGCTCGTCTCTAACATTTTTCCAAACGCTTTTCTTGTCTAGAACTATTACTCTCGTAGAAGTCCACTGTCTGCGGATCACTCTCTTGCAATCAACCAAAGAGGTGCGCTAACTCTGTAAACATGATTTCATTGAAGTTTTCGCCATCAAAGCACACACTTTTCGATCTAACATATAGGCCGTTACCACGATGACAGAAAAATCAAATCGAATATAAGAATTGGAAATAGAATCGAAAACCAGTTGAAATACTGAGACTAAAACAGCGCCATTTCCATGAGATGATGGCGCACAAATTCCATTCGAAGCGAAAGATCATCATTCAAAATTTGACTATTTTTCACGTCATGAAAATTTCAGTTACCTAATTAGATCTACAGATATTCTTTAGAGATTCAAGATGTTATAAAAGTGAATATTTTTAGTTCGCAGTGGATGCGAGATGGCAGTTTCCGGCGAAGATGAAGGACCGTATCATAATTCAGAAACTCTCTGACTTGGAGGGTTTCCGTTAATCTCGATCCTCTTGAGAGTCAAGCATTCCCAGCTGTTGCTGTGTCGATCATTTCCTCTTCACTTGAAGTGACCTTTCATTTTCTGTGGCAGTAACTGAAAGTCAAAAATAGAAACAATTTGTTAGTTCCCAGACACTCAAGTAACAGTTGCAACACTAAAGCGACAATGTAAATCTTACAGTTATTCCGTTCATCATTGGATTCTGACAAAATGATTGATTATTTCAAGACCTCATTCCATGATCAAATAAAATTGCAATTCTCAGCTATAACCTACGTTCGAATACTCATATAAGCATTCTATAGTTTTCATCTAAGTTTTCAAGCAAGGAGCGAGTTGAACAAGGCGCAGCAAGCGCTTGAAAATCTAGTCCTAATTCATCAGCTGATTTTGTATTGTAGATGGCACAAAAGATCACAATGAAACTCATTGCAATTGAATTAATTGAGGATTAGTTGAAATTGAACAACACCATATTTAAAAATGTGATCGACTGTGACACAACTATCTATGATGAACATCTAAAAGATGAGAATAATCTATCAAGTATTTCAAATTAGCATTCCTCAATACAATCTTCAATGATTTTTTTCACCTGTTGGAACAAATGAATCTTCTTGGTTGGGAATCGAAAAGATACCTACCTAAGCTCTAACTACCTATGCTTCAATTGGCTTCTTCTTTTCTTTCTTCTTTTTGAGGAAGGATGGTGTCCGGAGGCCTTTCTTCTTCTTCTTCTCTTTCTTGGGTGACTCTTCACTAACGCTCACGTCCTGTGACATGGAACCACCCTTAACATGGAAGGTCCCAAACCATAACCATAAACCTCTTTTCATGCACATGCATTCTCTTACAATCTATCGTTATTATTTATTCATGAACAGGATAATCCTCAATCCAGTCGACCTCTTACTTAGCAGTTTTTGTATAGAAGAAGATAATCACCATTCTTTCCAGGACTATTCAGAAATATTCAAAATTAGCATTATGATTTATCTGGAGATTGAAAATTTCTGATCTCACTTGAGTACACAATAATTACTCGTTTTCCTGAGGGCTGTGGATGAGATTGAAGGTCATCTGTTCATATCTGTCAACTGATATGCCAGACTGAAATCGTGCAAGCAGCATATCATCAAAAAAGCATTTTCCGAATTAGTTAGTTCAAAGCATTCCCTTCCACAAAATTGAAAAATCTATTTTTTCACGATGCCAAGATTCTATCCTAGACTATGTAGTCTAAGCGTGAATATATGATTGAATGTGATATGCTTCAAAGTCAGTCTTTGGATGAATATTCATTGTTGCCGAGGTTTTGATTTTTTTTCAAAATTAGTCATCAACAGAATTCCCATTTTGATAATCTATTACGGAAATTTCGGATTTGTTTCTGGATCACAGAGAAACTCATACTTTTCTCATTATTTTTTAAATTTAAGAGATAATCTCATCTTCATTACTCAGATTTCATGTTAACTTTGAATTTTATCCATCCAACTTGAGTAATGGATGATGCAAAGAGAAGAAAAATGAGCATACCTCCTTGCTACTGTGAGAGAAGGTACTGTGATGTGCATCCGAATGGTCGCCATTGACTGTATTTTCCCCTGAAAAATATCATCGTTTAATAAATCTGTCAAAACTTGATCCTGATGGTCATGTTGAGTGTGTCAGTGACATATAGCTTATTTTTCATCAAGAGTGTCAAAATAAGATGATGAAGCTTACCTGTCTATTTGAGATTGAGTTAATTTCTTCTTTGGTTATCTTGGGAATCAAGCATGCTTAAATGGATATCAAACACCATGATAATTTGTCAATACGTAAAAGAGAGTTCACTTTTTTCAGAATTCACTTGTGACCAATTTTGATGAGCTTCGAAAAAGTATGCTTGTCCCAGTGAATATCAACAAAGTTGACCCTCTTCTACTAGTGAAAGAGCAAAGCTTTGCGTTCAAGGTGAGATATGATAGATTGTGCAAGGTGAGGAAGGGTTCTGGTAAGATTGAGTCAAAATGGATACAACTACTAGATCTAGTTTAAACATTTGGTGAATGTTTTCAACTGAAATGACGATAAAAAATTGAAAAATCTGTAAGTTGTACAATATTTGAGATAGCAATACATAAGCAAATATTAACTTAGATAGGAACTATTCAGATAAAGCAAAAAAATTGAGTCGAACAGAGAAAACAATCATTTCAAATAACATAACTTTATTCAGACAATAAACTTTCTATTCATTCATGAAAAATATTATATTAGAGTAGGAATGCATTCAAAGAAGTTTAATAGAAGATTCATCGATTTCGGGGTAACATCAAACTAAAGATTCAATTGGCTATTTGTAAACACAAATGTCCTTGGTAATGCAGTATTAAATGTATATCAAATATAAACTTTACGATTCTTCAGTATCGCATCATCATATTTTCTTTGGTAACTATGATGGTAGTTAAAATAAGTGGCAAACGCGACAAGTTATATTTTTAATTATGATTGAGAATATCTATCGAGCTATGTTCAAACAAAATTCTAAATCGACGTTGATACCGTGCAATGTAAGTCTAACGATCAAAGTTCAAGTACAATGGATGGATAGTTTAAAAATCTCTGTAATTGAATAACTGAGATAATTTCTGTAAGCCTGCTACAGAAGAAACATCAAATCGTATTGTGAAACTTAACCAAATCTACTAGGGAAAACTCGAAGGTCGACCTGAGATGTTTTCAAAATCACGTATCGTAGAAGGCTCTGAAAAATCAAAACTTTTGGAGCACTGTGCCTCTAGGATTAAAAATTCCCTTGTTTCGCAAGAATGTGCCAAAAACTCGATCACTCTTTCTTCATCGTTGTTATTATTACTAAAACTAGCATCGGAGATGTCGGCAAAATTTTCGGTTGTATGATTATAGTATATCATGCCCTCAGATGAACTAGAGTCTGATCTTTGTCTCAAAAAAGACGATTCCTCAACGTTCGCTGAAACATCAGCGTTGTAAGATTTTTCATGATCCGTGTTCTCTAAGACCGTGCACATTGAATTGGTGAATGGATCGTCGCAGGACTTGAGCGAGACAGAGATAGAATTTTGGCATGAATAAAATTCGGCAGTTTTTGATTCACTCATTTCTTCGAAATCATCGTCATAAGAAAGATCAGTGTTTCCAGATGCCGGTACCTGATCCGTGAAAAAGAATTGCGAGTCTGAGTTTGGATTTTTCGATTCTTCGAGTTCGAGAGACTCTAATTCTGGTTCCTCATTGATTGGGGTAAGAGCTTGGCTATTTTTACTCTCCAAGACAACAGTGGTGTCGAGAAGAGGGCCGCAACAGGAACAATTTTCATCAACCGGATCAAATCGCACGTGTGAATCGACTGTATCATCGGCATCGTTCTCATGACAAATGAATGATGTGGATTGTTCCTCTATTCCCAGAGGTACCACACAATCATTCAATTCTTGAGAGGTCTGATCAACCTCAACAACCATATCCTTAAGAACTTGTTCGACATCTGAAATCGCTTCTTCGAGGCGTTCTACCGCGTACATGTTCTCCGATTTCTCTTCATTGGAGTGCCACATCTCGTCTATCTGGGCTTGTTTTTCTTGATAGTTCTGCATGAATTCGGATACACTCTCATCCGAATCTGATTCGCAGCCTTTTTTACTCGCTTTACTTGGGGAGTTTGTTTCTCCAGAATAACCGATTATACAAAATCTTATTTTTCTTTCCTCTGTCTCTGCTCTCTGTCCTTCGACGTTTTCATCGGTCAAAATAATATTTGAGGAATCTGAGGACATTATACAACTTATCTGATCGCTAGACGATATTGATTGGTTTTTCAAAGTTTCGCAAGTATCCGTTTGTTTCTCCTTACTATCATCTGATTTAGTATCGTTATCCGTAGATTCTGATGTAACTTCTTGTTCTGCGAAATTGTGAGATTCTGTGGAGAGAGAATTCGACGAAGCCACCGTATCTGTACTGTGTTGACCTTTAGAACTTGAGGTCGTATCCACTTCGCCAAGTTCATGAATATCATTTTGTTCACCACAGTCATCGGCATCCAAGTCATGTTCATGATCTGTCTGTCTTTCTGAGGCGGTGGTACTCAAAGAGTCCACGGGTGATGACGAAAGCTTAGGCGTTGAGCACTTCAAGCTTCGTTCGTCATCTAAATCGTAGTCATCTTTCAGACTTTTTAATTCAATATTTTTTGATTCCTTGACATCTTTTTCCATAACAATCTTTTTAGAATTTAAGTCGCAGGCACTGCGGTGTTCCTTATCAACTACATGATGAATGACTTCACTAATGACGTACACACTTTGATCAAATGATTCTACTGCTTGGTTCAATTGAGCACTATCATTACTAACCTTCGAGTTAGAAACATTTCCTGCGTCGCAGTTGTAAGGAAGGTTCCCAACTAAGTCTTTCACTAAACTCCGGGCGAAATTCAATCCACTGATCTTCTCTTGTATACAATTTTCTAGTTCTTCTTTTGACAAATCGTTGACGTTCCGTGGTAAATTTAGACATGAAATGTTGTACATTATTTCATCAACAATGTTTGCTGCTGAAACGAAAATTTCTGCCTTGTCTAATTCCGTAAGTATCTGATTCACTGATGTACTCATGGACTTGTGGAACATTTCTTCCGTAGACTTCTGTAGATCTTGGTACATTTGACTAGGTAACTCTAGTAAGTCGGATCCTGTGTATGAGACATTCGACATAAAAGAAGTCTCTGACAGATCAGTCGTTTTGTTTGGATTAGCAACTTCTTTTTTTTCTTGATAATCCGTTTCATTTTGGAGAGTTAACCATGTGTCGTCATCATCTTCATAACTTTTGGAGGTCTTAGCATCATCATCACCATCTTCGAAAATATCCTCCGCAATTGTTGTGTCTTTACTAGATTCACCAATATTTGGCGGTGTAATACTGTAGATAAGACTCATGTTTTGAGAATCTAAATTGTACTTTACAGAGTTCTCAGTGTCGGCTAACATATCGAGCATAAGTTTGTTCGATGGTTTAATATCAGATTTGATACTACTAGCCATATCTGCTATACTATCACAGCGCGTGATTCGCTTCATGACAAGATCATCATCACTAAAGAAACTTTCTCTTGGAGTAGAGTATGGGCTGCAACATTCACTCGTTTTATCAAGATCGGAGAAAGTAAACTCCAAGTTACTCGTTGTCATATCATTACATCCAATGACATCATCACTGACAAAATTTGTGTAGCTACTGTCAATTGTCATACTTATGAAACTATTACGAGACTTTTTCTTGGAAGACTGTGGCTCATTTTGGTATGGTTCCTGATTGGCACTTGTGTCTTTGTCTTCTAACAGAGGGTCTTTCCTTACTGAGTCAAAATCTTTGACGTCATTATTCATGTACATTTGCAAACTTACATCCAAGGGATTTTTGTAGACATCTTCAATGTCAAGAGGCGTTGAATGATCTACACCTGGTGGATAATTACATGCCTCGTACCTGTCACCATCATCATCCACAAGATTCTTCATATTATACTCATCATTTGTACAGGGGTCTTCAGATCTGAAGAGCTTTTGAATATCATACTCTACAGTCTCCGAGTCTATTGAACTGTTATCATTGTTATCGGCATCTTGAAGTATGAGATCATCAGAAGGTAGAGTTTGTTGGCAGCCACCATGTTTCTCAAGTCCTTGATCCACTGGATTCTGGTCACCATTCTCCATGTCTGCAAACTCAGTATAGTCAGACTGTACAGGTGTTCCAATTTCATGCTTATCAGATTCAATATCTGATGAAATTTCATTACTACCATCTTCACGAGGCACTTCAGGGTGCTCTAAACCAAGGGATGTGTTGAGGTTGTTTCTTGAAGATTCATCAAGTGATACATTTTCAAAATTGTCTCTATCATTTTGTACGCTGAAGTTGTAGTCCATGTCTGCTGATCTTCCTTCATTATTTTCAAAATCCTGAGGAAGAGAATGGTTCAGACCTGTGGTAGCTGCATGAACTTCAAGCTCTCCAGAACTGATTTGAGATGGATCATCAATGCTCTGATTTAATTCTATGTGCTTGGTATCAACGAGCTTGCAAGTTTCTTCAGAGTGACGCTCTTCAGTCTCAATATCAAGACTTTCTTCATCTTTTTTCAAATTTTGTGATTCAGAGTCTGTAATTTTGCAGGATTCTGAGCAATCGTATTTCAAGGACTCATTATCCAAGTCTACATCGTTGGTATACAGAAGCGTGCAAGGTTTTTCAGAGCAGAGTTCTACGCATTCAATATTGGGACATTCCTTGCCACTGGCCAAGTTTGACAGATCAGAATCTGCAACTGCGGAAGGTCCTTCACGTTGAAGTTCTATAATGTCATCATGTAGGTCGACTCTGCTATCTTCCCCAGGTAGGTATTCAGATTCTTCAGAGTAGATATTTTCGGTTTCAAAGTTTGACAGCTTTTCCTCTTCAAATTCAGTATCTTCAGGCACGAGGTGATACATATCTGACAAAGTCGAGCAGTTTTCTTGTTTGTTAAAAGTGTCGGTTTCATGTGACATTAGGTTTGTGCCATTATTTGTAGCACTTGATAGTTTGGGACTTTCAGAGTTGCACTCTTCACTGTGCTTATTATCTAAGCTGACTTCTGCATTGATTGTAATAATCTGTTGTTCAGAACAATCAACAGTTGTGGATTCGTTGTGGGGTTCAGTCCCTTGAGAAATATTGACACCGGAGTCTGTGGTGTTGAAATGGTCACTGAGATTCAACTCAACTTCTGTTTTAAGAGTTATTTCTAATGGATCATCAACGATCTGTTGATCTGGAGATTGATGGTCATCACAATGTATATGATCACATATGGCGAACTGAAGTTCATTTACATAATTATTGTACTTTTCATTATTATTGTACTCCAAATCTTTGTCATCACAGCATTTTGTTATATCTAAATGAGCGGAATCCCTTCCATCTTCCTCATATGCATCACTAGATATGAAGAACTCAGTCTCATTATTGTGCAAGGGAACCTGATCACTCAAAACATCGTATTGGGAACAATTGTCATCGTAGACTTCTTCGTCATAGCTTGTGACAGAAATTTGTACTTCACTTATAAAGACCTTATTTTCACCAAGATCGTTTACAACAGCCTGGTCATCATTGGTTCTGTCACAGACATTTTTGGATTCAGTCTTGATACAAAGATCTTTATCTTTATTCTCACTTTCATTTTCTAATGCAAGTTTCAAAGTACTGTCCAAAGAATTATCTGTGTCACTCATTATATCTGTAGAGTAATGCTGATGTCTTTGTGGACTGAGGCTGGTTTTCGAATTGAGATCATTCTCATTTTGGAATTGGTTTGAAACTTCTTTGTCGATGATATGGGTACTATGAACAATATCTGATTCGGTGGGTAAAACTACTCGTTCTGCAAAATTCACGTCAGCATTTTTGGTATATTGAACTAGATTTATCTCTGTATCCACTTCATGGAAAGACTGTCTGTTTATATCGTTGCTTGGTTCTGAATTTTGGTAAACTTCAACTTTTTCTTTTCCATAATCGCGTTTTTCTTGACTGTCGCTCTTGAGTCTCTTCTCGTAGTTATCGAAGAAATCTTGTTTCATTTTACGCTTGATGATTTTGGAACTGAGAATTTCAGTATATTGTGGCTTCATAGGACGAGGGATAACTTGTGTTTTTGTAGTTTCTAGATAGCAAGCTTCATAACCACTAGAGAGAGACCAAACGTCTTCGAGGCTGCTGTTGCTCCTGCTGCTACTAAGCCTTGAAACTCCAGAAATTCCTGCAACCATACACCCACCCAAGCGAATCCCCACGACTGATCATTAAAATAGGATCTCATGTAAGCATATTATGTAGTTTGGACAAGACGCAGCAGGAGAGCTACTCGCACCCCTTTTCATCCGCAGTTCCAATCTTCATTCGCTATTTGATTTCTCTGCATTATAGTATTTCTTATAATCTAAGTTTACCAGTACATAACTCATCAGTCTTTCACTAGAATCACTCAATCTTGCTCTCATGAAATACGTTGGTCAGAAAAAACGCGAGTAACAGAAAAATCCACAACATCAAATGAAAAATGTAACATCCTGTCAAAGATGAGTCAACTAATGGAAATTTTCTAAATAGTGTATCTCTGAACTTAGCACAAGTTAGTAGGCATCACATCTCCCCCAATAACTTGGTAACAACATACTATGTGACGAAACAATACAGTAACATCAAGCTCTTCAGTTGAGCAGTTAACTTGAAAACAGAACATACCAGGGTTCGGTAAAAAGACACCCGAGTTCTACAGATAATGCAGTTGATCCAGACGACTTCAAATGAATCTCTCAAGTCTAAATTATGATAGCTCAACTTGTGCTAATAAACGAGTTGCATTTCTCAAATGATAATGTGGCAAAAAAGAAAATCAAGGTCTGCTCTGAATACGATAAACATAATAAAAAATTTATGAAAAATAAATCAACAGAAAAATGAAGTATATATATGTTAAGGAGGCTCGCGCAAATTTAAACAAAACGAAGAAATCGCTTAAATGTTACTTATATTAATAGATAAACTAATGAGGAATCATAATCCATCAAGAAAAGTAGGGGTTGGCGATGAAAATCTCGAGTAAACCTGTTTGGCAGAAAAAATCCTTACACACGTAATCTTATGGGATAAACACTTCAAAACCAGCTGGTGCGGCAACTAAACGACCAAAATGGACATTCATGGAATATTTTGACGCTATTTTGCACCATGAGTTAATTTAATACAATTTGATTAAGTAGCTTGTGCAGATTATAAGAGGTCTCTATGTAAATAATTGAATGCTAAAAATTGGAGTGCAGGATTAGAGGTGCGAGTGCCGTAAGATGAATGTGAGCAAAAAAAATCAAAGCAAACTTGGAAATATGAATGCATTTCAACACTTTGGGAGGAACATTCCGCATGCAATTCAGCAAAGCATCACATACTAAAGCAAAATTGAGTCTTTGGTATGATATGTTTGATATGGGAGCAGGTGAACTGAATAACAATTTATACAATTTACCTTTTCCGTTGACGTTCCTATTACGGTTCATCATCTCGGAGCGCCGTTGCTCATTAAGAAAATCAGCATTCGCTAAATGATATGAATTGAATGATAAAAACTTAGATCTCAGTGTTTCATTCATCGTCTTTCAGAACTGGTGAGTAGCTGCTGTAAATCATCAAGTTCATTGCCAACTATTCAGAGTATTAAGAAAGTAATTAAAGCAATTGAAATGAAACGTTAGAAGCACTGACGGTGAATTTGACAGTTCATCAGCCACATTAGTTGGATTAAGAATCATTTTTACATTGTTACTGTATATGATAGTATCCATGAAGTTGGACAGAATGAATTTCCATAAAACGATTAAAGACGAATTTATTCGTCGATAATAGGCTAGATTATCAAAGGAAGATTAGTGAAATTTGGCACGTATTTACTGCTAAGATGAAGAGCGAGATGTTTAGTTTTAGATTCTCACCTGACTAAAACCTAACATTAAATTGAGCATTGGAGTGTTCGGAATTAGAATCCTCCCGCAGTGTTCAATCCCACCACCGAGAATTTTTTAGCCTGTACTGCGTCACTTATTCATGCTCATGCAACGAGAATCATGCATTTTACCGATTTTTCGGCAATACATAAAATACCCACATGCAAGAAATATGGAACATAAAATGAAAAGAGGGGATAATAACTGTGAAGCTTACCGTCACTAAGGACAACTTCTGGTTGACTTGGAGCAGGCACTTGTTTAGTTGCTATCCGTAGTACTCTGGGTTCTGCTCGACAAGAATATGGAATAATAAATCATTAGAATCACCTTTAGTCACAGTTTGAAATAATTTGCCCGGAAATCTTACCGTCTCTACTTTCTTCTTCTGTTTCTGAAGTAACCGAAACTGGCGACTGAATAGGACTCTTGGCGCTGGATCCATGAGTAACGCGACTAATGTTGAAGGAAGAAAGAGCTTCAGATTCTGATTGCGATTCGTCATCTGAAATGGATTAGCAAAAATTATTGTTAGTCATTCAACATCGGCCACATTGATGAATACATGATAATTAGTATGATAATGACAATCTTTTTTATATCTCTCATCAGTACTTACATGGATCTCCTTTCACTTTGCGTTCGACTTCTTTTTTGTATTGATCTAATTCTTGATCCGTAATAGTATCGAACGGGTTTTTCGCATATGGTGTTTTGTATACCATTGCGTTGTGTTGAAAGCCTCTTTGGATAATTCCTTTACTAGCTGCTCCGACAAGTACAACTTGTTCTCCAGTACCACTGATGGTAGCATCCTTGTAAGATGAAAATTCATTATATTAGAGATTTGATAAAACCGAGTCTATATGAGCAATGTCAATTTCTAAGCAATCTCTTGATCTTAATTTTTACTGAACATGAACTCGTAGATGCCAAATTGAGTCAATAGGAACATGAATAGAAACGAGTAGGTGAATTAGTTTAGATTGGAAAAAATTTTGTCAAGAAGAGAATTCAATTTTCTCCTCGCGGTAAGACATAGAATTGGCTTCATGTTCGATTGTGATGATCCGATCCAAGTTTATAAAGCAAGTACCTGCATCTTTTTAGCCTCTTCCCACGTCACGCCTTCAAGGATGTGTGATTGTGGGCCAGCAGAAATCTTGTCAGCTCTCCTATAATCTTTGATCTACAAAAACAGCATGAAATTAGTCACTTCATTTTTCTGTAGAAAGGTAGCAAGATAAGAGATGATATACAGACCTGTTGTTGCAGCTGCTTAAATTCCTTAGGGTTCGTATTTTTCGGTACAAATTGCAATGCACCATCAATCTTGACTGGTGTACTGCTATGCGTCGGCGAGCCATCGGACACCCACTGCGCACAAAACCAGATTACTTGATCATTGGTTCGTTTTCGAGACAAATGTACGATGTTAATTGATTCGGATGAAAGTCGTAGATTTGAATGATTCAAATGGAGAAATCAAAGTGTTACTGTTTGTTTTTCACAAACTGTGTGCCTGCTAGTCTCAAACAAAGCTTATGGAGTGGTTCCATTGCACGAAGAAACCAATGTATGCATAATCGTGAGTCTCACGATGACTCGAAACTTCTGAGTCATTCAATTATGCGTGTGAATTCATCTGGTTTTGTGAATGCAGTGGATGTTTCATGCCGAGGCCACCGAAAGCTTTGCAGATGACCAACAGGCACACATTATGTTGAAGAATTTTTCTTGCAATAATGACCATGTTTGTATGGTGATCGATGTATGTAATTAATTAGAAAAGTTGCAAAAAGATTTTGACGATCTACTATTGATCTTTATTTCAACATTTAAAGCTACAATAGCTATATGATTTCACGCTCCATTTCCAGAAACAATATATGAGTATCAACAGCGTTACACTGAGGAACTAGAATATACGGATCTAACCGCTCCAATTTTTCACAGTTTTTATATAAATTGCACAACAATCAGAATGTATAGGACTCACTCAACGGGTAAAGCATAAATATTCAGTTGTAAAGATCATTGATAATTGTAAATACTTAGAAATGGAATGCATCTCTTGGAATGCTCATCATTAGTCATCCACTATACTCATAGCTAGTGTAAAGAGCATCAAGGCAGTGAACAATGATTAGTTGATTATTAGTACGATATTCTTTGATTTCGTGTTAATGTATATAATCCTTAAAAATTGATAGAATCTGTTATTTAAAATTCATTCGTAAAAACTATTTTATAAGCGACGGTAATAAAAAATGGCTAACGACTCTTAAAGCGTCACAATGATTGGATTCTTTTCATTAACTACATCTACGCGACGAAGTACGGAAGAGAGTGGTAGGAAGAATTAATCTGTCTTATCTTCAAAAGTTATGACTTCTACCTTCGTAATCTTCTTTGGGTCTGGTGTGCCAGTCTCCAGAATTTCAACTTTCTGGTAAACATTTGGTGAGTTCAGCCAACGCGTTCGGTCAGTTCCTTTGCGTCCACCTTTCCATAAACTTAAAAACAGGAATAAAGTATATTAAACATTTTAATTTACTTATAAGTATCTTTCAGAGAATCGGCCCTTTCCAACGAATATTTTAGGAGTAAAAGTGGGAGTTCATGAGTTGGGGGCAACCAAAATTGTTTTGCCATGATGCAATATCAGTATGTTCAGTACAATAGGGCCCTACTGATGGAACCGATTGATTCAACTTTGCTCACAGAGACAATCAAAGTATAAGAAGAATGCTTCTCTAGTGGGACACGTCGCACGAGTGGAGCTTGATTCTCGACGTAACAGTTGAACTCGTCCGCGGTAAAACTGACATTCGAGGAAAAATAGTACTGTATGTCTCAAATTTAGTAATTTCGAAGGGAAATAACATCGTAATCTTACCACTTATTGAGTGGAAAAATGGAATGTATTTCCTATACAATGGAATCGAGACGAAACAGGTATGCATGATGTAACGCATGAATTGAAGAACATAACTACCAAAAAAATGAAAAGCAGCCGTCGAAAGCTTTTCAAAGTGAAAGATTTATACTTGAGAATAAATCAGAAACTCACCCTTGTTTATACAACTCTTCTTCTTCAAGAAGATAGCCAAGCGAAGACACGGCAGGAGGTACTTCAACGTCGTTACGTGGCCTTGGAGGTTCACTCTTGACAAGAGGATTCCTGTAGATGTAGCCTGTGCGGAATCCCTGGAAAAGAGAGAACCAACATAGAATGAAATAGTTGAAAATATCGTTTACTCCAGGACCAATCTTGGCTCGAAGAACTGTTTACATCATAACTCTGGTAATGAATGAAATGGAATCAATTCGGAATCAACTTGCATAACAAACAATCGTCATGATTCATATATCGCACTGAGCATGAATGAGTTTCACTCGATGAAAGCAGTGTTCAAAGAGCTAACTAGAATTCAGACCTCAAAATTCCATTTTAAGAAAAAATTTTGTTTCGAGAGTAAGATTTCGTCATAGGCTGGGGTCAAGTTGCAAAAATTAGAATATATTCTGGTATGAAATGAATAACAGGGAAGTAAAAAAAGATATCAGTCATAATACTGAGATATAGGGGTTGAAAGCAACTGAACGTGTACTCAACTTACAGCATTATCGAGCATGCGCATAAGTGCTTCGAATTCAGTGCCTCCAATGCGCCAGCGTTTCTCGAGCTTCTCGGCAAGTGCAGGAGGCTCGGTGACGACGCTGCTTGGCTGAGGTACAGGCGGCTTCCGCGATGCTTCGAATATCGCTTTGCGCGCCTCGTCTGAAACAAGGCTGAGGTTGTCCACACCGAGAGGCATAAGCTTGAGCTGCGTCTCGCAAGCCAGCACCGTGTTGTAAACATTGAAGAAAGCCTCCTCGACTGTCTCACCACAGCAAAGTGCACCTCTGTTTGTGAGCAGCATGACTTTGTTGATGGGGCCGAAGTTTCTTGACAGTTTTTCACGTTCTTCAGGATCCAGGTTACCACCGCCTACGTACTGGTGATTGCTAACCTCGCCTATTACAACGCTTTCCTGGCCGATTGGCAGCAAACCACATTTTGTCGACGATATCTGATAAAATAGAATGTTGATTAGTATGTTGATGACGATGGTTTTTGGGATTGTGATTTGATGAGATCATAGATCGTGCTCATAAAATGTGTTCAAGATTTTAATTCATTTATAAATTATACCAGTGATTTCCATCATAATTTAATAAAGATGATTCAAAGTTTTGAACAAGAAAAACGTTTAAAATAATTCAGTTCATCACGATAGACTCTTTTCCAGACAAGAGCAACAACAGTTCCAAATAGTTCGGTAAGGGAAATTCAAAGATGCCGAGCATGAGATATAGGTGGGATCAATTCTGCACCCAAAAGATGGCATTTAGAATACTACCGAAAACTACCATGCCAAATGATGGATGAAGCACGGGATCAAAATTTTCCAGTCCAAATGATAGATCTCAAAAAAAAACTCACAGTGGTATCATGAATCAAACCCAAGTGAAGTTTGAAAGTCGTGCGAGAGCTATTAATGTTAGTTGATAGAATTTTTTATACTACCCTTGCTTAAATAAGAAAATCAATTGATAATCATATTGCACCATTATAATTCTCAGCGCTGACCAAGGGATCAGAAAAAGTGGCTCGAACTTTGAAATGAAGATTTTGCAACTCCAAATAGCTTGGACCACACTATTCCAAGTTTTTCATTGTGGCTCCACCCGACAATTTCAAAGCTTAATTTTTTTTGACACATAAATATCAAGAAATAAGCCAGGAAATATTGTATGAATGAGCTGAGATGAATGTTTCTAGTGCGAGAGAAGTTGAACAACGATAGATTCAGACTATCTCAAAATACGTTCACGCATGAATGGGTGTGACACTCACGGCAGTGACCGAGGGCGTTGCAATGTGAACGATGCACTTGATATCAGGTCTGGCAGCGTGTATGGTCGAGTGAAGCTGGTAACTGGCGATGTGAACACCAAAGTTGGTCGTGCCCTGTTCGACTACTCCGCCCTGCATATCGACCTTGACAAGACTGGAAGCTGTGACCTCGTGATACAGCAAACCGTATGGATTGACAAGAAAGTGCTCCTGATCCTGGTTGAGACGTGCTGTGATCATTCCACCAACGCCTTGCGTCCATCCATATAAATCTAATAGCCGGAATACAGCTGCAAGCTTACAGCGAAGAAGCTTTTCACCTTTTGCGTAGCCCATGCTCTCAACTCCTCGTATGTCGTTTATCGGCACGACGCAATTCGAGTCTGTTGAAGATGAAAAAAATTAATAGATACAAAAGGTTGAGTAATTGTGATCTCTATCAGTCTTTGAAAATATAAAAATAGATGAAATTTTAAAGGAGTTCACTCACTCTTGAACACATTGGCATTAAATCGAGCTCCCTGGTGACCCATCATTTCAGAAATTTGTTGCAGCAGTCCGGATGTACCAGAGCCGTCTTTCATTTGGGTTTCTATAATTCGTTCGAGTTCCTCTCTGAAGAGGCGTGAATTCATCATTAACTCTACTCGCTTTCTTCGTTCCATTTCTCTCATGTCCTGCAAAAAATAAAATTTACACAATGAGAACCTGCATCATCATCTTTTCATTCATTTCAGTCCATTCGTTGACGTTGTATCTGTAAATATTACATTGGAAAGACTATGAGTGAAACCGAAACTGTTCGTGTCATACACTAAAATACAATTTTACATATTTTTCCTTCAAACCGTAACTTTATGATCCATGGATATTGTCATGGCTAGGATTTGGAGTAAGAATAAGATAGATTTGTACGAGTCAAATGAAGAGAACTTTTACAATCTTTATCAAAACCAATAATGTCAATACTCAATACTCAATAGTTAGAAACATGTTTGATTTCTTAAATTCTGAGTTGAGATTCTGGATACAGACTCAAGAGATGGAAACAACTCATGACAAGAGAGTTACGGCAATATATGCACGTGCAAAAAATCTACCTAGAAAGTCAAATGTCGTCACAACATCGTGTCTGGAGTGGAAACTTACGGAAGAAAGTCATCTCTCTTATCTAAAATCCCGAACAATGTCATCTAAATTGCCGGTCTACGTTAAGATTAGATATGTACAGTCTGGCGTTGGACTAAACAAATTTGTTCGTGTTTTACAGAACCTAACGTTTCAAGAAAAAAATTTCACTTACACTTAGAAAAAATTTTCTCGAGATTTCTTCTTTGAAATAGAAAATTTTAAGGTGGGAGTATCACGAGACGATAATGAAATGGCAAACTTACGGCATCGATATCCGCGGGCCTCATTTTGCTCTTTTCCTCTTCGGTGAGACCATCGATGGCGCCATTGGTTTGAGGAATTTCCTCTTGTTGTAGCTGACTCGTATCAGCCATTTTGTAGGTTTCGTCTTCTAAATTGGTCTGAAACATTCAAGAATAAAAAAAAACTTATTAGATTTCTTTGTGAAAAATTGAAATTGAAATAATATATCAAGGCTTCTGGAGGGTGAGCATTCCATCGCAGATATTCTCAAACTTGATCGGATAAATTGAGAGGGAGATTGTAATCACGATAAAATTAAGGACTCTCAAGTTATTGGTGATGGCTGAGAAGATAGATGCTGGAATACTGTTTCATATAAGTACGAGCAGTTTGAGGGAATAAAACTCATTATTCTTCGTCTGTTATCACTAGACATTTGCCAGTATATTTGTGGCCAGTAAATTTTCTCGTGTAATTCGTTTTTCTTTTGAATGCGTACAAATTACTCAATGTCCATGATCATCATCTTTCACAAAATGCATGAACATAGTTTTATGACTGGCGCAGACAATTCTCAAGATTTGATGACTGATAGAATCCTGAGATATGTCTGGTTGAAATTGTTTTTGAAAAGAGAAACGTACAGGTCTAGTCCAATGTAGAACTGGGAATCTAAAATTTCATGAAAAAAAAAAAAAACCGTCGTATGATTTCTAAAATTGATTCATTCCAGTCACCATATTACAATTTGTCAAACTTATTTATTCAACTACGAATGCGTCAGTACCATTCCTCTATTGTGAACAAAAATCAATTACACACTTAGTTTGACGCAGAAAAAAAAACAAATCAATCGAAGGTCACTTTTAACAAGACAACTCCACATTTTTTTTTACCGTAGTTAAAATTGTGAAGAAGACGTAGAGTCTGAGGAAAACACAATTCTCTCGTCCAAAACTATTTTCAGAAGAATTCTGAACCAACGGTATCGAGACTATCGGAAGAGTGAGAGAATTCTATCCTTAGAACATGAGAAATAAGAGCATCGCCGTTTGGAACGAGAAACATATAATTTTCTCTCGCAGTAAGATTGAGAATTTTGGCTCAGTCTACCTCCATCAATTCAACGAACTTTATATGCCAAACTCACCAAATCAATTCTGCTGGACATGGACTTCATTAATGCCTTGTTGATCACATTTGCAAAGAAGGTCAAGTGTAGCATAGCCATTTTGCTCACGTTTTATTTACCAATAAAAAAAAATACGAAACAAAAAATTCAAAAACTTTTTCCAATTTTAATTTCAACTACATAACCATGTATTGTGTGCACGAATGGCCAAAAAGTAAACGATTCAAAATCGAATTACATCGAGTATTATAACCCAGAGTAAATTACTATACCAAAATGCAACGTGGTATTGCATTTGGACCCAGTCTCTGTATTTGAAAATCAAAGAGAAGAGGAAACAACACAATTAAGGCTTGAATTTCAAAGATAATCCCGTGATGTCGTCCTCATCAAAAGCCGCTCCCTGATGCTCATCACATGTGCTGCTTCTCATCGCATAAAAAAAAAACTCGTTGCAAACATTTACGCGAATGGAACACGACGTCGACATAAAATTGGCTTTACAGCAATCGGTTAGCCGGTAACACCTGGTACCCATTACAGAATATTTTTCTTTCACTCTTTCAAAACCATTGCCTTGCAGTTCTTTTTCTTTTTCTTTCTCAATTATCGCCTTTGGCTTCTCACAGAAACACTTGCAGTCAACTATTACATAAAAATTTTCTCAGTCTCAAAACTCGCTAATTCTACTTCCTTATTATTCAAGATTTTGAATAGGTGAAACGCGCCGGTCCACGTCTTTTCGCAAACTGTTCCGAGCTCACTCTAGTTTTGGCTCATATATAAGAGTTTCATCTGGTTTCTACTCTTCTTCTCTTATCCGGATTTGCAAGCACACTATGTCCAATTTTACCAGTCTCAAAATTATTTGTACTCCCCGGGCACTTCGCATACGAAATATACCATAAGCGGCTGAATCTAGTTCATCTTTAAAACAAGAGACACTATTTTATATTATACTATACACACACTGGCGAAATTTAACCGCGTATTCAACATAATCGAGTCGCACCGAGCACCGGGAGAACGTCAAGACTAATACTGGGTCATTGGAACGTTAGAGAGCTTTACCGAGCTTCACATTTAGAGCCTCTTCTTTTGCGACAGTTATAATTCGATTCAGAACCGATTGGCTCTGGAAAAAGCTCAACGTCGACGACGACGACCTTAGTGTCTCAGTATTAGTATTTTATTAGCATAGAATACGTGTGTGTGTGTGTGTGTGTGTGTGTGTGTGTGTGTGTGTGTGTGTGTGTGAGCTTGCGGCTTTTAGAAGATCGTTTCTTTTCATGACGTCAGACCATCAAGTCATATAGACTGTAAGCAAACTGTTGCTGTTTCTATTCTACCTCAACGACGGTATCGAAAGTCTGATAGAATTGTATACTCCTAGACTTGGTATATATAATGCTAATCAGATTCAAGATAACTCACGCGACGAATGGGAGGAGAAGGTGAGAACAGGAGACTGAAAGAGTAAAGATAAGAAAAGAGCATTGGAAAGGATTCGCGTGCCGTGGGTTGCAATTGAATAATATGGTGAAGAAGATGATGATGCTGTTTGGACCGCGAGGCAAATCTGACTTTCTAATTAGCGATCTGCCACCTTTCGATTTTCACGCTCAAACATAGGCAGAGCCGTAAATCGCACTTCACGATGAGTATATAGTGAGACGTTAATTTAAATTGATACGATAAGAAAAGAGAGAAAAGGAAAGAAATAGAGGTGATCCAATTAAGCAGCGGTCGTTTTTTTTTACTTTTTAGCGTGTGTGTTCCTTGAATTAACACGAATAAAATACCTTCTTAGTACTTGATACTGATTTAGAGTTATTTCTGTTTTTTGTAATGGATCTATCTCGTTTTGAGGTACGGTATCTATTTGGTTGATTTCCCTGCGATTTTGTGAGTACTGAGATAAAAGTATTGGTTTTGACGACGAAAATTTTTCTGTCGTAGATCTGCATAGATTGAATGGGTTATCAGAAAATCTCGGTCCATCAGGCAATTTTTTTGTTCGTTGGGTTTGTAGGAACGACAGGGTGTCTATCATTTGCAAGGCGAAGAAGGACTTTCTAAGGACTTTTAAAGGACCAGAACCGGACAATGTAAGGACTTGGTTTTGGGAGCTACATGCTCATCGAGTACCCAAATACCATTCTTGAATCAACTATTAACTATCATTTATGTAATTACTAAATTTGTAAGTGTCCTCACAATAGTTGAAAGTTGAAAGATCCTGAGATTTCATCCTCAGAGTATCTTTTTGCTGTGACGATGAATTTTTTAACACAACAATTACTGTCCAAGTTATACCAAGATTTTTTTATACCTCTGTCAATGCTCACGATGGGATCGGGTACAGATCGCTATGCAACTAGCGACTCTTCTTCGAAATTTTTACCAAAAAACTCACTGTATTCTAAACTTGAAAAGTTCTTTTGGGCCACTGCATTGCTACGAGAAAAGATTTTGCTTATATAATTGCTGAGCTAACGCGTGCGATCTATTTTTTTATATTTACAATCGAACTCACAAGCAAATCGAGTAAGATGTATGAAAACGCTCATTCTGCGTATTGAATTCTTTCAATTCCTCCTGAACCCCCCCCCCCCGCAAGATCTTTCTCGAAATCTCCACCAAGATGTTCGGGACCAATTTTTAAATTTCTACACTCATTCAGAAAAATCTCTAGTAGTATATGGAAAATCCACGAGCGTGCTGGCACTGATGACATCTTTTTTTTCTTATTTCTCAACTACTTTGAGAAGTTATTCTGCAAGACATTATATTGCTTGCCTCCGAATTCCAAATTAGTAAGGACTTAGCCATGCAAATAAGGACTTTCTAAGGACATAAGGACTTTTCAAATCAAATAAGGACATTCTAAGGACTAGAAGGACTGGAAGGACCGGTAGACACCCTGAACGATTTACATGTATGCGGCAATAAGGCATCACTGTTGGTAAATAAAAAATTTTTTAAAAATGTAAAAAAGATTTTGACCATCAGGAATATTTCGTCAACTCTCTGACCAATCTTCATCACAAACTTTGAGGGTTTGTTTTACATTAATCAGTAATGGCCCCATTCCAGAGAAGATTCAGTTTGAATTGACGTATACATAGAATAATAATAAATGATGATTTTCATGATTTTAAATGTTTGAATCGTCAATAGGAAACGAGAAAGCATTCTGCAAATGTCTTTTTGCAGTGTATTTTCAAGATTACCCTGAATGTGCAGGTGGATGAAAAAATTCAATTTTCATTACTCTAACCTAAAAATGCCGGGTTTAAATAGGATTTTAGGGTTCTCGTAATGAAAAAATATATCCGCACCTCGCTTGCAAACCCATTTTGGGCACTGGAAGACATGTCTGCCTCGCTTCGCTCGACAGACAAACTGTCCTAGCGCCCAAAATGGACTAACGCGCTCAGTACGGAAATATACTATTTTCAGTGATTTAGGATTTTTGTTAATGGCACGTGGCATAGACTTTATATTACATAACTCGATTTGAGTATGGATTACATTTTTGGACTCGACACCTTTGTCCATTTTTTTCAAAGTCGCCTCAATCGCCCGCATGACGTAAATCAACCTTTACCGACGGCTCTAAAACAGAGGTCAACCAAACCATTGCTCTTGGATCTTCTTCCGTTTCCTGTCGCTTCACCGGTCAAGAGACTATCAAGTGGGCGGGTAAAGCTATTCAATGGATGAATCATATATGGTTGTAGGGACAAAATGATGCAGATGAACGCATCAAGATAACAGAATCATCAATTTACCGTCAACGTTTCTGAAAAGCAATGATATCTTAAATCTTAATTGTATGAGACATTCATTGTTTGGCGTACAAAGACCGTTGATCAATGGTATCAAAAACTCTTTCAGACTCCATCATAAAAATATTCACTGATTAAAAAGAAGTTTCTGAATCCTCAAAAGGAAAAAAAATCCTGCGGAGGTAGAACTAATGAGGAATTGAAACTTGACCAGGAAATCGAATCAGCTTATGAAGACCGAAACCTTTCCAAAAAAACGAGTAGATGTATTATTTTTAATCAATTCACTTTTCTGCAGGAGGCTCCGATCAGGCGCAATGCACGAAGAATCTCATGTAATTCAAGTGAGCCACATCCCACATCATAGACCGGTCATCTGAGGGATTATACTGACAATTCACACAATTTTAGATACTTGTGAATGTTCTGGGAATAATAATCTTGCTCCAGAGTGTCTTATTTACATCATTGAAAAACACCTGTACACTTGAACCGTCTATACGCGCGACTTTGCTCAAACCTGATCAACATCTCAAGAGGTGTCAAATACAGTAAAATCTGCCTAATTTTGGCACCTCCGGTTCCAGTACGACAGTAATAGACAGGTGTCCCGGACTATAGAGAACCTAATTCAAGAATATGGAAAGTACAACTTTTGAGGAAACACATCTAAGATGATGTGTTTCCTCTTGAATCATACAACTTTGGAATGAGTAAAACATCGATGAGGAATTCCGAGCTCTCAAAATGCGGAATGCCAAAATCCAAAATCATTCAAATTCAGGAATCCAATATTCGGAATGATGGTGATTCGGAAACCCAAAATTGGGAATGGTGTCGGACCGTAGGTCTGCAAACTCAAGACTTTGAATTCCAGCATCTCAAAGATATGGGGGGGGGGGCTGACAAGGGGTCAAAAATTCACTCCCTCGATCTAAACATCCAATATTTCAGCACACAAGGTCAGTATGAGGGACTTGATAGCTGTGAATGATTAGAAATCAGCCGATGTAGATTCAAGATTATTCAACAACACAGATATCGAGACCATATCTTTGTTTAGCTCATTTTAAGTTTTTGTTAAGGGAGTAACCTCGGTAGAAGATCCACCGATCAGATTTTGATCAAACTTGGCAGAGAGATGTATTTGCGTGTCAATTGGACACAGTCAAAATTTCACGAGCATTGGTTACCCGTGAGTTAAACCATCAGCATAAACATTTTTAGAGGTTATACACGCTGTCTTATGGGGCATCGCGATGATTATTAGACTATAAAAGACTGACCGATCAGTTTTTGTTCAAGTCCTGCTCACTTATAGATCTTAATACAAAGAACGTGCTCGAACTTTTTTTCAAGCTCTGGTTAGCTTGGAAAAAAGTTCTGATTAATTTTCAGCGTGAAGTCACGAATAAGTCACAATTAAGACAAATTCGCCCATAATCAGGGATTGATATTTCATGATTCGTGAGTCGGATGCTTGTGTAAGTTTATGTGAGGGTGTATTGAGATCTGATTAACACATAAGATACACATGTAGGCAAATTTGTGAAAGTTGAAAAAAGTCGATCAATTTGACTCACGCGGTACCGAGGTTACTCCCTTAAATATTGAAATAGGTAGTCAATTATCTCCTTGATTCGTCAAACTGACGCAAAACTCAGAAGAATGAAGATCTGTGCTTGTTTTCAATTTGAAAACGTCTCTTTTCAGCAGTCAATGCATACCTGCCTCATTTTGACAACTAGATTAGAGTGAGTGTCCCCAATTCATAGGTTCATTCAACATGTGACAACATATGCTTGAGATCTCGGAAATCGCCCTTATTAGGCAGGTGCCCAAATTGTAGAGGTTCCCGAATCATACAGAAAAAATACCGTTCGAGCTTACGAAGTGAAATTTGGTTCCGCGCGAAGGCGCCCATTATCAGGAAGTGCCCAAATTTCAGAGGAGCCCATAGAGACGGGTTTACTTTAGTACGGTGACTAGCCATTTCCAAGAACATCAAAAAATATTCAGATAGGTCTCAAAACAAGATGTAAAAGCATGAAATATTGATCTAGATGCATGAGATTCCACACATATTGTCAGTGAGTCTTGCAGGACTCTCCAGGCGCTTAATATGAGTTAAATTTGAAACTTTTCAAAATTTTAGATAGAAATGATCAAAAAAATCTTTCATCTTCAACATTTTTGGAATCTCTGTCCTGCCGACGCAGTCAGAAAGATCAAAACTTTTTAGCTAAAAAGTTAAATGGCTTCAGCGTAATACTGATGAGATAAAAATTTCGGCCTTTCCCACTGTGCGACGATCGTATATGAAAGGTCCACCAGGCGCTAATAGGTTGAATACAAAATTTTCCAAAAGTTCAGATAGAAAGGATCAAAAATTCTCCCAACAATAAGATTTTTGGAAGCCCTGTCCTGATGCCGTATATGTAAAAGACCCACTACGGAGAGCAAACATATCCAAGATGCGTATATTCATGAATAAAACTTCAGTGAAAACCGCACTATACATACTTAGCTTCGGATTATCATTTTTCTCAATGCTGAGAGGGCTTGTAATTGAATATCATCTATCGCAAAGCCGCGATCTTGCGCAAACAAAAAGAAGATATTAGACGATCATAGAAGGTGTTCTCTTCTGAACGTATCTCTCTCTATTCTTTGTATCACAATAATTGTATATACCGGGGTCGTCATCCGTCGCGTTGTCATAATATGTGCCATATTCGTCAGATAATTGCAAAGTACACATACGGGTATCATACACATACATATTATACATATAGCCTCACTTTACGCGACGCTCCAATGTCTGATGTATGACGTGTAAACAACGGGAAAAATTTGCCAGTGGTGTCTGTCTGAGCTGTATAATAAGCTCACGTAACGGGCACACACGACCATTTTTCGCGCGCGAATGTATGCGGACATCACATATATGTATACATATATAGATATAACGCGAAAGTATTAGACGTGCCGCGCACCACGAGTGTATAATACTACCACGAGCTTTTTAACATTGGCGTGATGAGTGAGTCGAGTCAGAGGCTTCCTATACGTAGGCGTGGCAGCATCATGGCTAGTACTCTTATAGTTTATTATTAGAAACCAGACTGATTATTTCCCCCGTGGTTCAGCATCTATCGCGATGCGATAAATACACCATTTCAAGCACGAAGTACAAATTAGGGCCCATACAGTCTCTCATCCTTTAATAGACTCAGTAGGTAGACATGGCTGGTTTTCTCTTTCGACGAGTTCCACGTGACCGGTGCAACATTTAAAGCGATGTTTAGAATAGGTATACCTCGAAATGTATGTGACGTGTAGATAGAAGAACCTGTTTTGCTAGATCTGGAAGTGAGTTGCTATGTGATGTCAGCGCTATAGAGACAAACCGATCAAACTCGTTATTGGCGTAATGCTGATGAGGGCTTCGTCCGATTTCGTGCCTTGTCTGGCAATAGATCGGCATAAATTATCTTTAACACCCGCGCTAAGATGTATATCATCGGAATGACTCGTTTTGCATCGATGAAGTATAGAAGAGAATGGTTGGCTATTGATTTAAGATGAAACTCGATTGCCATGGTCGTTCACATCTTCTGAATGAATTGAGCAATTTCTTTGATTTTTACTGATGACTCTTTCATTTTTTCTGATATTTTCGTAACAACTGATTATGAGCGAAGACCATATTTTCATAGGTCTTAAAGGCCTAAAGATGGTAGACTTTCTTCATGTGTAATCTGGTTTCTTTTCGTTTCTATGATTCTCAGATAGACAATTTGTGTGGGGCCTACTAATCAATAATGCAAAAAAATTCACTTTGTTTCACATATTCTCCAACACATTAGCAACAGTTTCTGTTCGAAACTCTGGTAGCGCAAGTACACTTTCAGCTAGAAACTTCAGTTATGATAGACTTTCTTGTCAATATTTCTATGGCATCATTTTTGAGTACCCTCTTTCTACAACATATGATTGTATAGGGCAAAGTCAACAAGAATTTAGTTGCAGTCTTCTTGCACCCCTCCAGAATGTTGAAAACGTCCTCAAATAACTGTCCAAATATGATAATACACCTGCGAATAAGAGTCCAAAGTATCAGGAATAGGGACTCAAGAAGGATATATCGAGTGGAATTCTAGGTTATATTGAATCAAATTACTCAAGATCATGAAATTATCTGTTTGAATTTTTCAGCACTTGGAAATAAGTTTTCGCTGAGATGATCATGAGGTTTTTTTATACTTCAAGAAGTGTGATGAGACACAATGATTAGCCAAGACTCGCAAAGTTCAAGGAAAGAGCAAGGCATTTTTGCCAATGGATACTCATAGAAAATCATCTATACCATTACAAGTGAGTTTCATGGTATTGATGGAAAATGAGATGTCAACCATATCAGAACCATGATCCATGTGCATCACAAATCCACTCTCAGTAGTCAGGAGACAGTATCCGCAAGCTTTCACAAACTGTTCGACAGACAGCCAGATAAGTCAAAGATAATATAGTAACTCACCATTTACGCACACATGAAATAAGATGTAATAACATACAAATGATCGACATTCAGTGATATGCAGCAAGTGTATGAAAAATTTCACAAATTTTGTAAATTACAGACTAATTTGTACATTAGAATAACTTTTATAGTAATGCGTCTTTGTATTCAACAAATTACTACAGATCATCACAAGGATCTCTGTCATTGGCAAACTTAGCACTTTCATTCGACAAATGTGAATATTTTCATTAATTAGGTATCAAATTATGAATCCATACCTGAGTAATCTGGATTTGAAAATCAGGATACAGATCTACAAAATGGTAAGAACCATGAGATGTTGATTTTCATGCTTCAAACTTATTGACTTTGAACTAAAAACAAGATAATCAAGTGAATGAGCACTATAGAAGATGTTTACTTCATTAGTAGCTGCAAGATGAAATGAGGAAATAAAATGTTTCAAGTCTGGACACTATCCAAGATTAGCTCTTATGTCATTATTTTACTCCCAGATAATAGGGTCATCTACTTAACATAAAAAAAAAAATCACATCATCTCTCTTGAATGTCTCGTAAATGAACCTTGAAAATTATCGATTGCGAAAGGCTCTTTCATTCTCGCTCAGTGTACAATCATTTCATCCTCAGACACGAATCTGCTTTGATCACTTCCCAGAACGATCGAAGAGAGTAACCAATTCGCGATTACTGTAATACATCCTGCACAAATGAAGAGGGAGATGCTGGAGAGAGAGAAAAATCTCGGCAAGAAATTCGGAAGTATCCAGAGGAGACGGACGAAAGACTCATGATGGCAGATGCAACAACCGCATCATCACAAAGTGCAACGAAAGGATGAGACCTCGAATGGTCTGATGATGACTGCATGGGACGAAAAAATATATAGTGGAGTAGTACGATGAGTAAGGAGAGGAGCCCAAAACGGGGGGCATATATATATATATATCTCGGTGTATAAGAGGGTATGCTCGCGTGGCATCGGGTTAGCGACCCCGCGTATTAGGTGCGTATACGATGTGGCTTCGTTTCAATGCCGGGTCTCTTTGCTGATGCTCCGTTGCACCGTTTCCATTATCGTCCGTACCTTTCGCTCTTTTATATATATATATGTATGTGGGCCCCGTGTATTATACCATACCATCACCACAGAACGCGGCCTCTTCGTTTTTCTGTTATTTATTCGCACTCGCTGATTCTCGGGTTACGCCAGAGCAGCAAAAGGAGCTTTTCATTATAATACGAGATTCCCGGTTTGAGATTCGCAAGAATTCTTTTTTCTTTTTTTCAACATGCCGATGGGATTCTCACTACTATACTTCCTCTTGAATCGAATAGAAATTAACACCGACAAATAATAGCTACAAGCCCACGTCGAGTAGTATTATTATATAACTGTCCATAATAAAACTTAGATGCGTATTCTTTTACATGAGCATACTTTGCTTATAATATTATGGATAAAGACTGAGAATTTCTCTTTGAATTCTATTCATTTTATTTGGAAAGAACGTTCAGTTGGTTGCTGCTACGCGAAAATTTTAAGGACTAAATGTACATGGTTGTGAATTTGTTAATAACGAACGTTTTTTGATGATGACATGAATGATTTTGATCATGAGATTGAGAAGAGAATTTTCTTTTTTTTTTTCTTTCTTCTCATTAACAGATTTCTCGTCAAGCAGATACTAGGTGGTAGCTTAGCTAATGTTGAAGACCAATCACTCGCATGGCCTTCTTAGTCATCACAAACATGAGGTCATTTGTTTCTTGGAGCATCATTGATATGCATGAGAGGAAAGAAGTATGAAGAAGATACATTTGATTTGAATAGCAGTCTTCGTCGATATTGGATGATTTCTTTAAATAATTTACAAACAGAAATCCGAGAACCTTCTCTGCAGTTTTAGCACTGACGTTAATGCATTATCATCTCACAATGCAATGTTGTCCGTTAGAAAAAGTACTGTTTCTATTAATGAGCTATAAAATTGTAAATCTAGTTACTTTAAAATATTTTCCAATTTTCATCGGAATGTAAGAGGAACGGTAAGAGAACTTTGAACTTTAGACTCTCTAATCGTAGGAATCATAGACTATGTGCAGTGCTCAGTTCTGTACAGTAAGCATTCGTTTCCACATTATTGTCAAGATTGGTACTATACTCATATTTTATCAGTGAATCTTTAACGAGAAGTGCTTCTCGTTTGGGAGAGTTTCGAAGCAACTCATTCACAAATGCTCATTTAGTAGAGTGTTCTACATGCATAGTTATAGGTTAAGAAACGTAAGTATATGCGAAGAACCAATGATCGCTGTATGTTGAAATAGCAAAGAAAGAAACTTCTACTGAAAAACTTCAAGTGAGCAAAACTAAAAAATACAAGGTCGACGTTCAACAAAAAAACTTTTCAACACAAAAACTCATGCTGTAAAGGTTATTATAGCACACCTGATGACACATAAATATTTTCAAGCTTCATAACTCTTCTAATATCAATGAGTACTAAATTTACATTAATTTAAATGGGACACAGCGGCCGTAATGATCCTTCAAAAAGTAGAGAATCGTTGACGGCGTTCAGCTGAGAAGATGAGAAGCCGAGTGAGAAGCATTTCCGATGTATTGACACTCGCAAGATATCTTCTGGATAATTTACAACTAGCCACTGATTATACTATAATCTCACATTCCATATCATAATGGTCACTCTGTTATGAAAGGTAAAGTGATGAGCTTAGTAACTACATCTGAGCAAGGATTATTAGAATTAGGTGAGGAAACAGAGAAGAAGAGGACTTGAACGCTATGCTACCTGTTGGTGATGTCAATATTGCAAGGACGCTATATTGGGATTAACTTGACTACCAGATGTCTCATACGGGGGACTTATAGATAGACGCGATGTACGCTACGGATGAGACGAGATATACACGTGACCCAAAAAAATATCGGCCTCCGGAAAATTTCTTTTATGTTGGGTTTTTTTTTAATACTGACGATGTCACTGGAGGTTTTGGGTGTGGGAGATTCCAAAAATCCGGTTTTGAGGGCCCGAAAATCCACGGGTCGAAATTAACATCATCCATTTCCGAAAATACGCAAAATTTGCGAGGACAAGTTGGGTTCGGTCGGAAAGCCGTAAATTTCACGAAGAAATGGATACTTGCAACTGCCATTCGATGCAAAGCAGACATTTGATTTGATATTGAAAATTGCAAGATTCAACGAGAAAACTAGCTGCGTGAACGTCGCCGCGTCAGTCGTGCCAACCCTACTCGACTTTGCAAAAATTCTGAACTCGAGTCGATTCGTAAACAAGCATCTGCTAGTGTTTACGTTCGGTATGGGTTCGCACAGGAAATAATAATCAGAATGTTGAGAATGTTAGCTGATCATGCTTTAAAATTTTTACATTTTATGAAGCACCCCCTGGTGGAAAAGCATGATTTGGTAGCATCGCACACTTCGATGGCAACATAACCTCTAGAATCGTTCTTTTCGGGGATGCATATTTGTCATCAAAATTCTCATCATTGAATAATGATAGGCTGGTTATTTTGCATGAATCTGTTTGTTTACTCGGACACAAACCAGATTCCAGTGTCATTTTCCAGGTGTGAAAGATATCCCCACGGAAATTTGAGCACAAATTCAAAGAAAAATCTGTCCTATCTTGAGATTGATCAAAATAACTACTTCAGTAGCAACCTCGAGAAAAGTCATATTTTCATCTGCTTTTGACAACAGATTTTCATGAGAATCTTGCCTGAAACAAGGAAATGACATTCGAATCTATTTTGGATACGAGTTCGGCGATAGATTCACGCAGAGAAAATGCCAGATTTCAATTGAAAGAGGAAAATTTTGATGACACAGACGAGTAATCTAATTTTCATTGATCAACACAATTGATACGATGTGAGTGTCGAAATTTTATTTGCCACCGATCTCGAGACAAATACTTTTCCTTTGAACTTGTGCTCGAATTTTCGTGAAAGTATCGCCCAGAGCAGAAAAATGAAACGAGAACCTGTTCTGTGCATGGGTTTAGAAATAGATTCGCACTAAAAAAAATTTGATCCCGATTTAGAGACGAAGAGACGAGAATTTTGATGGCATAGACTATTAGTTCAACATTCATTGATTTACGCTGTCTTCATAGACTCAGCATAAAAAATATCGTCATATTCTCATTTGCCACCGGTCTTGAGAGAAATACTTTACTTCGGAGTTTGTGCTCAAATTCTCAAGAGGATATAGATCAAAAAAATGACACTAGAATCTGGTTTGAAATCGAGTATACTAGGCATTATAACTAGCCTTATCATCATCCAATGATGAGAATTTTGATGACAAATATGCATCCTCGAAAAGAACGATTCTAGAGGTTATGTTGCCATCGAAGTGTGCGATGTTACCAAATCATGCTTTTCCACCAGGGGATGCTTCATAAATTTTATCGATCATCAGCTATCATTCTCAACACTCTGATAATTATGTCCTGTGCGATCCCATACTGAACGTGTATACTAGCAGATGCTTGTTTACGAATCGCCTTGACTTCAGAATTTTGCGAAGTCGATGGGGGTTGGCACGGCTGACGCGGTGACGTTCACGCAGGCAGTTTTCTCTTTGAATCTTGCAATTTTCAATATCAAATCGAATGTCTGCTTTGCATTGAATGGCAGTTGCAAATATCTATTTCTTCGCGAAATTTACGGTTTTTCGATTAAGCTCAACCTGTCCTGACGAGTTCTGCGATTTCTCGGAAATAAATGTTGTAACTTTTGACTAGTAAATTTTTGGGACCTAAAAACTAGTTTCTTGGAGTCTCCGACAAAACCTGAAGTGAAATTTCTTCAATTCATCGTATGCGCTAAAGCTTTATGAGGTTAGCCGAGTGGTTGGAAGCTGGGTAAGATCGGGAACCATCGGGGACTGGAAGGTCCACCACAGACTTATTTTTACTTAGGGAACGTCCAGAAATTACGTAATGATTTTAGTGGTGAGGAGGGTCTCCAAATTTCTCACGCTTTATACACGAGCTAGGAATTTTCCTTTGGAAAAAATCTTACAAATGGGCAAGGGGGGTCTAAGATCATAAAATTCCGCCTCACGTGATTTATGGGCCTTCGATCATTTTTCTGTCGAACAAAAAATAAAATGTGGAACAGCTCTTCTCTATTGCTATGTATTAATTGATCTGGTTAAAAGATACATGGAAAGCTACATAGAACAATCGAGACATACATGGGAAACTTTGACATTGACCAGGTTATGAAAAAAGATAAATTGATGAAACTGTATTAGGAGGTCTTACGATAAAATTTGACAGATAATACAATAATCGCAAATCAACACACGGCTTCAGCCATGTACTCTTCAAGCTTTAATCCAATTTGCGAGCTTATCCAACAGCTATCCCTTTGTACAGCGCAGTTCAAACACGAAAAGTTTTCATCTTGTGTGCACGCGAGTCTTCAAATTATAATTGAAAGAATAAAGTACCGTGTTCAAACTGTGGCGATCCATGTCATATAGTTTTCAAGATGAATTTTTCCAGGAAGCAATGCTCTGAAATCAGCGTGGCCAGAATTCTCATCATTATCAAGTTTGATTAACAATTGAAATGACTGCGGCTACTTACGATGTTATCTAATGTAATTGCAACAGGTAAATCAAACATGGGAGAAAAGAACTTATGGACACATCGTATTCGCAAGATATTCAACACTTCTCCTTTGTCAAACTCCTGAAGGTGACGAAAAAATTGGTAAAAGATTCGATGAGCGTGACTGCCGACTTATCGCTCTCAATCACGATATCGTAAATCATTGACTACAGGTTGAAGTAAGCCAAAACATTCGGATATTCATCTTCAAGGATTCTTTTCACGAATATTCTGGCATTTGTTTTTTTTTTTTTTTCATTCCTCAACTATTGATTTCTGCTTTCAATCTTTCAATATCAATTAGGATGTTTGTGACTCAATGCAACTCATATTATGTATTCTATTTCAATAACATGCTGTGCGTGAAAGTAATGGTTGTGGCACAATAATTAGATCAGTAATCAATATGAACAATTTTACATGATGCCAACTTTCTATACAAATTGGTACACAATCAATAAGAAGATTTGGAGTTTAGGCGTCATGATAGTTACAGCGATACAAGTGATTTTTCCAAGATTCGAGCTTTGTTATGGAGGCGGTTCCTATTTTACCTAGAAAAATCCACTTGATTTTTTCCAAGTTCTCTGAAATATTTCTCCATCTTTTTCAGAAGGTAATACCTTGGGTATTACAAACTTGAACAAAGGTATAATCAAACTGTTCGTGTTGATATGATAAATTTGAAATATCTCAAAATTTTATAATCGCAGAAAATCGTAGGCTAAACCTACAAAGAATCAAAAAAATGATCACCACAATCAGAGCAAATCCAGTGTCATCAGTTTCAAAGAACCACAGACAGCTTGAGACGAAGCATCAAGATACTCTATATGTACGACAAACTCTTTTCAATTATAGAGTTTAGCCGCAGAGAGCAATGGATATAACGAGAAAGTGACACCCGCGCAAGGCAAAGAAGGAAAAGAAAGATATCCGCAATTTCATCTAACGTCTATCAGTCATTATTAAGAATTCAAGACGAAGAAAGGAGACCGCCGCTACGCCACAGTCGCGGTTGTTGCTCGTATCAGTTTATATACTTAGGTCTCGCATTTCACGTGCTTTGACAAGAATGCAATCATGTTGCAATACTCCGTCAACCGACAAAAACGCTTTTTTGAAGTTTGCATGCGGATCAACATCAGGCTACTATATAATTCAACATAGTGTGTAAACATTGGTATAACGAATTTGGAGCAAAAATGAAAATGTGAAAAAGTTATTTCGTTGAGTGTCCTGATAGTTTAAGTTGTTCTGAGCCTTGTAAACGCATTTCATGCTATGATAATGATTCAATACAAAGGTTCGTTATGCTTTGTGGTTTTCTTGTGAGGAAAAGGATAATCAGCCGGTGATTTACTACAACACTAGCACTGTGCTGTAGCGATACAAAACTCTGTAAGATGTTACGTTGTTTTCGTTCCGCTGCAATACTCGAATGAACTCGAGCAAACGACCAAGAAGCAGAAGAAAAATACAACCTATGTAGGTATCCGGAAATAACGAAAGAATATGTTCGCATTGGGTAGTTGTTTGGGTAAATGTCCACTTTCACAATGTAACTATCGATGAAAACCTGAATTTGTGATTTAATAGACCCTATAATTCAATTTGTAAATTGTAATCCTCCAAATCAATTTCCTGTTAATCCGAACAGAAATTGTAGATTTGAGTAGCGAACCGAACTTGCTAGTAATTTTACGAATTCATTTGTAGGCTAATTACAAACTCGATTTGATGTAATTGCTCTAGGATATTTGCCACCAGAAGATGCGAGGAAAATCAGTCATTCAATAGCAGCACATGGCAAGTCACGTATAGTCTTTTAACCACCTGTTTGAAACACTGAGCGTGAAATGATATTTGATGCACAGTTTAACTATTACTTATATATTTTCAAAAATTATAGTTTGATACACAGGTGTAATACATATTTCGCAACCTTTCTAATAATTTCGATCCTCGGCTATGGCTCGGGCCGGAAACCCATCACTCGATTAGGGAAGAGATGTTTTGATACACTGTGCGTAAAAGTGTAGAGTTCTTCATTATTGCCCTGGGTGCGTAGGGTGCGTCTTATGCTGAGTTAGGGTGCTAATACGACACTTCATTTTCCGAGGAAAATACAATTTCCGCGCCCGAAATGAGCCTGCATGCGAGTACAAGGCAATCATGGTTTTTAATCATGAGAACCCTGAAACCGCATTTGACAGCGGCATTTTTTGGTTAGAATGATGAAAAATCCATATTTTACACCCTTGTATTGGAAATCCCATTCTATATTTTGGAATAGAAATGTGCTTCAACATAACATTTCGTGCAAAATTTTTTGATATTTAGGCACGCTTTCCACTTGTGCATTATTTAGCACTACTGCTCGATATCGCCTAAACACTTTTATTACTGAGTAAGATAATTTGGAAGCTATTACAAGATTCATTTGGTTGCATTTTGTCCTTTGAATGAATATAGTAATTGCAGTCATACAATCCAACATCAGTTCTAAATTGTGCCAAACCAGAGATTAACCTGTGAAAGATTCCAAATTCGAATTGCGCAAATTCACAACTTGAATTTGGAGGTCAAATCTACAATTTGAAACTGGAAGGAGGCCCAGTGAATTTATAGCAGAGTTCCAACAGTTTAAATTTGTATCTGAACACAAATTGATCTGTAGAGTCTATAAATTTACAATTTTAGATTCACAATAGCGGTTTAACATTTCCAGGATTTCTCATTCATCAAAATCTAGTGCCAATAATTCAATTATAATTGAATTGGTGTCTCACTTAAGTCTTTTGGCCAGTCACATAATCGAAGTCTCGTCTCAATAATTATTACTGCTCCAAGGTGTCAACAAAATTACAAGGATATACTATGAAAGTAAAACAGAATGTCTATTTTCTACATAATCTACATAAGTATTTTACTACCGTTCGAGGAGTGACAGATACAACGATGCATGTGAGTAAAGCACATATTGTCAATGCACTGAGGCTATACAGAAATATACGTTGTGCTACGGAAGTATGCACTTAACCCAAATATGAGGCTTCCGGGTCATCTCCGGGTCTCGACTAATTCGCCGTGGCTTTATACTATCAGCTGTCTATGGTCAAAAGCTGCTACATGCACTGGCGCATCGCGTTTCAATTATGCAACTCTCAAACGTTCAAAAGCCAGTCGCACGTGCATCAATCTTTTGAAAGGACTTGCTTGACCAATATCTTTTTCACTCATCTCTTCGTCGCACTGCGTCCATGGACGGTTAGGCAAGACTGTGAATAATGTAAATGAGAATAATTGCTAAGAATTGACCGCACGTATCTTCTTCAGAAGTACCAAGTATACGTGGAAGCACATGCATGTTGGATGATACATTTTTTGATCTGTCGAAATGTTGACCATTTTGATCTTGAATAAGAAAGACTATCTAAGGGGAGGCCATACACACATTTTCATATTAAGATAATGGTGAAATCAAATTCGTCTTTGAAGGTGATTTGTTAATCATTTCCCATTGATTTTTGTTGAATTATCAATAGATTCGTAGAAATATTAATCAACATCTTGTCAGAATTTCTAATCAACAGATTTCATTACAGGGTATCCAGTCAAATCGTGAACTCTAATTCCCTGACTTTCCAGCAGAAATTCAAGAAAGCCCAGGAGTTCCCGGCCTCAATATAAAATAGTACATTACGCGACAAGGGCCGAAAGTGACCCATCGCGGCCCGGGTAGGTTGCCGCACGAGCCGGCAGGCGAGGGCGGCATACCCGCCGTGCGATGGGTTATTTTTGGCCCGAGGTGCGTACACTATTTTTCGGTGACACTTGTATCGAAATTCTATGCTTTCCGACGCGATGTCGGGGCAAAATGCCGCTCCGCCGTACAGGTTAGAAAACGTCGGAGCATGCAATGTAGTGGCCCGAGGGCGCAGCCCGAGGGCTACTGCGCATGCTCACTCGTTTTCTAGCCTGGGCGGCATTGCGGCATTTTCTGCCCCGGGATCGGGGCGGAAACCATAGGCTTTCGATGCCAGTGTGCCGAAAAGTTACCTTTTGACCCTTCGAATACATAGGTACCCCCGAGTTCAAATATATTCATCAAAAGAGTATGTGCGAACCTAAATTTTGGTTTTCACGGCTTTTTTGAAGTTATATGTTCGACATTTTTAGTATCTAAGGCAATCTCAGCTATCATAACTGTTTTTCATCAAATTGAAATCATGAGAGAAGTCATTTCATGAAATCTGTAATATGAGTTTTGAAAACATTTATGATGTAGTATTGTCATATCATTCCTCAAGGATGTGCTATGATTTGCAGGACTTTTAACGAGGTTATAGGTTATGGGTTATGGGTTATGGGTTATGGTAATCATTTTGTGCTTTTTGGAGAAGGAACATCAGAGCTTGAAGAGACAAATGTCAAAAAACAATTTTCAAGCATTCATTGGATCAGATCATTTAATGGTTCATTCAGTCCAGAAAGCTTGGAAGTTTCCAAAGAATACGATGTTATGGCTAGACGATTGACTGAAAATTTTGCCAAGGGTTACAGAAAAAATCGAATTCATCTATTTGGAAAGAGATTAAGCTCGAAACGGAGACGTGTAAGAGCGCGCATTTGTTCAAATTTAATAATCACTCATGAAACGACTAAATTATAACATGGATAAATCATAATATCTCATCAAACGAACTCGTATTTCTGTTTTCTATGAAAAATTGACTCTAAGAAATCGCCCAGCTAGAAAATATTTGAGAATTGCAAAGATCCCTTTTTACCGGTCACCATTGAGGCCAAACGCGAGAAAACGATTCCACATTTTAATTGACCCTTTGTACTGCGGCAAAAAAAAAGAACCGAGCGTACTGAAAAAGTAATTAAAACGATCGGTTACACTTCCAAGGCAACAACGATCCCCTATATATAATACAGCGATCGCAATCCAGCAACACCAGCACTAACCCGCTATTCATCCGTTCTTTACTTTTTTTGCAAAGGTTCGTACTATACGTTTGCAAGAACAGAAGCTGATGCATCAAGTAAAATTTAACAAAAGCTCCAAAGAAGTCAAAAGGGTTCATTCGCCCTGAAGGTTTATATGTGTACTATAGATGACTCAAAAGGATCTGTTGCCGACATAATTTCAGGGTACACGTGCATCGTCAAGAGGGAATGAGAGTTGAGAAGTCCTGCGAGAAGATTCGATCAATAACGAAACGCTGCGCGAGCATGGGAGCAACAACGCACCAGGCTATAAGGTATATGTATGTACAGTTTGGATATGAGGTGGAGGTACTGGCGGCGCCGAGCAGACGGCCAGTAGACTAGAGGCAACCCTAATAATATTACCGACGAGCGTTAACAACCACCCCGATTCTCAATTTAATAATGAGAATGGATTTGCTTGAAATTCTATTCTATGGTGCCTTCAAATTGATCATTTTCAACAGATGTATTACATAATTTTGTAGACATTTCTTTGGTTCGGTAGATTTGATCATAGTGAGTCTAGTATAGTTTCATTCAAGGTAGTGCAACCTTGGTGCCATTCATTGACTGGAATACAATCAGGAGATGCCATTGTTAATCAAGAATTAGATGAAGACATTTACGAAGACTGACAGATGCTTGAGATCTCACTTTACAGGACTTTCGGTACATGAAATCAATAAATTCTTGAACAGTGTTAAATACTATTCGTGATCAAGTGTCAGCTCTTGCATGTGGACTCATGTGACAATTGATGAGCAATGAATTGTTTCAGCATGAAGAAGAGCGAGAAATAGCCAAGGACGTGCTGGCTATTACAGCACTCTTTTTCACCTTGCAATGTAGCCATTATGTATGTCGAGTCTTTACTCAATAGCATAGGCTGGAGTTTACCAATAGTCTTTCTAGTCACTTTTTGTGATAATACAAAATAAACTTCTTTCGTAACACGAATATAAACCATTATGGACCACACGAAGTAGATCAATTAACATAAAATGGATAATTGCAAACATTTGATGAAAATATTTGTCTCTTTAATTTCGATTCCACGGATCTCAATGGTAGGTCATAACAATTCATACAAATCGAGGCATGATTTTAGAACTTTCAGGAGATAGAAATCAAATATTCGATACAGAATTTTACTAGCAAGAAACGTTAAGAAGAATCATATGCAATCCCATCCCGAGAATTCTTCAAAATATCAAGTCAGAGGAACCGAGACTTTGGAGGTCGCAACATAACAAGCATCGATCTCGTTGTACAGTTCTACCCAAAAGAAAGATACTAATTCACTCAGAGATTGCAAGTTTGTTTCTTCTATAATTCATTCTTTTTCCCAGCATATCGTACGTTCAAATTTCTATACGATAACAAACTGAGCCAAAAACTTCAATTTTGACAAATTTTACTTGGAAAAGGACAAGTGACCAGGCCAATGTGTGCCCTTCAACATCACTTTACATCTTTTTCCGGCACTCGATTCCTAGCATCGTTCCGTCAGTTTAGCACGCATCGTCAACAAAAAGCTTCCGAATCGTCTAAAACGGTCTATTGCAGAGATGTAACACGAGACTGACCTCGTTCTCGATTCTTGATCAAAGGTATGCAACCGGCAGAACAATGACCCCCCTCTCTCCAAAGTTTTTGATAATAATCATGCCGGTAAATTTTGGGATCTATACTACTTTTTGAGTTGCTTCAAGGTGTTCAAAATTAATTTCTGATGTATTGTATGAGAAAGTATGTAATTAAGATGCAATGCACAAGCTGAAAAAATTCTGAAGCTTGGGCTTCATCGCGTCGGAGGCAATGTTACGGACCAGGCGAAAAAGACAGGGCTTACTTCTTCTCCTTCAATTCTTATTAAACTCATCTGAATTTTATTTTTCACAGGACAACCGCAGATGAAGGGCACATCGACCGCGTTGCGTGGCGAAATGTAATTGACAAAAGAAAGTGTATCAAGTATCATCCAGAGCTAAAATATTTACTTCAATAGAATTAACTTTCAATAACAACAATTGGAAGAGTGATTTTTAGCGTGTCTGAAACGATCTCATTCTATCGTTGAATGGTGAATTTTGTGCATCCTTTGGCGATCATTTTATTTCACGGGGATCAGAATCCCGTCGACAAGATATCATTCTTCCTAGATTTTCAAAGACTGGAGGAATCTCAATCAAAGCAAGCATTATTCCAACGTTTGATAAATTTTTTGTCAACTTATGAAGAGGAACTTATTGAAACTCATTCATGAATGGACAAAGCATGGGGTTTCTCCACAAATTCAAAGAACTGATAAAAAAAACTGACTTTCTCAGCTTGTTGGAGTCAATTATGACTCTGAGTGAGTGAAATTTGACATTGAGTGAGTGACACTCGCCCTAACGAGTTGAGCATAGAAGACAGGCATCTCATAAAAATGATATACCACCGAACGTGTTTGAAATGGGGAATTTGTCCTTCAATATTGGAAAATGGTGTTTCAATGATGAAGTCATCCGAAAGAATTTCAGGAACACTTCTTTATCGAAGAAGAGTTGATTTGCGTCATGTTCAGGCACACGAATTAATTAGTTGGTTCACACTATGCATCCCAGGACGCTCGTCGCTTATTGCAGAAATGATGATCAAAAAGAAAAACGTATATGTGACAGCGGGAGACGCGATAACAATCATAATGAAGATTCATGGTTGTTCCCAATTGATACAGACAGTTGAAGACATTATAAAGTCGTTACAATAAGAACCAGTGATAATGGTGTTAGGTTCAAGTACAACGACCTATGCTCAGAGTAATTCATTGGTTTGCAAAACACGCGTTCTGTAAGCCAAAAGTTCATGTAGCAAAACGACAAAGACTTCCTTGAACCTGGGGATCGAAATTACAACAAGAAAGAAGAGAAAGACTATCTATTTTCAGATCAGGAATGCCTGAAATGCTGTGCAAGGCGGAAAGAGAAACAAGAGAAGCAAAATTCTCTCTCCACTTTTGAGAACGTGGCAAAGGGACGTGACTCCGCCATGATATCACCATGGACTCAACATTACCATCTCAAAAACTTCATTTCCAACGATTTTGACGATTCAAACATGCTTTTAAAATCAAATCCAATCTAAAATTAGACTTGACTGGAAACTCCTCACGGATGGAATGCTCACCAACAAATGGTCGGGATGAACCAAATAATGTTTGGGACATAAAAAACTTCATTTGTTACTCACCTACTAGGAATACGGATGGAAGGACCCGTCACAACCTGAAATCAAAAAGAAATCATGATCAAATTAGCCATCTGCAATGAAAATCAACACAATTTGAACATGAATTCTAGTTCTAATACGTCAACTTTATTGAAATGGAAATGACCAGTATAAAGATAATTTTAAAAAATGATCAAAAATAATCATACATTTGTGAATTTGAGGATAAGTTATGACTGCTGGAATGCATTGGTGCAGGTAAATTCAGGTAGAGCGTGGCAAACGGGACCGGAAGTTTGTTTCCGATGCTATCAACCGGACGGAAAGTGACTAAGATACGTAATTTTCGATCGTACACCTGAACCGGCTCTCATTCATTCAAAGGTCAACACTAACGTTCACGGTGCGAGGAAACGAAACTTATAAAGGAAATATATTCTGAAAGCGTATAGGCATAGAAAAATGATCCCACTAGGTGGACGAAATGGGCATGAAGACTAGTAGCTCTGAGAAGATCAAGAAACAATCTGATAATCATCACCATATTCTTGAAAATTGCTAAGAAAGACCAGACAAACCATTGTTCCAGTGATCAAGAAAGTGTTCAAATTTGACCTTTGTTCCTCAAATTCATCAGTTCTACAAATTTGAAACTATTCCAAGAGCTCAATTGACATTCATCTGAATGAACTTCATTGATCAAATGTTTAGACCGCACAGCGAAAGAGAGAATCGCGTCAACGACGTCGATCGTCGTCTGGATTAGGCCTGGCTCGAGCACTGACCTCGTGTGTATCGTATCTCAGAGCTCCGAGTCGCCAACTATGGGTGACAGACCTACATAGCACACGAGACCGGTTGTGCTGATGTGTATAAACAGAGCATCCACAAGTCCGGCTTCAGACATCAGCAGACTACTTGAGTGGTACCGTTGACAGACAACCGTGGTTTCAAAGTTTTTCACGTCTTCATTGATTGTTTTTTCGCAGTGATTTTTTTACTCAACTTAATGGAGAGTTAGCAAAATTCATCATGCTAATTAGTATTCCAGGGATCCATTGAAAGATGACCTGATGTGGAATGAAAACCATGATTTTGATCAAGTTGACACTCAGCTTTTACTGATGAGCATTTTCTGGACCTTAATTAAAAAACCTACAGACATAATGTTAATTTGTGTCTAAAAATGCCACAAGACTAGAGGCAAAATTTGAGACTTTCCGAAGAATCTCCTTTTTTCTGAATCCACCTCTTCTTTTGAGTCAATGATTAGAAGTTTCTTCCGACTTTGTAACTCCTTTGTAATCTATAACGATGTGATAGACAACGGCATCCAAGTTCAGCGAACTCAATTGAAGGCGTCAAAATATAGTATAAAATAATTTTCCACTCAAACTTCTGACGAACTAGGCCAAAGACCAGACACAACAATAAACGTACAATTCAAATCCAACAGTCAATGATGATATCAATTGCAACAAAATTGCTTTTGACGACGCGAGGCAACGGCAAGAATGTCGTTGCGTGACGGCTACGGATATATCGTCATCCATCACTATATTGTCTGTGCTTGAGTGCTGATAGATGAGTACAAAACTGTTTCCGAGTCCAAATGAAATAAAATTATCAGACTCATTGTCCGGGAAAACAAAAGATCCTACCCTTCAAACCGTAACCGTATGATTTTCAGGTCAATCTGTGTGACAGCAATAAAAAAAAATTCTAGATGAATCACTGCTCAAGAGATTTGCGGTAACACCCGGTCGAACCCAATCCCACCACCCGCTGAGTTTGCTCTCATCCTGTCTATCTACATTCTTCGCTTCTTTCTCTCGTGTTCCCACTGTGGTAATGCAACTGTTATTGATCGGCTGCTCTCTGCTCACTTCCCATCCCATTTTAAACTGCAAGCACATCAGCAAGTTTAGAGTAGAGGTTTTCGTGCTAGTCTCAGAGAGTTGGTCTCGTGCGAATTGTATCGTTGCGTTTATCAGCACGAATGAAAGACCGCGCACGCCATAAAAAGAAACACACAGAGCTTGCAAGTTCTATACCATCATCACCAGAGCTATGCATCCAAGGCAATTTAGTTTCGTTGAAAAGCTCGACTTGACCGCCGGGTTATACCATCAATGTGTAGGTACACAGAGAGAAGCTTGCAAGCACAGACCCCCGCGTGAGACGACGACACGGACGATGGAGCTCAACCAGCTGCGACCTAATTTTTCGGGCTTGCGCACCACGCGATGGCGGCCCGCATGGAGAGAGAGCTTGCAAGCTTTGGCATTGTGCTTGTGGTGACAAAGGCTCGACTGACATAATTCACCGTTGATGGAAATCAGTATCGCAAACTTGAGCCGCACGAGTTGCCGTATAATTTTTTTTGAGGATATAAAATGGGATTGGCCTCATTGATTATGTGTGAAATGGATATTCGTCTGGAGATGCAGATGATCAATGGATTTTGAATTTAAAAATTATTTGATACTTGTGATGATCAGTTAAAGACTGTGTCATCAGTAAAAAGAAGACTTTCAGTGGTTTTCATCGCACATCGGCACATTAAAAGTCATACAACACGTAGAAAACGAATTACTCAAAATTCCAAGATTTTAAAAATTTTTCAATAATTTGATCTAAATTAGCGAGAGAGTGATATCTGTCAATTTTTTCATCCTCGCCGAGAAGCCCGATTCTTTTCTTTAGAAATTATTAAATATTTTCTAGTTTTGCAAGAATTACAGACCAAATGGTTCAACTCACATTCCCAGGATTGACAAGGTCAATTATCGGTTTACCGTGTTTTTCTACATATTTATTCTACTTCACCGAATTGGTGTTTTCTCCGGCCTAGATCTAGTAATTTTGGTAATGTCACGTGACTTCCGGCTAGTCGTTCATTTGATCTTTTGGGTGTGCTCATTCATGGGTGCTCAGAATACATATGGTGTCATATCTGAGTTTTGCAATTACTCGTTTCACGGTGATAGTGAATGAAGAGTGGTGAGTGTTTACTTAGAACAGTGTTAGACAATTTGATTGATAAAGAAAATTTTACATTAATGCCGGTCGGGGATCGACCTTGAGCCTTTCACGTAGAAGGTGAGGGCGTTCTCCACTTCACCACGGTGGCTACCATCCGCGATTGATGTTTGCTGCACATATATGAGTAGTTCCGCGCGAAACAGGCCTACGAAAAAGGGTCATGTCTTGAATTTTTTTCTTGACTTTTTTAATCGATTCTATGGTACAAAATATGAACTTTTCACTACCTATGGAGCCCCAAAAAAATTTTCCAGGTACCTTCAACGTACATTACTTAATCCTTTTGAATTATTTTCAACAAAAAAGTTAGGGTATTTTTGTCAATAAAATGAACTTTTCTCGAATTCGTTCAGAGATACAGAGATGCGGTTCGCGGCATTCGAAAGGTCTTTAAAAAACCTATCGAAATCGGTCTTGTAAAGTTGATTCTGATGTCTTGGGGGATTTTATCGGGCAAAAAGTGAAAAACCCATAGAAGATTGAATTTCTCGAAAACCCAATTTTTTAAAATTCTGAAAATTTAATAATTCATGTAAAATTTTGTGTTCTTTCAGAGAAAAAAAAATAGTCTCTAATTCCTTTTTTGCGTTCTAACGCCTATTTTTGCAAATCATCACAAATCTATTTAATTTTCGAGGCTTTTGGAAATCGTCTGTTTTCTGCGCATGCGCAGGAATTTGGTTCCTTAAAACCAATCCCATTGGAAAGCCAAGAAAATTTCCTTTAAAATGACCACTTGCCGAAGTCAATTTCATGCGTTTGAACCGAATCTACAACGTATAAAAGATGATCCTCCAGCTCGAGTGCGACACGTCGATGACGCCATCGAACGGGGGCAGGCGTGGATTTTCCTTACTGCTGTCTCCAGTACCTCCGACCCACCTCTGAGGAACTATCAAGATTCAGTGGTCTTTTGAACGTTGCAACTCTGGCTCAAATGCATGGAATTGACTTCGGCAGGTGGTAATTTTGAAGGAAATTTCCTTGGCTTTCTAATGGAATTGGTTCTAAGGATCCAAATTTCTGCGCATGCGCAGAAAACACACGATTTCCACAAGCCTCGAAAATAGATTTGTGATAATTGGCAAAAATAGGCGTTAGAACGCAAAGAAGGAATTCGGGACTATTTTTTTCTGGAAGAACACACAATTTTACATAAAATATCAAATTATCAGAATTTTAAAAATTGGGTTTTCGAGAAATTTAATCTTCTATGTATTTCACTCTTTTGCACGATAAAATCACCCAAGACATCAAAATCAACTTCACAAGACCGATTTCGATATATAGGTTTTTTAAAGACCTTCCGAATGCCGTAAACTGCATCTCTGTATCTCTGAACGAATTCGAGAAAAGTTCATTTTATTGAAAAAAATACCCTAATTTTTTTGTTGAAAATAATTCAAAAGGATAAATTAATGTACGTTGAAGGTACCTGGAAAATTTGTTTGGGGCCCCATAGGTAGTGAAAAGTTCATATTTTGTACCATAGAATCGAATGAAAAAGTCAAGAAAAAAATTTAAGACATGACCCTTTTTCGTAGGTCTGTTTCGCGCGGAACTACTCATAAGTGACATAGGTAGTGGCGCCTGATACGAGACACCCATAGTTCATTTTCGGGACACCCAGTGCACAAGCGCCTCTGCTTATGTCAGTTATAGAAATAAAAGCAAGGTGCAGTTCATTAAAGTGTATTTTAAAAATTCTTTTTTAACTTTCACTTATTCATAATAGTTTTCACTCCGCGCAAAAAGCTAGACTATTTGTCAAATCTGCAATAATTTTGAACAAACTGGTTCAATTCACTTGCCCAGAATTGACGACGTCAATCATCAATTTCTCGTACCCGCGGGATTTCTTTCTTCTTTTTTCGGAATTTTTCAATGAGAATTTTGGCTCCACGCATACAGTGTAACAAGTGTCGAAGATTTTTCAAATGAAAATTAGGATTGTAGACCACAGACAAAAACATTATGGTGTTGTATAGAAACAGTAACGGAAGCAAACAATGATGAATATTCATCCAAAGAAATAAATACAGCCAAAAATGTGGAAGTGAGCTTATGAACGAAAAGGAGGCTGCTGTTCTCTCATCTCTCCCTTCTCCGAATGACTCACTCGTTATCTAGTTCTTCGTTAGGGTAGAATGAATTTGACCCCGCCCTCTTTATCCCAACACAAACTAGAGCTGCTCGACAGTAGTGTTGTATACAGAAATATGAGTTGCCGCTATGAGATCCAAGGCGCGGACGATCTGACCAACTGAGTATTAATTAATGATTGATCATTGATCGATTGACTCGAGAACCGCACAGAAAATCGAGAGGGATAATATTCTTCATCTTTGAATGAGTGTCATCATCGTTCTCATTTGCCGGTTACCACGCTGCTGTCGGCAAAAACCGGCTTTGCTTGTACACAAACTCGTGTAGTAAGATTTATATCGTCAATTTACGTCAATTGATGATTTAAAATTGGCGAGAGAAGAGACGTTTAGTGTCTCTACAACCATTTTCCGTGATAAAGTTTGAGATTAAGCCTTCATTTGAACATTATTTTGGTTTTTTAAAATATTGAAAAATCCCATGCAATGAGCCACGTTTAATCTCCTTTCATTCGAATCTGTGATACCGATTCAACTCAAGATTTAGCCACGTCAGATACAGTGTTACTTAGCCTAGTTTCCATTCATTGATAAATCATTATCAGAGGACCGTAACAAAGCTAGTAGCAGAGAATAGAGAAGTAACAAACCGTAACAAAGCCGAGCAGAAGATTTTTTCGTTTGAACAACTGATGCCGAAGAATGAAAGATAAAAAGAATATTATAGATATAATGATAACCATAATCATAATCAACAGAGAAATCGTTCTTCAATTTCTGATTTTCAGAATATAAACACAAAAAATTTTCATGATCTTCGACATCACTGCATGCCTGGCAAGAATATCAAAACCGTTGGACGATGATAAGACTCTCGTTCATGTTTCTACATCGTATTCACAAGACTATTCAGAAGTCCAATCAAGTGAATGGAAATGAATTTACGCATAGCCACAGACACATAAACAACGACCATTCAAGAAGTTCAAAAACAGATATGAGGTCATCATTTAATAGTATAACTGATTGGATAATTAACAGGATGGAATCATGGCTGAAATTTTTTCAGACAGTTTGAAGGGTATACAGAATATGATTTATATTATCGGAAGTGATCATTATTGACCAATCGGTTGATTCCTACAAGCTACGAAATACCAATTGAAATTATGTCAAGCTATTAAGAGTTTCAATGCTCAAAAAAATTTTTTCCTTTGAGTAGACATTCATTATGGAAGTCAAGGGATACGTTGTTTTCAAGTGAGCTGTGTACAAATGTCAATTCTGTTCTGTTGATTCAAAAGCTGAAATCTCGAGGTCATTTTCCCAATGTATTCCCTGAACAAATATTCAACTTCAAAAGTCTCTAATCATCATCTGAAGGCCCGGAAAACTCAAATCGAGACCTCACAATTAAAATTGTATAACCTAACAAAATCATATGTTCACTGTGACGCTTTCTTCTATCATCTCATTACTATCTTATTAGTACTTATCTTTATCTCAAACTCGATATCATTCAAAAATTCTTACTGCACCCCACTATTGAATGTGTGGGCGAATAAAAAGATGAAATAAAGGAAGCCAGAGGGGGGAACGACTGGATAGCGTTGGCATTTCGATGATGTCACGGTTTAAACATAGATTATCGCGCGCATCGTAAGCTCGTGTGTTGTATCCGGAGGCTCTCCTCATCAGAACTCACGCACGAATATCAACGCCACGCCGTGGTCGTCGTCGTCCGGAATTTTTTTTCTTTCTCTTTTCCTCCCCACGCAATGCATTTAATATATGCATGCATATAATACATGTATACAGTATTGCAGATGCATAACAGCAGAAAATAGCGGATAAGAAATATATGAATGAAGAAGCGATGAGTGCGAATGAGAGGGATTACTTATAGTTATCATCATCGTAGTTCGTAAATGATGTCGTTTTACGAGAGCTATCTTACCGCTTACTATCTGTCATCCCTACGAGGATCTATTCTTTTTTTTGGAGGGGCTTATTCAAAACTGCGACGTCTCTGATGATGCAGAAAGAGGAGAAAAGAAGAAAAAAAAGAGAAGATAAGCTTTTAGAGAGTCTGGCTTGATTTTGCGCGGGCAGCCAGCAGAATCTCTCGAGTGGGCGAGCGAATCTCTCGATAACTGAATCTTATGAGTTTTTAACGATTGGATAAATGATTCTCCTCTCGTGGACAAGCGTTGAAATGCCTTGCTTATAAATATTCTGAGAAAGATGCTGATATGCCTGGAATTCATTTCAAAACGGTGTAATCAGAGATTTGGAGCTTTTAAAAGCGATTAACGTGGGCTACATGGCCATGAATTGACGGATTATCCACGCAGATCTGTGACCAGATCTCTGTTTCAATTCAATTTATACAAATATTACATTGAAAACACCAATGCTGGTTATATTTTTGTATAAACTTTGGTTATTCTTCCAATTTTATTTTTTCATGTAACACACATTTCCTTTGAAAATTTCATCAAACACTCGGTCAAGGCCACTGTCTTGAAGGAACAGACATAACCTCAGATTACAATACTCAATAAAACAGCGAATCCTGTTCAGATCAATCAAAATCTTCTTCTACCAAGCCATGATACAAAATCTCATTTTAAATCAAATTCAATTTCAATCGAAAAAGTACTCGATGAACCATCATGTCTCATGTTTTCTGTTTCATTCTAATATTTAGCCTAAAAATTTCCATCAAATTTCTGATTCTCTGTGCACCATGTATACACCTGACTGAACTGAAATACAAAATCTAGTTGATAAATAATTTGATCTGCGACTTCGTGAGAAGATAATGAAAAAACTACAATAACTCAAACTTTGATTCCAATATCAATTTTCGTTTCTATATCAGTCTTGCAAGCTCTATCGTTCAGAAAATTCACAGTAACTTATAATATATACTCTAGATGCAGTTCGCTCACCGTGGCAGTCAAGGCCTCAAATATCTAAGTCTGTATACTATTCTGACATACCTATACTCCAACCAACGACAACGAAAACGTGTTCATCGGTGAGTTATATATCATTGCACTCTAGAGTCTGGCACACGTCCCACGCTGCAACATCAGCATCACGCATGCCGAAAAGCATCAACTATGACTCTCCCTTCTCGTATCTATTATCGTACCCAGCATTCAGCAGCAGCAGCTACAGCAGTAGCACAGAGTTTGCAAGCACACAGCTTTTCCAGCTGAGCGAAACGCCCAGTTTCGTGTGATCTTCTACGACATACATACACATACACTTTGCGAATTTTCTTGGCAAATTTCAAACACAAGAAACACACCATCAACAACTGAAAGAGAGTCTCCTCGCAACACTGTAACTAGTATAGAATTTCAAGGTCACTAGCGTGAAAGACGTCCCTTTTTCGGGTGGTGTCCACCACCCCTCTTGTACACTTTTGTTTTACGAATCAGTAGTATTATGGTCTTGAACAGTATGCGTGCAGCAATAGTATATATGACAGATATACGCTGGAGGGCAAAAATGTAATGGTGGCAGGGTTCGAAAAACGAGAAGGGAGTCGTCACCACCGCCGACGACCCGAGCGTGTCTCCCGAGAGAGGCGCACCGTCGCACTCGAAGCCGGCTTCTACGAGGCCCTTCTTTCCCCAACGAAGCCCGAGTCCCCTACTGACGGTTTTCGATGTACGATATGTGCCCTGAAGAGAACTCTATAAGTAACTACTGCTCGTATAATACTTGCACACACGCACGCCCACACGCAATGATCGCGCCTCTCTCCTTTGCTCTGCTGTTAATAAAATACACCTTCAATGTATGTATGAAGCAATACGAAGCAGACTTCATGTCCAAGTAACTTTTTGTGGGCAGAAGTTGCTCAGCTCTATCAAAAAACAGTTCTGATGCATCGAAAAAATCAGGGTTGAACGGATTAATTCGATTAATTTTACAAGTATTATGCCTGCTTGACAATCATTCACTAGATCCAATTTGCGATAGTGAAAGAGTTTGTCTGCTCAATTTTGGCACACGCGAAAATGCGAATGGTTGTACCATGACGGATAAAGCGACATAGTAGGTATATATGGCGGAAGTAAATTTTGGGGTTCGATGATCCTCACTGTGTGAGTGAGCGCGGCTCATGTACGTGACGAGGTGCACACAAAATTTATTGAGCAAACGATGGCGTCAACCTTTTGGCCGCTCCCACGCAGAGACACAATATTGGCCGAGATATTGTCATTGGTGAACAAGCAACGCTTCTTCGTGCTCACATCATGCCATTATTCTCAATGCCAAATCAATTAGATGGATAGGTGATGAGCCAGAATGAAGAACCAGATAGGTTCGTCTAGTAGAAAAGAATACAGAGATAAGTCACTACTATGCTGACGGATAGGACTGTGAAAATCATGATACTGTGATAAAGGAAGCAAGAATTTTCAACAATCAATCATTACTGGTGTAGAACTGCATAGCATTTCTTGAAAGGATCAACATTGTAAAATATTTAGGGAACAGTCGCCAAGATATAATGGTGCACAATAATTTATTTCAGACCCCTTGCTTTATATTCTTTGATCGATTGTTATCACATTCAGTCTCAAATAGGAGTGAGGTAAGCCAAATCAAGTGGTTATCGGGGTGAGAAATATCTTCAATCATATTTCAAATATCGAGATGCCTAATGAAACCTATCACAAATAATCAAGGGCGTCAAAACCCCTCACATGACCCTCTATACCCCTTTTGACGCTCCTGCAATTAATTATATCTCAGATCTCAAATGGTCAAAGGAGTGCTCAAATGGTATGATTTGTCAATGAGAAATGCCACATACGCAACTGGGGATTCGAAGGAAAAAATATGGCATTAAGTGAAAAAATATCGCATTAGGTAAAAAAAATATAGCTCAAAGGGCACGATTGCAATAAGCAGGAGGATCGTGTAATCAGATAAGTACCGATCAACACAAACAAACAAAAAAACTCCCAGTTGCAAGATGACTGCATTCATGTCAAAATACTTGGCAGACTACACTTGGAATCACTGCACTTCAAACTGTGATGAGATCCACTGTGAGATATTGCAAAACAAAAGATAACACTCATTCAGTATCAGAAACAAGAATGAGAGCAAGATGGTTGGAAATGTGTCCAAATGCGCTAGTAAGATGCTATATTGTCAGTACAAAAAGATGAATGATGATAAGGCTTAACCATTACAAAAAACCATGTTACAAAAATTGGAGCATCCTAGACATAATACCAATGAGCTTCAATATAAGACACAAGACATGTAATATACTGAGAACCAATTCAACCTGATATGGGATGACAACGGAGATGATATTTGGCAATCAGCATTCTTTTCATTGGAATTCTGTGAGAGTTGTTTGTTAAATGAGAAGTTCAACAAAGAATGTAAAAGAGCAAGAGCACTGCTGATTAATCAGAACTGTTACATTATTCTCTTGTCTGATATCCACTCAAGTTTGGATTACACCACAAAGAAAAGTAATGTGCGCCAAACACATAAGGATTTACTATCTTTCTTTGGTTAAATTTTGGTTGTGAGATGTCACAATCATGATGGGAAACTTTGAATACCATTCTCAATGAGTCCAAAGAATAAGAGCAAGTCGGTATGAACCAAAACAGAATCAGATGAAAGCAATTTTTTGGACACCTGAAAATCGGAGCAACTTCGGTATGAGCACTACTTGGGTGACTCTGGGTGACAGCCACAGACGAGGTACACTTAGACAACAATCAAAACACCTGGGGGTCCTCACCGTGAGTCATTAAACCGGTATACCTATTCCAAAATATAGACGATATTCTAAGCGAAACCAGTTTTGCCGATGGTTCGAAGATACCTATAGATATTGAATCATATATTTGATTGATGGTGTCCTCACTCACCGAGTCCGGTTTCTCATGTGTAAACAGAGCCAGGAACCCGCTACTCGAATAAAACCAAGTTCCACTGCTGTCTCTTGTTCACCTAGTTCACAACTTTGTCGTGAACTTCCATCTACGAACAGTATATATCCGAACTCGCTCACCAGCTCTACAATAATCGTATTCGGAGCAACTCCCGGCGCATCACTCTCGACGACATCGGCGAGTATGACCTTACCCGGCGTCGGCTTTGAGAAAATGGCGGCGAATTTCGAGGAGAGAGAGAGAGAGAGAGCTTGGATATCAGTCACGCGAGGCTATATGACCGAGTGCGGCGCGCCGGCGATGAGGGAGAGAGGAGAGGACGCCGTCGTACTTATATCTATATAACACCGGTTATTCTCCGGTCTGCTCGTCGTTGTAATCAGGTAATCGCCGTGGCAACGCTAGACAAACCGCTAACCTCTACTCCGAGGAGCAATACAACTGGGTGTATTAAAATTAAACGAGAAGCTTTCCGTAAAAAATTCTGTAACATCAGTTCAGTGAAGCTCCGGAAAGAGAGCTTGACACACCCCGGAGGCCATATCCCAGAGCTACACACTCCAACGTCACACGGCGGTTCTCATATTTATTATGTGCGGTGTGCGTGCGCACGAATGCGATAGCCTGTTATATGTATATATACTATTAGGTTCCAGGAAGAGAGCCAAGCAAAAAAAGCTGTATAATCGCACCATACAAGCGGAGAAACTTTCGCAAGAGTTTCGATTTACAACCGAAATCACTACGTGGGTTTAACTTTTATGAATGCCGGCTACATAACCTATAAAAGGTGAGTCTTGCTTCAGATCACAACTTTTAAAAAGGTTTACCCAGGCTAAGCACATCGCATCTAGGTGGATATAGATTATAGACTAAAACTCACCTCGGTGTACTGCAGATATACGATGCAGCAGCAGCCGAAAGTTGGGGAGGCAGCAAGTAGCCTCCCTCTGCAAAGCCACCCTTATATATACACGGGGAAATAGAACACTTGAAAGATTTATCTCAGCTGCGGGAGCTCATTTGCAACCCTGTGAAGAACATTTTGGACACTGATCTAATATGTATACAGGTGATGTCTATAGCCTGTCTGTCTATAATAAATGACAGGACTCTTCTCAATTCTTAAAAGTGGTCTGATTTTTTACACAGAAACCGCGTCGAAGACGGCTAGCGGCTAACTGACGACCGCTGCTGCTCTCTCGCGGTTTGCAAACGCCGAGCGCGGACACTTACACACTCACAACTCAAATCACTCATCACACCAACACCCACCATGCACCCCATCAGACATGCAGCATGCAGCGTGCATGTTCCCGCAATTAAAGGGTCATAGGATGGCGAATATAAGCCGTGCGTATGCAGAGTTGCTATCTATAGATTCATACCATTGTACTTCGAAATTTTCTATAAAAAATTTCGAAGTACAATGGTTTCTTTCGGGGTTTTTACGGGATGACAGGAACTCTTTGGATCGCGACGAGAAACGATAGTGCATCTGAAAACTATATAGGAAGCAGGTGCGCATCATCTGCTCTCAAAATGAGTGCAATTTCGGATTGCAATGCCGCGTCGGGTTCCATTTATCGTTCCATTTTTCTTTCATTATTCGCGTTCCTGAATCTGTTCGAATACACGATGAACGTTAGTATAGAACGTCTCAGCCTCCAAGATTCGATCACAAACGAATTGAATTTCAGTTTCCCAAATAAAACATTTTTCGGCTGACAGAAGTTATAAAAATTTAGGGTCACGTACTCACGTTCCTGATGCTAATTCATCATACTGTTTTTAATCATTTTTTTTTTTTTTTTCATTGTTGTAAATGTTTCTACTACTCATTATTGCACTGTTATTAGAAGGGTTAGAATGAGATCGATTCGAAACTCTTCAGAGATTTTTTTCACTCCCAATTGCACAAAAGCCCTCTTTGAACAATTAAGACCTTGGCTTTCCAAATTTTAAATCAATCGTAAATTGAATTCTGTGCAACCTCTGCAACCGCATTACGGAAATGTAGGAATCAACAAATGGGATTCCTACCTTGTCTACATTCATGGAAGTTTATTGGCTGTCGATAAATTGCCAGTGATCGGCGAAAACCATGCCTATTTTGCACCCCTATTTTGCTAAAACTGAAAATTTAATTCTCAATTTCACCTTCAAAACTACTGAACGCTCTTATTATTGGTGAATTCGTACCTCAATCGAATTCCGGACGCGCATTTACGCATGATATATTCTTCAACCCGGCAAATCCGAGCTATCTGTCTCTCTGCACACGGGCTTGAACTTTTCATTCCATTCTCGGTATTTTGGTGTGGAATGCATTATTATCACAGTGAGCCAAAAGTCACACGGGAAAGTATGAGGGAATGGAAGATTCCTTTGAGGAATGTTTCTATACGACCCCACGGGCATTTTTCTGCAAGAATGAAAATCGTCCGCCAGGGTAATTTGAAATGTAGTCAATTATTCAACTTTTCAGTAATGAGTCTTTTCCACGGTTTTTGGACTATTTATCGTTGCTCATGGATCATAACTCGGAAAAGAGATCAACTTTATCGAAAAATGTAAAGAATAGTTTTCAAGAGATTTTTTGAAGGTTTGCATAATGATGGGTTCACTTTAGAGGCCGGATTCACATCAACAATCAAAAATACTTCGGAGAAAATAGCAAGGAATTCGTGAGTTCCTCCGAAAGTTTTGTTTCATACCCAAGAAACTCACAACAGCTATGTTCTCCATTTTTAAATAAATATAAGAGTAATACGGCGTCCGTTATTTCCCAATATTTTTATATGGACTTTTTCACCACCTAGAGAGCCTTTTCATGACTAGAAATGAAGGTAAAAACTTCGAGTGTGGCGAAAAAATCTTAACCCCCTACAGCCAGTTTTCGTGATTTCTGAGTCAATCTTCTTCCTCGGTTATAGGTCTGGCCTGTACATACGCGCGATTGAATGCCTCTGGGAGTATTTTCAATCGACATCTGATCAAATTTCAAAATGATTCTCTGAAAAAGTTGATTTGGTGCATTGCAACCATCAGAGTTGTAACTGGTTTCGAAAAGTGAAAGAGTGCAAGGTGTCAAATCAGTGGGTCGAACAGCGCGAATTCATTTAGAGAGTACCATCCCTGAGCTGACGGATTTGACAACTTGGACTCTTTCACTTTCCGGTACTAGTCACAACTCCCATCAAATCAACTTCATTAGGGTATCATTTTGAAAGAACTTTCATCAGCTATCGATTGAAAACATTTTCAGAGGCATTCAACCATGCTCATGGGCAGCAATGGCTGATAACTGGGGAAAAAATCATGGCTCACATATCATGAAAAATAACTGTGCGGGCGGGGCTACGAATTTCCTCCCCCCCCCCCCCACGTAGTCCAAGTTCTTAGCTTCATTTCCAGTCATAAAGAGATATCCTAAAGAGTAAATGAGGCTACGAAAAAACATTGGAAAATAAAGAATGCTCTGAGGAGTACATTATTTTGTATATTTTCAAAAGATCTATTCTACACATTTTCCGATAAAATTCTTCCCTTCCGAGTTATGAAGCACAAATCTCAAAAGAGACGAAAAATCGCGGAAAGTACGATTTCTTATGAATGATGCACAATGAATAAAGCAAAAAGTTGATTTCATTTCGAAATCTCTTAACGGATGATTTTAGTTCCTGCGAAAGAACGACCGAGGTATGCACAAACTCACCCCAAAAGCTTTTTCTCATATCCGTCGTACCTCAACTTTCACGGCCTCCCAATCCATCGATGTTATGCAATTCTGAGGGAAATAATTCGCGATTTGATCATCTCGTGATGCATAGAGGTACTGCTCGTAATCGAACTTTTCGATGGTTAGATATCTAACTACATGAGACAAATTTGAAAACGCTCGATCGTGAGAACCTCTTGAGAAATTCAAATTTTTCTCAGATGCGGGCTTTGTTTGCCACCTTTTTCCAACAGTGGACCCTAGTGTGCTCTTTACATAGTTTCAGACGAATTTGGTTTTGAAGGATGTGATTTGATATCTTGGACTTTAGAATTGTAATCATAAGATACGAAATTTACTTTTTGCACTCATTCTGACCCAAAAGTAATCCATTAGATGTATAAAATCTGATGGGCCAAAGATAAACCCACTTTGAATTTTCGATGCTTTTTGAAGATTGACAATCCGATGGAATTAAACGCGGGTATTGGCCAGCAGGGTCATACATCTACTTTTTTATGACATAAATTTCAACATCACACGCGGGACTGTGTTGTTGATAGTTAGAATCGACAGGATGAAACCGACAATTGTGGACTCGGTAGTAGGCAGTATGCATTTGAGTGCATGACACTCAGCTATGCTTAATGTACCTTTGCTAGTATGCTCTTGTATACTAAGTGTGCGTATGCTTATCCCTTTTCGGGATACTTTTTGTGTCCGACTTACAAAAACTCCAAGCGCAATGAAACCTTATTGCAAAAAAATTTCAAATCCTTGCGAAAGATACAAATTTATATTAATTTTTTTCCAAACCATCAGTCAATGATGTGCTTCATCAGAATGACTGAAAACTTCTCGGGATATCATCTTTTTGTTTCATTTGGGGATATATAAAGTTGACCTAGGTGTGATTTCATTCGACTGGTCAGTCGAAACAATTTTTATTGCATATTTCGATCAGAAATGATGCGGTAATCACGAATAACACATCGGCGAAACCACCGAAACCTCTTTTTAGGTTAAAAACGCGTTTCAAGTTTGAAAATTTTTTTTTTTTGGATTCCCAAAAGCAGCTGGCGGGCTAAATATTGCAAAATATTGAAATGTTAGGCAAAGTGCATCTGTGTGCTTTTTCCCGAGGTGATACGTGGCTGGGAAAGTGATAAAAGCTACCATCCAAATTTTTTCGGGAGTAGCGATCTCTGGAACCATGGCCGATGGCGGGCTAATTCTTGCGGGAAATTGAAGATCTACCAAAAATACATACCTCTGATTTTTCCCAGCACAATGCGTCACTGGGAAAGTTGTTTAGAACCACAAAAACAGGCTCTGAGAGTGGTTTTGATTTTTTGTAGGTTATGTCACTGGCGCTGGCGGGCTAGATCTTACGGAAAATTGAAGGTCCACCCGGAACACATGTCCCTGATTTTTTTCAGCTCGATACGTTGCTGGGAAAGTGATTTATACCCCTAAAAATGAGCTCTGGGAACGATTTATGATTTTTGTAGGTTATGCTACAGCTGCTCGCGGGCTGAATCTTGCAGAAAATTAAAGGTTCGTCCCGAATACATGTCCCTGATTTTTTCCAGCCCGATACGTTGCTGAAAAAGTGATTTTAACCCCTAAAAATGAGCTCGGGGAACGGTATATAATTTTTGTAGGTTATGCTACAGCTGCTGGCGGGCTAAATCTCGAGGGAAATTGAAGGTCCGTCCTAAATACATGTCCCTGATTTTCTCCAGCCCGATACGTGGCTGGGAAAGTGATTTTAACCCCTAAAAATGAGCTCTGGGAACGGTATATGATTTCTTTAGGTTATATTACAGCCGCTGGCGGACAAAATCTCGCAGATAACTGAAGGTCTATCCGGAATACACGTTTCTAAGCTTTGCCAGCCTGATTTGTCGCTGGAAAAGTGATATAAACCCGTCTAAAATGAGGTCTGGGACCGGTATATGATTTCTGTAGGTTATGATACAGCTGCTGCCGGGCTAAATTTTGCAAGAAATAAAAGGCTCATGCGGCATACATGTTCTTGATTTTTGCCAGTTCGATACGTTGCTGACAAAGTGATTGAACTCCTTAGAAATGATCTCGGAGACCGGTGTATGATTTTTGTAGGTTCTGTTACCGCTGCTGATTCTAATAAAAAAAACTGCGAGTAAATGCGGGTAGTCTAGGGTAGCGAGAGAGTAGAGAGCGAGTATCGAAGGGTAGCCGGCGGGTTAGGAAGCGAATCCTGAAGTAATGCTCACGCGGTTCCGAGATGAGATGGCAGATGCAGGTGGATCTACTTCTTGATTGCCTGATGCCCTAGGTATCGGACACCAAGGGGAGAGGGATATTACACGGCCGGGCCCACCTCTCGGTGGGCCCCACACAAACCCGTGTCCCGCCTGCCATGGCCTGCCTGGGCTATGCGTAGTCCGCGTAAGCAGTCCTGTGTCTGGGGATGGATCCGAAGGATCTTGAGGCAGATTTTGCCCTCTAACCACCTTAAAAAAAAAAAAAAAGGTCAGGAAGCGAGTAGTGGACGCGGCTATGTAGCGCGGCTATGGCAAATCTCATGCGCCCGAAAAATCGATGCTATGTTTTATCATATTATAATAGCCGGGGAATACTCCGAGACATCAACAGTGTGATTCATTTGCTTCAGCTACTTATTCGATGATCTAATAATGATTCAACACAAATTCCCAATCCCAGATCCCCTGTGGGGGCTTGCGACTTAAATATAACATTTGGTTACTCCATGAGCAAGGTGCGACCGGCCGAATGGTAGAGTACTCGCCTGGCAATCGGAAGATCGTGGGTTCGCGCCTGCTCGAGATCAAAATTTTTTTCCGTTTTCTCGTTTTTCCAACATTCTCTTGTCTAGCACTACTGCAGATCTCTCGACCCTCTTGTTTTGGAAAATAGTTTTCTAGCTGTCTACGTCGGAAGCGCGATTTTCGTTTGTTGCGCTTCCGACGTAGTACAGCTAGAAAATGTCGTTTGCGACTCGTGCTGTGCACTCGTCACATAATATACTGTTGTACAAAAGTAATTAAGGTCTTCTGAAGTCGACCCTTGTGAGTCCACGCGCACTCAGGTGACTTATCTTGACTACTCACATAATTGGAATGTTCATCAATTCTTTTGGAGAAAATCGACTGTTTGATCAGTATAATAGTAGAGATATCGTATATTAAGGGGACGTCGGAGCCCTATCAATATTGTACAGTTACCGACATGATCGACTTTTCGTATTTCTCGATGAATTTTTGAGATATCAAAAATCTAACAAGTAACGCCGATTCTATGGGCCATACAGAGTCGGCGTTACTCAGTAGAATCCCGATATCTCGAAAATTCATCGAGAAATTCGAAAACTCGACAATGTCGGTATCCGACATCCCCTTAATGAGTTCGGACGAAAATAATCTCTGATCCTCTCTTCAGAATCTTCATAGCAATTTTGAGCAAATCAACGTTCATAATGTTTCTTCACGCAAGATTAGAAATGAACTTCTCTGTTGACTTTGAACTGTTCGCAATCTGCTTGTCGCTTTTAAAGTCCTGACCACAGGAATAATAATTATTACGAAAAATAAGAAGATACATCAATATCTATGTTTTCTCGACCGTTCCCACTTTCGTTCAATTCCAAAGTTCAAGATAATAATAATGATTCAATCATGGATTTTGTTCATCCTTGGAAAATCGACATTCCATGGACAGAAGATTGTCACGTGTATTTTTTCGATCAATTCACAGAGAGCAAAGATATCAGTTACTGAGAATTACACACATGGAGTTCAGTTGGAAAGATTTCAGAGTTGTGACACCGAGCATAATTCTGCCAAGGTCCTTTGCCCTACGGAAATGTTCTCTTTTGACCAGGTGTTCATTTGAATATCGAGTTTAACCCGAAAATTAATTTAAGAATTTACTTTTCTGGAGTTTTATATACTTCTGTCCCATTAATCAGTCTGTTTTCATATATTTTTTTTATTTTTTTTTTGGTACAAAACTATTTTCCAAAACAAGAGGGTCCAGAGATCTGCAGTAGTGCTAGACAAGAAAATAATGGAAAAACGAGAATACGGAAAAAATTTTGACTTCGAGCAGGCGCGAACCCACGATCTTTCGATTGCCAGGCGAGTACTCTACTATTCGGCCGGTCGCACCTTGCTCATGAAGTAACCAAATGTTAAGTCCCAAGCCCCCACAGGGGATCTGGGATTGGGAATTTGTGTTGAATCATTATTAGATCATTGAATAAATAGCTGAGACAAATGAATCACATTTTTGTTGTCTCGGAGTATTCCCCGGCTATTATTATATGATAAAACATAGCATCGATTTTTCGGGCGCATGAGATTTGCCATAGCCACGGTACTCTGTCTACTACTCGCTTCCTGACCCGCCGGCTACCCTTCGATACTCGCTCTCTACTCTCTCGCTACCCTAGACTACCCGCATTTACTCGCAGTTTTTTATTAGAATCAGCAGCGGTAACAGAACCTACAAAAATCATACACCGGTCTCCGAGATCTTTTCTAAGGAGTTCAATCATTTTGTCAGCAACGTATCGAACTGGCAAAAATCAAGAACATGTATGCCGCATGAGCCTTTTATTTCTTGCAAAATTTAGCCCGGCAGCAGCTGTACCATAACCTACAGGAATCATATACCGGTCCCAGACCTCATTTTAGACGGGTTTATATCACTTTTCCAGCGACAAATTAGGCTGGCAAAGCTTAGAAACGTGTATTCCGGATAGACCTTCAGTTATCTGCGAGATTTTGTCCGCCAGCGGCTGTAATATAACCTAAAGAAATCATATACCGTTCCCAGAGCTCATTTTTAGGGGTTAAAATCACTTTCCCAGCCACGTATCGGGCTGGAGAAAATCAGGGACATGTATTTAGGACGGACCTTCAATTTCCCTCGAGATTTAGCCCGCCAGCAGCTGTAGCATAACCTACAAAAATTATATACCGTTCCCAGAGCTCATTTTTAGGGGTTAAAATCACTTTCCCAGCAACGTATCGGGCTGGAAAAAATCAGGGACATGTATTCGGGACGAACCTTTAATTTTCTGCAAGATTCAGCCCGCGAGCAGCTGTAGCCTAACCTACAAAAATCATAAATCGTTCCCAGAGCTCATTTTTAGGGGTATAAATCACTTTCCCAGCAACGTATCGAGCTGAAAAAAATCAGGGACATGTGTTCCGGGTGAACCTTCAATTTCCCGTAAGATCTAGCCCGCCAGCGCCATTGACATAACCTACAAAAAATCACAACCACTCTCAGAGCCTGTTTTTGTGGTTCTAAACAACTTTCCCAGTGACGCATTGTGCTGGGAAAAATCAGAAGTATGTATTTTTGGTAGATCTTCAATTTCCCGCAAGAATTAGCCCGCCATCGGCCATGGTTCCAGAGATCGCTACTCCCGAAAAAATTTGGATGGTAGCTTTTATCACTTTCCCAGCCACGTATCACCTCGGGGAAAAGCACACAGATGCAGTTTGCCTAACATTTCAATATCTTGCAATATCTAGCCCGCCAGCTGCTTTTGGGAATCTAAAAAAAAATTTTTTAAACTTGAAACTTGTTTTTAACCTAAAAAGAGGTGTCGGGTGGTCGCCGATGTGTTATTCGTGATTACCGCATCATTTCTGATCGAAATATGCAATAAAAATTCTTTCGACTGACCAGTCGAATGAAATCACACCTAGTTTAAAGTTGATGCAATACACATTCTAAGAGCCTTTTGAGTAATTCAACAGGTACACTCACCGGACATTATATCTGCATAAATTTGAGAAAGCTCTTTTGTTCCCGCACTGCTACATAAAATCCTGAAACTCAGGTTCTAATTCTAAGATATCAAGGATGAGGTTACGATTATCAAGGCACCAAAAACGATCTGATTAGGATTGAAACAACAGCCTAAGAACAAAATAATGTCCGGTTAGGTAACATGACCACACAGCTACAATCACAAATAAAATATCCTGCTTCCCTCTGGAACGAAGGATGAAACCATCATAACCAGAACGAAATACACATCTTTTATCGTCTATTTTATCTCTCCCGAAAGTGCTCGCCATCCACGCCCCACATTGCATGGCTTCCATCGCCCGTCCGTTTCACTCGTTTTTCTATCATATCCTTTGATACAGTTTTGAGATCATACGCCCAGCCAACTTTCGCGAAGAAATCAATAAAAGCCGTCGCAAAATTATATTTGTGATCTCCGAGTTCAGCTGCTTTGTAGTCCCAAGGAAATGTATGATGATAGTTGTGCCATCCTTCACCCGTAGCCATTATAGAAACAAATTTGTTCTCCGATGGATTCATGAACCTGCAAATCAATATTTCATTTTAGGGTCTCGTCAAAAAGAACGCATCTAATCATTTTGCTCCATTCGGCTGTCATTGATTAATGGACATCAAGCCAATCCTTAATGTTTGAAGTAAATGCAATATTGTGGCAAAAATAGTACTGCAGTATCCACCATGTCATATCATACCTATATATCTACAACATCGTGTATGAGACAACAACATGATAGGCTCCGGTCTGTGTCCTCTGGACAAAATTCAAGACTAGCAAGGAAAGCCAGGAAGTATAAACTACAAATTTGACTGAAATTTTGAAAATCTCTTTCCAAAGCGAACACTGGAACCAAGAAGCAGAGTCTAACGCTCAAACTTTCCAGGGCTATATGATTTTCATGTACTGGACAATCAACAATAGAAAGTATAGGAGATACAGAATCGAATATCCAATTCAAGACTGTATAATCAAAATGCTTAGGCTATCTATTTTGCTGCGTTTGAATTCACCTCGTGAGGTTGAAAGAAGATTATGTCCTACGAGTTTCAGACTTGTCTAATTAAATGTGGACCGCACTTAGCGTTGTCAGTCGAAGTTAGTTATCTTAAAGGACGTGTCCTTTCAGATTAGTTTTCTCTACCCGAGATTTGTTGTGAAACTAAAAATTTCTGAATTATATTCAATGAAGAATGTGGTAGCTTTTTTGGATTTTGGTGCAAAAGAATCGGACATGCTCTATTGATGCTAGAATCTTGTCAAAAACCCTCTCCCACTTCTGTTGAAATCTCAGATCCATTTCCAGTATTATCTAGCTCTGACACACTGATAACCATTCTGGCCTCCAATAGACCAATAATTTATTCAGTCATTCATTCAGTCATTCATTCTCAACTCAAATAACTATGGTGAAGGATAGTGGACCCCAAATCTCTTTTACTCATAGTTGCAAGGTCAACTAGATCACATCATTCAAGATCACTCCACAATTGCCTCACAATCACACGGGTACTACCACCTCTTTCTCTTCTGCACAGTCATCTATGTAGATGTAAGAAATCATACGAATACCTATCGTATGGCTTATTCCCATAGAGATGCGCAGCAGAGTTAATGAGCCACGTTGAGTTCAGAATCAGCAGATATCGAAGTCCACCAGCAACGTGATAAGCATTCATCCAAGTCTCTTGCCAAAAATACACTGGTATGACCGTTGGTAGTATGATACACATCACCGGCATGATTTTCCAATAATGCCTGAAAGTGAATGAGTCATTTAGAATTATTTTTTCTAAATGAAAGATCAGGCATAGAGAAATCGTTTACCTGTCCTGAAAAAGAACTATCGGATCCTCGGTTAGATCACTCAAATCGATTCCCTTCCCCTTTTCAGCAATGTCCGGATGCTTTCTTACAAGAAGCCAGCCGACGTGGCTGTAGAAGAATCCTCGCTTGGCATTGTGAGGATCAGCATTAGTTTCGCTATATTTGTGATGGACTCTGTGATCTCTAGCCCAATGGAAAATACTGCCCTAAGTAGAACACATTTTCTTTTACTAAGCACTGAGAATAAAATATTGCCGTCAGCACAATACGACTGTATTGTTACGTGATATTGCCGTCAGACCAATCCTGGATTGTCACCACAGCAAGATGATTTTGTTATTGCATGAAAATAACCTAAAAATCTTTCGATTATATTTGTCCCTTTACCGGTACCATTCTAAGCAAAAAATGTGTACCTTTTGTGGCAAAATAGCCGTAATGTGACTGCGAATCCATCAAGTATCAGAGCATTTGAAATATATGGGCCACGTTTATTTATTCTAGCAGTAATACCAAACTACCAAACCGATCAGATGGATTGGGGCGATGACAAAATCGGTATTGCTCTCCTGGCTATACCACTTTTTGATTGTACGACAAAACGCAAGGCCGTACGACCAAAAATTTTTTCTCAGTGAGGACTTTTAACTTTCACTGCAGATGGATGATTCCGCCGAATTTGAAATTTTTCTAAAGGCAAGAAAAATTCAGCGAGTGACTTAGGTAAAAAAAAAAAAAAACGATTTTTTAACCTCGGGCAAGGTTTGGAGTGGCTCGTTGTGGGTAATTCCTACTAGTTCGGTCGCTAGAAAATAGTATGTATGATCTATGTAGCCACTGCACTATTGATGTCAGTCAGAGATATACTAAGTTTGAGGTGTTGTTGAAGAGGTGAAATTGACAGGCGCAGAATTGATATTTTAACTTTGATAATTGACTGCTGAAGCTTGTGCGATAGGGTGGGCCGAAAAAGGGCTTTTTTCGAAAATCGATACCCGCTAGCGTGGAAATGCTGTGTTTGTACATATAGATGTGAAAAAATTTTTGCTGGACGCTGAAAAATGAGATTTTAGGTCCCAGCAAGAGTCATCAAGCTTTTATCAAAATTAACGCAGGTTTAAATGGGAATGTGCATGATTCGGCACTTTTTTCTTCCTAACTTTGCTCGCATTTCTGGCGCATCCAAGCATTTTTCAATGTACTTTAGCTCATTCTAAAGCTTGTTCTAAAACCTACAAAATGAGCTAAAGTACGTCCAATTTCGACTAACCCGAGCCAATCTATCTCAATTTTTTCAAAAGGTGGTCATTATTAAAAATCCCAAAAATAGGGCGATTCTCCCTTCAAACATTGCTCGCATTTCTGGCGCATCCAAGCATTTTGCAACGTACTTCAGCTCATTTCAAAGCTTGTTTCAGAACCTACAAGATGAGCTAAAGTACGTCTAATTTCGACTAACCCGAGCCAATCTATCTCAACTTTTCCATTGCGAGTGTTGAAAGGAGTGAGGCGGGAGGGGGAACTCGCTTATTTTCGAATTTTTCAAAACTAATCACTTTTTAGAAAAATTGAGATAGATTGGCTCAGGTTTGTCGAAATCGGACGTACTTTAGCTCATTTTGTAGGTTTTGTAACAAGCTTTAAAATGAGCTAAAGTACGTTGAAAAATGCTTGGATGCACCAGAAATACAAGCAAAGTTTGGAGGGAGAATTGCCCTATTTTTGGGATATTTAATAAGGATCACCTTTTGAAAAAATTAAGATAGATTGGCTCGGGTTCGTCGAAATCGGACGTAGTTTAGCTCATTTTGTAGGTTTTGGAACAAGCTTTAAGAGCTAAAGTACGTTGAAAAATGCTTGGATGCGCCAGAAATGCGAGCAAACTTAGGAAGAAAAAAGTGCCGAATCAGACACATTCCCATTTAAACCTGCGTTAATTTTGATAAAAGCTTGATGGCTCTTGCTGGGACCTAAAATCTCCCTTTTCAGCGCCCAGCAAATTTTTTTTCACATCTATACGTACAAACACAACATTTCCACGCTAGGGCGTATCGATTTTCGAAAAAAGCCCTTTTTTGGCCCACCCTATTGTGCAAGCTTGAAGTAAAGCGAGTACCCAACTTACTCTCATAACGCCATTTTCTCAACAACTCTGGTTTACCTTAACATTTTTCAATGTACCTCACCTCGTTTGTACGTCTAATTTTGACCAACTGTAGTCAAACTATCTCAATTTCCTCGAGAAGTTATTTCTAAGAGTTTACGAAAATGTGTACCCAACTTGCGCCCATAATTTAAAAAATGTAAGACTGCGACATAGTGCCTAAAATCGTTTCATCCATTTTAATCGCTGTGCAAACACATTTGGAGCTTTTTGCCGGCCCAAAACACAATTTCTGACATATCTTGACGCGATGAACACGTTCTGAGTGGTAATGAAGGTCATACTGCACTCTCTTTTGAGATAACCTTATGGAGGTATGTTGGGTACACACCAAGTTTGGCTGTCATACTTTATAAGCTATCACCATGTTTTGCACATAAAACAGCTCCAGATCCAAGTTTTGTAACTTTCAAAAGTGGACTTTAGGAGTCTTGCACTAAGAGCAGAATATTGCAGTTTGAACAGTATGATTGCATTATAACGTGGTATTGCTGGTCAGACCAATATTGGATTGTCATCACAGCATCCTGAATTTCGTTATTGCCGTTAAATAACCTCAAAAAGTCTTTGGATTATGATAACCCTTCACCGGGACCATTATGTGTAAAAAATTAGATGGCTTTCGTTGTAAAATAGTCGCGTGACTATGATTCCATAAAGTATGAGGGTATTTGAAATACATCCGCTATGGTTATTCATTCTGGCAGAAATACCAGATGCCAAATCATTTCAATGGCTTGGTGTAGTGACAAAATCGGTATTGCTCTCCAGGCTATACCATTTTTTGGTCGCACGGCAAAACGCATGGCCGTACGACCAAGAATGTTTTCTCTGTGTGAGACAAGGACTCGAATGCGTTGAGATTGGTCAGACTAAACAAATTTGGAACCGGTATACCTTTCGCCATTCTCGGTGATTTCTTAGCCGTGCAAACCTCGGCGCAAACATGAAAATTGGAGAAATAGCTTCAAATTTTCTACAAAACGCAGGAATGGTTCAGGACCGATCCAAATGTTCCCTTGTCTCACATTTCAACATAAGAAACGAGAAAATATTTGAAAGAAGGTCAACGAGGGCCCATTTCTAATAAGACCGGCCTATGGGGGCAAGTTGGTAACAGAGTCAACTTGGGTACAGTTACCGCCCTAATAATACCACCTTTGGCAGAACCACAAAGTCTCATTTCACAAAGTTGTCCACCCGAAAAATTTATTCAATT